>OU342741.1:378788213-379388213 GCA_910589775.1 Avena eriantha
TTTGTGGTTTGTTTAGAGGAACACACAGGCAATGACACTAGTAGATCCTCATGTGGTTCATGAATAGAACAGACATGCAGTGACACCAGGTGTGGTTCATGAAAAGAACAGACATGCAATTACACTCGGTGTGGTTCATGAAAAGAACAGACATGCAATGACTCTAGCTGTGGTTCATGAAAAGAACACACATGCAATGACACTAGGTGTGGTTCATTAAAAATAATAGACATGCAATGACACTGGTGGATCCTTATGTGTGGTTCATGAAAAGAACAGACATGCAATGACACTAGTGGATCCTCATGTGGTTTGTTTAGAAGAACACACATGCAATGACACTAGGTGTGGTTCATGAAAAGAATAGACATCCAGTGACACTGGTGGATCCTTATGTGGTTTGTTTAGAGGAATAGACATGCAATGACACTGGTGGATCCTTATGTGTGGTTCATGAAAAGAACAGACATGCAATGACACTGGTAGATCCTTATGTGGTTTGTTTAGAGGAACACACATGCAATAACACTGGTAGATCCTTATGTGGTTCATGAAAAGAACAGACATGCAATGACACTCGGTGTGGTTCATTAAAAGAACAGACATGCAATGTCTCTATCTATGGTTCATGAAAAGAACACACATGCAATGACACTAGGCGTGGTTCATTAAAAAGAACAGACATGCAATGACACTGGTGGATCCTTATGTTTGGTTCACGAAAAGAACAGACATGCAATGAAACTAGTGGATCCTTATGTGGTTTGTTTAGAAGAATACACATGCAATGATAGATCCCTATGTGCTTTCTTTAGAAGAACACACATGTAATGACACTAGGTGTGGTTCATAAAAGAACAGACACAAAATGACACCGGTGGATCCTTATGTGGTTTGTTTAGAGGAACAGGTATGCAATGACACCAGTGGATCCACGTGTGGTTCATGAGAAGAACACACATGCAATTACACTGGTAGATCCTTATGTGGTTCATGAAAAGAATTGACATGCAGTGACACTGGGTGTGGTTCATGAAAAGAACACACATGCACTCGCACTAGGTGTGGTTCATGAAAAGAACTGACATGCAATCACACTTGTGGATCCTTATGTGGTTCATGAAAAGAACAGACATGCAATGACACCGGGTGTGGTTCATGAAAAGAACAGACATGCAATGACACTGGGTGTGGTTCATGAAAAGAACAGACATGCAATGACTCTAGCTGTGGTTCATGAAAAGAACACACATGCAATGACAATGGGTGTGGTTCATTAAAAAGAATGGACATGCAATGACACTTGTGGATCCTTATGTGTGGTTCATGAAAAGAACAGACATGCAATGACACTGGTGGATCCTTATGTGGTTTGTTTAGAAGAACACACATGCAATGACACTGGGTGTGGTTCATGAAAAGAACAGACATGCAATGACAGTGGTGGATCCTTATGTGGTTTGTTTAGAGGAACAGACATGCAATGACACTGGTGGATCCTTCTGTGTGGTTCAAGAAAAGAACAGACATGCAATGACACTGGTAGACCCTTATGTGGTTTGTTTAGAGGAACACACATGCAATGACGCTTGTTGATCCTTATGTGGTTCATGAAAAGAACTGGCATGCGGTGACTCTAGGTGTGGTTCATGAAAAGAATAGACATGCAATGCCACTGGGTGTGGTTCATGAAAAGAACAGATATGCAATGACACTGGTGGATCCTTATGTGGTTCATGAAAAGAACAGACATCAATGACACTAGGTGTGGTTCATGAAAAGAACAGACATGCAATGACTCTAGTTGTGGTTCATGAAAAGAACACACATCCAATGACACTAGGTGTGGTTCATGAAAAGAACAGACATGCAATCACACAGGTGGATCCTTATGTGTGGTTCATGAAAAGAACAGACATGAAGTGACACTAGTGGATCCTTATGTGGTTTGTTTAGAAGAACAAACATGCAATGACACTGATACATCCTTATGTGGTCCATGAAAAGAACAAACATGAAATGACACTAGGTGTAGTTCATGGAAAGAACAGACATGCAATGACACTGGGTGTGGTTCATGAAAATAACAGACATGCAATGACACTAGTGGATCCTTATGTGGTTCATGAAAAGAACTGACATGCAATGACACCGGTAGATCCACGTGTGGTTCATGAGAAGAACACACATGCAATGACACCGGTGGATCCACGTGTGGTTCATGAGGAGAACACACATCCAATGACACTGGTAGATCCTTATGTGGTTCATGAAAAGAACTGACATGCAGTGACACTTGGTGTGGTTCATGAAAAGAACAGACATGCACTAGCACTAGGTGTGGTTGATGAAAAGAACAGACATGCAATGACACTTGTGGATCCTTATGTGGTTCATGAAAAGAACAGACATGCAATGACACTGGTGGACCCTTATGTGGTTTGTTTAGAATAACACACATGCAATGACACTGGGTGTGGTTCATGAAAAGAACAGACATGCAATGACAATGGTAGATCCTTATGTGGTTCATGAAGAGAGAAGACATGAAGTGACACCAGGTGTGGTTCATAAAAAGAACAGACATGCAATGACACTGGGTGTGGTTCATGAAAAGAACACACAGGCAATGACACTAGGTGTGGTTCATTAAAAAGTACAGACATCCAATGACACTCGGTGGATCCATGTGTTGTTTATGGAAGTAACAGACATGCAATGACTCTAGCTGTGTTTCATGAAAAGAACAGACATGCAAAGACACCGGGTGTGGTTCATGAAACGAACAGACATGCAATGACACCGGGTGTGGTTCATGAAAAGAACAGACATGCAATGACACCGGGTGTGGTTCATGAAAAGAATAGACATGCAATGACGCTGCGTGTGGTTCATGAAAAGAACAGACATGCAATGACTCTAGTTGTGGTTCATGAAAAGAACACACATGCAATGACACTGGGTGTGGTTCATGAAAAAGAACAGACATGCAATCACACTGGTGGATCCTTATGTGTTGTTCATGAAAAGAACAGACATGCAATGACACTAGTGGATCCTTATGTGGTTTGTTTAGAAGAACACAGATGCAATGACACTGGTAGATCCTTATGTGGTCCATGAAAAGAACAGACATGCAATGACACTAGGTGTGGTTCATGGAAAGAACAGACATACAATGACACTGGGTGTGGTTCATGAAAAGAACAGACATGCAATGACCTGGTGGATCCTTATGTGGTTCATGAAAAGAACTGACATGCAATGACACCGGTAGATCCACGTGTGGTTCATGAGAAGAACACACATGCAATGACACCGGTGGATCCACGTGTGGTTCATGAGAAGAACACACATCGAATGACACTGGTAGATCCTTATGTGGTTCATGAAAAGAACTGACATGCAGTGACACTTGGTGTGGTTCATGAAAAGAACTGACATGCACTAGCACTGGGTGTGGTTCATGAAAAGAACAGACATGCAATGACAGTGGTGGATCCTTATGTGGTTCATGAAAAGAACAAACATGCAGTCACACTGGTAGATCCTTATGTGGTTTGTTTAGAATAACACACATGCAATGACACTGGGTGTGGTTCATGAAAAGAACACACATGCAATGACATTGGTAGATCCTTATGTGGTTCATGAAAAGAACTGACATGCAATGACACTGGGTGTGGTTCGTGAAAAGAACACACATCCAATGACACTGGGTGTGGTTCATGAGAAGAACAGACATGCAATGACTCTAGCTGTGGTTCATGAAAAGAACACACATGCAATGACACTGGGTGTGGTTCATGAAAAAGAACAGACATGCGATGACACTAGTGGATCCTTATGTGTGGTTCATGAAAAGAACAGACATGCAATGACACTAGTGGATCCTTATGTAGTTTGTTTAGAAGAACACACATGCAATGACACTGGGGGATCCATGTGTTATGAGGAGAACACACATCCAATGAACTCTAGTGGATCTATCTTGGCATAATTTGATGTATTCCACGATGTTTTTCATTGTACAAGACACTTTCCATTTTTATACTACTCAGTTTTGTCCTTGGTTTTATGTGGTACTACTTAGTTTTGCCCCCCTCTCTATCTTTCGTAGAAGTCCAAACTTGTGCTCGCCCTGTTTGCTACTCCCTGATTGGTTGTCACAGTTGTCACACAGATCGTGCGCACCAACCGTTGATTCTGTGCGATCCAACGATGATCCTTGCACACTTGGTGACCTTCACAGTACAGCGTGAGACAGCATGGACATCTCCCTCGGCGAGACTTCTACAGGAAGGAACACGATGCCGTCCATGGAAAAAGTTGTCGAGCGGTCATGTCAAGTTTAATCAAGTCTGAAAAGCCTACTACTGCTACTACAATTCATGCACAGGGCAACAGGGTCATCGATTGCACGGTTGTCGATGGGACGCTGCAATTTATTGCCACTTGATTTTAATCAGACATATCCCATTTTTACGCAGCGCTCTCAATCTCACTTCCAACTGGGCCCTACCGCCAGTAAATTCCATGAGCCAAGGCCCCCCTCGAGTAGATCTAACGTTGCTAGAAATTAGTTACGCGCCACTTGCATGCAGTGGAATCGAGGTCTGCCATGAGCGTGTTTTCAATGTAGCTCTAAAGTGGAGACTGTGGCTGTTTCAAGAAAAAGGGAACCGAAAAAACAGGGTGGAGATCGTGGTAGCCCCCCGCCCACCACACGTGTCCACTCGAGGACTATGAACGGTCCGGTGTTTATAACCCCCCTCGACCTTCTTCTTCCATGAGCTCGTGTCATTTCCCCCAGTCTGTCTAGTCCCAAGACCCCAATCTACACCTGCCGCGCGCGCCGAAGCTCCCTCGTTTGCACTACCTCCTTCCCTTGGTGCGCCATGAAGCGTACGCGTGGAGATGATCCGGTGGTGAAGCCAGTTGAAGGCACAGCAGCAGATGGCTCGGTCGACGCCAAGCAGGCGGAGGCGTCTTCTCCGGGCACGAACACCGCTCGTCGCCGTGCCGTCGAGGGTGCAAACTCATCTGTCCAGCCAGTAGTCGTTGCCACCGAGCATCAGGTGGTAGCCATCACTGCCGAGCAGCAGTTGGTAGCCGTCGCCGCCGAGAAGCAGGTGGTAGCCATCGCCGCCGAGCAACAGGTAGTAGCCGTCGCTGCCGAGCAGCAGGTGGCCGACAATGTCGTGGTGCCAGTGGCAGATCTGGATGGGGGGCAGGCGGCAGGCGGAGGCAATCCGATGATCTACATCGACAACCCCATCGCCGTTCAAGAAATCTTCGACACAATCGCGGAGAATGATGAGTTCGAGGAGGAGGTCCCTAATGAGGAGTCCGAGGTACTACATTGCTAGCTTCTCTAGTCGCATCCGCAGTTTTCACTGTTCATACATAGGATTTGCTCAATCGTGTACATATTCTTTTGCTCTTGAAGTAGGGTAGTATATATATATATGATTCGATCGGTTGATTGATGCATCTGCCATCTAGTCACAAAACCCCAATCCGTCTAGTCACAAAACCCCAATCTGCTCATCTGCCATCTAGTTGAGTTTGCTAGTTGAGTGTTGATTTTGATAGACAACATGCCTATAACATTACATTTCTATTCCTTACTGAGCCCAATGATTCAATTTTGCCCCAAAATAGTGCAAGCGCATCTGATGGTCTCATTTTCTTAGGGATGGTTAGTGGCCCTGAGGCGGCAATGCACATAAACAATATAGGTTGTGTTGTTGGTATTTTGGTTCTCCGACTCCATCGCTAAAAAAATGAGGCCCTAATTTTCTCTCTCATATGGAACCTAAATATATAATATTTTTATTGTTTCTGATCTATGAATGCGTTGTATGATGCATTTGTATATCCCTGAATATTGTTTTGTATGATTACATTTCAATTTCTTATTGTGGCCAATGATCCAAATTTGCCCCAAAGAGAGGCAGACACATTGGTGTCAAATTTTTATAGGGATGAGTGAGCGAACCTGGGGCCATGTACAAGATCAATATAAGCTGTGCAATTGTTACTTGGTTCGCTTACGCCACCCCTGTAGAAACTTATGAGGCTACAATCTTTATGCTACATTCATAGAAGTATGATATTCGAATTACCTATTCCATGCATTCATAGTGTATAAGCATTACATTTTAGTTTGTCACCGAGGCCGATGATTGAAATTCGCCCCAAAAGAGTTCAAGGGGAGACACATATGACGGTGTCATGTTTTAGGGATGGGTTGGTGAACCTAAGGCAGCAATGCACACAAACAATATAGGTTGTGCTGTTGGTACTTTGGTTCCCCAACTCCATCTCTGAAACAAATTATGAGGCCCTTGATTTATTCTCATATGGAACTCCATATATGATCCTTGAATTGTTTCTGATCTTTTAATGATTGGTATGATGCATATATATATGAATGGTTTTGATCATAAGTATTTTTAACATGCACCTGAAGATTAATTGCTTGGTTTTTTATTTATAATTACAATATTTAGGCTTGTTTTGGTACCTGACTATGTATATCCCTGAATAATGTTTTGTACGATTACATTTCAATTTCTTATTGTGGCCAATGATTCAAAATTGCCCCAAAAGAGAGGAAGACACATTGGTGTCAGATTTTTTCAGGGACGAGTTAGTGAACCGGGGCCGATGTACAACAACAATATAGGCTGTGCAATTGTTACTTGGTTCACTCACGCCATCCCTGAATAAACTTATGAGGCCTGAATCTTTATTCTACATTCATAGAACTATGATATTCGAATTACCTATTCCATGCATTCAGTGTATAAGAATTACATTTTAGTTTGTCACTGAGGCCGATGATTGAAATTTGCCCCAAAAAAGTTCAAGGGGAGACATGTATGACGATATCGTGTTTTAGGGATGGGTTGGTGAACCTGAGGCAGCAATGCACACAAACAATATAGGTTGTGCTGTTGGTACTTTGGTTCTCCAACTCCATCTCTGAAACAAATTATGAGGCCCTAGATTTATTCTCATATGGAACTACATATATGATCCTTGAATTGTTTCTGATCTTTTAATGATTGGTATGATGCATATGTATATGAATGGTTTTGATCATAAGTATTTTTAACATGCACCTAAAGATTAATTGTTTGGTTTTTTATTTATAATTACAATATTTAGGCTTGTTTTTGTACTTGACTAGGTATATCCCTGAATAATGTTTTTTACGATTACATTCCAATTTCTTATTGTGGCCAATGATTCAAATTTGCCCCAAAAGAGAGGCAGACACATTGGTGTCAGATTTTTTCAGGGACGAGTTAGTGAACCTGGGGCGATGTACAACAACATTACAAGTTGTGCAATTTTTACTTGGTTCACTCATGCCATCCCTGAATAAACTTATGAGGCCGCAATCTTTATCCTACATTCATAGAACTATGATATTCGAATTATCTATTCCATGCATTCATAGTGTATAAGAATTACATTTTAGTTTGTCACCGAGGCCGATGATTGAAATTAGCCCCAAAAGAGTTCAAGGGGAGACACGTATGATGGTATCGTATTTTAGGGATGAGTTGGTGAACCTGAGCCAGCAATGCACACAAACAATATAGGTTGTCCAGTTGGTACTTTGGTTCGCCAACTCCATCTCTGAAACAAATTATGAGGCCCTAGATTTATTCTCATATGGAACTACATATATGATCCTTGAATTGTTTCTGATCTTTTAATGATTGGTATGATGCATATGTATATTAATGGTTTTGATCATAAGTATTTTTAACATGCACCTGGAGATTAAATGTTTGGTTTTTTATTTATAATTACAATATTGAGGCTTGTTTTTGTACCTGACTAGGTGAATAATTACAATAACACTTTGGTTTTTTATTTATAATACAATTCAATCATATGTATGAGTTCTAAGTTATGTTCTTAAAAATCAACAGGAGGATGATAATGAAGTGGACGATAGCAAGGTATCCAGGGACAACAAGAGCCGCTACGTGCTGAGGCGGTTACGGTGTGGGCTAATCCGTTTCCACCATAGGGGGAGACTGTTTTGCCCATTCTGTGCCAGAGCAATCAACGTGGACCTCAATAACATGATCCAGCACGCGGAGGGCGTTGGCAGAGGCGGAGGCAGAAGCCATAGGCCGATTACCTTGGCGCGGCACGCAGCCTACGGCAAATTCCTCCGGGAGTATGTCAGGACTGGCCTGTATCCCATCGACTAGGTTGTCGCTGCCTCCTGCTAATAAACCCCTGCCCTACTAGGCGTCTCCATGTCCCGGCCTCCTACTGCAGCCCCTGCTTTTATTTTGTTCTAGTTAATTATTACCTGTGTGTGGCATGTAAGACAATATATCCGTGGTGTCTCTAGTGAACCTTATATATTAATCTACTCCTTTATATGGAGTGCCTTAAAGTTTGTAGTGTTCAATTATATTTACTGATCATGCTCATGCACACTACAAAATATTTCTAGTGCTCGAATATATTATAATTGTCAAGAAATACATCAACAAGTTAAATTGGTCGAAATTTTGTATTGAAGTAACTAAATGTATCACACACATAATAAACTAGAACTAAAATCTAGTTCAAACACATAATGTATCACCACCACTTGTTGTCGTCCTTGACTTGCTTCCCCTTCAGCCGCTTGATGTCGCCATCGTCCCAAGATCCCTGCTCATCCTGAAACCGCTTTCTGTCCTCCTCATGCTTCTTCTCCTGGGCTAGCTTGCAACCAGGGCATAACTCTCTCGCAAAAAACCCCTCCTTAACCATCCCATCTTTCATGGTAATGAGCTTACTGTATAACTCGTACGCCATGTAGGTGTCTCTGGCTGCATACTCGAGGCACACCTGGCTCATTGGCTTCCACTCCTAGTAGTCGTGATCGAGTCGCTTCAATTTCTTTAGTTTTTCATAGGATTTATCGATGATTTTCGCTGCCAGATCACCCATGCCATCCTTCGCTGGGTATGATTTGATCTTGTACAGATTTTGGATGTCGATGTGGTGCCCCACTGGGATTTTTATCAACGCACGAGAAAGCATAATTGTGTCATTTGTGATATCCACGCTAGTGAAAGTTATCCCTTTCCTACACAAGAACTTGACCAGAGCAGGACAACGCATCTTAGTTGGTTTACTCCTACACTTAGATGGTTCTTGGGATGTAAGGGAACAAGGGATGCAGAAGTGGTGATCTCAAATTTAAATTTCACATACTTGCAGAAGTGGTAAACGAGGACCTCCTCACGTATGGCGATTTGCACGATAGCGATCTCTTGTGGAGGATTTTTTCGCTTATTTACACGGGTGTACTCCAAGTCTAGCCCCACAAACTTGTGCTTCTCTTTCTCAAGCAATTGCTCAAACCTGGCGAGAGTTGTCTCCACAGTTGCTTCATCATTTGTGTACACCACTGTCAAAGTCGTGGTGCCATGGGCAGGGACCAAGTGGGTCTCTGTTGTGCGTTTCCCATCATCCATGCCTGCAAGGAAATGGGTGAAAGGAACTTCCTGCAAGGAACTGCCTATGAGAGGAAGAAGAAGTCAACAAGTGGGGCCAGTTCCTGCAATAATATGAAATTAGCTGTACATTTTTCTATGCGAGAAATTGAGAGAAGTCAGTTATATTTTGTCTTTCATAATTAAACACAATGAAGTTGGTACAGCCCAAGAGATTTGAACAAAAGAGATTTGCTAGTTTAACATACAACAACACTTACAGGCCCAACATGGCAGAACTTGGAGAGCCCCAGAACTTGAGCTACCACAGAGACCTCGGCAGAGGTGGCAGAATTGGTGCGGGTGCAACCACGGCGACGGCGAGCTTGGATTCTAGAGGAGGAAAACAGAACCGAGCATGGTCGACAAGGTGATAGATCTCACCGGGAACCAATTCTCGTCCCCGGCCGTGCCATGGGTGCGTCCACGGTGAGGGCGAGCTCCGACTCGGGATGGGGAGGAGAGCGGGACCGAGCAGCTTCGTCACTTCCCAGCTCTGCGCCATGGCCACGACCACAGATTGCCGCTCCGGGGAAGAAGACGAGTAATGGATGCAGGCGCCAACGCTGCAAGCCTACAAGGAGGAGAGCTGGGCCAAGCAGGTTCGTCCACGTCCCAGCTCCATGCCATGGCTGCGACGCCCCACAGATTGCCGCTCCAGGGAAGAAGAAGACACGTGTAACACCCCGTCCACTCCTGGGCCCGGGGGGTGTCACTCCTGGCAGCTTAATAGTATATCTAGACTGGCCCCACAAACCAACACTAGTCTTTTTTGCGCACTTTGTCCTCACTCGTGCGCACCCGGTTACCCACTTCCCGGTCTGTCACCCATCCTAGAATTTCTCTAGGCCAAGCACGCTTAACCTTAGAGTTCTTTTTGAATGAGCTTCCGGAAAAGAAGTTGCAACTTGTTGATATGGGTATCCTATCAATCCTATTAAGCCATGTGCCTGGATCTCACATACACCCACCCTTTAGAAGATCGATGCCCTCATTGATCAAGCACACCCCAGGAACGTTCCCTCTTGGCACGCGTCTGTGCGTCTAGTGCCGGCACATGTGCCATGCCGTGTCCACTCCAGGCCACACGCGTCATGCTCCACATGTCTCGCCACTAACCCGCACACACCCGTGTAATCGCAAGGGCCGGCTCTGATACCACTTGTAACACCCCGTCCACTCCTGGGCCCGGGGGATGTCACTCCTGGCAACTTAATAGGATATCTAGACTGGCCTCACAGACCAACACTAGTCTTTTCTACGCACTTTGTCCTCACTCGTGCGCACCCGGTACCCACTTCCTGGTCGGTCACCCATCCTAGAATTGCTCTAGGCCAAGCACGCTTAACCTTAGAGTTCTTTTCGAATGAGCTTCCAGAAAAGAAGTTGCAACTTGTTGATATGGGTATCCTATCAATCCTATTAAGCCATGTTCCTGGATCTCACAACACGTAATGGATGCAGGCGCCACCGCTGCAAGCCTAATTGACACCTAAGAGAAGGGAGCGACAGGAGCGACATAACGCCGAGAACTAACAGGAGGGCCCCAACTTGACGGCCGTTAGCTTGATTTTTTGTATTGAAACATAAAGTTGAGTTCATGCCAAAAAATACCCTCTGAGTATTTGGCACACCAACTGTAGTCATCGTGGATGATTTTAGGGAACTTGAGTACCGCATTGCGTGGACACGTCAACTTTCGGGCCGCAAAATGATATTCTCGCAGGGGTGGCCTCCTTTTATACTGCGGTGAGGGGACCGAACAGTGCGGGCGCTACTCGGTGACAAGGCTACAGGCGGCTATCGGCATGGCGGTGGTTAATGGGCGGTGCGTGGTTCCCTTGCGGTTCTCACGAGCGTAATGGCGAGGCATGGGGCGGTGTGGTACAGTCAGGAGCATGCAGTGCTCCATGCAGGCGCAGAGGTGTTTGCGGCGGCATGCAGCAGCTGCTGGTCGCGCAGAGGCGAACGAGGTTGTCTCCTGGGTTGTGATGGCTCGTGGTTGATGTCGAGCTTGTCGGGGAACCCCAAGAGGAAGGTATGATGAGCACAGCAGTAAGTTTCCCTCAGTTATGAAACCAAGGTTATCGAACCAGTAGGAGCATGGAAACACCTCTAAGGTGTTGTTTCCAACTTGGAATCCTGCACAACACAACCACAGAACTTTGCCCCCAACTTACGGTGAGGTTGTCAATCTCACCAGTTTTGCTGAAAACAAAGGATTAAACGTATTGTGTGGAAGAAAGTAAAATCTTGCAGAAAGTAAATAGAAAACAATAAACAGTAGTAGATTGATGGTAAAAGAAAGGACCGGGGTCCATAGTTCACAAATGGTGATTCTCCTTAAGATAGATGACATGTTGGGTGAACAAATTACAGTGGGGCAATTGACAAACATCAAGAAAGCATACATGCATATACTAATCATCTTGACTCCTATGAGTTTTGATTGGGCATTACAACATTGTACATAAACCGTAATCCAACTGCATCTATGACTAATAATCTAACTTCAGGTTATCAATCCGAACCCCCTCCAGTATTAAGTTGCAAGCAACAAATAATTGCATTACGCATAGCGTGTAAAGTAAACAATACGATTGTTCTATGAACAAAGCATTGCTGTTTTCTCCCTAGTAGCAACAACACATCTAGTACCTTAGAGATTTCTGTCACTTCCCCAGATTACTAGAGGCATGAACCCACTATCGAGCATAAATACTCCCTCTTGGAGTTGCTAGCATCTACTCGGCCAAGATAGCTACTAACAACGGAGAGCATGCAAGATCACAAATAACAAAGACATGATAGAATCAATAATCAATCTGAAATAGCATCTCAATATCCATCGGATCCCCACAAACAAAACATGTAGGATTACAAATAGATGATCTTGATCATGAACGGAGCTGACAAGTTCTAAACATGATATCACAAAGGAGAAGAACCAACCATATAGCTACTACATGGACCGGTAGTCCAAGGATGAACTACTCCCGCATCACACCGGAGGCTTGCATGGTGATGAAGAAGGCCTCCAGGGTGAATTCTCCCCTCCGGCAGGGAGCAGGGAAGAGCTTCAGATCCCTCCCGATCTAGGGATAGAGATGATGGCGGCTATAGACTCTTTCATGGAATTTTGATCGGGTACTTAGGTTTTCTGTATCGGAGGCATAATATAGGCGAAAGGGGAGGCTGAGGGGGTGCCCTGGGTGGCGACACCACCCCCTGGCGTGGGCCAGGCCTGTCCGTGCGGCCAGGTGGTGTGGGCGGCCCCTGGCCCCTCCCCGTCTCGTATTTTGGCTCCTTGTCCCCCTCGGTGAAATACTGACTTTGGCTTTTGTCCCATCCAATTCCGAGAATATTCATTTTTTGACTTTCCTGGAACCAAAAACAACAGAAAACAGGCAGCTGGCATTTTGGCATCTTGTTAATAGGTTAGTCAAAGAAAGTGTATAAAAAGTACTCCAAAGTGTGGACAAAACATAAGAAAGTAGATGAAAACCAAGCATGGAACATCAAAAATTATAGATACGTTAGCAACGTATCAACATCCCCAAGCTTAACTCCGGCTCGTCCTCGAGTAGGCAAGTGATAAAAAAGAAAGAATAATTTTTGAGGTGACATGCACCATCATAAACTTGATCAAAGTATTTGTAAAACATTGATAGATGGGATCATAGTATTTCAACATAGCATGAAATATAAAGTTCTAGCAATAAGACATAGCAACTATGTTGTAACATGAAAAGGCTCAAACAAAAGATTCATGAATAATAATGCTTTGCAAGAGGTTTGTTTGTTTCACATAAAGAAAACATAGCATAGTGGCATTCAGCTTGTCCCTCATAGAGTAGCAAAACATAAATGCATAGGACACCTTCAAAGTTCATAAGGGTGACTAGATACAAATAGTTTAAGAACAAGCAATATCAAAGTTATACATCAATCAACAAGTCTTGGGACAATGCACATTAAACTAAGAATGGCCACTATGCTCTCTCAATAGGTGCATAAAGATAGAAGATGGAGACTCAACATAAAAGTAAAATAAAGGCATTCATAGAAGGAAGCAAGGATTCAAGTTTCATAAAGAGCTTCCAAAAATTATGGTACTTATTAGCTTTCAGCTCTCATTGCCCCTATCATAAGCATCTTAAAGTGATTAAGGTTAAAGTGAACAAACCATGGAGTATATGCTTGACAAAGTATAAGTTGGAAATCTCATGTCCCTTGAATACGAGGGCCGCTCCTCATGCTACTCAAGTTTATTTACCGGTAAGTTCTTGTCATAGTAAGTACATGTGTATCATAGAGAACCACCAACGGGGTACCCCTTCCCCGATGATACGGAAGAATCCCCATATCAAAATGACAAGGCAAGCAGACAACGAGCATCTTAGCAATCTTCTTATTTACCATGGGAAAATGGTGCTTTTTTATCTCTTTCCTCTTTTCTCATCTATTTTTTTTCTTTTTTTCTTTTTCTCAATCTCTATCTCATTTTTTTATAAGAAGTGCTTCATAGAAAGTTCATTATGGTTACGCTGCAGGTTTCCACCATGATTAGGCATGGATTAGACCGGCAGCCTAGGCGTTTCTCTAACACACATAGATAACTCCATGGACTTACAAGCTCCCCTTTCATTTCACATCGACGACATCCATAGACAAAAGAGCATGATATCAACTAGCTACAATGTACAAGTGCAATATTGAAAGCGTTCCCCGTGACAACATGGTTCTGCTAATCCCCAACATATAGGTGCAAGCATATACAACATAGATGACACAATGGTTCAAGTTTATTAAGTGCAAGAAAAGTAAAGTGTGCCATCAAGTTCGTGAGAGCTTTAATCACTAGTTTTCTCATAACAAGTTTAATTCGGAAGGTAGATAAAAACATGAATATACTTGGAATAACATATGCTCATAGGTAGGTATGGTGGACTCTTTAGAACAACTTGGTTTTATTTGGAGTTGGATGCATGAGTGGAACTCATACTTGGTTATGGAGGCTAGCAAAAGATTGGGAGCGACCAACTAAGAGAGCAATAATGGCCATAATCATGCAAAGCGACAAAACATCATTAATTAAAGCATAAAGTGATATTACAAGTCGAAAACTAAAGGATCATAAAGGCTATGGTGACTTGGGATAGTCATAACATGGTGTGGGCATGCGCCAAGTCAACCCAAATAAAGCATCAAAGGAGAATACCACAATACTATGCTTTAATATGCTAAAAACGCATGATTCTTTCAAAGAAGATTAAGCAATATCAATTGTTTATAACATGTCATGCTACAGCAAAAATCACTAAACATAGAGCCAAAACAATACCAAGCATGACATGACAAAGCATAGGCCATAGTCAAAAACAAGCTCCTTTTACCACTTAAGCATGAACTTTTCCTACTCTTTTCTAATCCAAACCAACCTATTTGAAAACTAATGTATGAAAGAGGGGGTCCAACCAATTTATTCAAGCAAACTAAGAAAACCAAGCAAATGAAAAACCAAAAACAAAAAAGGAAGATGCTCCAAGAACAACACAATTGTTCATGAAACAATAAAAATGAAGTGTTTGGAAGAAACCTGAGATTTTTTTTTGATGAAGAAGGGGATGCCTTGGGCATCCCCAAGCTTTGGCGCTTGTACTTCTTGGATATTTCTTGCGGTGACACGCGTGGCATCCCCAAGTTTGAGCTTTAGTTCATTCTTCATCTCATTACATCATTCTTTCCATACACCTGAAAATTTTCCTTCATACAAAACTGTACACAATCTTTATTAGCAACATTAGTGTACTCAAGATAATAAGTCTTTGGGTTCAGTTTCAACACCAATAAAACTTCCATTAAAACACAACCTACTATAGAACTTCCTTCAAAAATCTCAATTCCCCAAAAAGAACTTAAAAAGGAATCAACAAGAAGCAAATGCAAATAATGGCAGAAATCTGTCAAAACAGACCAGCAGGTAAAATCCAATTTTTTCGAAGAGCTTCTGTTGCTCAAATCGAAAAGTGTTGACCTAACGAAAGTTATATAACAACCTGAGGCAGAAGCACAAAAATTCACGCCTCAAAACAACGTACATAGATTTTACATGAATTTTTACGGTGAAGCACAAAAATCTGTTTCGGGACAGCAACTTTCCCATGCATTACTTCCCTCTCATTAGAGGTTACTCTTGGCACAAAAAGAAAATAAAAAGGATAAGGAGAGGTTATTACAGAAGTAATAACTTCCAAGACTCATCTAAAACTTTTAGGTTATCTCCCACTAAGTACTTTTATTTAACGCCTTTAAGTTAGGCATATGAAGCAACAAAAAGAATCAAGTGTTCTCAAATGAAGAAGCATTAAACCAAATTTCTTGCCCTTACCTCTCTTACTTTTATTCTTAACCTTGCAAAACATATGATTGTTGGGTGGAGAAGCAAAGTGCATGGTACCCTTTTCCACATCTATTATTGCTCCAAGGATTTTTAATAGGGATCTTCCAAGTGTAATTTGTCCCGTTCCTACACATTCAATAACAAGATAATCAGTAGAAACCATTTTCCCTAGGATCTTTGTAAACACTCCTTCAGCTAATCCAATTGGTAATATTGTGGCATTATTAGCAAGAAATATTTCTTCTCCTCCTTCAGAAAGTCCCCAAAGATTCAAAGATTCATAGATATCTTTAGGCATAAGACATAATTCAGACATGATATCACAGCGAGCATGAAAAATTTCATTGTTTATAACAATCTTTACTGTGGGAAGCCATTTTGAGGGTTCAGAATTTATTGGAACATAATAATGATGTTCTCTAAGCGTATTATAGCAATCTTTTAAACTAGCAGTGCGGGTCTCAAGAGTGTTCAATCTAGCAAATATGTTTATAAAGGAAGAATCAGATTTGCTAGGCAAGTTGTAAGTAAAGTCCAACTTCTTTATGGCATTAAAAGCATCATCCTCATTGCATTCGAGAAAATCTCCTCCCACTACAGCATCCAAAGCATATCTATAGGAAAGAGCAATTCCAAGGTAAAAACTGCTAAGAAACAAGCTTTGAGTCATTTTAGGTTCAGTTTTTTCATGTAAATCAGAGATTCTAGACCAAGCTTCTTTGAAACTCTCTTCAATTCCTTGCTTGAAAGTGAAAATCATTTCCTCAGGTGACATAGTGATTGGAGCAATGCTACACATAATGGCAACTTAAGATAGGAACTAATAATAATTTTTTGTGTGTTTTTATTAAAGAAAGCAAACTAGTAGAACTAATTTTTGTGTGTTTTTGATAAAGAAATAAGCAAACAAAGCAGAAATAAACTAAGCAAAACAAAAATAACAAAGTAAAGAGATTGGTTGTGAGGGACTCCCCTTGTGAAGATGTCCTTGACTCCCCGGCAACGGCGCTAGAAAAATACTTGCTGGCTCGTGGTTGATGTCGAGCTCGTTGGGGAATCCCAAGAGGAAGGTATGATGAGCACAGCGGTAAGTTTCCCTCAGTTATGAAACCAAGGTTATCGAACCAATAGGAGCAAGGAAACACCTCCAAGGTGTTGTTTCCAACTTGGAATCCTACACAACACAACCATAGAACTTTGCCCCCAACTTACAGTGAGGTTGTCAATCTCACCAGTTTTGCTGAAAACAAAGGATTAAATGTATTGTGTGGAAGAAATTAAAAGCTTGTAGAAAGTAAACAGAAAACATTAAACAATAAACAGTTGTAGATTGATGGTAAAGAAAGGACCGGGGTCCATAGTTCACTAGTGGTGTTTCTCCTTAAGATAGATGACATGTTGGGTGAACAAATTACAGCAGGGCAATTGACAAACATCGAGAAAGCATACATGCACATACTAATCATCTTGACTCCTATGAGATTTGATTGGGCATTACAACATTGTGCATAGACCGTAATCCAACTGCATCTATGACTAATAATACACCTTTATGTTATTAATCTGAACCCCTCCTGTATTAATTTGCAAGCAACAGATAATTTCATTACGTACTGCGTGTAAAGTAAACAATACGAGTGTTCTATGAACACATGATTGTTGTTTTCTCCCTAGTAGCAATAGCACATCTAGTACCTTAGAGATTCCTGTCACTTCCCCAGATTACTAGAGGCATGAACCCACTATCGAGCATAAATACTCCCTCTTGGAGTTGCTAGCATCTACTCGGCCAAGATAGCTACTAAAAATGGAGAGGATGCAAGATCACAAATAACAAAGACATGATATAATAGATAATCAATTGGAAATAGCATCTCAATATCCATCGGATCCCCGCAAACACAACATGTAGGATTACAAATAGATGATCTTGATCATGAATGGAGCTCACACGATCTAAACATGATAACACAAAGGAGAAGAACCAACCATCTAGCTACTACATGGACCCGTAGTCCAAGGATGAACTCTTCCCGCATCACACCGGAGGCTTGCATGGTGATGAAGAAGGCCTCCAGGGTGAATTCTCCCCTCCGACAGGGTGCCGGGAAGAGCTTCAGATCCCTCCTGATCTAGGGATGGAGATGATGGCGGCTACAGACTCTATCGTGGAATTTTGATCGGGTACTTAGGGTTTTTGTATCGGAGGCGTCTTATAGGCGAAAGGGGAGGCCGAGGGGGTGCCCTGGGCGGCCACACCACCCCCTGGCGCGGGCCAGGCCTGGCCTCGCGTCCAGGTGGTGTGGGCGGTCCCTGGCCCCTATCTGTCTCATATTCTGGCTCCTTGTCCCCCTTGGTGAAATATTGACTTTGGCTTTTGTCTCGTCCAATTCCGAGAATATTCATTTTCTGACTTTCTTGGAACCAAAAACAACAGAAAACAGGCAACTGGCACTGTGGCATCTTGTTAATAGGTTAGTCCAAGAAAGTGTATAAAAAGTACTCCAAAGTGTGGACAAAACATAAGAAAGTAGATAAAAACCAAGCACGGAACATCAAAAATTATAGATACGTTAGCAACGTATCAGGTTGCTGTGATCATGGCGGGCGTGAGCGTGTGCGGCAAAGGCAAGGCGCGGTCTGTGCGAGCTGGTCGGGCGCGGCGAGCTAGTGCACTCTGGATATGGTGCAAAGGCACGGTGCAAGGCGTAGCTAGGGTGGTCCAGGGCTCGGTTGGGGTCGAGGCTGGGACAAGGGGTGGCGGTGAAGTGCGGCGTGCTTCCTGGACATCATGGTTGGCTGCGCCAGTGTCTGTAGTGAGCTGGCCGTGGCCAGCCGGCGATGACCAAAATCGGGCGGCGCTCCACTGTGCAAACGACAAAGGGGGGACTTGGTCTGGGTGCTGGCTATGCTCAGGGGTGACAGGGGAGTGAAGTGGAGACCAAATGGTTGACTTATTAATATGGAAACAGTGAAGTTAGGCAGGTGGTTAAATTAGTGTAAGCAAGGTGTTTGTGAAAATGGCCGCATGAAACTTGCTTTGGAAATTTTGATTCAAATTTTTTGAGTGAAGTTAAGCTTGAGAGTCTAAGTTTGCTTGGAGAGGTCAAGGGGAATTGATTTGATAGGTTTTTGAAAAAGTGGGATCTTAACATATGAACTAGTTTCAATTTTCAAATGTTCATTAAATTGATTTGAAAGATGTTCTTGTCAGTTTGTAAAGTGGGCCTTGATACACTTTTACTTGGTCTAGCAAGGGGTGAAAAGAAATAGAAATGTTTCTATTAGAATTCTTCTTCTAGGAACACACAAAGTGGCCTAGTGGTTTACTTTTGCCAAAATGACCATTTGCTTTATTTATTCATATTTGATTTCTTTTTCTTTTGAATTTATTTGTAACTGACCTAGGTGATGTAGTATTCACATTTAAACCATTTCACAATCATTGGCAACAGTCAAGCATGGCATTTTCAAACAGTCACACAATAATGCAAAACTAACATGCCTTCATATTCATTTTATTAATGAAAGTTTTTGTTAACCCTAAATTGGGTGATTAGGATTTGATAAACTTGATTAAAAGTTTTGGGGTGTTACAAATCTTCCCTCCTTAAACAAAATCTCGTCCCGAGATTTAAGAAAAACTAGGAACTCAAGATATTTGGAAACTCAGTCCTAATATAATCTTCTCGCTCCCAAGTAGCTTTTTCTTCAGTATGGTTGCTCCATTGGATCTTGAGAAATTTGATACTTCGGGTCCTGGTGGTTCTGAAGGCTTCTTCCAAAATACGAATGGGCACTTCACGATACGTCAGATCCTTGTTGATATCTATAGCTCGGTGATCGATGTTCTTGAAAACTTTGGTCTTCTTCGGAACTTCTAAGCATTTGCGAAGTAACGAGATATGGAACACATTATGGATGGCTGACATCTCCTCTGGCAGTTCCAGTTGATAAGATACTTCTCCTCGGTGATTTTGAATCTTGAAGGGTCCAATATATCTGGGGCTAACTTTCCTTTTAGTTGAAAATGTTGCATTCCCTTCAAGGGTGATACTTTGAGATACACGAAATCTCCGACATTGAAGGTTAGGTCTCTATGTCTCTTGTCAGGATAACTCTTCTATCTGGATTGGGCTATCTTGAGGTGCTCGCGGACTTTGTGAACCTTCTCTTCGACTTCTCGTATTATATCGGGTCCTAAAATCTAACTCTCTCCTACTTGCGACCAATTCAGGGGGGTGCGACACTTCCATACAAAAATTCAAAGGGGGCCATTTGCAAACTGGCTTGATAAATGTTGTTGTATAAAAATTCTGCAAAAGGCAGACAATCTTCCCATTTTGATCCATACTCTAGCACACAAGCTCTCAACATATCTTCTAAGATTTGGTTGACTCTTTCAGTCTATCCATCTGTCTGCGGGTGATAAGTTGTGCTGAAATTCAGCTTGGTTCCCAATCCTTCTTGGATTTTCTGCCAAAATCTTGAGGTAAACTGGGTTCCTCGATCCGACACTATGGTCTTGGGGGGTTCCATGCAAACTAACAATTCTAGCAAGGTACAACTCTGCTAGCTTCGAACACTGGTAGGTAGTCTTGATAGGTATAAAATGGGATACCTTGGACAGTCTATCAAGTATGACCCAAATAGAGTCATTTCCCCTACTAGAAGTAGGCAAACCGGTGATATAGTCCATTCCGACGGAATCTCATTTCCATTCTAGAATCTGCAATGGTTGCAAAAGTCCTACGGGTCTCTGATGTTCTGCTTTGACTCGCTGACAGATATCACACTTGGCTATGTAGCTTCTGATTTCTCTCTTCATCTTGTGCCACCAAAATTGCTCCTTCAAATCCTGATACATCTTCGTTCCTCCGGGGTGGATAGAATAAAGAGTATCATGAGCTTCCTGCATGATAACTCGTTTCAACTCCGAATCTGCTGGCACACAGATACGTCCCTTGTACCACAAAACTCCTTCTTCATCTCCGTTGAATCCAGGTACCTTTCGTGAACTGATACGACGTTTGATTCCGTCGATACTGGCATTTCCTTTCTACGCCTCCTTGATATGACTGATCAAAGTGGGTTGAAGTACAATGCTATCTAAACATCCTTTGGTAACTAGCTCAGTTCTAAACTGCTCCAACTCTTCATGCAAACTTGACTGGGCTTCTTTGATCATGGTGTTTAATCTACACGGCAATCTGCTAAGAGCATCCGCTACCACATTTTCTTTCCCGGGGTGATAGTGAATGTCAAGGTCATAATCCTGATTAACTCTATCCATATCCTTTGCCTCATATTCAGCTCCTTCTGAGTGAAAATATACTTCAGACTCTTGTGATCTAAATAAATCTCACAGCGATTACCCATCAAGTAATGACGCCATGTCTTCAAGGCTAAAACTACAGCTGCTAGTTCAAGATCATGGGTAGGGTAGTTTTGCTCATGCTGCTTCAATTGTCGAGACAGATATGCAATGACTTTGCCTTCTTGCATCAACACACATCCGAGACCAATCTTAGATGCATCACAATACACATCAAAAGGCTTCTTGATATCTGGGATAATCAAGATTGGGGCTGAAATCAATCTCTTCTCGAGCTCTTGAAAACTTGCTTCACATTCATCGGTCCATTCAATCTTCTTATCTTTCTTCAACAATTGGGTCATCGGTCTTGCGATGCTCGAAAATCCTTCAACATAATATCCCGCTAATCCGAGAAATGCACGGACTTGGGTTTGAGTGGTTGGGGATTTCCATTCTTCAACATCTTTGATCTTGGCGGGATCAACAGCGACTCCTCCCACCGACACAATATGTCCTAGGAATCCTACTTCGTTCAAACAAAATTCACATTTGCTAAACTTAGCATACAACTGATGCTCTCTCAGGGTTTCAATGGTTCTCAGGTGTAGCTCATGGTATTCGTCTGACTTAGAATAGATTAGAATATCATCGATAAAAACAATGATAAACTTATCCAGAAAGTTCATAAAAATCTTATTCATGATATTCATGAAATAAGCAAGGGCATTGGTTAATCCAAAAGACATGACCGTATACTCATACAATCCATATCTGGTGGTAAAGGCGGTCTTTAGAATATCCGTTGCACGAATCTTGAGTTGATGATAACCAGTTGTAAGATCAATCTTAGAGAACACTCTGGCACCAGTCAATTGATCAAACAGATCCTCTATCTTCGGCAGTGGGTACTTGTTCTTGATGGTGACATCATTCAATTTCCGGTAATCCGTGCACAAACGGTTACCTCCATCTTTCTTATCCACAAACAAAACAGGTGATCTCCATGGTGACACACTTGGTTGAATCAGACATTTCTCCAGCATAGCATCAAGTTGCTGCTTCAGCTCCACTAATTCAGATGGGTTCATACTATAAGGTCTCTGAGCTATGGGTCCAATTCCAGGAATTAGTTCAATGATGAACTCGATATCCCGATCTGGGGCCATACCGGCAAATTCATCTAGGGATACGTCGGGGTATTCACAGACTACTCTGACTTGGTCTAGGGTTGGTTGGGCTAGACTCTTGTTGCATTTGAACTGACGGTGCAAGGTTTTAGATACATGCTCTACTGATACACCAGAGCTACTGGTCATGGTTATGGCTTTCTTGGCACAGTCGATTAATCCTTTATGTTTTGACATTCAATCCATTCCTAGTACTAGTTCCAAACCTTTGGTTCCAAGTACTATTAGATTGGCATACAAATCTATTCCATGGATTCTGATAGGTACATCCTTGCAATGTTTTCTAGCTTTGGTGGTTGAACCAGGTATTTGAACTATCATAACATGCTTCAATTTGGTTGGTTGAATCTTACAAGTGCATGCAAATTCTTCTGTAACCAACGTGTGCGATGCTCTAGAATCAAACAACACTCTTGCAAGTACTGAGTTAACAAAAAATATACCTAGCATGACATCTGGTGCCTCTAGAGCTTCATCAGCATTCATGTGAAACAGACGACCGTTGCGGTTGAGCGAATTCCCTGGGGCAAATCTTCTTCCAGGCTGAACACGGCGTTGTTGCTGAGCTGGTGCATTCACATTGGTGGCTGATGCAAGCTGCTTGGGACACTCATTGGAGTAGTGACCCTTGACTTCACATTCAAAGCAAGTAATTTGGGACTTGTCTTTGGCTGCAACAGGCACAACATTTCTTCTAGTCCTTGGGGCAGTATTGTTGTTGTTGTTGGACTTGGCCAGTGCATGGTTGAAGTTGTTAGAGTTGCCGGGGTTGTTGTTGTTTCCTCCAGACTTCAGGTTTCCTCCGCTACGATTGGGGTAGCTTGGACGGGACATAGGGGGTCTATTGTTTCTTGGGGGCATATCCTGCAGACGGGTTGGGACGATACTTTTGTGTATTGTGGGACCCAGTCTAGTACATCATCCTGCGCTTGCGGTTGTCATTGGCTTGGTTGATCTTCCCTTCCATCTGGATGGCAGAGTCTACTAGCTCTTCTAGATATCCAAAACGGATGTTGACTAAAACAGTCTGCATCTCATCATGCAATCCGTTTAGGAACCTCTCCTTCTTCTTTGCTTCAGTGTTAATCTCATCACGGGCATATCTAGCTAGTGACAGAAATTTGTCACGGTATTCAACTACCGTCATCCTTCCTTGCTTCAGTTGCCTGAACTCATATCTCATTCTAGTGACTAACCCTTGGGGCATATCGGTGCGGCTAAACTTGATCTTGAATGCTCCCCACGTCATCACCTGACCGTGGTTCATGGTATGGGTGCTATTCCACCAGGCTCTTGCATCTCCTGCCAGATAGTGGGTGGCAAACAATACCTTCTCATTGGCTTCAACTCCTGTGACCTCTAGGTTATTCTCCATGGTTTTCAGCCAGTCATCAGCATCTAAGGGATCCTTAGATTTACTAAAGATAGGTGGGTTGGTATTCTAGAAGTTCTTGAGCTTGGATCCATGATGATCTTGGTTTCCATGGCCTTGATTATTATGGGCCATCTGAGCTATCTGTTGAAGAGTGGTTAAGTTGGCTTGGCGTCCGGCTCTACTAGCTTCATGGTCAGAAACTAGCATTTGCAGAATCTGCAGCATTGGGTCCTGAGATGAGCTGCCTCCTCCGGGATTTCCACGAGTCATCTGAAGATTGAGATAGATAATGAGATAAGAGGGAAATTTCTAAGGTTCATGGTTTTGTTTTCAAAAGATTTAAACTTTGAGTTTGACTCAAGTTTTTCAAACTAACAACTTCCTCTCATTCATTCATTCATTCATTCATTCAAGCACACAATACAAACACACACCACACACAAATGGAAAACAGATGTTTTTAAGAACCATTCTATGAAACAACGATATAGTGGGACCGATACAACTCACTCCTACGGTAGTGATCAGGTGTATCTACTCATCATCAATGAAGTCAGAATCATCATCATCGGTGTAGAAATCCATGGCATCATCCTCCAGGTAGTCGTTGTCATCACTGAGGTACGAGTGAAGATCTCCCTGGATGTCTTCACCTTCTTCCTCTTCCTTTGCTTCAAGCTGGACTTCCTGTTCATGGATGGTCTTCTCGAGATCGGCCACCTTATTGCGAAGACAAGCGATGGTGCGATCCTTCTTCTCGCGCTAATGACGAAGTGATTGGCGATCTTTGACGAGCATGGTGAGAGTCTGGTCCTTCTTGGCGGCAATGGCAAGGTTGTGGTTGGCGTAGGCTCGACCATTGTCAAATTCCTTCTGCCTATCATACAACAGGAAGTCAAGGTTTTCCACCTGGCGCTTCAACTCTGGATGACTTGGCATCTCCAATGGCATTCCCATAGAATCACGCCTTGCAAAGTGCGCAAAGCGAGTTCCCTGGATCAAGTTTATGTTTTTCCCACACAGACGGGCAAGAGCTTCATGCATAGCCCTGGCTAATCCATCTAGCCAGTTGTTCTCTCACACGGTGAATTGAATCTTCTCAGAAAGGGGTGCTTCCATTTTGCCTCTGAGATCTGCAACTATCAGCCATTGTAGATCTCCTCCTGGCTGATCCTTGAGTTGAGCCTCGAAGAATTCCGGATGCGGGCGCTCAAGGTATTCTAACAGTGCATCTAGATCCCTCTCAAAGATTAGCTGGCCTCCGCTGCCCAACTGGTAGAACTTGCAATATTGAACTTCCATCTATTTAAGAATTTAAGATGAGTAAGTTAGTGAGGTGATCAAGTGTGTCAAGTTTTATGTAGGAATGTAAGAATTTTTCAGGAACATGATTCTTTTTGAAAGAATCAAGGATAAGAGTGGGAATATGTTTTCATAAATACTCACTTCTTTTGTTTTGAAACTAAGTTTTCGTTCGGACGTCCATTCTAACTAGGGTGTCCTATGGTCAGGATGGCTCTGATACCAACGTGTCAACACCCATATTTTTAATCCCAGATGCCCGTTATGCCATACATCACAATCCCAGGATTACCATTTTTGCGAGACATAATAGATTGGATATCACAGTACATCATCCATTACAAACCGTAATAAGGTCTTACACAAATAAAGGATCTCATGATCCAGTCTTAATACAAACAAACAGCGGAATAATAAGCGTAGTAGTGGGCTCCATCTTCAGGGTAATAGGCAATGCTGATGATGGGAGATGATCCTAGTTGTCATAGCTGTCCTGCTGTCCATCTTCCTTATAGTCCTCCTCATAGTCTGGCCACGGTAATAGCCAGGGACAAAGCCCTGAGTACTCTTTAAGTACTCGCAAACTATCACTAACAAGTAAGGTAGTTCTAATAGGAATCTTAAGCTCTAGGCTGATTTGCAAAAAAGCCAGATTTATCTATACTGAGTTTAGAAGTAAAGAAAACTAAGTAAACGTTCTAAATCACTTAAGTGGGAACCTAGTTTTCATGTTCACAACCCTGTTGTGGTCAAGTCAAAGTCATAGTTCATTTCACAATTCATTTTGAAAACATCTGACGATAGAACAATATGGCCACTCCAACTGTCCATGACCGCGAACGCGGCTATTCAAATAGTTTGACACTCTGTAGAGGTGGTACACTTTCACCAAAAAATTTGATACATTCGCCAGGGATAACCCTGAATCATCATACTTAGTATGCGGATAATCAATCATAACCTTTCAATTACACACTCTAGTATAGGCACCTCCCCTATGAGCTTGGCCTCCCAGCCATGGCCATCTGCCATCCTGGGCACTTCATAGGTGTACATCATCAAGAGGTAGCCTTAGCTCAAACCTCTTCCGTGAGGGAACCCATACTAATCATATAAACTTCCGGCTAAGCCTTACCTAATTCAGGTATTGTGGTTGTGCGGTAAAATTGGAATGGTATCGCATCCAAACCCAACCATCCGTTTTTATAAAGGGCTAAGGCTCATGCCTCAACATTTTCATCCACATTTCCTTTGGTTTCTCAACACATGTCAAAACATCTCAATATAATGAGTCATCATTCCAAGGTTTTCATAATCCTTTTCACCAAGTATTCCCATCTAAAGTGATCCACGTTTATGCTTAGCACTAGCCACTACAGTAAGAGTGTTCACTAATGAGGGCTGCTAATCTTCAATCTCATGCCATAGAATGACATCTAAGTATAGGCCTAGTTTTAGACTCTTTATGCTATCGATACTACTTTTCCAAATACTCACAAAGCACTAACTAAAAGTAAAGAACTTTGGTAAAGTAAAAAGAATAAAGCTTGCAAGTAAAACTTGGGACTGGTATAAATCAAAGGTATATAACTAAAGCATGCCTAATGCATCTTGCTTAGGTTAATACTTGCAAGTGTTAGCTTGCAAGGGTCTAGCTTGCTTAGTAGTGATGGCTTGCCTTGATTGGTGCAGTGGTTGAAGTTTTCTTCGTCTTCTTCTTGCTAGTACTCCTCCTCCCCGTATCCTTGGTCGGTACTATCGTCTATAAATGAATATGGGATATACAATCACCAAACAATACTTAACTAATTCTATTTAGCAAACTAAGGCCCACACTTGATGATCTAGCATCATCATAATCATCACATGAAATAAAGAACTAGTTTTATTTATCTTATTTGAGAAAAGTAATTTCTACTCATTGAAATTAATTAAGATTTAATATTCTCCAATTAAAATATGGGATCATGTGGACACATGTCATCACCACATATTCTAATGCATGGGAATGTGATTTAAAGTGTTGGTCCCATTTTATAAAGTTTAAGATTACTATTTAATAAATTTAAAGTGACTAGAAATGCCCTAATAGCATTCTTTTGGTACTAGTCCAATGTCACTGCATGCAAACCTAGATATTTTTACATATTCAGATAGGTATTATCAAATGTGATTTTTGCGAGTTGAAATCAACTCAAAAGCTATTATGGTTGATTTTTGAAAAATGTTTGAATGTTGCAAAAGTCTTTGTCTTGTTATTTTTACTAAATATTATCTCTAACTCCAAATGATTTAAATCCAACAGGCTTGGATATATATTTTAATATCCTTCTAACAAAATTTGAATCATGCAATTTGGTTCAGTGAAACTCTCTGAATTGATTTTTAAATCTATGGGAAGAAACTAGTCTAAAAAAATGGAAAACTATTATTTGAATTTCCAGACCAGCGCAGGAAGTTAAACGGGCCGGCCTAGCTACACTACATGGCGCAGTGGGCTGCTGACAGATGGGCCCACCAGTCAGCGGGACTAACTACGCGAAGCGGTATCTATGCATCTGGGTCGTGCGATTAGACGACAGATCAACGACTGGGAGTCATCATCGATGATGAAATGCTCCGGCGAGGAATCAACCCTAACACGGTGGTGGGGTCTATCTAGGATCACATGGGCTCCATCTAGGGTTGATGACGGGGGCGATCGACGTGGTAGACGATGGCGAGGTGAGGCGCGATCATGGTAGGGCTTGGGGTGGTCGCAATCAACGGCTCCCTTCTCCTCCAGCAGCGGCGGGCTCCGGTGAAATTTCGGCACGGTGGTGCTTGCCTTGCTCCGGGGAGAAGTGGGGGAGGGTCAGTGAGAGGTGGTGAGGGTGTTGGTGTGGAGAAATGGGGCAGGGGTGGCCTCCTTTCATACTGCGGCGAGGGGGCCGAATGGTGCGGGCGTGAGCTCATCGGTGACGAGGCTATAGGCGGCTATCAGCATGGCGGTGGCTAGTGGGCGGTGCGTGGTTCCTTGGAGGTTTTCACAGGCGTAATGGTGAGGCGTGGGGCAGTGTGGTTCGGTCGGGAGCGCGCGACACTCCGCGCGGGCACAAAGGTGTTTGCGTCGGCGTGCGGTAGTTGCGGGTCGCACGACGGCGAACAAGGTTGTTTGCTAGGTTGCTGTGTTCATGGCGGGCGTGAGTGTGCACAGCGAAGGCAAGGCGCGGTCTGGGCGAGCTGGTCGAGTGCGGCGAGCTGACGTTCTCTGGACATGGTGCAGAGGCACGGTGCATGGCGTAGCTAGGGTGGTCCAGGGCTTGACTGGGGTCGAGGCTGGGACAAGGGGTGGCGGTGGAGTGCGGCGTGCTTCCTGGACATCATGATTGGCTGCGGTGGTGTCTGCTGTGAGCTGGTCGTGGTTGGCAGGCGATGACCAAAATCGGGCGGCGCTCCACTGTGCAAACGGCAAAGGGGGACTTGGTCTAGGTGCTGGCTATGCTTAGGGGAGGCAGGGGAGTGAAGTGGAGACCAAATGGTCGACTAATTACTGTGGAAACAGTGAAGTTAGGCATGTGGTTAAATTAGTGTAAGCAAGGTGTTTGTGAAAATGGCCGCATGAAACTTGCTTTGGAAATTTTGATTCAATTTTTTGAGTGATCTTAAGTTTGAGAGTCTAAGTTTGCTTGGAGAGGTCAAGGGGAATTGTTTTGATATGTTTTTGAAAAAGTGGGATCTTAACATATGAACTAGATTCAATTTTCAACTGTCCATTAAATTGATTTGAAAGATGTTCTTGTCAGTTTGTAAAGTGGGCCTTGATACACTTTTACTTGGTCTAGCAAGGGATGAAAAGAAATAGAAATGTTTCTGTTAGAATTCTTCTTCTAGGAACACACAAAGTGGCCTAGTGGTTTACTTTTGCCAAATTGACCATTTGCTTTATTTATTCATATTTGATTTCTTTTTCTTTTGAATTTATTTGTAATTGACCTAGGTGATGTAGTATTCACCTTTAAACCATTTCACAATCATTGGCAACAATCAAGCATGGAATTTTCAAACAATCACACAATAATGCAAAACTAACATGCCTTCATATTCATTTTCTTAATGAAAGTTTTTGTTAACCCTAAATTGGGTGATTAGGATTTGATAAACTTCATTAAAAGTTTTGGGGTGTTACACCAAGGGAATTACTAACTCATGAGAGAATAAAGGATCATCAATATAATCAAATAAAGGGAATTCGTCTTGGTATTACCGTGGAGATCCACAATAAGAATAGAAAAATATCCAACACAATTCAATATGGGAAGAAACAATCTCAAACCCTAGTCTTGCTAGGTGGATATCCCTTCCTCTCTCAAGTAAAAGTAGTGGATATGGGGGTGTATTGGCTAGGAGGTCGAAGATCGTGGAGAGAGATGAAGAACGTCTTCTCCTTCTCCGGATCTCTTCTTTCTCCCTTCTAGATGGTGTGGCGGCTGCTACGTTGTGTTTTTGCTCCTAGTTCCTTCACGGAAGTTGTCCCTTTTGACAAGAGAGAGGTGGAGGAAACTATATAGCGACAACTATACGTCCAGAAAAATATTCCCGTCGTATAGTTGCTCGTCAAAGCTTTTGTGAGCTCCCCTCGCGTGCTTCCAAAGTGAGACTTGCTTGTTTTCTCTAGAATATTGTATTTATCTAGTTAAATCCTTCTGTTGACATTCAGAACCTGAAGCACACATTAAAAACCAAGTTTTCTTCACTACCGAAGTATTAGCGTTAAGTAAAGGAAAAAACGATCAAATCCCGGAGAAAACCATCAATAAAAGCCATAAAAAATGTGTAAAATCTCACAGCTATCAGTCGTCTAAAGGGACCACGATGTCTATATATCAAGACTTAAGTTCCAGGACGGAGTAGTACCTACATCAAAGGCTCAAGGCCTTTTTTTTGAAAAGTCAAACTATGCAAAGTTTGACCAAGTTTGTAGAAAAATATATTAATATTTACAATATGAAATACATACCCTTTGATACATCATGAAACATATATTCACATGCTATCTACTAATATCATATAGTAGTTCTTGATATTTTTTAGAAGTTTGGTCAAACTTTTCATAGATTGACTTATAAAAAATGCCTTAGTCCCTGTTTGGAACAAAGGAAATCATAGGATTTTCAGAGGATAGGATTCCTATAGCAAAAATTCCTATGGTGTCGTTTAGAACAAAGGAATAGGAATCTAAGATTCCTTTGAAATTCCTATGGTATAGGCTATTTCATAGGAATTTTCTAGGAAAAATAACATGAGCTCTAATCTCATGTTTCATCTCTTTTTGTCTACAATTCATGCGGTTTTCTTGTGTGACATCCAAACGACACCCTAAATTTTTTCCTGTGGTATTTATTCCTGTAGGAATTGAGCGTACATGATATCTTAATTCCTGCATTTTTTCTATTCCTATGTTTGCATTCCTGCATTCCAAATAGGGCCTTAAGCTTTGGGACGGAGGTACTAGTGAGATGAGAGAAAAAACCGAAGAGCAAGAGGAGCTCAGAGAATAAAAGGGAGGCAGGGCGGGAGGGCAGCGTGACAGGACACGTGAAGGCAGTGCGATGTCAGAGTAGAATTATGATGGGTTCTTGACATGAGGTACTATAGCCTTTACATCATACACACTCTAGTAAATTTTAGAAGTTATGTGCACTGAAAACAAAACAAATTTATTTTTTCCGCTCTCAGTCGCTACCTCACCATCCATCTCAGCACTCCCTAGTCCACAGCGCTGCGCATGTGTGTGTTGGTATGGCGGCTCAACTGTGTCTCTGGTGTGTGCATTGGTGTACATAGGAAGGAACCGGACATTGGCGGCAAAAATTAGTAGAATTCAAACTTTCAATTTTTTCTCTTCCTTTCCAAGCATCGAGAATGAAAGTTATTCAAAGGATGACCATATTGACATCATATCTCTATCTCTACTATTACTAGTAAGTTGCATGTGCCTTGCACGTGACACTCAGATAGTAGACGTATCACATATCATCACTATATGAAATTATAATTGGTAAAGCACAATAAATTATAAATTTGATCAACATCTATAAAGTATGGGTGTATATTTGGTCCTTGTACTTTGTATATCATGTAGAAGTCAACGATTATTAGCTAACTAATACATGAAATTTTTGATAACATGGTCTAGAGAAAAAAGGAGAAGATTCTAGTATGATGGAGAAGTGTGTTTTGAGGTTTGTGCATAGCATTCATTATTCCGAATACTACCAATAGAATATTCTAGATGCTAGAACGGAAAAGAAGATCCAATGGCTAGAAATGCTGGGATTCGGGAGTCTTGATCCAACGGTCAATATTCAAAGTTATTTGTACCCTATATAGTTGTGGTAAGATAATGGAGTAGTTTCCAATTGGATCCTTAGCACCAATCCTGACTGTTGGGCTGTTAGATCCAATGGTTCAGAGCACCTGGATTCGTGTTGAATAGTACCTATAGCAAACTCCACCATGTTATAGAACCATCATGTCATCATCCCCAAAATATCATAGCATAGTAGGTTGTATTCTCTCTACTACTACAATGGAGCAGTTTTGAATTGGATCCATATAACCAATCCGGACCGTTGGACTGTTAGATCCAATAGTTCAGAGCAACTGGATTCATGTTGAATAGTACCTAGAACGAACTCCAACATGTTCTAGAACCATCATTTCACCACCCCGCAAATTTCATAGCACCGTAAGATATATTCTTAATATGGGTAGATAGTTATTACTAATAGACTTAATGTATACATTTTTTCTCTAACAAGAATATTGGTTAATAACAACTTAACGTTTGTTAAATCACATTTCATACAGTATATATGTGTGTGGCACGTCCCTTTTGATCAACACGTGAGACTCAGATAATAGACGTCTGACATATCATCACTATATAAAATTTTAATAGGTAAATCATACAAAAATATAAAATTTGATCAATATCTATAAAGTATGGTTGTATATTTGGTTCTTGTACTTTGTATATCATTTAGAAGTCAACGATTATTAGCTATCTAAAACTTAAAAATTCGGGTAACATGGTCTAGAGAAACGAGGGAGAAGATTCTAGAATGATGGAGAAGTGTGTTTTGAGTTTTGTGCATATCATTCATTGTGATGAAGACTATCAATGAAATATTTTAGATGCTAGAATGGAAAATAAGATCCAACAGCTGGAAATGTTGGGATTCGCGAGTCTTGATCCAACAGTCAATATTCAAAGTTATTCGTACACTATATAGTGGTAAGATAAGATATATATATATATATATATATATAGAAAAACGTCAAAACACACTTATCCACCATTCTAGAATCTTCTCAATTGTTTCTCTAGACCATGGTTCTAATTTTTTTAATTATTAGGTAGCTAATAAACGTTTATTTCTACATGATATAAAGTGCAAGAACCAAATGTACACTCATACTTTAGAAACGTAGCTCAAATTCATAGATATTTCAAGCTTTACCTATTACAATGTTATATACTAATGACATGTCATGTTTACGTATATTATGTGAGTTTCACGTGCAAGGCACGTGCAACTTATTAGTACTACTACGAAGAGCATGGCTCAGCTCCGTGATGGAGGAGCAGGACCCGACTACTAATTTTAATTGCTTGATTATAGGGTCCTTTGTGTTAAATGTATGGACTTGGATGCAATTTTCACCTTTTTAAGGTCCTTGGTGTAACATGTACACATGCACTAGCTGTGTTAATTATTGAAGCATCTCACTCCTTCGGGACATACCCTAGTCAAAAAAATAAAGTGCCACCACCCGATTTTCAGAAAGCGCGGACATGTTTTGTTACGATTCCCTAGTCTTAGGATGTTTCAAGCTTCCCTATATATTAGCTAACTACGCCCATGCACTCAAATAACTTTATGTCAATTTAAAGAAAGTAGGTCAAATTTGAACTACAAGTAAGCGCGATAGATTCTTTCTTGAATTTGCAAGAGATCCAAAAATTAGCAATGTTGGAATCTGTCAATCTATATCCGATGATCGATGTTCAAAGTTATCCATGTTATATATCTTATTAGTACATTGCACATGCCTTGCACGTGTGAATCAGATAGTAGAAGTATATGCCATATAATTTTTTCTCTACTACTATAAAGGAGCAGTTTTGAATTGGATACATAGTACCAATCCTGAATGTTGGGCTGTTAGATCCAATGCTTTAGAGCTGGTGGATTCGTGTTGAGTACTACCTAGAGAAAACTCCACCATGTTCTAGAACCATCATGTCACCCCCCCAAAAAATTCATAGCATGGCTGTATTCTCAATATGTGTAGATAGTTATTATTAATAGACTTAATGTATGCATTTTTCTCAAACAAGACTATTGGTTTATAACAACTTAATGTTTGTTAATCACATTTCATATCGTATATATGTGTGTGACACGTGCCTTTTACTAGTTTATATAAAATTATAATAGGTGAAGCCCAAAAATAATTATAATTTTGAGCTACGTCCATAAAGTACCGTTGGATCTTAATTCTATACATTCTAGCATCTACAAGATACTATTGATAGTCTTTAGCACACTAAAAGATATGCACAAACCTCAAAACATACTTCTCAATAATTCTAGAATGTTCTTCGTCATTTCTCTAGAGCATGGCGAATACTATTAGGTAGTTAATAGGTTGATTACTACTACATGATACAAAGTATAAGAACCAAATATACAATAGATATTCTATGGACGTGGCTCAAAATTATAATTATTTTTGAGCTTCACCTATTATTATAGTTTTTTAGTAGTCCTATTTATCAGAGTTGGGCGAGCTAGCGTGAGGATTAACATTCTTTTATTTCGGCATGTGGGTTCAAATCCTTCGCGTGCTAGAAAAACGATTCTACGGTGCATGTTATCTAGCAGGGAGGGGAGAAATGTGGGTTCACGTCCTTTCCTGAAACAAAGTCTACATGACGAGACGATACAATACTGAGCCAGGATGTGACAACTTGCTACTCTAGCACTCTATAACTCTAGCAGGCGTTCTCGATCCACTGCAGAAGACCGACGAGAGAACACACAAAATTAACACCCCTCGTTCAAAGAGCCTCCCATCTTCCCCATCTCCGGTGATCCCTATTGGCTAACGCTGGCTAGCCCCATTTTGGATCCTCTTGAGCACCTCACTTCCTAAATTTTCCTAGCCATTTCTCGCCCGCTGCATCGGCTCCATCACTCTTCTCCAAGAAACCCCAACAATCATATTTGAATCCGCCCTCGCCCCTAGTCCATCCAGACGCAATGGCGGATTCGATGCACAACATTCGGTACGGTGGCTGGAGCAAGGTTAGTGACAATGCCTTCGGAGAAATTGCTATGCGTATGGACACTACCAGTGCCGTCCGGCTGGCCACATGCTCCAAGGAGTTGCGCCGCCAAGTCGTCAGCGAAAAAGGAAGCAGATGCCCCAATGATGGCTGCGGGACATTGGTCGCCTTCCACGACTTCCTCAACCACAAGATGGCATGCCCGCACGGCCCGTGCAACTGCACTAAGCCTAGCTGCGAGTTCGCCACCTCACCCACAACGCTCCTTGCTCACCTCAAAAAATCCCACTCAATTTAAGTGCAGAGTTTCCACTACGGCGAGGAACACAAGTACATCTCTCAGCCTTTGCTGGCACCTGGCTCATGGAGAGTAGAGACCGCGGTATCCAGGGACGATGGTACATTGTTCGCCATGCGATTTAACATGCTCGACTATGGCCTCGCCGTATCCGTCCAGTGCGTTAGGTCGGAGGCTTCCTTGTTTCCGCGGTACGTGGTGGAGTTGCACTTTTATAAACCTTCAATGATTGGAGAGGACCCGTAGGATTTTATCGAAGATAGCCTGTTTTTCAAGCCGAAGAGCAACGCGTCACCGGCCTCCGTCAGGATTACTGAAGATTACCTTAATTTCCTTATTAAGAAACATGATAGGTTCACACTGGATTACTCATTTTGCATCCACAATGTGGGAGATGGAAAATATGACCATCATGATTCTGATGATGATCTACCGTTCAAGTTTGTTTAGATCATACGCTAGAGATGATCTAGCATTTTCTTTGAAACATGGCTCTGCATTTTTTCTTGGGAGTGCCTAGATCTCAAGCGCCTGAGAACTTATTATTGTATATTTAGCATGCTACAATTTAGTCCGCCGTTTCTTACTTCCTTTAGAAATCTCAGGTTCATCTCTCAGCCGCTGTCGACACCGCGCTCATCAAGACTAGAGAATATCAGATCCGGGGACAATGGTATGGTGTTCACTATGCTATTTGACATGCTTGAGTGGGGAGACATCATCATATCCGTCGTGTGCGTCAGGCCGGATGAGTACTCGTCGCCCTTGTAATGTGCAGTTCACCGTCTATCACCCGTCACTAGAGGCTGGGTTTTGGGAGCGCGCAGTACGCAATTCCTTCACTCCTGGGAGCAGGGCGGTGCCTGGCATCATGCAGAAGGAAAAGCATTCCATGGTGGTGTACCTTCAAACTTCTCAGACCCAAGGCCTATATTACTCAATATGCATCCATCGCGAGGGAGAATTCCAAATTGACCATTCTACTACCTCATATTTTTTATCCCACTTTCACTACATACCACGGACGTATGTGTACTGGAGATTGGATTCTGGATGCAGAGTAGTACTAGTATAGCACTAGTTCTTGTACTTCGGACTATTTTGTACTACTATATACCGGTATCGGTAGTACTTGTTTAGGCCAAGGACATGAGATGGTCTTGCTTTGCCTTTATTCTGTCGTTTCTATTACTAAAATATTTTTTTAACTAATAGTGATGTACTGTTACTTGTTTAGATCAAGTGTAGCAGTTTGTCTTTCTTTTCTTTTGAAAGTTAGCATTGTCACAATTATCTAGATGAATCTTGGGAATTTTGGGTTGCATATGGGGGGTCACACAGGCATTGTCACTTGATTGTCAGTTTTGCTTGCTCCAATGATCGAGTCTATTTTTTGAGCTGGAACAAGAACTGATTCTCTCTGTACTGCTATTGAATTTCAAGCAGGAAAACTAATGAATCTCTCAAATGTTCTGTCGTTGCTATTACTAAAACATTTTGTGGAACTGATACTGATGTATTGTACTTGTTTAAATCAAGGGCAGTAGATAGTCTTGCTTTTCTTTTGAAACATGGCCTTGTCGCAATCTAGATGAGACTTGGGCATTTGGGGTTCCATATGGGGGTCACACAAGCATTGATCATCCGTTTATCATGCTCCAATGGTCGAGCATTTCCTTTCAAACATGGCTCTCTGTACTCGGAGCTAGCACTACTTGCTTAGATTAAGTGCTTTTCCTTTGAAACAATGCCTTGCACATGTACTCCGTATCTACTCCCTCCGTTTCAAAATATATAAAGATGTTTTAGCTTTTGTGAAATGAGTGTATCTAGACTCTTTTTAGTGCGTAGTTTAGAGCTAGTGAACCCATATACTAAAAGGGGTCTAGATACACTCATTTCACAAAAGCTAAAACATCTTATATTTGAAATGGAGGGAGTACTACGTATGTTATATCACAGTCAGGTTACTCATATTTACTTTATAAAAAAAATTCTTATAATATTTAGCATGCTTTAATTTACTCCGCTGAATCTTACTTCCTTTAGAAACTCCAGGTACATCTCTCAGCCGCTGTTGGCGCCACGCTCATCGAGAGTAGAGATGATTGGATCAGGGGACGATGGTACGGTATTTTCTCTGCTATTCGACATGCGCGAGTCGGGCGACATCAGCAGATCCGTCGTGTGCGTTAGGCAGGACGCATGCTCGTCGCCCTTGTACAATGTGCTGATCACTGCCTATTACCTAACAATAGAGCTGGGGTTTTGGACCCGTATAATCTATAGTTCCTCCACGCCTAGGAGCTGGGAGGTGCCGGGCATTATCCGGAGGAAAAACATTCCTTTATGTTCTGCAGTGAACCATCTAATATAACCGGCCTGCATTACTCAATATGCATCAATCGCGGGGGAGAATCCTATGATCGAGCCTATTCGGAGAACATGGCAAACTGATCGTGCGCCAAGGTTTTTTGAGATGGAACAAGAACTTATTATCTTTGTACTGCTATTGAATTTCAAGCAGGAAAGCTACTGAATCTCTCAAATGTTCTCTCGTTACTATTACTAAAGCATTTTGTGGAACTAATCCTGATGTACTAGTACTTGTTTAAATCAAGTGCAATAGATAGTCTTGATTTTCTTTTGAAACATGGCAGTGTCACAATCTAGATGAGACTTGGGCATCTTGGGTTGCATACGGGGGTCACACATGCATTGATGTGAGAAGAAGGTACTCAAAGCAGACTTGATCTTCAGTTTTGCTTGATCCAATGGTCGAGTGTGTTTGGTGAAAAGGACAAACTGATCGCGCGACAAGGTTTTTAGAGCTGAAACAAAAACTGGTTCTCTCTGTACTACTATTGTATTTCATTGTCTGTATTTCTTAATTGGTCACTTTTGAAATGCTGCTGAATTGGTCAAGTGCTCCTCAATATGAACTTCGAAACTGTTGATAATTTTTCTACCTTATTCTGTACTGCTGAATTTTGACATGAATAGCTGCAAAAAATAATTATCACTTTTCCCCTCCCTCTCTGAGGTCTTTGTTTCGAATCCGACCGAGCACATGACAATGCAATTTTTATTAACTAGGAGAAGAAATCTAGTAGCTCATTCGGCCCTCTTTATCCTAGAACATTTTTATTCAGTCTTTTCAGGGTCAGAGGACTGCTGGCCACATCCTAGTGAAATTTGAGAAAGGAGCCCATGGAGCATAGCCAAGAACATATTAATTCGGCCTTATAGGGGTCAGGGGACTGCTGAGCACAACCCACTAAAATTTGAAAATGAAGCCTATGGAGCATAGCCTACGGAGTATAAACCACGTAGAGCAGCCTATGTAGAATAACCAAACTCTTTTTAATTTGGCCTTTTGGGCATTGCCCCCATCTCTCAAAATAAAAAACGCTGCCTACCCATGTTTATAAGAAAATACTCCATTATGTGGCATTTTATAAATTGAGATGCCAGGAGCGCTGCTCTTTTATATTTTAAAAGAGATAAACATAGGCACACCAAATATTTTTAAGAAGACTAATGCATAAATTGTAGTACTAATAAAAGTTTAATGTTATTTATTCTATAAATATCTTTGTTGTAGTGCCAACGCACTCAGTTTATGTTTATTTGATTTGAAGGTCTTTTGTTCGAATCATATCTTGGGTTTACATTTTTTTATTCTAGCAATATCACATTACGGAGAGGCTGACATCACGGACCCAGTTTGTTTTGAGGGTGAGTTTGAATAAAAAGTTTAAATACTTGTACAAATAGGCTTGCATCATGGACCCACCAGACAGAACATACAAGGCTGCATCAGGGACCCACAAGCCAGAACATGCTAGAGAGGCTGACATAAGGGCCCCAGCAGTAAGACCATAAACGGCTACCACGGTGAAAATAGCGGACGCGGCCGAAAAAAAGTCCATCACACACACGTTGCACTTACACAGAAGCTGACATGTCAGACCCAGCAGGCCTAAGCATAGCCCATGAAATTAGCCTATCAGCCCCAAGCATAGCCCAATACCTTCTAATTCGGCCTTTTCATGGTCTTGTGGCCACCGACCATAGCCCATTCATAGGAGTGATCCCATGGAATATAAGCCATGACGAATAGGGCATCCGCCCCGAGTTAGCCCAGAATCTTTTTAATTCGGCCTTTATGAGCATTTTTTTTACCCCGAGGCTGACATCTGGGACCCGAATAAATAGTCCAACATTGATGGCTCTGAAATATAGCCATCTACGTCCATATTTAAACTAGATATTAATCATATTTTTGATGAAATATCTCTCTAAACCCTGCCACTAATGCTAATATTCAGAGGGGTATGCCATCCTTTGTTCTTGTATTTTTCCTGCGCAGATAATATCGTTTAAAGGAGGGAATCACTACATTAAAGTCAAAGATACGAGATTTCCTTCAACCAGAAGAAACCAGGAGCCATCCAACGAAGGTAGACGCTATAACGACCAACTATACGGCCGAAGCAAAATTTCCAACCGTATAGCTTCAGTCGTATAGTTGGCGCCGCCATCGTTAGGTCAAACAGAACAACTTTCATGAAGGGACCCCTATATAAAGAAGCCTCAGGAGACGGTAAAACAGCTCTCGAATGCTCACCTTGCTCCGAAGAAGCTAGACTCCGCCAAAAAGCCGCCTCAAATCTCCAAACCCTTCTCCACCTCCATAGCCATCTTCCGCCACTTGTAATAGTAGATCTCTTCTCCGATTGGCGACATTGTAAGACTATTGCTATCAATCTTATGATTTTTATTACAATGTTTATGATTGTTGATCTCATCTCTATGTGTGAGTAATACTCCTTGGGCTAAGGGCTTCAGCCTAGCCATGTAGCAATTGTGCATGCGATTTATCGTAGATGGGATCATGTATTAGTTTGTATGACATGATGATTATTTTATCCTCTCTTGCCTCAACCTAAGGAGTTTTCAGGTACCCAAGACCCCGAGGGTTGATCCAGGTATAGGGACTATGCGTGATGACTGATCTGCAGGTTGGGAACCCTAGTGATAGAAGGGGTAGTACGGTTATATGTGAGGGATTTGCTTGGTATTAACGGTGACATCACTATGCATATCATTAGTTCTCTTTCTTCTCTAGATGAGACTAGTAGGTTATTGTTATAAGCGGTTCCGGAGGCAATAGCAATTATGGATGCACTACCCACGTATAATTTATCTTGCTCTAACAAGTACAAGCATACTTTATTTCTATCTTTTATTTCCATCAGATTTTTTTGCACAGCTATAGGTGAAATCGAACGCCCTAGGCCCTCTCTCTCCATCATAGAAAACAACAAAAAGATGCAAGCTACTGGTACAGTAAAAACACAAAAGGAATTCTAAAACTCCCAAACATCTGTTAAAGTAACTTCACTACGCATTCGCTTCTTGTGAATTCGATAACCTAGGTCTACTAGGGAAAAGGAGCTATACTACATCTGTAATCCAGATCGAAGGTATCAACCCTTTTTCTCGTGCTGTTGCCGGGGAAGCAATAGCTACCCTGGCGAGGTTATTAGGAAACTTTCTAGTTTTAATTCTTTTTTTAATTTTCAGTTTGCTTTCAGTCTTTATTTGATAAACCAAAAAAAATAGTTAATCTTTAAATTCTTGTTTTTACTATTATAATTTTTAATCTAAGAAAACCCCAAAACATAGGAAGTATGGCTGAAAAGAAGCTTGGGGAGTTTGCTACTCCCAATAATGATTATTTGCATACTCCTATTACTCGGTGTAACATCCCAAATCTTTAATTAAGGTTAATCAAGATCAAATCTACCCAATTTAGGGTTAACAAAACCTTTTTCCATTTAAAATCTTTAAGCATTCATGTGTGTGTGCATTTAACTAGGAGTTGATTTGAATTGCCATGATTGTTTGTTCTAATGGTTGTAAAATGATTCTAAGATGAATGCCACATCATCTAGATCATTCCCAAGCAAAATCCAAAGAAAAAAATCAAAAAGAATTAATAAAGGAGAATGGTCATTTTGGCCATTTTAATCAACTAGCCCACTTTGGGTATTCCTAGCACTCAAATTCCAACAGAAACAATTGTGGATCTTTGCACCCCTTGCTAGTACAAGTAGTGATGGCCAAGGCCCACTTTGTGATCTCCCAAAAACATTCAAACTCCAATTTTAAATGACAAGTGAAAATGGAATCTAGTTCATATGTCTAGATCACACTTTTTAAAAAACCACTCAAATGAATTCCATTTAACAAATCCTAGCAACAACAGATGTTTAAGCATGTGACAAACCACTCCACCAAATCTCATTTCAAAATTCAAAAGTTTTCTTCTTTCGGCCATTTGATCGAACACTTGGTGGGCAGAATCAAACTGGCCTAACTATTTTGTTGTTGATCAAAAATTGTCGAGCCAATTGAGCCACATTAACCCTCTTGGTCTCCCCTAGACCCAACCAGACCAAAACCAGCCCATCCCCTAGTCCCTGGCGCTAATGCATCGCCACACCGAGGCCATTATCGCCGGCCGATCGTGCCCAAGCCGCAGCAGACCGCCAGCGCCTCTCCGCCACTCCAGGAAGCAAGGCGCCACTTCACCGCCATCCATGGTCCACCCCACGACCACAGATAGCCACTAGACCACCCCCGAGCAGCGCCACACTATCCTCTCTACGCACGCCAGAGCGCCATCACCGCGAGCACGCCACAGACCGCGCCTCGACCCTAGACCACGCGCGCCGCTCCGCCTCGACCCCCTCACCCCGCCAGACACGGCCGTAACCCGCCGCTAAACCCACACTCGTCGGGAACTGCGTCGAGCACCACCTCTATCCCCCAGAGCGCGCGACGCTCCCGACCGTTAGCGACCGCCCTAGCATCGCCATAACGCCGTAGAGGACCTCCAGGAGGCAAGCCACCATCCGCCTATGCCGCCCATGCCTCTAGGCCACTGTGCCATCGTCACCGGCGAGCACCGCCCATGCCTCACTGCCGCCTCGCCGCGCCTATATAAGCAGGCCTCCCCAGCACCAATTCGTCACACCAGCCTCATCCACTCCCCCTCAGAACACTCCCAGAGCCCCACCGGAGCAAGCCGTAGCCCGTAGCGCCGGAATTTCGCTAGAGTCTGCTGCGGAACAAGGAGAAGGGAGCCGTTGATCCATGCCATCTCCCGGGCCGCCGCTAGTACCAGGAGAACCGCCATCGTCTTCTCGTTCATTTGCCCGCCTCACCGCACTATCTAGAGCCCCGGTACGTGCCCACTGCACCTCCACTGAGTCGTTAGGGTTCAGTCTCGTCGGCGACGAGTCCGTCATCGATGACGACCGTGAGCCGTTGATCCAGGATCTAATCCTGTAGCCACCGTTCACCCATACCGTTTTGGCAACCCCTGTCCTGCTGACAGGTGGGTCCCTCACTTAAAACCAGCCCGGGTGCTATGTGGAGTAAACTGGGCCGGCCCACTTATTTCCCGCGTGACCCGTTTAATTCAAATAACTCTTTTTCTTTTTAGACTTAAACTAGAATCTATCCCTTAGTTTAAAAATCTATTAAAAGAGTTTTACAAATCCAAATGGAGTGATTCCAATTTTGTTGGAAGGCTAATGGAAATCTCTATCCAAGCCCGTTGGATTTAAATCATTTAGATTTATAGATCTCTCCTAGTAAAAATAACAAGACTGAAGCTTTTTCACATTCAAACATTTTTCTAAAATCAACCATAATGGCTTTTGAGTTGTTTCCAACTCTCAAAAATCACATTTAACCATACCTACCTGAATATGTAAAAATATTAAGGTTTGCATGCAGTGACTTTGGACTAGTACCAAACTAATGCTATATAGGAATTTCTAGTCACTTTAAATCATTAATTATTAAACTTAAACTTATTAAAATGTGATCCAACCCTTAAATCACATTCCCATATGTTAGAGTATGTGGTGATGACATGTGTCCACATGATCCCATATTTTAATTGGAGAATATTAAATCTTAGTTAATTTCAATGAGTAGAAATTACTTTTCTCAAATAAAAAATATGAAGCTAGTTCATTAAACCTTGAGATGTTTGTGATGATATTAGATCATCAAATGTGTGCCTTAGTGTGATAAGTAGACAAGTTAAGTATTGTTTGGTGATTGTGTATTCCATATGTATTTATAGACGATAGTACCGACCAAGTCTTCGATGAGGAGTTCTACCAAGAGGAGGAGGAAGAGAATTTCAACCACTGCACCAACCAAGGCAAGCCTAGAACTTCAAGTAAACTGAGCAAGCTATTGTTAGCAAACTATAATTAAGCAAGATAACCTAAGCAAAATGCACTAGTCATGCTTTGGTTATACTGTTGACTTATACCTACTCCAAGTTTTTCTTACAAGCTTTACTTTCCTTACTTCACTAAAGTCCTTTACGTTGTTTAAAGGTAGCATAAAGAGTATAAAACTTGACCTATATAGTTAGAATTAGATGTCACTATATGGAATGAGACTGAGCTTAGCATCCCACATTAGTGAACACTCTTAACTTGGTAGTTTAGAGCTAAACCAAAACTTGATCCATTTTAGATGGGAATACTTGGTGAAAATGACTTGTGAAAACCTTGGAATGATGAGTCATTCTATTGAGATGTTTTGACATGTGTTGAGAAACACAAATGGTTTATGATGATGATGAAAATCTTAAGGCATGAGCCTTAGCCCTTTTACAAAACTGATGGTTGGGTTCGGATGCGATACCATTCCAATTTTACCGTATAACTACAATACCTGAATTGGGTAAGGCTTAGCCGGAAGTTTATATGCATTAGTATGGGTTCCCTCGTGGAAGAGGTTTGAGCTGAGGACAGCAGGACGGCTACGACAACTAGGATCATCTCCCATCATCAGTATTGCCTGTGACACTGAAGATGGACCCCACCGCTACACTATTTATTCTGCTACTCGATTGTACTAAGACTAGATCATGAGATCCTTTAATTGTGTAAGACCTTATTATGGTTTGTAATGGATGATGTACTGTGATATCCAATCTATTATGTCTCGCAAAAATGGTAATCCTGGGATTGCAATGTATGGCATAACAGACATCTAGGATTAAAAATCTGGGTGTTGACACTCGGCCAGCAATTGCTGCTAATGACTATGAAATTAAGCCCCATTACTTAAGTTTGGTTCAACAGAATCAATTTGGAGGCCTTGCTGTTGAAGACGTATGTATGCACTTAAATACTTTCACTGAAATATCTGATATGATGCGTATAAAAGATGTTGACCCTGATGCGGTAAAATTACATCTATTTACTTTCTCTCTAAGAGGAAGAGCTAAAGAATGGTTGCTATCTTTTCCTAAAAATACTATTACATCATGGGTGGGATGTACTTCTTTATTTATGACTAAATGTTTCCCACCTGCAAAGACTATGCAACTCCGATCTAATATTACTAGTTTTAGACAGGAAGAGCGTGAGCCACTAGCTCTTGCATGGCAGAGGATGAAAGAATGCCTAAGAAACTATCCTAGTCATGGGATGGAAGATTGGTTAATCCTCCATTTATTTTATAATGCTCTTAATCCTATGTCTAAGTCTATGCTTGATACTGCAGCTGGAGGAACAATTATGGGTAAGCATATCACCGAAGCAAAGCAGCTACTAGACAATATGCAAGAGAACCATGCACAATGGCATGTGGAAAGATCAAACACAAAGAATGTTAACTCTTCTCGCCACAAGAGAACTAAGATCTCAATGTTAAGTTGGATGAGCACATACTAGCCATAAAAGGTAAGGAAAAGTCAGGTAAGAGCCACCCCCGAAGCAAATATAGAAGAAATAGACTTCGTAGCTCGTAATGATTACAATCCTGCTTGGCAGAAGAGTTACAATCCTAATTTTCAGAAACATTATGCTAGTCCTACAAATAACTCTAATAATATGGGAGCTAGTAATGGTAGTTTCCAAGAAACGCTTAAGTATTTTATAGACTCACAAAATGAACAAAATAATATTCTAGTCAAAATAACGGAGAAGCATGATGCTATGCTTGGTAAATTATCTAACCAAGCTGTTATTTGAGAAATGATTTGCAGGCCCTTCAAGAAAGAACAAGGACCGTTGAGGCATAGCTAGGTAAGATAACCGAGAGTCAAACTATCATTCAAGCTAAATTTGCAGGTAAAGCTGAGCCCAATCCTATTTAAGAATTCAAAATGATGAGGATCCAAAGGGAGGAGCCTAAAGAACTTGATTATAGTAATGCCCCTTCACCAAGCTACACTATCAAATATCTCGTAAAAAGGATCAACGTCAAAATTCCGGTAAGGGAAGGTAATGATGAAGCCATGTATCAACACTTTGTTGATCAAGTAACAATTAAGGTACGCGAGCTTGAAGAAGAATACAAGAAAATCGCTAAAAACTTACCTATTAAACTAGATGACATATTTGAGCCTACTATTAAGATAAAGATTGGAACCAATGAGATAGCTGCACTTTGTGATCTAGGTGCAAGCGTCTCAACAATTCCAAAGAGTCTTTTTAACAAGTTAAATCTTGGCTCCTTTGAAATTACTGAATTAAAATTGCATCTAGCAAATTCTACCTACAAACAAGTTGTAGGGATTAAGGAGAACACTTTAGTTTACATCAAAGGTTGTCCTGCTCTCATTGATTTCGTTATAGTTGGCATGCCTAAAGATATAGTTGCTCCTATAATATTAGGTTGTCCTTTCTTGAGAACTATAAAGGCTTTAATTAACCTTCATGAAGGGAACGTGAAGTTGCAATTTCCTTCGTAGGATCCTTTTGTTATTCATTTCCCTAGGAAGAAGAAAGCCAAACATGACGAAAAGGAGGCCATCACTTTGAAGGGCAATTACTTTGGAGTGGGTGTTCCACTTATCTGGCCCAAGTGAGTATTGATGGCCCAAGATATCTCGAGCTCGTTGGGGAACCCCAAGAGGAAGGTATGATGAGCACAGTAGCAAGTTTTCCCTCAGTTATGAAACCAAGGTTGAATCGAACCAGTAGGAGCAAGGAAACACCCCAAAGGTGTTGCTAGCTGGACTTTGGCAGGGTGCACTACCGGCGTGAGCAGCAACGTGGAGACCTGCACAACACAACCACAAAACTCTGCCCCCAACTTACAGTGAGGTTGTCAATCTCACCGGTTTTGCTGAAAACAAAGGATTAAACGTATTGTGTGTTAGAAAGTAGTAGTTTGCAGAAAGTAAACAGAAAACAGTAAACAGTTGATTGTAGATTGATAGGAAAAGAAAGGACCAGGGTCCATAGTTCACTAATGGTGGCTCTCCTTAAGATAGATGACATGTTGGGTGAGAAAATTACAGTGGGGCAATTGACAAACATCGAGAAAGAAATAATGCATATACTACTCATCTTGACTCCATTGAGATTTGATTGGGCATTACAACATTATACATATACCGTAATCCAACTGCATCTATGACTAATAATCCACCTTCAGGTTATCATCCGAACCCCCTCTAGTATTAAGTTGCAAGCAACAGATAATTGCATTACGCATTGCGTGTAAAGTAAACAATACGATTGTTCTATAAACAAAGGATTGTTGTTTTCTCCCTAGTAGCAATAGCACATCTAGTACCTTAGAGCTTTCTGTCACTTCCCCAGATTACTAGAGGCGTGAACCCACTATCGAGCATAAATACTAACTCTTGGAGTTGCTAGCATCTACTTGGCCAAGATAGCTACTAACAACAGAAAGCATGCAAGATCACAAATAACAAATACATGATAGAATCAATAATCAATCTGAAATAGCATCTCAATATCCATCGGATCCCCGCAAACAGAAGATGTAGAATTACAAATAGATGATCTTGATCATGAACGAAGCTCACAAGATCTAAACATGATAGAACAAAGGAGAAGAACCAGTCATCTAGCTACTACATGGACCCGTAGTCCAAGGATGAACTACTCACGCATCACACCGGAGGCTTGCATGGTGATGAAGAAGGCCTCCAGGGTGAATTCTCCCCTCTGGCAGGGTGCCGGGAAGAGCATCAGGTCCCTCCCGATCTAGGGATGGAGATGATGGTGGCTACAAACTCTATGGAATTTTGATTGGGTACTTAGGGTTTCTATATTGGAGGCATCTTATAGGCGAAAGGGGAGGCCGAGGGGGTGCCAGAGGCGGCCAGACCACCCCCAGGCGCGGGCCAGGCTAGGCCGCGCAGCCAGGTGGTGTGGCGGCCCCCTGGCCCCTCTCCGTCTCGTATTCTGGCTCCTAGTGTCCCTCGGTGAAAAACTGACTTTGGCCTTTGTCCCGTCCAATTCTGAGAATCTTCATTTTCTGTCTTTGCTGGAACCAAAAACAGCAGAAAACAGGCAGTTGGCACTGTGGCTCTTGTTAATAGGTTAGTCCAAGAAAGTGTATAGAAAGTACTCCAATGTGTGGACAAAACATAAGAAAGTAGATAAAACCAAGCATGGAACATCAAAAATTATGGATACGTGAGCAACGTATCAACATCCCCAAGCTTAACTCTTACTCGTCCTCGAGTAGGTAAGTGATAAAAAGAAAGAATAATTTTTGAGGTGACATGCACCATCATAAACTTGATCAGAGTATTTGTAAAACATTGATAGCTGGGATCATAGTACTTCAACATAACATGAAAGATAAAGTTCTAGCAATAAGACATAGCAACTATGGTGCAACATAAAAAGGCACAAACAAAAGATTCATGAATAACAATGCAAGATGTTTGTTTGTTTCACATAAAGAAAACATAGCATAGTGGCATTCAGCTTGTCCCTCATAGAGTAGCAAACATAAATGCATAGGAAACCTTTAAAGTTCATAAGAGTGACTAGATGCAAATAGTTTAAAACAAGCTATTTCAAAGCTATGCATCAATCAACAAGTCTTGGGACAATGCACATAGAACTAAGAATGGCCACTATGCTCTCAAAGTAGGTGCATAAGGATAGAAGGTGGAGACTCAACATAAAAGTAAAAGAAAGGCCTTCATAGGAGGAAGTAGGGATTCAAGTTTCATAAAGAGATTCCAAAAATTATGGTACTTATTAGCTTTCAGCTCTCATTGCCCCTATCATAAGCATCTTGAAGGTGATTAAGGTTAAAGTGACACAACTAAGAGGATATGCTTGACAAGTTATAAGTTGAAATCTCATGCCCCTTACTTATGAAGACCAAACCTCATGCTACTCAACTTTAGTCACTAGTGAGCTCTTGTCATTATAAGTACATATGTATCATAGAGAACCGCCAACGGGGTACCCCTTGCACATGATACAGGAGCTATCCCATAATCAAAATGACAAGGCAAGCAGACAATGAGCATCTTAGCGATCTTTTTATTTGCTATTTGCATAGGTTTTTATTGAGGATGCTTCATAGAGTGCTCATTATGGTTATGCTGCAAGTTTCCACCATGATTTGGCATGGCTTAGGCTAGTGGCCCAGGCATTTCTCTAACACAAATACAAACTCCATGATCTTACAAGTTCCCCTTTTATTTCACACCGCCGGGATCCATAAGCAAAAGGACATGATATCAACAGGGTACAAAGTACAAGTGCAATGTTGAAAGCGTTCCCCATGATACATTGTTCTGCTAACTTCAACTTATAAAGCACAAGCATATATGCAACAAATATGGACGCAATGGTTCAAGTTTATTAAATGCAAGAAATTAAAGTGTGCCATCAAGTTCGTGAGAGCTTTAATCACTAGTTTTCTCATAACAAGTTTAATTCGGAAGGTAGATAAAAATAAGAATATACTTAGAATAGCATATGCTAATAGGTAGGTATGGTGGACTCTTGTCAACACCCGGATTTTTAATCCCAGATGCCCGTTATGCCATACCTTGCAATCCCAGGATTACCATTTTTGCGAGACATAACGGATTGGATATCACAGTACATCATCCATTACAAACCATACATAAGTCTTACACAAATAAGGATCTCATGATCCAGTCTTAATATAACAAGCAGCGGAAATAAATGTAAAGCGTAGCGGTGGGGTCCATCTTCAGGGGCACAGGCAATGCTGACGAAGGCAGATAGTCCTAGTTATCATAGCCGTCCTGCTGGCCATCATCTTGATAGTCTCCTTCATAGTCTGGCCATGAGAATAGCCAGGGACAAAAGCCATGAGTACTCTTTAAGTACTCGCAAACTACCACTAACAAGTAATATAGTTCTAAGTCAAGTGCTAACTCTATGTTTAACTATAAGGTTAAGTTTGAAACCTAAGCTGAGTTCAGAAGCAAGAAAGCTGAAATAAAGTTCTAGAATCACTTAAGTTGGGAAGATATTGTCATAAACACAACCCTGTTGTGGTCAAGTCAAGATTCATCATTCATTTCATAAGTTATTTGGAAAACATCTGACAACGAAACAGTATGGCCATTCCAACTGTCCATAACCGCGGACGCGGCTATTCGAATAGTTTGACACTCTGCAGAGGTGGTACACTTTCACCACAAGATTCGATACATTTGTCAGGGATAACCCTGAATCATCATACTTAGTATGCAGATAATCAAACATAACCTTCCCTTTACACACCCTAGTATAAGCACATCTCGTATGAGAGCATGGCCTCCCAACCATGACCATCAGTCATCTTGGGCACTTCATAGGTGGACAACATTGAGAGGTAGCCTCAGCTCAAACCTCTCCCGCGAGGGAACTAATACTAATGCATATAAACTTCCGGCTAAGCCTTACCCAATTCAGGTAGTGTGGTTGTACGATAAATTTGGAACGGTATCGCATCTGAATCCAACCATCAGTTTTATAAAAGGGTTAAACCTCATGCCTCAACATTTTCATCATCATAAACCATTTGTGTTTCTCAACACATGTCAAAACATCTCAATAGAATGACTCATCATTCCAAGGTTTTCATAATTCATTTTCACCAAGTGCTCCCATCTAAAGTGACTTAAGTTTTTATCTACTCTAAACTACTAAATTAAGAGTGTGCACTAAGGTGGAAGTGATAGGTTCAATCTCATGCCACAGAATGACATCTAAAGGGTTCTAAATAGGTCAAGTTTAATACTCTTTATGCTACCTACAAAACAAGTAAAGAACTTTGCGTGTAAACTAAGGGAGGTAAAACTTGTAAATAAGACTTGGGGTAATTGAATAGTCAAAGTGGTATGACTCAAGCATGCCTATAGCATCTTGGATCAAGTTAACTAGCTTAATTCCAGTTTACTACAATAGCTTGCCTTGGTTGGTGCAGTGGTTCAAGTTTTCTTCTTCTTCTTCTTGGTAGAACTCCTCCTCCTCGTAGACTTGGTCGGTACTATCGTCTATAAATACATACGGAGTACACAATCACCAAACAATACTTAACTAGGATAAATAGCATTCCAAGACACACATTTGATGATCTATTATCATCACAAGCATCACAAGTTTAATTCACTAGTTTCATTCTTTTTAATTTAGAAAAGTAATTTCTACTCATTGAAAAATTAACTAAGATTTAATATTCTCCATTTAAAATATGGGATCGTATTGACACATGTCATCACCACATATCTTAACACATGGGAATGTGATTTAAATGTTGGATTACATTTAAATAGGTCTAAGTTCAATAAATAAATGATTTAAAGTGACTATAAATGCCTATATAGCATTATGTTGGTACTAGTCCAAAGTCACTGCATGTAAACCTTAGTATTTTTATATATTCAGATATATATTGTCAAGTGTGATTTTTGAGAGTTGGAATCAACTCAAAAGCATTTATAATTTATTTTTGAAAAATGTTTGAAGTTAGAAAAGTCTCTGCCTTGGATAGAGATTCATTATAATTTATTTTTGCTATAGATTCATTATAACTCCAATTGATTTAAATCCAACGGGCTTGGATAGAGATTTTTAATACCTTTCTAGCAAAATTGGTTTCATGCAATTTGGATTTATAAATCTCTCTGAATTGATTTTCAAACTAGGGGACAGAACTAAGATTTAAATTAAAAAGAAATATCCAATTTTGAACGGCTGGGCTAGCGCGAGAACAAACATGGGCCGGCCCAGTGGCGCTCCGCGGCGCGGGGCTCAGCTGACAGGGTGTCCCGATTGTCAGTGGCTCTTAACACGTGAAACAGTACGCACGCTATGGATCGTAGGATTAGAAGTGAGATCTACGGCTAAGGGTCGTCGTCGACGACGGACCTGTCGCTAGCGAGAGTTAGCCCTAGCGGCTCGGTGGGGGTCTACCGGGGACGTACCAGGGCTCCAGAGACGACGGCGAAGCGGGCGAAAGAACTGGTGGTCGACGGCGAGCTCAGGGACGGTCGAGGTAGCTCCGGGGGTGGTCGCAATCGACAGGGCTTCTCCTCCTCTGCCGCGGGCTCCTCCGGTGCAATTCCGGCGTACTACGGTGTGATTGGCTCCGGCGAGAGAGGGGAAAGGATCGGTGAGAGGTGAGAAGTGTGGGAGTGTGAGGATTTCGTGCTGGGGAGGCCGGCTTATATAGGCTCGACCGTGAGACCGAGCGGTGTGGGCAGGCGACTCCGGCGAGGGCGGCACAGGGGGCTAGCAGCGTGGCTCAAGGTAGGGGCGGTGGCCTGTGCTGGTCGGGAGCGTCACGCGCTCTGAGGCTTAAAGGCGTGGCAAGGCGAGCTCTGTGCTGGTCGGGAGCGTCACGCGCTCTGGGAGGCAGAGGTTGCAGGTTCGACGACGAGCGGTGGCTGTGGCGCATTGGGTGGCGAACGGGGGTGTCTGGGGTATTCCCTGGGTCATGACGAAGCGGTGGGCGCGGGCTGCGGTCGAGGGGCGGTCTGTGCATGCGGGTCGGGCGCGGCGCACTAGGCGTGTTCGGCATAGTCGACCAGCTTCCGCGCACGGAGGTTCCAGTGGTTCTGGTCTCTGTCTCTGGGCTGGGGCTAGTTGGACGGTGGCGGTGGACCACGGGCTAGCGTGTAGACATGGCGAGAGAGGGGGAAGCGGTCTGCTGCTGCGAGGGCCAAGTTGGCCGGCAAGGTGCTCTCGGCATGGCCTTGAAGTGCAGCTAGGAGGTAGGGGATGGGTTGGTGTTGGTCTGATTAGACTTGGGGGAGACAAGGGTGATCAAAGCACCTCAATTGGCTAGACAAGATCAACGCCAAAATAGTAATAGTTAGGCCACTTTGATCTTGCCCACAAGGTGTTTGAGAAAATGGCTGAAAGAGAAAAACTTTTGAATTTTGAGTTCAAAATTTTTGAGCGATCTAAACTAATGCTAAGTAGTCTATGGTTGCAAGGGTTTTGAAAATGGAGCTCATTTGAGTGGTTTTTCAGATAGGGGTGATCTATGCATATGTAGTGAATTCAATTTTCACATGCCATTTAAAATAAGCAAAAGAATATTTTTGGAAGATCCAAAGGTGGTCCTTGGTAGATCCTTATGTGTACTAGCAAGGGGTGTAAAGATCATGAATTGTTTCAGTTAAGTTTTGAGAACTATGAATAGCCAAAGTAGGCATGAGAGTTAATTTGGCGAAAATGACCATTCACTTCAATTATTCATTTTGAGTTGTTCTTCTTTGGGAAAAACTTGGGAATGACTTAGATGATGTTTATTTCACCTAAGAAACATTTTACAAGCAATGGATCATAGAACCATGGCAATTCAAATCAATTCCTAAATTAAATGCACATACACATGAATGCTTTCATTTTTACTTTGGAAAAGTTTTTGTTAACCCTAAATTTGATGATTTGGATCTTGATAAGCTTGGATTAAAGTTTTGGGATGTTACAACTCTTTTGAATAACTTGGTTTTAGGATTTGGATGCATGAGTGGAACTCACACTTAGTTATGGAGACTAGCAAAAGACTGGGAGCGACCAACTAAGAGAGCAATAATGGCCATAATCATAGCGACAAAACATCATTAATCAAAACATAAAGTGATACTATAAGTTGAAAACTAAAGGATAATAAAGGCTGTGGTGACTTGGGATAGTCATAACATGGTGTGAGCATGTGCCAATTCAACTCAAATAAATCATCAAAGGAGAATACCGCAATACTATGCTTTAATATGCTAAAACAACGCATGATTATTCTTCCAAGGCACATTAAGCAATCTCAATTGTTTATAACAAGTCATGCTATAGCAAAGAATGCTAAGCATAAATCCAAAACAATATCGGGCATGTCATGACAAAGCATAGGCCACAGTCAAAAACAAACTCTCTTTACCACTTAAGCATGAACTTTCCTACTCTTTTCCAATCCAAACCAAACTATTTGAAAACAAATGTATGAAAGAGGGAGTCCAACCAATTTATTCAGCAAACTAATAAAACCAAGCAAACCAAAAACCAAAACGAAAATGAAAAATAAAACGCTCCAAGAACAACACAACTGTGCATGAAACAATAAAAATAAAGTGTTTGGAAGAAACCTGGGAGTTTTATTGATGAAGAAGGGGATGCCTTGGGCATCCCCAAGCATTGATGCTTGTACCTCTTTGATATTTATTGGGGTGACATGGGGTGGCATCCCCAAGCTTGAGCTTTAGTCCATCCTTCATCTCATTACTCATTCCTTCCATACACCTAAAAATTTTACTTCATACAAAACTTCACACAATCTTATTAGCAACGTTAGTGCACTCAAGATAATATGTCTTTTAGGTTCAGTTTCAACACCAATAAAACTTCCATTAAAACACAAGCTACTGTATCACTTCCCTCAAAAAGCTCAATTCCCCAAAAGAACTTAAAAAGGAACCAGCAAGAAGCAAATGCAAATAATGGCAGAAATCTGTCAAAACAGACCAGCAGGTAAAGACGAATTTTTTCGAAGACTTTCTGTTGCTCAAATCGAAAAGTGTTGATCTAATGAAAGTTAGATAACAACCTGGGGCAGAAGCACAAAAATTCAAGCCTCGAAAGGACGTACAGAGATTTTACACGAATTTTTATGGTGAAGCACAGAATTCTGTTTCGGGACAGCAACTTTCCCAATCATTACTTCTCTCTCATTAGAGGTTACTCTTGGCACAAAAACCAAATAAAAAGGATAAGGAGAGGTTATTACTGAAGTAATAACTTCCAAGACTCACCTAAAACTTTGGGTTATCTCCCAATAAGTACTTTTTTAACGCCTTTAAGTTAGGCATAAGAAGCAAGAAAAAGAATCAAGTGTTCTCAAATGAAGAAGCATTAAGAGAAAAAAAATTTCATAAGAGAGGCAAAAGAAATATTCTCTCTCTTCTTAGGGAAGTTTTCTATACCTTTCTTGAGTGGGACTTGATATTTAATGGTGCCTTCTTTCATATCAATAATGGCACCAACAGTTCTAAGAAAAGGTCTTCCCAAAGTAATAGGACAAGAAGCATTGCATTCAACATCCAAAACATAGAAATCAATGGGGACATAGGCATTGTTAACCATAATAAGAAAATCATTAATACTCCCCATGAGTTTATTTTTAGCATTATCATCAAGTGGGACATTCAAATAACAATCTTCCAATGGTGGCAAATCAAGCATATCATAAATCCTTCTAGGCATAATAGAAATACTACTATCAAGATCACATAATGATTTAAAATCAAAATCATTAACTTTCATATTAATGATGGGTTCCCAACCATCTTATTGTTTTATAGGAATAGAAGCTTTATGTTTCATCTTTTCTTCTTTAATTTTTATGAGAGCATCAGTAATGTGTTTTGTAAAGGCCATATTCATAGCACTAGAATTAGGACTTTTAGAAAGCTTTTGTAGGAACTTAATAACTTCAGGGATGTTGCAACCATCAAGATCAAAATCATAATTATCATCTAAAGTAGTAGAGCTATTACTAGCCTCAACACTAGTGGTAGTGATAGTAGAAACACTAATGTTTCTAGCAATTTCATCTTCTCTTTCCCACTTTCAGCTAATAGTCTAACATTTTCATCAATTCTAACTTGTATGGCATTAGTAGCAGCAACGGGATTGTCAATAGTTTCAAGTTTAGCAGTCATTTTATTAATCAAAGAGGATTGTGCATCAGACAAAGATGATATATTTCTTTCAGCATTAGAAAGTTTCAATTCCAAACTAGGATTTCCCTATTCAAACTCTCAAGTTGATGACTAATATTCTTCAAAAGGGTAGATTGTTCCTCCATAGTTTTAGTAAATAATTTATTTTGTTCATATTGCATTTGCATGAAGTTTTTAGTGGACCTTTCAACTTCTAAAATTCTTCCTTCACTAGGTATTCCAGGTTTGCCATTATAACCATAAGTATCATTAGGAGGGTAGGGCCTATAATTGTTATTGCCATAAGCATTGTTGCCAAAATTATTATTTCTTATAAAGTTCACATCAACTTGCTCTTCTTGATCAACCAAAGAGGCTAAGGGAACATGATTTGGATCAATATGAGCTTTCCCATTAACAAGCATAGACATAATAACATCAATTTTATCACTCAAGGAGGAGGTTTCCTCAACAGAATTTACCTTCTTACCTTGTGGAGCTCTTTAATTATGCCATTCAGAATAGTTAACCATCATATTATCCAGAAGCTTTGTTGCAGCACCCAAAGTAATGGTCATAAAGGTACCTCCAGCAGCAGAATCCAATAGATTTCTTGAAGAATAGTTCAATCTTGCATAAAAGGTTTGGATAATCATCCAAGTAGTCAGTCCATGAGTGGGACAATTCTTTACCAAAGATTTCATTCTTTCCCAAGCTTGAGCAACATAATTGTTTAAATTTCATTATTTCACTTCTCATAGATATAATCTTAGCAGGAGGATAGCATTTTCCAATGTAAGCATCTTTGCATTTAGTCCAAGAATCAATACTATTACTAGTTAAGGAATTCAACCATTCTTTTGCTTTTCCTCTCAAGGAGAAGGGAAACAATTTAAGCTTAATAATATCTCCATCTATATCCCTATGCTTTTGCATCTCACATAGTTCAACAAATTTATTTAGATGAGCAGTAGCATCTTCATTACCAATACCAGAAAATTGTTCTCTCATAACAAGATTGAGTAAAGCAGGTTTTATTTCAAAGAAAGTAACTTCATGAACAGGTGGAGCAATAGGTGTGCTCATGAAATCATTGGTGTTGGTGCTAGTGAAGTCACACAACTTAGTACTTTCCAGAGTATTCATTTTTTGTGTTTTTAATAAAGAAAGCAAACTAGAAAAACTATTTTTTTGTGTTTTTGATAAATAAACAAGCAAAAAAAGAAAAAGTAAACTAAGCAAAACAAAAACAACAAAGTAAAGAGATTGGTTATGAGGGACTCCCCTTGTAAAGATGTCCTTGTCTCCCCGGCAACGGCGCTACAAAAAGCTTTGATGGCCCAAGATATCTCGAGCTCGTTGGGGAACCCCAAGAGGAAGGTATGATGAGCATAGCAGCAAGTTTTCCCTCAGTTATGAAACCAAGGTTTAATCGAACCAGTAGGAGCAAGGAAACACCCCAAAGGTGTTGCTAGCTAGAATTTGGCAAGGCGCACTACCGGCGTCAGCAGCAACGTGGAGATCTGCACAACACAACCATAGAACTCTGCCCCCAACTTACAATGAGGTTGTGAATCTCACCGGTTTTGCTGAAAACAAAGGATTAAACATATTGTGTGGAAGAAAGTAGTAGTTTGCATAAAGTAAATAGAAAACAGTAAACAGTTGATTGTAGATTGATAGTAAAAGAAAGGACCGGGGTCCATAGTTCACTAGTGGTGGCTCTCCTTAAGATAGATGACATGTTGGGTGAACAAATTACAGCGGGGCAATTGACAAACATCGAAAAGCAATCATGCATATACTACTCATCTTGACTCCTTTGAGATTTGATTGGGCATTACAACATTATACATACACCGTAATCCAACTGCATCTATGACTAATAATCCACCTTCAGGTTATCATTCGAACCCCCTCCAGTATTAAGTTGCAAGCAACAGATAATTGCATTACGCATTGCGTGTAAAGTAAACAATATGATTGTTCTATGAACAAAGGATTGTTATTTTCTCCCTAGTAGCAACATTACATCTAGTACCTTAGAGATTTCTGTCACTTCCCCAGATTATTAGAGGCATGAACCCACTATCGAGCATGAATACTAACTCTTGGAGTTGCTAGCATTTACTTGGCCAAGATAGCTACTAACAACGGAAAGCATGCAAGATCACAAATAACAAAGGCATGATAGAATCAATAATCAATCTGAAATAGCATGAACCCATAGAACATGTAGAATTAAAAATAGATGATCTTGATCATGAACGGAGCTCACAAAATCTAAACATGATAGCACAAAGGAGAAGAACCAGCCATCTAGCTACTACATGGACCGGTAGTCCAAGGATGAACTACTCACGCATCGCACTAGAGGCTTGGATGGTGATGAAGAAGGCCTCTAGGGTGAATTCTCCCCTCTGGCAGGGTGCCAGGAAGAGCTTCAGATCCCTCCCGATCTAGGGATGGAGATGACGATGGCTACAGACTCTTTCGTGGAATTTTGATCGGGTAATTAGGGTTTCTGTATCGGAGGCATCTTATAGGTGAAAGGGGAGGTCGAGGGGGTGCTAGAGGCGGCCCGACCACCCCTGGCACGGGCCAGGCTAGGCCGTGCGGCCAGGTGGTGTGGTGGCCCCCTGGCCCCTCTCCGTCTCCTATTCTGGCTCCTGGTGACCCTCGGTGAAAAACTGACTTTGGATTTTGTCCCGTCCAATTCCGAGAATATTCATTTTTCGACTTTCCTGGAACCAAAAACATAAGAAAACAGGCAGCTGGCACTGTGGCTCTTGTTAATAGGTTAGTCCAAGAAAGTGTATAGAAAGTACTCCAAAGTGTGGACAAAACATAAGAAAGTAGATAAAACTAAGCATGGAACATCAAAAATTATGGATACGTTAGCAACGTATCAAGTATCATCAAGGTCAAGCTATTGACCATAAAAGTGCGCCCCATGGGAGGTAATCCATGTTAAATTAAGGTTTGAGTAAAGTTTTTAGTTTTAGTTAAGTTCTTGTTTAATAAAGAGTGCTAGAAAACTCCATTTGAGGAGAAGAAATTTGGTAGTACTTGAAATTCTGCATTATTCATGCTATTGTTGGTCGACAATATTTTCTGTCAAAAACAAGGTATATCGCTAAGTTACAGGAAAAGAAATAGCTTACGAAGAAACATAAATTTTTTAATCCATACAGACGGTTTAACGACCAACTATATAGCGGGAATAAAAATTCCGGCCGTATAGTTCTAGTCATATAGTTATCTTTGCCATCGAATTTTTTTCTATAATATTTACTGAGAGTTTAACGACCAACTATACAGCGAGAATAAAAATTCCGGCCATATAGTTCTGGTCGTACATATATCAATGCCTCCGTACAATTTCATTTCATATATACTGAGAGTTTAACGACCAACTATACGGCGGGAATAAAAATTCCAGCCGTATAGTTTCGGTCGTATAGATATCGATGCCTCCATACAATTTTTTTTCATATATACTAGGAGTTTAACGACCAACTATACGGCAGGAATAAAAATTCCAACCATATATCTCCCGTCGTATAGATATCCATGCCTTTGCAAATTTTCTTTCGCAAGGACAAAAAGTTTAACGACTAACTATATGACCGGAACATTTTGTTCCGCCCGTATAGTTGCGTCCATATAGCTGCGCCACCAGGAGGAAGACCTAATATTTTGACGGAACGCTAACTATACAGCCGGAACGCATGTTCTGCCCGTATAGTTGCGCCCGTATAGTTGTGTCCGACCATAAAAATGCACGGGAAGGTACTCCCAACTCCAAAACTTCAATCCATTTTATTTCTTCTACCTCCAAACTCTCTAAAAACCTCAATGTATCTTCATCTCTACTCAATTTCGTTCGATTTCCTCGCACACAAGTGATCTATGGTATGTTTCTCCTCCGATCCTTCAATTACTTTTTGCAAATTCATCTTTGATCTATTGTCATTATAAATCTAGGGTGAGATCTACTATGAACCAATTGCCATGATTTTCTTGCCTAGACTATTATCTTGAGGAGATTCTTTAGTGTGTTTTGATGAGGAACATATTATACTTACTGTTGTTGGATCAAAAAGTTTTATTTTTGCCTTTCTTCAATGTTTTAGAAGATGAACACAAGGAACCAAACTCGTGCTCGTGCCGCCGCTAGCGCTTCTCGGGCAATCACCTAGGAACGCACGGGGATACGGTTCTAGGATGAGGCCCATCACGAACGCTTCAACAAGATCAAGAACCGCGAAGTGAAGGCCACCAAGTGGGATTGCCCCCTTATATTGAACCAACTCGGTATTTGTAACACCCCAAAAATCCTAATTAAGATTATCAAGTTCTAATCACCCCAATTTAGAGTTAACAAAAACTTTTATTAATAATTTGAATATGAATGCATGTGTGTTTGCATTAATGTGTGATTGATTGAAATGTGCCATGCTTGATTGCTACAAATGATGAAAAATGGTTTAAAGATGAATACTACATCATCTAGGCCAATTACAAACAAATTCAAAAGAAAAGAAATCAAATATGAATAAATAAAGCAAATGGTCTCTTTTGGCCAAATTTAACCACTAGGTCACTTTGAGTATTCCTAGAAGAAGAATTCTAATAGAAACAATTCCACTTCTTTTCACCCCTTGCTAGACCAAGTAAAAATGTATCAAGCCCACTTTACAAACTTACAAAAACATTTTCCAAATCAATTTAAAGGACAATTGAAAATTGAATCAAGTGTATGTACTAAGATCACACTTTTTCAAAAACCCATCAAACCATTCCCCCTTGACCTCTCCAAGTAAATATAGATACTCAAGCTTAACATCAAATAACTCACAAAGTTTCATTGAAAAATTCCAAAATATTTTTCTTGCGGCCATTAAGACAAACACCTTGCTTACACTTGATTAATCACCTGCCTAACTTCACTGTTCTGAGTAGTAATTCTCCACCCCAGTGCCCCCTCTTCACTCCCTTCTCTCCCTTGAACCTAGCCAAGCACTAGACCAATCCCCCCTTAGCCGTGTGCACAGTGGAGCACCACCTAGTTTTGGTCGTCGCTGGCCGACAGTGGACAGCGCGCCAGGAGCCTCGCCGCCCTCACCCACGACGCGCACCAGACACGCATCGGTCCACTGCCACCCCCTATCCAAGCCACAACCCCAGCCTAGCCCTGGTCCACCCTAGCACCGCCGTGCCCTATCTCTCTGTGCCATGCCCAGAGCGTGGCAGCTCGCCGCACCCGACTGCCTCGGACAGACCGCGCCTCACCCTCTCCGCGCATGCTCATGCTCGCCATGATCACCGCATCCCCGCAGACACCCCCGTTCACCGCCGCGTGACCCGTAGCTGCCGCACGCCGTCGCAAACACCTCTGCGTCCGCACGGAGCACCACATGGTCCTGACCAATCCACACCGCACCGTTCCTTGCCATTACACCCGTGAGAACCACTGGGGAACCGCGCACTGCCCCCTAGCCACAGCCGCGCCGATAGCCGCCTGTAGCATCGTCACAGATGAGCCCATGCCCATGCCGCTCCGTCCCCTGGCCGTAGTATAAATGGAGGCCTCCTCTACGTCATTTCTCCACACCAACACCCTAACCACTCCTCTCTGATCCTCCCTCACCCTTTACAAGAGGAAGGCGAGCACTCTCTCTCCATGGAATTTGGCTGGAGCTCGCCGCTACTGGAGGAGAAGGGCACCGTCGATTTCGACCACCCCAAGACATGTCGTGACCGCGCCTCGAACCGCCATCGTCTACCACGTCGATCGCCCCCATCGCCGACCCTAGCTGGAGCCCAGGTGAGCCCTGCCAGACCCCCACTGCCGTGTTAGGTTTAGTTCCTCGCCGGAGCAGTTCGTCGTCGATGACGACTCCCAGCCGTTGGATTAGAATTAGATCGCATGGCTCATATGCGTAGATACCGTTTTAGGTAGATTCAGTCGCTGACAGGTGGACCCCCTCTATTAGCAGCCCGCTGTGATGTGCAGTGCAGTTGGGCTGGACCGTTTAAGTTTCCCACGCAGGCTTGGAGATTCAAATATTGATTTTCCAATTTAGTTAAAACCCTATTCTGTACCTAGATTCAAAAATCAATTCAGAGAGTTTCACTTAACCAAATTGCATGATTCAAATTTTTTTAGAAATATATTTAAATTATCTATCCAAGCCCGTTGGATGTAAGTCATTTGGAGTTAGAGATAATATATAGTAAAAATAACAAGACAGAGACTTTTGCAACATCAAACATTTTTTCAAAAATCAACCATAAATGCTTTTGAGTTGATTCCAACTCTCAAAAATCACATTTGAAAAGATCTATCTGAATATGTAGGTTTGCATGTAGTGACTTTGGACTAGTACCAAAATAATTATATATAGGCATTTCTAGTCACTTTAAATCTATTAAATGATAATTATAAACTTTACAAAATATGACCAACACTTTAAATCACATTCCCATGTATTAGAATACGTGGTGATGACATGTGTCAACATGATCCCATATTTTAATTGGAGAATATTAAATCTTAATTAGTTTCAATGAGTATAAATTACTTTTCTCAAATAAACTAAATAAGACTAAGTCTTTGATTCATGTGATGATTGTGATGATGCTAGATCATCAAGTGTGAGCATTAGTGTGCTAAATAGACTTAGTTAAGTATGGTTTCGTGATTGTGTACCTCGTATTCATTTATAGACGATAGTACCGACCAAGGATACGAGGAGGAGGAGTACTACCAAGCAGAAGACAAAGAAAACTTGAATCACTACACCAACCAAGGCAAGCCATCACTACTAAGCAAGCTATTACTTGCAAGACCTCAATAATTGCAAGATAACCTAAGCAAGATGCATTAGGCATGCTTTGGTTATACCACTTTGATTATACCAATCCCAAGTTTTACTTGCAAGCTTGATTATTTTACTTTTAGTATAAATGGCATAAAGAGTATAAAACTAGGCCTATCTAGTTATACCTAGATGTCATTCTATGGCATGAGATTGAAGATTAGGACCCCTCATTAGTGAACACTCTTAGCTTCAGTGGCTAGTGCTAAGCATAAAAGTGGATCACTTTAGATGTGAATACTTGGTGAAAATGATTATGAAAACCTTGGAATGATGATTCATTCTATTGAGATGTTTTGACATGTGTTGAGAAACACAATGGGTTGATGATGAAAATGTTGAGGCATGAGTCTTAGCCCTTTTACCAAAAACTGATGGTTGGGTTCGGATGCGATACCATTCCAATTTTACCGTACAACCACAATACCTGAATTGGGTAGGGCTTAGCCGGAAATTTATATGCATTAGTATGGGTTCCCTCTCGAAAGAGGTTTGAGCTGAGGCTACCTCTTGATGATGTCCACCTATGTAGTGCCCAGGATGGTAGATGGCCATGGCTGGGAGGCCAAGATCATAGCGGAGGTGCCTATACTAGAGTGTGTAATTGAAAGGTTATGATTGATTATCTGCATACTAAGTATGATGATTCATGTTACCCCTGGCGGATGTATCGAATTTTGTGGTGGAAGTGTAGCACCTCTATAGAGTGTCAAACTATTCGAATAGCCGCGTTTGTGGTCATGGACAGTTGGAGTGGCCCTACTGTTCCGTCGTCAGATGTTTTCAAAATGAATTGTGAAATGAATTGTGACTTTGACTTGACCACAACAGGGTTGTGAACATGAAAACTAGGTTCCCACTTAAAGTGATTTAGAACATTAAATTAGCTTTCTTTACTTCTAAAATAAGTTTAAGATAAATCTGGCTTTTTGCAAATCAACCTAGAGCTTAAGATTCCTACTAGAACTACCTTACTTGTTAGTGATAGTTTGCGAGTACTTAAAGAGTACTCATGGCTTTGTTCCTGGCTATTTCCGTGGCCAGACTATGAGGAGGACTATCAGGATGATGGACAGCAGGAAGTCTACGACAACTAGGATCATCTCCCATCGTCAGCATTGCTTGTGACCCTAAAGATGGAGCCCACTACTACGCTTTATTATTCCGTTGCTTGATTGTATTAAGACTGGATCATGAGATCCTTTATTTGTGTAAGACCTTATAATGGTTTGTAATGGATGATGTACTATGATATCCAAATATGTTATGTCTCACAAAAATGGTAATCCTGGGATTGCGAGGTATGTCATAACAGGCATCTGGGATTAAAAAACCGGGTGTTGACAAGTTGGTATCAGAGCCATCCTGACCATAGGAGACCCTAGTTAGAATGGATGCCCGAACAAAAACTTAGTTTCAAAACAAATGAAGTGAGTATTTATGAAAACATATTCCCCCTCTTATCCTTGATTCTTTGAAAAAAAATCATGTTCCTAAAAAATTCTTACATTCCTACATAAAATTTGACACACTTGATCACCTCACTAACTTACTCATCCTAAATTCTTATAGATGGAAGTTCAGTATTGCAAGTTCTACCAGTTGGGCAACGGAGGCCAACTGATCTTTGAGAGGGATCTAGATGCACTATCAGAGTATCTTGAGCGCCCGCATTCGGAATTCTTTGAGGCCTAACTCAACGATCACATCGGAGGAGATCTACAATGGTTGATAGTCGCAGACCTCCGAGGCAAGATGGAAGCACCCACTTCTGAGAAGATCCAGTTCACCTTGCGAGAGAACAACTGGCTAGATGGATTAGCCAGGGCTATGCATGAAGCTCTTGCCCGTCTGTGTCGAAAAACATCAACTTGATCCAGGGAACTCGCTTTGCTCACTTCACAAGGCGTGATTATATGGGAATACTTTTGGAGATGCTAGGACACCCATAGTTGAAGCACCAGGTGGACAATCTTGACTTCATGTTGTATGATAGGCAGAAGGAATTGTGGACAATGCTCGAGCTTACGCCAACCACAACCTTGCCATTGCCATCAAGAAGGACCAGACTGTCGCCATGCTAGTCAAGGATCGCCAATCACTTCGTCATCAACGTGAGAAGAAGGATCGCACCATCGATCGTCTTTGCAAGAAGGTGGCCTCTCTCGAGAAGACCATCCGTGAACAGGAAGTCTAGCTTGAAGAAAAGGAGGAGGAGGAAGGTGAAGATATCTAGGGAGATCTTTACTCTTACCTTAGTGATGACAACGACTACCTGGAGGATGATGCCATGGAGTTCCACACTGATGATGATGATTATGACTTCATTGATGATGATTAGATGCACTTGATCACTACCGTAGGAATGAGTTGTATCGGTCCCACTGTATCTTAGTTTCAAAGAATGGTTCTTAAAACCATCTGTTTTCCCATTTGTGTGTGGTGTGTGTTTGTATGGTGTGCTTAGAATGAATGAATGAGTGAATGAGAAGAAGTTGTTAGTTTACAAAACCTGAGTCAAACTCAAAGTTTAAAGATTTTTGAAAACAAAACCCATGAACCTTAGAAATTTCCCTCTTATCTCATTATCTATCTCAATCTTCACATGACTTGTGGAAACCTCGGAGGAAGCAGCTCATTGGAGGACCCGATGTTGCAGATTCTGCAAATGCTAGTTTCCGACCGTGAAGCTAGTAGAGCCGAACGTCAAGCCAACCTAGCCACTCTTCAATAGATAGCTCAGATGGCCCACAATAACCAAGGTCATGGAAAACAAGATCATCATGGATCCAAACTCAAGTACTTTCAGAATACCAACCCACCTATCTTTAATAAGTCTGAGGATCCCTTAGATGCTGATGACTAGCTGCAAACCATGGAGAACAATCTGGAGGTCGCATGAGTTGAAGCCAATGAGAAGGTACTGTTTGCCACCCATTATCTGACAGGAGATGCAAGATCCTGGTGGAATAACACCCATACCATCAATGATGGTCAAATGATGACTTGGGAAGCATTCAAGTTCAAGTTCAGTCGCACCCATGTGCCACAAGGTTTAGTCACCAGAATGAGAGATGAGTTCAGAGAACTGAAGCAAGGAAGGATGATGGTAGTTGAGTACCGTGACAAATTTCTGTCCCTAGCCAGATATGCCCCTAATGACATTAACATCGAAGCCAAGAAGAAGGAGAGGTTCCTAAACGGATTGCATGATGAGATGCAGACTATTTTAGTCAACATCTGTTTTGGAGACCTAGAAGAGCTAGTAGACTCTGCCATTTAGATGGATGGGAAGATCAACCAAGCCAATGACAACCGCAAGTGCAGAATGATGCACCAGAGTGGATCCAACAATACCTAGAAGTATCGCCCCAAACCGTCTGCAGGATATGCCCCAAGAAACAATAGACCCTCTATGTCCCGTCCAAGCTATCCCAATCGTAGCAGGGGAAATTTGAAGTCTGGAGAAAACCACAACAACAACCACGGCAACTCCAACAACTTCAATCATGCACCGCCCAAGTCCAAGAACAACAACAACAATACTGCCCCAAGGACTGGAATCAATGTTGTGCCTGTTGCAGCCAAAGACAAGTCCCAGATTACTTGCTTTGAATGTGGAGTCAAGGGTCACTACTCCAATGAGTGTCCCAAGAAGTTTGCAGCAGCCACCAATGTGAATGCACCCGCTCAGCAACATCGCCATGTTCAACCTGGAAGGAGATTTGCCCCAGGGATCTTGCTCAACCGCAACGGCCGTCTATTTCACATGAATGCTGAAGAAGCCCAGGAAGCGCCAGATGTCGTGTTGGGTATGCTTTCTGTTAACTCAGTACTTGCAAGAGTGTTGTTTGATTCTGGAGCATCGCACTCATTTGTTATAGAAGAATTTGCATGCACTAGTAAGATTCAACCAACCAAACTGAAGCATGTTATGATAGTTCTACCTGGTTCAACCACCAAAGCTAGAAAATTTTGCAAGGCTGTACCTATCAGAATCCATGGAATAGATTTTTATGCCAATCTAATAGTACTTGGAACCAAAGGTTTGGAAGTAGTACTAGGAATGGATTGAATGTCAAAACATAAAGGATTGATCGACTGTGCCAATAAAGCCATAACCATGACCAGTAGCTCTGGAGTATCATTAGAGCATGTATCTGAGACCATGCCCCGTTAATTCAAATGCAATAAGATTCTAGCCCAACCAACCCTAGACCAAGTCAGAGTAGTCTGTGAATACCCTGACATATTCCCAGATGAATTGCCTAGTATGCCCCCGGATCGGGATATCGAGTTCATTATTGAACTAATTCCTGGAACTGGAAGCATAACTCAGAGACCTTATAGTATGAACCCATCTGAAGTAGTGGAGCTGAAGAAGCAACTTGATGCTATGCTGGCAAAAGGTTTGATTCAACCAAGTGCATCACCATGGAGATCGCCTATTTTGTTTGCGGATAAGAAAGATGGAGGTAACATTTTGTGCACGGATTATCGGAAGTTGAATGATGTCACCATCAAGAACAGTACCCTTTTCCAAAGATAGAGGATATGTTTGATCAGTTGACTGGTGCCAGAGTGTTCTCTAAGATTGACCTTAGAACTGGTTATCATCAACTCAAGATTCGTGCAATGGATATTCCAAAGACCGCCTTTACCACCAGATATGGATTGTATGAGTATACGGTCATGTAATTTGGATTAACCAATGCCCTCTCTTATTTCAAGAATCTCATGAATAAGATTTTTATGAACTTCCTAGATAAGTTTGTCGTTGTTTTTATCGATGACATTCTAATCTATTCCAAGTCAGAAGAAGATCATGAGCTACACCTGAGAACCATCCTTGAAACCCTTAGAGAGCATCAATTGTATGCCAAGTTTAGCAAATGTGAGTTCTGGTTGAACAAAGTAGGATTCCTACGACATATTGTGTCAGCAGAAGGAGTCACTTTCGATCCCGCCAAGATCAAAGATGTTGAAGAATGGAAAGCCCCAAGCACTCAAACCCAAGTCCGTGCATTTCTCGGATTAGCAGGATATTACCGCAAGTTTGTTGAAGGATTTTCGAGTATCACAAGACCGATGACCCAATTGTTGAAGAAAGATAAGAAGTTTGAATGGACGGACAAATGTGAAGCAAGTTTTCAAGAGCTCAAGAAGAGATTGATTTCAGCCCCAATTCTGATTATGTCGGATATCAAGAGGCCTTTTGAGGTGTATTGTGATGCATCCAAGATTGGTCTCAGATGTGTGTTGATGTAGGAAGGCAAAGTCATAAAATATCTATCCCGACAACTGAAGCAGCATGAGCAAAACTACCCTACCCATGACCTTGAAATAGCAGCCGTAGTTTTGGCCTTGAAGACATGGTGTCATTACCTTATGGGTAACCGCTATGAGATTTATTCTGATCACAAGAGTTTGAAGTATATTTTTACTCAGAAGGAGCTGAATATGAGGCAAAAGAGATGGATAGAGTTAATCAAGGATTATGACCTTGACATTCACTATCACCCCGGCAAAGCCAATGTGGTAGCAGATGCTCTTAGGAGATTGCCGTGTAGATTAAACACCATGATCAAAGAAGCCCAGCCAAGTTTGCTTGAAGAGTTGGAGCAGTTTCGAACAGAGCTAGTTAGCAAAGGATTTTTAGCTAACATTGAACTTCAACCCACTTTGATCAGTCAGATCAAGGAGACGCTGAAAGGAAATGTGAGTACCGATGGAATCAAACATCATATTAGTTCAGGAAAGGTACCCGGATTCACCGAAGATGAAGAAGGAGTTTTGTGGTACAAAGGACGTATCTGTGTGCCAGCAGATTCCGAGCTGAAGCAAGTTATCATGCAAGAAGCTCATGATACTCTTTATTCTATCCACCCCAGAGGAACGAAGATGTATCAGGATTTGAAGGAGCAATTTTCGTGGCACAAGATGAAGAGAGAAATTGGAAGCTACATCGCCAAGTGTGATATCTGTCAGAGATTCAAAGTGGAACATCAGAGATCCGCAGGACTTTTGCAACCATTATAGATTCTGGAATGGAAATGGGATTCTATCGGGATGGACTTTATCACCGGTTTGCCTACTTCTAGTAGGGGAAATGACTCTATTTGGGTCATAGTTGATGGACTGTCTAAAGTATCCCATTTTATACCAGTCAAGACTACCTACCAGAGTTCGAAGCTATCAGAGCTGTACATTGCTAGAATAGTCAGTTTGCATGGAACCCCTAAGACCATAGTATCAGATCGAGGAACCCAGTTTACCTCAAGATTTTGGCAGAAGTCCAAGTAGGATTAGGAACCAAGTTGAATTTCAGCAGAGCTTATCACCCGCAGACAGATGGACAAACTGAAAGAGTCAACCAAATATTAGAAGATATGTTGAGATCTTGTGTGCTAGAGTATGGATCAAAATGGGAAGATTGTCTGCCTGTCGCAGAATTCTCATACAACAATAGTTATCAAGCCAGTTTGCAAATGGACCCCTTTGAATTTCTGTATGGAAGGAAGTGTTGTACCCCCTTGAATTGGTCACAAGTAGGAGAGAGTCAGATTTTCGGACCCGACATCCTACGAGAAGCCGAAGAGAAGGTTCACAAAGTCCGTGAGCACCTCAAGACTACCTAATCCAGACAGAAGAGTTAGGCTGATAAGAGACGTAGAGACCTGACCTTCAATGTCGGAGATTTTGTGTATCTCAAAGTGTTGCCTTTGAAGGGAATGCAGCATTTTCAGCTGAAAGGAAAGTTAGCCCCCAGATAAATTGGAACCTTCAAGATTTTGAATCACTGAGGAGAACTGTCTTATCTACTGGAATTGCCAAAGAAGATGTCCGCCATCCATGATGTGTTCCATATCTCGTTACTTCGAAAATGCTTAGAAGTTCCGGAGAAGACGAAGTATTCAAGAACATCGATCATCGAGCCATAGATATCAACAAGGATCTGACATATCGTGAAGTGCCCATTCGTATTTTTGAAGAAGCCTTCAGAACCACCAGGACCCGGAATATCAAATTTCTCAAGATCCAATGGAGCAATCATACCGAAGAAGAAGCTACTTGGGAGCGAGAAGATTACATTCGGACTGAGTTTCCAAATCTCTTTAGTTCCTAGTTTTTCTTAAGTCTCGAGACGACATTTTGTTTAAGGAGGGAAGGTTTGTAACACCCCAAAAACCCTAAATAAGATTATCAAGTTATAATCACCCCAATTTAGGGTTAACAAAAACGTTTATTAATAATTTGAATATGAATGCATGTGTGTTTGCATTAATGTGTGATTGATTGAAATTTGCCATGCTTGATTGCTACAAATGATGAAAAATGGTTTAAAGATGAATACTACATCATCTAGGCCAAATACAAACAAATTCAAAAGAAAAGAAATCAAATATGAATAGATAAAGGAAATGGTCATTTTTGCCAAAGTTAACCACTAGGTCACTTTGAGTATTCCTAGATGAAGAATTCTAACAGAAACAATTCCACTTCTTTTCACCCCTTGCTACACCAAGTAAAAATGTATCAAGGCCCACTTTACAAACTTACAAAAATATTTTCCAAATCAATTTAATGGACAATTGAAAATTGAATCAAGTGTATGTACTAAGATCACACTTTTTCAAAAACCCATCAAACCATTCCCCCTTGACATCTCCAAGAAAACATAGATACTCATGCTTAAGATCAAACCACTCACAAAGTTTCATTAAAAAATTCCAAATATTTTTCTTGCGGCCATTAAGACAAACACCTTGCTTACACTTGATTAATCACCTGCCTAACTTCACTGTTCTAAGCAGTAATTCTCCACCCCAGCCTTGTCTCCCCTGAGCTTAGCCAAGCACCAGACCAATCCCCCTTAGCCGTGTGCACAGTGGAGCGCCGCCCAGTTTTGGTCGTCACTGGCCGACAGTGGACAGCGTGCCAGGAGCCTCACTGCCCTCACCCACGACGCACACCAGACACGCCTCGGTCCACCACCACCCCCTGTCCAAGCCATGACCCCAGCCTGGCCCTCGACCACCCTAGCACCGTCACGCCCTATCTCTCTGCGCCATGCTAGAGCGCGCCAGCTCGCTGCACCCGACCACCTCGCACAGACCGCGCCTCACCCTCTCCGCCCACGCTCACGCTCGCCATGATCACCGCAACCCCGCAGACACCCCCATTTGCCGCCACGCGACCAGTAGCTGCCGCATGCTGTCGCAAACACCTCTGCGTCCGCACGGAGCGCCGCACGGTCCCGACCAATCCACACCGCCATGTGCCTTGCCATTACACCCATGAGAACCGCCAGGGAACCGTGCACCGCCCCCTAGCCTCAGTCACGCTGATAGCCGCCTGTAGCGTCGTCACCGACGAGCCCGTGCCCATGCTGCTCTGTCCCCTCGCCGTAGTATAAATGGAGGCCTCCTCTGCCTCATTTCTCCACACCAACACCCTCACCACTCCTCTATAATCCTCCATCACCCTTTCCCAGAGAAAGGCGAGCTCTCTCTCACCGGAATTTGGTCGGGCCCGCCGCTGCTGGAGGAGAAGGGCGCCATCGATTTCGACCACCCCAAGACCTACCGTGACCGCGCCTCAAACCACCGTCGTCTACCACGTCGATCGCCCCAATCGCCGACCCTAGCTGGAGCCCAGGTGAGCCCCACCAAACCCCCACCGCCGCGTTAGGTTTAGTTCCTCGCCGGAGCAGTTCGTCGTTGACGACGACTCCTAGCCGTTGGATTAGAATTAGATCGCACGGCTCAGATGCGTAGATACCGTTTCGGGTAGATTCAATCGCTGACTGGTGGACCCTCTCTGTTAGTAGCCCGCTGCGCTGTGCAGTGCAGTTGGGCTGGCCCGTTTCAGTTTCCCGCGCATGCCTGGAGATTCAAATATTGATTTTCCAATTTAGTTAAAACCCTATTCTATACCTAGATTCAAAAATCAATTCAGAGAGTTTGACTAAACCAAATCGCATGGTTCAAATTTTGTTAGAAAGATATGTAAACTATCTATCCAAGCCCATTGGATTTAAGTCATTTGGAGTTAAAGATAATCTATAGTAAACATAACAAGATAGAGACTTTTGCAACATCAAACATTTTTTGAAAAATCAACCATAAATGCTTTTGAGTTGATTCGAACTCTCAAAAATCACATTTGAGAAGATCTATCTGAATATGTAAAAATAATTAGGTTTGCATGCAGTGACTTTGGACTAGTACCAAAAGAATACTATATAGGCATTTCTAGTCACTTTAAATCTATTAAATGATAATCATAAACTTTATAAAATATGACCAATACTTTAAATCACATTCCCATGTATTAGAATATGTGGTGATGACATGTGTCAACATGATCCCATATTTTAATTGGAGAATATTAAATCTTAACTAGTTTCGATGAGTAGAAATTACTTTTCTAATATAAACTAAATAAGACTAAGTCTTTGATTCATGTGATGATTGTGATGATGCTAGATCATCAAGTGTGAGCCTTAGTGTGCTAAATAGACTTAGTTAAGTATTGTTTGGTGATTGTGTACCCCGTATTCATTTATAGATGATAGTACCGACCAAGGATACGAGGAGGAGTACTACCAAGCTGAACACGAAGAAAACTTCAATCACTGCACCAATCAAGGCAAGCCATCACTACTAAGCAAGCTATTACTTGCAAGCCCTCATTAATTGCAAGATAACCTAAGCAAGATGCATTAGGCATGCTTTGGTTATACAACTTTGATTATACCAATCCCAAGTTTTACTTGCAAGCTTGATTATTTTACTTTACCAAAGTTCTTTACTTTTAGTATAGATAGCATAAAGAGTATAAAACTAGGCCTACCTAGTTATACCTAGATGTCATTCTATGGCATGAGATTGAAGATTATCACCCCTCATTAGTGAACACTCTTAACTTTAGTGGCTAGTGCTAAGCATAAAAGTGGATCACTTTAGATGTGAATACTTGGTGAAAATGATTATGAAAACCTTCGAATGATGATTCATTCTATTGAGATGTTTTGACATGTGTTGAGAAACACAATGGTTTGATGATGAAAATGTTGAGGCATGAGCCTTAGCCCTTTTACCAAAAATTGATGGTTGGGTTCGGATGCGATACCATTCCAATTTTACCGTACAACCACAATACTTGAATTGGGTAATGCTTAGCTGGAAGTTTATATGCATTAGTATGGGTTGCCTCGCGGAAGAGGTTTGAGCTGAGGCTACCTCTTGATGATTTCCACCTATGCAGTGCCCAGAATGGCAGATGGCCATGGCTGGGAGGCCAAGCTCATAGGGGAGGTGCCTATACTAGATTGTGTAATTGAAAGGCTATGATTGATTATCCGCATACTAACTATGATGATTCAGGGTTACCCCTGGCGGATGTATCAAATTTTGTTGTGAAAGTGTACCACCTCTATAGAGTGTCAAACTATTCGAATAGCCATGTCCGCGGTCATGGACAGTTGGAGTGGCCATACTGTTCCGTTGTCAGATGTTTTGAAAATGACTTGTGAAATGAATTGTGACTTTGACTTCACCACAACAGGGTTGTGAACATGAAAACTAGGTTCCAACTTAGAACATTAAATTAGATTTCTTTACTTCTAAACTCAGTTTACTTCTAAATTAGCTTTTTGCAAATCAACCTAGAGCTTAAGATTCCTACTAGAACTACCTTAATTGTTATTGATAGTTTGCGAGTACTTAAAGAGTACTCATGGCTTTGTCCCTGGCTATTCCCGTGGCCAGACTAGGAGGAGGACGATTGATGTCTACGGACTTCTATTCTTGTAGACAGTTGTTCGGCCTCCAAGTGCAGAGGTTTGTAGAACAACAACAAGTTTTCCCTTAAGTGGACCACCCAAGGTTTATCGAACTCAGGGAGGAAGTGGTCAAAGGTATCCCCTCTCAAGCAACCCTGCAATCAAGATACAAGAAGTCTCTTGTGTCCCCAACACACCCAATACACTTGTCAGGTGTATAGGTGCACTAGTTCGGCGAAGAGATAGTGAAATACAAGTGGTATGGATAATTATAAGTGGTAACGGTGATAGAAAATAACTTGATGGCGTGGAAAAGACTAAAGTAAAACTGAAATAAAGATGGTAGCAAGCAAACATGTAACAGATCTAATTGCAAACGGTGTATCAATGCTTAGAAACAAGGCCTAGGGATCATACTTTCACTAGTGAACACTCTCATATAAATATCTTCTATTTATGATACTACTCTTAACTACTCTCCGGTTGGACACTCTAATCGATGGTAGGGCTATAACAGCACACTTCAAAGTAAGCCTTTCCCATCTAGATAACCCCACACTGTCACCTTGAGTACTAGATGAGTCCAACAAACACCACAATTTCATAAAGACATTCAACTCCAAATATAACTCATAACAAGTATTTGTAATCTCTAGCCTAAGTGCCACCATGGTGAGCACGCTGTCACTTTCACACACATGGGGAGAGCAGAGATCTATTAAAGCACTTGAGTAGCAAGGTAGATCTATAGATTACAAGCTCATGATCTCAATAAGATCATGCATAGAGAGAGATGAACACATAGCTACCGGTAGAACCCTTAGCCTCGAGAGAGAACTACTCCCTCCTCATCATGGGAATCGGCAACGGTGATGGAGATGGCGGTGGAGATCGATGGAGATGGCTCCGGGGGCACTTCCCCGTCCCTGCAGAGTGCCGGAATAGAGACTTTCTATCCCCCGAATCTCCCCTTCGGTGGCGGCGGCGCTGTGAACTTTTCGTGGCTGGAGGCTTGAGGATCTAGGGTTTTGGTATCGAGAGGCTCTTATAGGCGAAGAGGCAAGGTCAGTGGAGTGCCAGGGGGCCCACACCACCTGGTGGCGCGGCCAGGGCTAGCCCGCGCCACCATATGGTGTGGCCAGGCCCTGGCCCTCCTCCGTCTCTACTTCTGGCTCCGTGAGACTTCCGTGAAAATAGTAACTATGGCTTTTGTCCCGTCCAATTCCGAGAATATTCATTTTTTGACTTCCTGGAACCAAAAACAGCAGAAAACAGGCAACTGGCACTGTGGCATCTTGTTAATAGGTTAGTCCAAGAATCATATGAAAAGTACTCCAAAGTGTGGACAAAACACAAGAAAGTAGATAAAACCAAGCATGGAACATCAAAAATTATAGATACATTTGCAATGTATCAACATCCCCAAGCTTAACTCCTGCTCGTCCTCGAGTAGGTAAGTGATAAAAAGAAAGAATAATTTTTGAGGTGACGTGCACCATCATAAACTTGATCAAAGTATTTGTAAAACATTGATAGCTGGGATCGTAGTACTTCAATCATAACATGAAAGACAAAGTTCTAGCAATAAGGCAAAGAAACTATGTTGCAACATGAAAAGGCACAAACAAAATATTCATGAATAACAATGCTTTGCAAGATGTTTGTTTGTTTCACATAAAGAAAACATAGCATAAAAGTATAAGTCAGAAATCTCATGTCCCTTGTATACGAGGGCCGCTGCTCATGCTACTCAAGTTTATTCACCGGTAAGTTCTTGTCATCGTAAGTACATGTGTATCATAGAGAACCGCCAATGGGGTACCCCTTGCCCGATGATACGGAAGAATCCCCATATCAAAATGACAAGGCAAGCAGACAATGAGCATCTCAGCATTCTTCTTATTTACCATGGGAATATGGTGCTTTTTATCTCTTTCCTCTTTTCATAGTATCTCTTTTTTTTCTCTTTTCTCCTTTTTTTCTCAATATAGGACTCTTTTTTTATAAGAAGAATGCTTCATAGACAGCTCATTATGGTTACGCTGCAGGTTTCCACCATGTCAACATGGATTAGACCAGCGACCCAGGCGTTTCTCTAACACATATACATAACTCCATGGACTTACAAGCTCCCCTTTCATTTCACACCGACGACATCCATATACAAAAGAGCATGATATCAACTAGGTACAAGTACCAAGTGCAATGTTGAAAGCATTCCCCATGAAAGCATGGTTCTGCTAATTCTCGACAAATAAGTGCAAGCATATACAACATAGAAGACACAATGGTTCAATTTTATTAAGGGCAAGTAAAGTAAAGTGTGCCATCAAGTTCGTGAGAGCTTTAATCACTAGTTTTATCATAACAAGTTTAATTTGGAAGGTAAACAAAAGCATGAATATACTTGGAATAGCATAAGCTAGTAGGTAGGTATGGTGGACTCTTTGGAATAACTTGGTTTAGGGAATTGGATGCATGAGTGGAACTCATACTTTGTTGTGGAGGCTAGCAAAAGACTGGGAGCGACAAACTAAGAGAGTAATAATGACCATAATCATGCAAAGCGACAAAACATCATTGATCAAAGCATAAAGTGATACTACAAGTTGAAAACTAAAGGATCATAAAGGCTATGGTGAATTTGGATAGTCATAACATGGTGTGAGCATGTGCCAAGTCAACCCAAATAAAGCATCAAAGGAGAATACCACTATACTATGCTTTAATATGCTAAAACAACGCATGATTCATCCAAGGCACATTAAGCAATCTCAATTGTTTATAATAAGTCATGATACAGCAAAGAATACTAAGCATAAAGCCAAAACAATACCAAGCATGGCATGACAAAGCATAGGCCACAGTCAAAAACAAGCTCTCTTTACCACTTAAGCATGAGCTTTCCTACTCTTTCCCAAACCAGACCAAACTATTTGAAAACGAAAGCATGAAAGAGGGGGTCCAACTAATTTATTCAGCAAACTAAGAAAGCCAAAGGAAACTAAAAAGGAAAACTAAAACGAAAAATAAGACGCTCAAAGAACAACACAACTGTGCATGAAACAATAAAAATGAAGTGTTTGGAAGAAACCTGAGATTTTTATTTATGAAGAAGGGATGCCTTGGGAATCCCCAAGATTTGAGGCTTGTACTTCTTGGATATTTCTTGGGGTGACACGCGTGGCATCCCCAAGCTTGAGCTTTAGTCCATCCTTCATCTCATTACTCATTCCTTCCATACACCTGAAATTTTTCCTTCATACAAAACTTCACACAATCTTTATTAGCAACATTAGTGCACTCAAGATAAATAAGTCTTAAGGTTCAATTCTAACACCAAATAAACTTCCATTAGAACAACAGCTACTGTAGCACTTCCCTCAAAAAGCTCAGTTCCCCAAAAGAACTCAAAAAGGAACCCACAAGAAGCGAATGCAGAAAATGGCAGAAATCTGTCAAAACAGACCAGCAGGTAAATACGAATTGTTTCGAAGACCTTCTGTTGCTCAAATCACAAAGTGTTGAACTAACAAAAGTTAGATAACAACCTGGGGCAGAAGTGAAAAAAATTACAGATCAATCCGACATACAGAGCTCTCTCACAAAAGTTTACGGTGAAGCACAAAAATCTGTTTCAGGACAGCAACTTTCCCAATCATTACTTCTCTCTCATTAGAGGTTACTCTTGGCACAAAAAGCAAATAAAAAGGATAAGGAGTGGTTATTACTGAAGTAATAACTTGCAAGACTCAACTAAAACTTTTGGGTTATCTCCCAATAAGTACTTTTCTTTAACGCCTTTAAGTTAGGCATGATAGTTTGAGAAGATGCTCACATAAGAAATATGGATTGAAGTAAAAGAGAGCATCAAGAAGAAAATTCAAAGCACATATAAGTCTAACCCACTTCCTATGCATAGGAATCTCGTAAAGGAACAAGTCATGAAAGCACAAAGAAACAATCATAGGAAAGCAAAACAAGTGCAACTTGAAGACTTTCAACATAAAGAGGGGAAACTTAATATTATTGAGATGCATAGAACCATGTTTCCCTCTCTCATAATAACTCTCAGTAGCAACATGAATAAAATTAGCGATATAACTATCACACAAAACATTCTTATCATGAGCCACATGCTTAAAAGAATTAATAATCCCCACATAAACATAGTCATTCTTATTAATTGTAGTGGGAGCAAATTCAACAAAATAGCTATCATTATTATTCTCATCACCATAATCATCAAATATAGGAGGCATATTGTAATCATAATTACTTTCATCCTCAATAGTAGGTGGACTGAAAATATCATATTCATCATTGTAATCATCATATATTGGAGGTATAGTATCATCAAAGTAAATTTTCTCCTCCGTGCTTGGGCGACTAAAAAGATCATTCTCATCAAAACCAGCTTCCCCAAGCTTAGAATTTTCCATAGCATTATCAATAATGGTGTTCAAAGAATTCATACTAATAACATTTCTATTAGCATGCAAATAAAGTTCCATAGGTTTTTTAATTTTCTCTTCAAACACTTCATGTCCTAACTCAAGATAAATACTATAAAGCTCTCTAAATTTTTTTTGTTTTCCATTAAGCCTAACTAGTGAAAACAAGAAACGAAAAGACAAAATTGCAGAATCTAAAGGAAATAACTTCGAGCACTCACACCACAGGATGTGAGTACCTTTTACCTTACCTCCCCGGCAACGGCGCCAGAAAATAGGCGTTTGCCGTGGGAGGTTCTTCTTCTTTAATCCACCGGTGTGAATGCCTTTTACCTTACCTCCCCGGCAACGGCGCTATAAAATAGGCATTTGCCGTGGGAGGTTCTTCTTCTTTAATCATCTGGTGCGAATACCTTTTACCTTACCTCCCCGGCAACTGTGCCAGAAAATAGCTTGATGTCTACGCACTTCTATTCTTGTAGACAGTTGTTGGGCCTCCAAGTGCAGAGGTTTGTAGAACAACAACAAGTTTTCCCTTAAGTGGATCACCCAAGGTTTATCGAACTCAGGGAGGAAGTGGTCAAAGGTATGCCCTCTCAAGCAACCCTGCAATCAAGATACAAGAAGTCTCTTGTGTCCCCAACACACCCAATACACTTGTCAGGTGTATAGGTGCACTAGTTCGGCGAAGAGATAGTGAAATACAAGTGGTATGGATAATTATAAGTGGTAACGGTGATAGAAAATAACTTGATGGCGTGGAAAAGACTAAAGTAAAACTGAAATAAAGATGGTAGCAAGCAAACATGTAACAGATCTAATTGCAAACGGTGTATCAATGCTTAGAAACAAGGCCTAGGGATCATACTTTCACTAGTGAACACTCTCATATAAATATCTTCTATTTATGATACTACTCTTAACTACTCTCCGGTTGGACACTCTAATCGATGGTAGGGCTATAACAGCACACTTCAAAGTAAGCCTTTCCCATCTAGATAACCCCACACTGTCACCTTGAGTACTAGATGAGTCCAACAAACACCACAATTTCATAAAGACATTCAACTCCAAATATAACTCATAACAAGTATTTGTAATCTCTAGCCTAAGTGCCACCATGGTGAGCACGCTGTCACTTTCACACACATGGGGAGAGCAGAGATCTATTAAAGCACTTGAGTAGCAAGGTAGATCTATAGATTACAAGCTCATGATCTCAATAAGATCATGCATAGAGAGAGATGAACACATAGCTACCGGTAGAACCCTTAGCCTCGAGAGAGAACTACTCCCTCCTCATCATGGGAATCGGCAACGGTGATGGAGATGGCGGTGGAGATCGATGGAGATGGCTCCGGGGGCACTTCCCCGTCTCGACAGAGTGCTGGAACAGAGACTTTCTGTCCCCCAAATCTCCCCTTTGGTGGCGGCGGTGATGTGGAACTTTTCGTGGCTGGAGGCTTGACGATCTAGGGTTTTGGTATCGGGAGGCTCTTATAGGCGAAGAGGCAAGGTCGGTGGAGTGCTAGGGCTAGCCCGTGCCACCATATGGTGTGGCCAGGCCCTAGCCCTCCTCCGTCTCTGCCTCTAGTTCCGTGAGTCTTCCGAGAAAATAGTAACTTTTGCTTTTGTCCCGTCAATATCCGAGTATTTTTTTTTTCTGACTTCCTGGAGCCAAAAACAGCAGAAAACATGCAACTGGCACTGTGGCATCTTGTTAATAGGTTAGTCAAAGAAATCATATCAAAAGTACTCCAAAGTGTGGACAAACCACAAGAAATTAGATAAAACTAAGCATGGAACACCAAAAATTATAGATACATTTGCAATGTATCAAATATCAGGATGATGGACAGCAGGAAGTCTACGACAACTAGGATCATCTCCCATCGTCAGCATTGCCTGTGACCCTGAAGATGGAGCCCACTACTACGCTTTTTTATTCCACTGCTTGATTGTATTAAGACTAGATCATGAGATCCTTTATTTGTGTAAGACCTTGTAATGGTTTGTAATGGATGATGTACTATGATATCCAAATCTGTTATGTCTCGAAAAAATGGTAATCCTGGGATTGCGAGGTATGGCATAACAGGCATCTGGGATTAAAAAACTGGGTGTTGACAGTATTTCTGATGACTTTAATTTACTTTGCAATAGAGCTGGCATGCAAGACTTTGTGTAAAATGATGTACCTACTTATCGCTGCTTAACCATTGAATTCCTAAGTTTGTTGCAAAGCACCGTTGAACTATGGTAAGGAGAGGATATTATTTCTTTCCGTTTTATGAACAACAACTACACTTTAACAGTATATGAATGGTGTGCATGCTTTAATTTGCCAAACAATGAAGTTCATGCTTTACGCGCATCCTTTACTGGCTTAATTCCTTCCCCGATCAATACTATAATGGAATGAGTTTCACTAGTAGAGTGAACAATGGGAAGACTATTCAACATCCTACAATTCGTTATTGCTTCTGTGTTATTGCTAACACCTTGCAGGCACATAATGAGTTCATGAGACTCAACGAGGAGGACATCCTAGTCCTTGCAAAGGCTACTTACATCAACTGCAACATGTCACTCAACTTGGGCGCCATCCTTGTGCGCTACCTGGAGCAGCAAGCCTCTGAAAGCCAAGGGCCAATCACAGGAGAAGGTGTCATCACCGTGCTTGCCACTGCCCTAGACATTGAGCTAGGTGAGTTACAACCCGTATTAGGTGAGACGCGTGTTAGTTTCTCCACCTTGAGGGCATGTGGAATTCTCACTAGGAGAGGTGGTGTTTATTACCTGCATATTGCTTGAGCTGGGCGTATCTACCCCGCTCCTTTGCCTAATGGTATTTTATCTATCGGGGAAGGACATTTGCTATATGATGTGCAGGTTGAGCAGCACCAATCCGAGGAGAAGATTCATGAAGAGGATGAGGACCAAGAGGAGGAGTAGGAAGTTCCTCATTAAGAGGAGCAACCACAAACCCGGTTCGCCACATACCAAGATTTCCAAGGACTTGGAGGGACTGTGGAGAGGATGCACAACCTCTCTTTGAACCTCCTAGAATCAACAAGTAACCTCTCCACTCAATTTGCAAACTGGAGTAACAACTTTTCCGGCCACCACAATGATTCTATGGGCTTGCAAAAGCCTAAGCTTGGGGAAGTTTCCTCATGTATCTTTATTTGGCGTTCATTTGATTTCTCGAGGTTACATGTTTGTTTGAGTTTATAAGCACCCGTGTTGGTTTCCTCAACACTTTATTTTTAGTTCTTCCTATTTGCTTTCAAAATTTTCTAGCCGAGCTTTGCCACCAATTTTCTATTCTTTTAATTCTCTCTCTTAGAAAAAGCACAAAAAGATTTCTCCATTTTTCCTTATCTTCCCTCTTTCTTTTCTTTTCGCCTCGAGGTCTTCATATATTTGCAGGAGAGTGATCGACTTCAAGTTTCCAAGAAACAAATAAAAAAGGAAGAGAGAAGTGGAACCAAACATGAGAGGTATGCCTTATGACTCCCCACTTTTGAAGTTTGAGAAACCTATGCTAGTTAGTAGTTAATGTTGAGATATTATATTGGTGGAGTGAGTCTTTGTATCATAGTAAGATTGTCGTTTGCATGGTTATTTAATTGGGCTCATTTTGTTCCAGCTCTCGTAATTAACCAAGTCTTGCCTAAAAATTGCCAAACAATTGTAATAAGAAAAGTCTCACAATTGAAGGCTTGGGTGTTGTAGTGCTTAGTCTTGAAGGTTTATTTCTAGATACACTCGACACCACTAAAAATGTTAATTGACTTGATAGCTCTCTTCAAAGGGATTTGTTCGATTGAATTAATGTTTAGTGGTTTTTGTGAGCATACCAAAGTTTGACTTGTTAATCATAAGAATGATATAGCTTTATGCGTGTCAAACATCATGGGATGCCAACAACTCCACTGGCCTACGAATGATCTTCATGGAGGAAACTCCTAGATTTCGGCTATGAGTTGATTAAACACTTGTAGAAGCAATGCTATAGTGGGTAAGGTTCTTGGCACTCCTGGGTAGCTGTAATCATGATGGAATCACTCCTCTCGCTATTATGAGTAATCATTATGCAAAAGGAAAAAAAACCTTACTAATGCCACAAGTGTCCATCACAGCCAGATAAACTATTTTTTTTGGCATGCTCTCAATTACTTAAAAACTGAAATTCTTGAAGGACAATGAATAGAAAGTAGTGCTTTCAAATGACAACTCTCACACTCTTAATTTAAATGATTATACTTTACTATTCAAAGGCAAGCCTATGAGTTGATTACTTCACATGGAATAAAGTTTGCTCATTTGAATCTCCATGTTCACAATAATTTTGTTGCGCTATAAGGATGCATGAAACACGTATGATATGCTTGCCATTACTCTATCTATGTTGAAGTTTTTCAGATTTAAGAAGTGGAGGAAACATGAGACTATTAATCATGAGTAAGATCACCATCTCATTATTTCAGTTTAAATGTTGAGTTCCTTTTTGTTTTTGGTTTTCTTGCTCAGGACGATCAAGTTTAAGCTTGGGGAGGTTGACGGCTCTGAAATATAGCCATCTACGTCCACATTTAAACTGGATATTAATCATATTTTTGATGAAATGTCTCTCTAAACAATGCCACTAATGCTAATATTCAGAGGGGTATGCAATCCTTTGTTCTGGTATTTTTCCTGTGTAGATAATGTCGTTTAAAGGAGGGAATCACTACATTAAAGTCGAAGATACGAGATTCCCTTCAACCAGAAGAAACCAGGAGCCGTCCAACGAAGGCAGACGTCGTAACGACCAACTATACGGCCGGAGCAAAATTTCCGAGCGTATAGATCTGGTCGTATAGTTGGCGCCACCACCGTTAGGTCCAAGAGAACAACTTTCGTGAAGGGACCCCTATATAAAGAAGCCTCAGGCGACGGTGAAATGGATCGTATGGGCATCTAGAGGGGGGTGAATAGGTGCTACTCCAAATTTTAATGCTTTTTCAATTTTAGGCTTAACACAAAGGGTAAATTCTCTAGATAAACTATTAGGAGGAATTTCCCTATATGCAAACCTATCTACTAGCGAGTAAAGGCGAGTGGAAGAAGAACGAGTGAACCGTAGTGAAGCACGCAGAGAAATAGGATTTGTTTTACCGTAGATCCTTCCTTGTTAAGGGAAGTACGTCTACATTGAAGGGGTGTGCGGTACTAAGACCACCACACCACAATAGGCCTCACCCTGTTCTCCGATGGATCCCGCCACCAAAGGCCTGATCCACCTTTCCACTATAGGAACCCTTTGAGGCGGGTACCAGTGCCTTTACACAACTAGCGGGGAACAACTCCACAATCAACTTGGAGGCTCCCGTAATGACAACAAGCTGCCACAAGAACAAGTTATCAATAACAAAGAACAATATCTAGATATTGACAAGAATACTAGATCAGAGATTTCTCCAAATGAATGGAGAGGAGTTGATGCGCTTGATTTGTGATGACGATGACGATTTTGTCCTCCTTCAATTCCCCCAAAGATCGAAGCCTTCAGGTGGTTGAAGTGGGAGATCTAGAGAGGGAGCTCTTGCAAAGGGTCTGATGTTTTTCGAATGAATCAAGAGTTCTGCTTGTTGGGGAAGAAGGGATATTTATACCCCCTTCCAAATCCAAGCCGATGGTGCCTTTGGGGGCCGGATTATGCGGCCCAAGTGAGGGCCGGATTATCTGGCCTAGGGAAAACTCCGCCCCGGACTCGGATTGTCCGGGGGAAATTCCGCCCCCGGACAAAAGCTTACACAGGAGCTCACTTTGGCGATTTCCCTAGGGCCGGATTATCCGCCCCAACATGAGGGCCGAATTATCCGATCCAGAGAGATAAACCGTCCCAGAGCCGGACTTTCTAGGGGAAAAACCGCCCCTAGACAGAGACTCGCGTAGAGCCTGCCTTGGCCATGGTGGTCTGGCTGGATTATCTGGCCCATGATGGGGGCGGATAATCCGCCCCCCCAAACTCACAAAACTTTCCTGCAACACTTAGTACACATTAGAATAATCCATGGTATTGTTATCTAACACACAGAACATGGGAAATCATGAAATGTTCTTTCAATCTCCCGCTTTTTGGTGTTAGATGACAATACTAGGATTTGCAAGAAAGGATCACAAGACCACCAACAGAAACATGGAAGAGACTCCCCCTCACTGTGTGCATATTAAAAATTTGCATTTGAATACAAATGCACACAAATAGGTGTGAGTCTATTCCATAGAAATATAAACAACATAATCATACCACCGAGATAGGGAGAGAGGCGTCCTTGAAATAGCCACAATTATCAACGTGATAACCAATATAAGCGCCATTCTCGAGATAGATTCCTAGCATAACAGGATATGAATAGATGAATCCATAGGCATAATCCATGAGATAAATCCAGACGTCCACTAACACAGAGTCTCAAACCACAAATTAAAGTTCAACGCTAAATGGGCACAAGCGAGAAAACGACGAATAGGAAAAGTGCAAATGCTTGTGCCGACCCATGCAAATCCTCGAAGACCTAATAGAACTACTATTCCCCCTTTGGCACGAAACACCAAAAAGGATGAAGAGCGATGCTAGAGCCCCAAGGTATCAATCATAGTCCTCATCCTCGTCCTCGTCCTCGAAAACCGAGATGGTACTACACACCCAAAATTGCAAGAACCAAATCAACTAAAAGCCAAAACTGAGTGTGATTCCCATAAGAACATGAGATGAGCTAAAACAACCAAAAAGATCCACAAAAATCCAACTCTCCTCATGGAAGAGGGCGGTGGCCGAAGACACCTTGTTGGAGTGTATGGTATGACACCGCGAAGATATATCTTGGGTTCATGGACCAATACTCATCAATAAGCTCACATATCACAAAATGATATTAAGAGAAATGATTTATCTTGCTTTCGGCATTATGGGGGGAGGGTTAGCCCAATTAATTAGGACCACACTCCTCCTATTTCCATGCCCACACCTAGACCAAGTAAGACTGAGATGTACGAGTGAGTGCATGGGTAATCAAGACAAGCTCCTTGAATCAATGATATTTAGCTCATTCCTCAAGTAGCAGAACCTTGCTTCATCAAGTGGCTTCGTGAAAATATCAGCAAGTTGGTTCTTCGTGCTCACAAAAGATAGATCAATATCTCCTCGAGCAACATGGTCTCGAATAAAATGATTCCGAATCTCAATATGCTTTGTCCTTGTGTGTTGTACCGGATTGTATGCAATTTTGATTGCACTTTCATTATCGAATAAAAGAGGCACTTTGTCACAATTGACATCGTATTCCTTTAAAGTTTGCCTCATCCATAATAACTGAGTGCAGTCACTAGCAATAGGAACATATTTAGCTTCGGCGGTAGAGAGAGAGAGATACAATTCTGCTTTTTAGATGACCAACACACCAGAGATCTTCCCAAGAATTGACAAGCTCTATAAGTGTATTTCCGATCATCCTTATCACCAGCCCAATCTGAATCAGTATAACCACATAGAGAGAAATTGGAGCCCATGGGATACCATAGACCAAAGTTAGGGGAATGAACCAAATATCGAAAGATCCTCTTGACCGCCACTATGTGACTTTTTAAGGAGATGCTTGATACCTTGCACACACACCCACACTCAACACAATATTGGGTCTAGATGCGCAGAGTTAAAGAAGAGAGCCGATCATGGACCGGTATACCTTTTGGTCCACATCTTTACCATGGGGGTTAAGTTCAAGGTCACATTTTGTTTGCATTGGAGTGGCGACACCCTTACGATCCGTCATCTTGAATCTCTTGAGCATGTCTTGGATGTACTTAGCTTGATTGATGAAGGTTCCTTCTCGAAGTTGCTTGATCTCGAATCCAAGAAAGAACCGTAATTCCCCCATCATAGACATCTCAAACCTGTCAGTCATAAGCTTTGAAAATTCATCATTAAAATCTTTATTAGTAGAACCAAAGATGATGTCATCTACATATAGTTGGCATACGAAGAGCTCCCCCTTAACCTTCTTAGTAAAAAGAGTGGGATCGATTTGCCCAACTTCGAAGCCACGGTCTAGCAAAAGCTCTTTAGGGTGCTCATACCACGCACTGGGGCTTGTTTAAGGCCATAGAGTGCCTTATCGAGTTTGTAGACATGGTTCGAGAAGTTAGGATCCTCAAATCTAGGGGGTTGCTTTACATATACCAACTCATGTAGAGGACCATTAAGAAAAGCACTCTTGACGTCCATTTGCTGCAATTTAAAATTGTTATGGGAAGCATAAGCAAGAAGGATACAGATGCACTGAAGCCGACCCACAGGAGAATAGGTCTCGCCGAAGTCAATGCCCTCAACTTGGGAATACCCTTGTGCCACAAGTCTCGCATTGTTCCTCACAACAATGCCATTCTCATCTTGCTTGTTTTTAAATATCCATTTAGTGCCGATAACATTGCGGCAATCCTTGGGCTTCTCGACGAGTTTCCAAACCTTGTTGCGCTCGAAATTATTCAATTCTTCATGCATAGCAACAACCCAGTCTAGATCTTCAAGAGCTTCAAATACTTTCTTCGGTTCCACCATGGATATGTGAGCTTGATGGTCACCAAAACTTGCCAGTTCCCTTCTTGTGGAAACCCTTCATCGAAGATCACCTACAACTTTGTCGAGAGTATGAATCCTTAACTCAAGGTTCCAATTAGCACGAGCCTTGCGATGAAGTTCAATAAGCTTGTTGTCTCTTGTTGGAACAGTTTCATCACTTGAGTCTTTGTTGGAATCATTTGCTTGACCTTGATTAGAATTTTGAGTATCAGTAGAAGGAGTTGACGAAGCATGCCCTTGAGGTGGGTCAGCAGCCGTAATAGGAGGCTGCTGAACATTTGGAGATTCAGGGCCGGATAATCCGGCCTAGGAGAACTTGTTGCAACTTCATCAGGCTGCCTGGGACTTGCTTGAATTGGTGAGGGGCCGGATAATCCGGGGTCAGCCTGAAAATCTGGCTTGGAGCTTGCAGCGATTTCTTCAATATGAGGAGCAGTTTGATCGTCAGGAGAGAGGTGACCGGATAATTCGGTGTCAATCGGATAATCCGGCCTGGAGCTTTCTGGAGCAGTTGCTTGAACTTTAGCCACTGATGGAGATGGTGTAGAGTTACTCCCGTGGTTGGAACATGTTGAGTATGTGTAGATGAGCGCTCTTCATGAGTAGAGCATTGTCCTTCCTGATCCGCCACAAGGGGTTCCTCAATTAGGCAGAAAAATCCCACGCCCATTCTTCTTATGGCATCTTGGGGTATTTCAACATCTGCATCACAAACATCAACTTGCCCCGCATGGGAGCCGTCATTTTGTTCGAACACCACACTACAAGATTCTACAACAGTTCCGGAGAGCTTATTGTAGACTCTATAAGGGTGGGATTCGGCACCATAACCAACAAAAATACCTTCTAGAGACTTAGATTCAAATTTAGATAAACGAACTCCCTTGATGAGAAAGAAATACTTACACCTGAATACCCAAAAGTATGAGATGTTTGGCTTGTTACCGGTAAGTATTTCATATGGAGTCTTGTCCAAGATTTTACGGAGATATAACCGGTTGGATGAATGACAAGCGATAGAGATTGCTTCAGCCCAGAATTTATATGGAGACTTGAATTCGGCTAGCATTGATCTTGCCATATCCATTAGAGTCCGGTTCTTCCTCTCGGCAACACCATTTTGTTGATGGGTGTATGCAGCGGAATATTGATCTCTTATCCCCTCTTCACTTAAGAACTCATTTAAGGTGTAGTTCTTGAACTCGGAGCCGTTATCACTTGTTATAGCCAGAATAGGGACATTGTGTTGGCGTTGAACCTCGTTGGTGAAGTCGATGACCGTTTGTTGAGTTTCGCTCTTCAACTTGAAGAAGTAGACCCAAGTGTATCTTGAGTAATCATCAATTATCACAAGACAGTACTTCTTCCCACCGAGGCTTGCATGAGATGGAGGTCCAAAGAGGTCCACATGAAGGAGCTCTAAGATCCTTTTGACGAAATAATAGTCTTCCTTCGATGAGGAGAGTCATGCATTTTCCCTTCAACACAAGCCCTGCACACACGATCTTTGGCAAAGGAGACATTTTCTTTTAGTCGAAGGATGTGGCCACCCTTGTGGAGACTTTGCAAAGTTCTCATATTGACGTGGGCTAGTCGGTGATGCCATAACCAACCCGCGTCAGCCTTTCCGAAAAGACAAATCGGGCCTGTAGTGGTTTTCCCCGAAAAGTCCTCCACGTATAGGTCATTTTCGACATATCCCACGAAAGCGACTTTTAGAGACTTGCTCCACAAGAGTACCACCAAATCAGCAACAATAAAAACTGCAAAGCCCATCTTACCAAGGGCGTGAACTGAAAGTAAATTGTACACGAGGGTCTCAACAAGCATGACGTCCACGAGACAGCCACCACGACTTTGCCGAGACCCAATACCTCAGATTTTGACTTGTCACCATAGGAGACGGTTATATGATCATGATTTGGCCGCATCTCCGTGATGATCTCCTTGCTTCCGGTCATGTGACTCGTGCATCCGCTATCGAGTACCCATTTAGACCCACCGGAAGCATACCCTGCAAGAAAGTTACTTCTTGGTTTTAGGTACCCATTTTTTCAATGGGTCCTCTCATGTTAGTGACAAGGGTCTTGGGGACCCAAATAGACCAAGGAATGTAACAATCATAAGGACCTACATAACTAGCATAAACATCACCATAATGATCGCAATATAACTCAAAGTTAGGATTGTTAGCACCTGCAAAACCATCATAATTAGACTTGTCATTGGTGGTGGTGCTAGTCTTTGGTTGAGCAGTCTTGCTCTTCTTGTTGTTGTTGTTTTTCTTGTTCTTTGTCTTGGGAATATAACCAAGACCTTCTTTTCCACTGTTTGTCCTTTGCTTGCCCAGTATCTCATCTAAAACTTCTTTACCTTTGTGTTGAGAACCTCTTTCAAGTTCTTCTTTTCCATAAGATGATGTGGAGGTGCTTGGCACATCATACATCTTCAATTGAGTTTGGAGCTGGTCATGAGACTCATTTAGAGTAGAGTGTTCATTCTCCAATGCCTTGTGAGCACTGTCAAGTTTATCAAACTTCTCCGAGAGTCTAGCATGAGCAGCCCCAAATTCAATATTTTCTTTCTTTAGTTTCTTTACCTTGGCAAGAGCATTATCACGTTCTTTGATGAGCTGAGCCACAACTTCTTCATGTGACTCCTCAATGGATTCAAGTCTCTCTTCCAAAGATACTCGAGCTTCCTCTTCTTCTTCCAAGGCATTCTTCAAAGAAGCTATCTCCAATGCATCTTCTCTTTCAATTTTGCCCTTTTCTTCAAGAAGATCTTCCGCTTGGGAAAGTTGACTCATAAGAGCATCAAAATGAAGTTTGTGCTCACCTTGCAGGTTAGTGAAAAAGTTGTCCAAAGCAATAACTTCTTCTTTCATTTTAAGACTAGTATGATCATCCATATCGAAATGTATGTTAGTCTTAGGAAATGAAGAGCTAGAAGTTGATACCTCAGACCCTCTTGCCATAAGGCAAGTGACGTTGTTGTTGATGACGTTCTCATTTGGCGAGTCAAAGAAAGATGATGGAGTCGATGTGGTGGCTATAGCAGCCACCTCGCGAGAACTATCGTCATCCTCTTCATCTTCACTTGCAGATGAGTATTCTTCTTGTGCCACCAATACAATCTTGGGTTGCTTCTTGTAAGGGCCATTCTTTGTAATAAATGGCTTCTTCTTAGGTGCCTTGGATTTTTCTTTAAGGATGAGCCTGCCACCATTGTCCTTTCTATTTTGATATGGACTCTCAGCCACAAAGTGCAGCCTATCTCCACAATTGTAGCATGTTCTCAGTTTTGGGCCACTTTCTCTTCTTCCACTTGACCCATTCTTGCGCTCGAGTTCCGACTTGTCCTTGGCAGGATCTTTCCAAAAGTTCCTTGCGTAAAACGCCATGTATTCACCATGAGCACGTTTGACTTCATCGGGCAGTCCATGGAGGCACCCTCGAAAGCTCTTTCGTCCTCATCTTTCTCAACAACATTAGCCTTTAGAGCAACATTGACCCCTTTTTGCATTCCAGTGGCATGGGCACGGGCATCTTCAGCGTTCTTTGCAGCAACTTTGAATGATGCCATTTCTTGCATGACTTTGTTGGATGTCATTTGATGGTAGTTGTGTATACCTTGCAAGCTCTTCAAGTCCGTTGGCTCAAAAGGCATTAAAGCACTCACATATTTCCTTTTTATCCAAGCATCATCAATGTGACTGGCTCCATGCTTTCTAAATGTTGTTGCTATGCCCTTGAGTCTTCTATACATGTCTTCATGGTTTTCACCATCCAACATGTAGAATCCTTCAGCTTCATTACTAAGGGCATCATACTTATTCCTTCTCATGCTTTCATTCCCAATGAAGAGATCGGTGAGGGCATTCCAAGCTTCTTTATCTGTGTTGAGATGTTCAATCTGGGGCATGTCCTTAGGACCCACTCCGAGTTGTATCATGTGGAGAGCTATAGCATTCAATTGGCTATCCACAACTTCTCTTCTTGTCAGGTTGGTATGATCTCCAATATGAAGACCCTCTTTGATAATCCTCCAAAGTTCAATAGAGGAGCTACAAACATGAGCCTTCATTAAGAATTGCCATTGATTAAAAGAGGATGCAGTGAGATTGGGTGGATCACCCCTATTATTTATATGAGGATGAGGGATAGGTGGGTCAGGGGAATATAAGTGATGAACCTCACTATATTCCTCCTTACCACTTCCCTTCTTGGAGGTGGAACCATTATGTTTTTCAGCTACCACTTCATCTTCCTTGGATCCGGTGTTAGCCTTATCCTTGGATAATGGAGTGGCAGCCTCCGAGGAGGATGGAGATGGGGCTACGGATGATGTGAGGCAAGCAATCATTTGATGCATCTCCTCCATCTTGGTCTCAAAGGATTTCAACAAGGTTGTTTCCAATGTCTTGAGGTCATCCATTGTGACCTTATCCACAACCTCATTCCCATTCTCCTTGGTACCCATACTTCTCTTAGGCGGTTAAGCCCGAATAAAGAGCTGGGGCTTTGATACCAATTGAAATGGATCGTATGGGCACCTAGAGGGGGTGAATAGGTGCTACTCCAAATTTTAATGCTTTTGCAATTTTAGGACTTAACACAAAGGGTAAATTCTCTAGATAAACTATTAGGAGGAATTTACCTATATGCAAACCTATCTACTAGCGAGTAAAGGCGAGTGGAAGAGGAACGAGTGAACCATAGTGAAGCACGCGGAGACACATGATTTGTTTTACCGCAGTTCTTTCCTTGTTAAGGGAAGTACGTCTGCATTGGAGGGGTGGGAGGTACTAAGACCACCATGCCACAATAGGCCTCACCCTGTTCTCCGATGGATCCCGCCACCAGAGGCCGGATCCACCTTTCCACTATAGGAACCCTTCGAGGCAGGTATCGGTGCCTTTACACAACTAGCGGGGCACAACCCCATAATCAACTTGGAGGCTCCCGTAATGACAACAAGATGCCACAAGAACAAGTTATCAATAACAAAGAACAAGATCTAGATATTGACAAGAATACTAGATCAGGGATTTCTCCAAATGAATTGAGAGGAGTTGATGTGCTTGATTTGTGATGACGATGACGATTTTCTCCTCCTTCAATTCCCCCAAAGATCGAAGCCTTCGAGTGGTTGAAGTGGGAGATCTAGAGAGGGAGCGCTTGCAAAGGGTCTGATGTTTTTCGAATGAATCAAGAGTTCTACTCGTTGGGGAAGAAGGGATATTTATACCCCCTTCCAAATCCAAGCCGATGGTGCCCTTGGGGGCCAGATTATCCGGCCCAAGTGAGGGCCAGATTATCCGGCCTGGGGAAAACTCCGCCCCAGACTCGGATTGTCCGGGGGAAATTCCGCCCCTAGACAAAAGCTTGCGCAGGAGCTCACTTGGGCAATTTCCCTAGGGCCGGATTACCCGCCCCAACATGAGGGCCAGATTATCCGGTCCAGAGAGATAAACTGCCCAGAGCCGGACTTTCCGGCGGAAAAACCGCCCCCAGACAGAGACTCGTATAGAGCCAGCCCTGGCCAAGGTGGTCTGGCCGGATTATCCGGTCCATGATGGGGGCGGATAATCCGGCCCCCCAAACTCACAAAACTTTCCTACAACACTTAGTACACATTAGAATAATCCATGGTATTGTTATCTAACACACAAAACATGGGGAATCATGAAATGTTCTTTCAGACGGGAAAACAGCTCTCGAACGCTCACCTCACCTTGAAGAAGCCAGACTCTGCCAAAAAGCCGCCTCGGATCTCCAAACCCTTCTCCACCTCCATAGCCATCTTTCGCCACTTGTAATAGTAGATCTCTTCTCTGATTGGCGACACTGTAAGACTATTGCTATCAATCTTATGATTTTTATTACAATGTTTATGATTGTTGATCTCATCTCTATGTGTGAGTAATTCTCCTTGGGCTAAGGGCTTCGGCCTAGCCATGTAGAAATTGTGCATGTGATTTATCATAGATGGGATCGTGTATTAGTTTGTATGACATGATGATTATTGTATCCTCTCTTGCCTCAATCTAAGGACTTATCAGGTACCCAAGACCCCGAGGGTGATCCAGTTATAGGGAGTATGAGTGATGACTGATCTGCAAGTTGGGAACCCCAGTGACAGAAGGGGTAGTACAGCTGTATGTGAGGGATTTGCTTGGGATTAATGGTGACATCACTATGCATATCATTAGTTCTCTTTCTTCTATGGACGAGACTAGTAGGTTATTGCTATAAGCGGTTGCGGAGGCAATAACAATTATGGATGCACTGCCCACATATAATTTATCTTCCTCTAACAAGTACATGCATACTTTATTTCTATCTTTTATTTCAATCAGATGTTTTTGCATAGCTACACGTGAAATCGAATGCCCTAGGCCCTCTCTCTCCATCATCTACAACAACAAAAAGACGCAAGCTACTGGTCCAGTAAAAACACAAAAGGAATTGTAAAACTCCCGAAGGACCGTTAAAGTAACTTCACTACGCATTCGCTTCCCGTGGATTCGATAACCTAGGTCTACTAGGGAAAAAGAGCTATACTACATACGTAATCCAGATCGAAGGTATCAAACATACACATATTTCTTTCAAATAGAGGCTGTCAGTTGGGACCAAGCATAGACACGATTCCTTCAAAGAGGTGGTTGACATCTGGGACCTCAGCAAGTTGCCAAGGTCAAAACACCGGACATGGCTGATGGTTCAAAATACGATGAGCTCGTTGGGAACCCCAAGAGGAAGGTATGATGAGCAGAACAGCAAGTTTCCCCTCATTTATGAAACAAAGGTTATCAAACTAGTAGGATCAAGGAAACAACCCCAAGGTATTGTATTCAACTTGGAATCCTGCACAACACAACCACAGAACTTTGCCCCAACTTACAGTGAGGTTGTCAATCTCACTGATTTTGCTGAAATGAAGGATTAAATGTATTGTGTGGAAGATAGTAATTGCTTTGCAGAAAGTAAACAGTAAACAGTAAATAGTAGATGGTAGATTGATGGTAAAAGAATGGACCGGGGTCCATACTTCACTAGTGGTGATTCTCCTTAAGATAGATGACATGTTGGGTGAACAAATTACAGTGGGGCAATTGACAGGCACCGAGAAAGCATACATGCATATACTAATCATCTTGACTCCTATGAGATTTGATTGGGCATTACAACATTATACATAGACCATAATCCAACTTCATCTATGACTAATAATCCACCTTCAGGTTATCATCCGAACCCCCTCCAGTATTAAGTTGAAAGCAACAGATAATTGCATTAAGCAAAGTGTGTAAAGTAAACAATACGATTGCCCCATGGACAAAGGATTGATGTTTTCTCCCTAGTAGCAACAGCACATCTAGTACCTTAGCGATTTCCGTCACTTCCCCAGGTTACTAGAGGCATGAACCCACTATCGAGCATAAATACTCCCTATTGGAGTTGCTAGCATCTACTTAGCCAAGATAGCTACTAACAAAGGAAAGCATGCAAGATCACAAATAACAAAGACATGATAGAATCAATAATCAATCTGAAATAGCATCTCAATATCCATCGGATCCCCACAAACACAACATGTAGGATTACCAATAGATGATCTTGGTCATGAACGGAGCTCACAAGATCTAAACATGGTTGCACAAAGGAGGAGAACAAACCATCTAGCTACTACATGGACCCGTAGTCCAGGGATGCACTACTCCCGCATCACACCGGAGGCAGGCATGGTGATGAAGAAGGCCTCCAGGGTGATCTCTCCCTTCCGACAGGGTGCCAAGAATAGCTTCAGATCCCTCCCGATCTAGGGATGGAGATAACGGCGGCTACAAACTCTTTCGTGGAATTTTGATCGGGTCCTTAGGGTTTTCGACCCGGGAGCCTTTAATAGGCGGAAGGGCTAGGTCGGTGGAGCACCAGGGGGCCCACACCAGGTGGCGGCGTGCTTAGAGCTGGCAGCGCCACCCTAGGGTGTGGCCGCCCTGGTGCCCCTCTTCGTCTCCCCTCCGGACTCCGTGTTGCTTCGGGTAAAATATTGACTTGGGCTTTTGTCCAGTCCAATTCCGAAAATATTTCCTTACTAGCTTTTTTAAAACAAAAATAGAAGAAAACAGGCAACTGGCACTATGGCATCTTGTTAATAGGCTAGTTCTAGAAAATGTGTAAAAATACTCCAAAGTGTGGACAAAACATAAGAAAGTAGATATAAAACAAGCATGGAACATAAAAAATTATAGATACGTTTATGACGTATCAACATCCCCAAGCTTAACTCCTGCTCGTCCTCGAGTAGGTAAGTGATAAAAAGAAGAATAATTTTTGAGGTTACATGCACCATCACAATATTGATCAAGGTATTTGTAAAACATTGATAGCTGGGATCATAGTACTTTAACATAGAATGAAAGATATAATTCTAACAATAAGACATAGCAACTATGTTGTAACATGAAAAGGTACAAACAAAAGATTCATGAATAACTGTAACACCTCAGCATTAGGATTTGATGAAGGGTAGAATTAGGTATCCAAGTTGTGCATGCACGCGTCTGTAAAATCAGGGTAATTTTTTCGCCAAACAGAAACCTAAAGGGATCAGAGATTCTTTCGCTAACTGGAGGTAGGTATAGCTCTAGTTAGTGGTTGTTATGAATTTGACATGACCTTTGGGCATTATTAGGCTTTTGGGGAAGTTACTTTGAATTCAAATTCAAAATTTAAATCAATTTGAAAAGAATATGAAAATTAGAAGTGGTATTATTGGTTTGATTTCCAAAATTCCTTATTTATTTTATTTGGTTAAATTTTAGATAATAGATACTAATAAGGATTTAAGACAAGGAAAATGAAATCAGAAAGGGAATCCTATTTTCTGATTAAATTATAATAACACAAATAGTGTTATATACACCAAAACACTGAATATTACAGAAACAAACTTTATTAAATAAGTTATACAAGTATTACAATTGCCTCAAATAGCGAAGAAAGATTACAAAGGTATAAAGAAAAAGTCTAGACTAAAATTCCTATCTACATCTTTTATATCCCTGATCTCTTCTTCTTCACTTTAATTCCTATAACACCAAAATAAAAGAAATAGACAAACAGATGATAAAATAAATGGTCAATTTTGGAGTTAGATTACTCTTAGATTGTGCATACAAGTGATATGCCAAACTCATCATTGAGTATATGAAAAGGGGCAAGTTTCACCATGCTGGTAACCAGTAAAAGGTTAAGAAGTAAACATCAATTCACTTGATCTGATCAAAATAGGCCAAACAGTAAAGCAGCTTACTCGGCTAACTGCATGCTATGTGTTGTCAACACAGCAACAGCAGTCCAAGCAGTCAAAAGGGAAACTCTATCGTAGCACGGCTGTTGGTCATCTCATTCCATCACCACACGTTCAAGCACACAGCCAAGAACACCATTGATCTTGCCAAATCCCCAACAAACCCACCAGCCAATATACACAACAAACCACCAGATCATCCTCAGGATGGTGACATAGGGTGGGGGTGGTGTAGGAAGAGAGCAAGGTCTGTAATAGATCACAGGAGCTAGGAGGAGCAGGATCAATATCAGGGGATGCAAAACAAGCTCCAAGGAGTGATCAAGCCACCAATATCAAGCCAGCAAGATCAACCAGCAACAACACCAACAACTCAACTGTTGTGGTGAGTGATATAAAACTTTCACATGATCTAATTATCTCAGAAGTCATGTACTTAACTTCTCAGAAATCACCCAAGTGGGGTGTATCCATCCCAGAAGTATTTAGATGAAAGTCAATGACCAATCTTTACAAACAAAGCCAAGATCTCAGCCTATGCATCATAGATCTTGGATATAAACTTAAATCTCCACATTCCTATGTAACAGTAGCCTTAGAACAAGATTTTAGGGCACATCTCTTAAAGAGTAACACCTCTGAAATCTAATGATCTTAAGGATCTATTATTTAACAGTGAGGATGCCAATCATTTTCTTAAAGAATTTAAGAATCATTAGTTGATACCATGGATCAGAGCACATCTATGAGGGACAACTAGTAACAAACTTAATTTTACTTAGCTATGCCTCAGACCAGCATAATAGGCTAATAGATTTGTAGCATCTTAGGATAATAAAGCCAGTAGAAGATTTCCATTCATTTAGCCCAGCCATACTTGGACACAGGAAGAATTTAGCCAATAGAAGTATGGACACTTGTGTACCATTCTAAAGAAGGTGTCACAAGTATAACTTCTAAACCAAGCAGATGTTATACTTAGATATCATCAGTAAACTTGTAGTTAGCTAACTAATCATTTTCCTGGAATGGACACTCAGGAATCATAATCATGGTTGCATATACACAATTAGAGAATCATAGGAGTATCATATTAACTCCAATCTGAAAGATCAACACAAACTAGTGTATAAAGATCAAGTGAACAATTACTCACAGTACCATTGTCAGTACTAAGATCAGGAAACAATAGTGAAATCCACATCACTAGAATAAGTGGATAAACATCCAGGACAGTATAACCGCTACAATCAGTCCTAATAAAGTTATCATAATCAAACCTAGAGTGATGAACCCTAATCAAACCATGAACCCCAGTTAGGAATTGATCACCGAAAGCACACATAGGCTATCGAGCAAGACAAAGTATAGAGGGCAAGAGGGGGAGAAGGAGAGCACTTACCCTCGGTCCTCGCTGTAGGTTAGAAGAGGAGGCAGAGGGGCCGACGAACGCACGGCGACACGGGGTGCACCCGAAAGGCGCTGCAACCCGCGCCAGGCCATGGCGGTGGCTACCAACACACCAGTTGTTGAACAGCACCACAACGCCATAGTAGCACAATACTTCACCACAGGAGCAGATGAGCAGTACATCGCCGGCAATCCCCAAACCCTAGGGTTCGGGGTGGCGCTAGCCTGACCGAGAGAAGAGTCTAGAGGCAAATCAAATAGGACCAAACAGCAGAGTGACATCGTCTACCTCACCATACACCACGACAATGGCGGTCGGACCTGGTCGGATTCGTGCGCGGCGGCGGCAGCGAGCGGAGGAGGTGAGCGTGTGAGCGAGAGAGAGAGAGAGAGGGGAGAGGAGTGTGCGTGTGTTGGGGTACTTGGCCTGTGGGCAGCCTAGTACTACCCGGGTAGACTTAACCAAGACAAGTGGGCTGGGTTAAGATGGGTTGGGCTAGGCCGGTATGTTTATAGGGTTGTTTAAAAAAAGTTTACAAATATGCCCCTGAAACAAAAAAAGCTTTAGAAAAATAAATAAAAATCTTAAAAATATAAATAATATATCTATGAACTCACAAAATATGTAAAAATAATCAATAGAATTTTTGGGTAACTAAAATTTAGGTTTATTTTTATTATTGTGCCAGTTACTTTTGAATTTTATAAAAAAAATATAAAACACTTTAAATTGAATAAAATCCACTTTTAAGATCCTAAATGAATATATTGTTATAAAAAATACTAATTTGTATTTTTTTAAAGTAAATTTGGTGTGATAAAAATAAATCTTATTTCCTTAAAAGAATTTCAGAAAATATTTAAAAGGGTAATAAAGTAAATTCATCGAATGATATTTGTCTTTTATTAATTAAATAAAATAGTAAACTTTTACTAAAAGGGTAAATCATGCAAAGAAGCAAATATTAAATCATTGCATGACATTACTATGCATTTCATATTGCTTCTTTTAATATTGTCCTTACCGGGCAATAATGGTTCTTTGTAGAAACCGGAGCCCAAGGTCAGGTGGAAGCATCCGACTTCACTACCTTACAGTCACAAGGCAAGTTCATAACTTGCTCATGTCCTTTGAAGAGTCTTTACCAAAGATATTGCAAATTGTGTGTTATCATCTATGATTTGGAGAAAGAAAATATTATCTTCTCTAATAAATAAGATGTAGTTATCATCCTAAGTGATGATTAAGATTGGCAAAGGAACTTAGGGTTCCAATTGCAGAAGTCACATAGGTTTAACAACCCATGTCATCAGTGATTCTAGCGCCATATATTACACGTTAACCATGAGATTTGGAATGGGACAGAGAAGTTAGCTGTATCTTCTTCTTTCATATGGAGGCAAGATGACCTTATCGTGACACTGGGATTCATTGCGTGGATCCAGCATATGGATGGGCACCCTTAGGCCCCACGATTTTGGTGTCTAGATTATCTATGAGTGGCTGCCAGAGGTATAGTCAGACCTTTATGGAGCTTGCCAGGGGCATCACCAGCTCATAGAGTCTTCTAGAACTCATTAGGGTTACAGCTTGCCCTAAATTGGGGGCTTAACGGAGATGGAGCTCGGCCCAGAGGATCGTGCAGACATATGGGATCACGGAGAGGGCAGCGATTGGCTTGGATCACCTAGTAGGCCCCACATCACGGAATTGTGGACGGGAAAGTACACCCGGTTGTGTAACAAGGAGTTGATCTCTCATGGGTAAAGCAACACACCTCTGTAGAGTGTAAGAACTGTAACTTGTTACTCCCTGTTCCAGGATGGAGCTACAAACGCGGCAGGAAAGGAACTTCATGAAGTTATGGTTAACATGTGAAGGCTGATGGGCATAGTTTTGATAATAAAATCAATCTTTGAAGAAATGTTTACGAAAACTACATATCGCTAAGGACTTATAGTCCGAGGTGGTAGATAGTGCATCAAACTTCCCACCTTGCATATAATGAACTTGCTGGGTAATGCTGTTACTCACTCTTTCCTTTGAACCCCTGCTTAGACTCTGAGAATCCAAAAGATCCTTCAATGTACGCAACTGAAGGACAAGAGGATGTCTACTATGAAGAGCCAGACCTGTCCCGAGGAGTTGAAGGGGTGGGCTACGAGATACGCTATGGAGTGCAGGGCAATGAGTCTGAGTAGTTGCTTTAGTTATTTGTAAATTGAGCCGAGCAGCATAACCTTTATAGAATAAGTTGTTGAGCTCAATTTGGAATATGAGTTTGGATTTTATATCTGCCGCTAAAACTACTTAAGTTTGGTTTGTAATTTTATAATGCTTGAAACTTGGGAACTCTGGGTTTGTAATAATGAAGTGTGTATGTTTGTAATATGGACCCGCAATGTTTCTGTTGTACCACTCTGAGGGATGTGATATTTATGGAACAGTGTTCTATGAATGTCATATCAACGACTATAGTGTACTACACATGCAGTGGTATGATGGGTCACCGCAGCTGGTATCAGAGCAATTGCTTTGACCTTAGGTTGGAAACCTAGTAAAGGGAAATAACTGTAGGAGTCTAGGAGCAACGGTAAAGAGTTCTCTAGATTATATGATGAATATTCAATTGGGAATATTTTGTTATATTCTTTAGTTCAATAATTCTTTATCATGATGCATCATTATAACAAATCAATACTAATTACATTCATTTCTGTTATTAATATATACAGTGGAAATGGCACCATAGTTTCCAAAGCAGACTTTGGCAAGGAAAGAAGAGACTCTCGATGACTACCAGGGGGCTTTAACTGAACAGTTTGGAGAACTTGTGAGGGTTTTTGGTTGCTCAACTAATATCCCAGTCAATACCATTACATATCATGTTGGGCGTATGTTAGCCAAATATCGTGTTAGCATCCAATTACCAAAGAAATTTGGTTTATATCACGATTTACCTATGGGAGAAGGTAGAAGTCACCTAGCAGCATATCATGTTGCTATTGTGGAGGAAATAACCAATGTTCAGGAACACAAAGCAGAAGAGTTAGCTGGAAGCACATATTTTGTGATTCCTCATGACTCTATAGACGAGGAACCTGAACCGGATCATCTTACTTTAGTAAGGAAGCATCCAAAATTAGCTTCTAAGTTTATGGATTTGTATCGACTGATGGTTGGGTCTTTGTATAAGACACATCAGGTTATTGTAGAAGATCAGGTTGATATGTTAGAGGATTTAACGAATCCTGAAAGAAGGGAGAAGCTAGTGTCTAAACTGGAAAATGAAGCGGTGGACAGGAGTAACCCAGTTTTCAAGGATATACCATAGATCCAGCATCTTTTACACCATATCCTTACTCACCTATACTAGAACCTACTAGATATCCTGATGAGGGCACTAGTCATCCAGTACCACAGAGTTCTTGGGGAACTGAAAACTCAGAACTACCTATTGGAAATTCTAAAGGATGGATGTACGGATCGATGGATGGATCTGCCGAGAATCCTATTCTTGTAGAAGATTCAGTTGGAAATAGCGGACATGCTAGTCGTAGGGGCGTGAGATCTTATTCTTTTGATGGAAGAGATGTCCATGTGGAATACGTAGAGTCTGATGAGGAAGATCCTGAAGAAAGGGTGTTTGAGTCATTAGAACATTATCCAACTCCAGATAATGTGCACTATCCAATCATAGCTGAGGACTATCATACCCAGCAGTGTACTTGGGGGGCACCAGAAGGAGAATATTCTGTTGATTCCTCCAGAGTTGGGATGCAGGAGATGGATGAAGAAGATAGTGATGAGGATGACTCGGTTGATGCTTCAATTGAATTGGAAGGAATGGATGCACTTCAGTTGAATGATGTGTCAAGTCCGGAAACTTCTGATACCGAGTATCGTCCGTTGAAGAGGCAAGTCGTTCCACAGATGGTGTGTCGTAGTTCACGTCAGCACGGTTGTACTCTGGGTATGTACGATGAACGACGCAACTTCTAGGGAGTGTGACTTTGACTGGTAGTATATTCGTAGAGTGCGGGGGTAAAAGTCTGAGGACTTGATGTAAATAAATAAGTGGGATAGAATCCACATGAGTTTGTAACGTTTGGTTAGTAAGGGTTTGTAACCATGTTGTAGCAATTATGTGGCTTGTAATGTATAATATGTGTGTGATGCATATTTGGTTCTTATTTGGATCTTGTTTTCCATTGTGTGACTAGCTCTGTGCATGAAGTTGAGCTTAGAACACATATGCATGATGTAATTATGAGTGTTCGCTTTATGTTACAGGACTAGGGGGTATGGAAACGGGTGTAGAAAATGAGACTGAGCAGCAGCTCATGGAGCACGAAGTCAAAGAAAAGGCGGATGAAGACGCTAGAATGCAAGTGAATTTACCACCACCACCACCAATGAGGCCACTGATGGAGCAGAACTTTATGCAGTACATGCAAATGATGCAAGAGTCACAGAACAAATTTCTGGAGGGGTTAGTAGACCGTGTGGGACAGCCGAGGGAACCTCAAGGACGTGGTGTTAGTCTCTCGGATTTCCAGGATACCACGCCTTTAACTTTTGCATCCGCTCTAGAACCAATGGATGCAGAGGATTGGTTAGCAGATACTGAAAGAAAGTTAAAAACTGTAGGATGCAATGAGGAAGAGAAGTTGAGATATGCAAAACATCTATTGACCGGACCTGCAGCAGCATGGTGGGAGGGTCAGTTAGCTATGCAACTTCCAGGAAGGGAGTACAACTGGGAGGAGTTCAAGCAAAGATTCCGTGAATATCATGTTCCGAAAAGTATCATTGAGCTAAAGCATAGGGAGTTTGAAGAACTGCAACAAGGCTACTCTAGTGTCATGAAGTATATCCGGGAGTTCAGTGATTTAGCTCGTTATGCTACTAAAGAAGTTAGCATGGAGGCGAAAAGGAAGAAGAGGTTCATGCGTGGACTATATCCATTTGTGAAGATGCAGTTGAGGCTTGCCAACACCCAAACTTTTCAACAGTTGCTTGATGCAGCTATAACCTTTGAGGATGATTACAAGAATTTCCAAGAGGAGCACAGGAAGAGAGCCAAGAACAAAACAAAGAGGATTCAGGCAAGTAAACCCCATGACCAATCTGGAATTTCAACCAAGAAGCAGACCCTTTAACAACAACAACAACAATAGGGGTAGCAACAATACTGGGGGGACAATTCAATCCTAGAAGGAATGTCATATGTCATAATTGCAAATTACCGGGACATATCAGTAAGGATTGCCAGAAACCAGTGATAATTTGTTTTGGTTGTGGTCAAAAGGATCATATCAAGCCAGAATGCCCAAGCAAGCCACCCGGTGGTTGGCCCACCAAGAGTGGAGGCCAAGCCAGTGGAGGCGGAGGTGGACCACCGAACAGAGGAGGAAGCTATGGCAAAAATGATAATGGCAAGAGAGGTAGACCTACTGGAAAGCTGAATTGCGCAACCTTGGAGGAGGTGGATAACTCAGATCAAGCGGTGTTAGGTATGCTCAATATTCTCAGAAACCACGGGAAATTTTTATTTGATACCGGTGCAACTACTTCTTTCATATGTGAGGAATTTTGTGATAAATTCAGGATTAGAAGGGCACCGTTAGAAAAACCTATGACCGTAGTTACCGCAGGAGGGATCGTGGTAGTTGGAAATATTAAACTAAACCAACTCATCTCAATCTGTGGTCAAACCTATTATGCGGATCTTTATGTGATCCCATTAAAAGGAATAGCAGTCGTGCTGGGAGTGGATTGGATGACGGACTATGGAGCTCAAATCAATTGTGAGGATAAAATAGTTTCAATCAGGTCTCCAAGTGGCGGAAGGATAGTCTATCAGGCAAATAAACATAGTCATACCATGGTAGATCTGCAGTTGAACTCAATGAAGTCAGTCAAGTTGGAAGACATTCCGGTGGTGAAGGAATTTCAAGATGTTTTTCTAGCAGAGTTACCAGGAATGCCACCTGATCAGAAATAGAGTTCACTATTGACCTGATACCTGGTACAACAGCAATATCTCAAGCACCATATAAGATGGGGCCAAAATAATTAAAATAACTTAAGGAGCAAATTGATGAATTAGCCCGGAAAGGATTCATTCAGGAAAGTGTATCTCCGTGGGGAACTCCGGTGATATTTGTGGATAAACGAGATGGAGGATGAAGAATGTGTGGGGATTACAGAAATCTCAACAATGTCACCATTAAGAACAAGTATCCATTACCAAGAATTCAAGATCTATTAGACCAAGTCAAGGGAGCTGGAGTATTCTCCAAGATCGATCTAAGGTCAGGATATCATCAAATAAAAATTAAACCTGATGATGTTCCTAAAACAGCATTTGTCTCAAGGTATGGACATCATGAGTATTTAGTCGTACCTTTTGGTCTAACCAATGCCCCGGCAATATTCATGAATTTGATGAACAAAATCTTCATGCCTTATTTCGACAAGTTTTTCATAGTATTCATTGATGACATTTTCATATACTCTAAAGATAAAGAAGAGCATGCAAAGCATTTTAGAATAGCATTGCAAATTGTAAGAGAACACAAGCTTTATGCTAAGTTCAGTAAGTGTGAATTTTGGTTGGATGAAGTAGAGTTTCTTGGTCATGTGATCAGTAAGGATGGAATTGTTGTAAATCCATCCAAGGTTCAATCAGTATTGGAATGGAAGGTACGAACCAATGTTAAGCAAATCCGAGGTTTCCTAGGTATGGCCGGATATTATTAGAGGTTCATTGAAGGTTTTTCCAAGATAGCTGGACCAATGACCAAATTGTTAAGGAAGAACACACCGTTCATATGGGATGAGAAGTGCGAGGCGAGTTTTCAGGAGTTGAAGACTGACTGGGAGAACGTCCTAGCTCGCATAGTCGCCAACACCATCTTCTTCTTGATATCTGGCCAAGTTAATAGCCAGGAACAATGCTAGTGAGTACATTGAATGTACTCGCAAACCACCTTAATAAAATAATAATAACAAGAGGCTATGTAATATGGCTGTGGTATTAGGAGGGGTCCAAGCGAGGTTTTGTTTCTCAAATAGTTTCTCTTGTAGATATAGCATCTACATATCTTTGTTGAAAACCTTTGTAAACAGTTTTGGAAACCTTTTTAAAAAGTTTTGGAAAACATCAGGACTGTGTCACCCATTTGTTCCCGTTTTCAGGTCGTCCCAAGACCAAACTCCTTCCATACCTCTATGACCATCCCATGGTCAAAGCAGGTATCCTTCCCGACCATCCCATGGTCAAAGCAGGTATCCTTCCCGACCATCCCATGGTCAAAACATTCCCAAAAAAGTTTCTTTTCCGATATCCTTTTTGAAAACAAAACCAGCACCACTATACGGCAACCTTCCCAACCATCCATGACCGTGGACACGGCTATTCGAATAGATTTACACTCTGCAGAGGTTGTACACTATACCCACACCATTTGGGTACACTACCCTAATCTTCACCGATCGTGGGTCGAGTAACCGATCAAGACTCTCCGGATGCCCACTCCAATATAAGTGCCTACCCTATGAGTGTTAATCCCCTCAACACCAGGACGTCTGGCGAGGACCAACCGGAGCGCTTTTTCCACTCCTCGAGAGTGTGCGCTTTCAATGAGGGGCCCATAGTAACGCGTGGAGGCCTGCCGACCCTTCGTTCCTTCTCCAGGTCGATGTTCCACATGGACCTCTATCGGAGAAGGCCCACCCTCTAGGGATCCCCGATCCCGTGTAGTTGTTGCGAGGAAGCTTATACCAGAATAGACAAACATCAAATCCAGCCCCTGTCCCATACCAGAGTAATATGGTTGCACAGGGTTAATTGTGCTAGCAAAACTTCAGAGAACCAGGTGCGTTTTCGTAAACCTTTTTCCTCCGATTTTCCTCCAGCATTTATAAACAAAACCTTTTTCTTTCTCAACATCTCTTGGGAGGTCCCACATTGCCAAGGTTGTATCATAAAACATTTGGTAAAACTTTTTCCGGGGTCTTCCCATCCTCTAGCTTTGCTTTGGCTAATTCGGGGTCTCCAAAGGGGTATGGTGGATATGCACCATCTATTCTACTAGGGACAGGTATGTGTCACCGAGGGGGCTGTACTTAATAGTACAAAGGTATAATGGTTCGGAGGAGCCAAACCACTACCATATATATAAGTAAAACATAAAGTAAAACAGTAAGTGGATATACGTCAACATAAAGTAAAACAATGCAGTTTTCATAAAACAATACGTAAAACATGCATAAGTAAAACAGTAGGACGAGGCTTATGAGCAAGAAGGTGGCTTGCCTGATGATCAGCAATATGGCATAAATGTCCCTGGACTTCTTCTTTAGAATACCCAAATAGACAATAATAACCATCATCTTCTGCTCTCCGATTTAATCGCAACTATCGTCGATAGGGAACACATGCAAACAAACAAAAGGGCACATTCAATACTAGGCATACAATCACCAGTACCATTCAGCAAACAAGCAATTGAATAAACTCCAATTAAGGTTCAGTGTTTTTAGAGAGGATTGGATTTAGGAGGTTGAGATGGTCTTGGAGAAGGGGATGAATATCCCTTAGGATTTATAGTCTAGAAACTACCTAAGAGATGGCTTTTGGAACAAGACCATATTCTGTATGATACCATTGTGTAAATATGATACCAACAGATAGGTAGTGATAATATGAAACCAACAAAAGTGGTTTCACTATTTTATCACTTTTCTTTATTTACTTATGAATATTCTCGTGCTAAAGGCTCTAGTTTTAGGAAATAATTCACCAGAAAAGTTCTGGAGCTCGAAACTTTATTTCCTTGGATGGTTGGGTAGGCCTTGATGTACTTGTTCACTAAGACTTGGAATCATTCCAAAATATTTACCAGAATGCCCTCAGGAAATTCCCAAAGACAGTTCTGGAGCTGTTTTGTCTTTTTCACCAGATTAAATCTACTATAGATTTTGATTTTATTCCAAGGACACATGGTAGGTACTTCCAATACCTTTCTGTAGAAATTGGAATCAACATTTTGGATTAGCAGAACTACTGTAGTGAATTTAGAGGTGAATAGACCATGCACATAATAGTCTAATTCACAAGAATTCAACTGGGACTTCGAAAATTATGGGCTCCGGGGTTTTGATAGATACTAATGTGTCTCAACCAGGATAATTGGAAATGGTTCAATTGGACCCATGGTTTGGTGTAGGGAATTTTCTAAAGTCACAAATGAATTGCTTTTGTTATTTTTACTAAAGACAAACTACTATTCACCTTGGCCTGAGGTTTATGCTAATTGAAGGGTCTAGAAATTATCTTCCAGGGGGACTTGGGTTCATCCCAAATGGATATGTACAAATACCAAAGGATTTATTTAGTGTAAAAATATACCTTTTTGAAGATTAAATGCCAGAAAGTAATAAAAATTATTTTCGGCAAGGGGCTAGTTCTGCATGTTAGCCAATTCATGTGGGAAGATGTATAAATTTGTATCTGTACAAAATATGGGGTTTTCCATTTTTGTTCTGAATTAAACCAAGCAGCCTAATTAACAGATCTGTAAATGGAATTAAATAAAAAGAAAAGGGGCAAGGGCTGCTGGGCTGGGGTCTTGGAGTAGTTGGGCCAGGCGGCGAGGACGCGGCCCAACCGGGGCAGGCAGGAGCGTGGGACGGGGTTTGAAACCGCTGATGGCCAGGGCCCAGCGGTCAGAGAGGGTGGAGGGCGAAGGGGCACGCACGGATCCAGGCCATTGGGCTAAGAGCGATCTGACGGTGCCAGAGCATCGTCGACCTCCGTAACGGAGGGGTCTCGTCGGAACCCTAGGTGGCTTTGGGTGGGGCTCGGGGAGCTTTCCAGAGGCCCGGGGAGGGGCCAACGATGGTGCAGGGCGACGTGGTTGTCGGCTGCGGTTCCGGCAACGGTCGGAACAGGAGGGTTTTGGCAAGCAGAGATGTTCCCCGCAGGGGCGCCGACGGAGGAGCTCGGGAGCTCGCCGGAGCACACTTAGGGGCACCTTCATGTTGGAGAAAAAGGTTGGGTTAGGTGGAGCTTGACGAGAGGATCTTTTCAGAGCAAGAATGGGAGGAAACAGAGTAGTGTAGCCCTGCGATGGCCTTCTCCGTCCTCAAAGATCCATGGGTCTAAGCCTTGGGTTCCAGGGAAGGGGAAGCCAGGGGAAGGGAGAGGGGGATCTGGGTGGCTCAGAGGAGGTTTGGGGGTAGAATGAGGGGATGGGGGGAGGTCGGAGTCGACCAAGAACTCCACTACCCGGAGGAGACCGAGAGGAGGGCTTATTCTCCTCCATGGCAATGGGGAGCTCGGGGTCTGGATCTGGAGCTCCAAGAGGGTGAGGGGATAAGGTAGGAGTGGTCTGATAGCAGGGGGAGAGTTGTGCTGGTCTCCAGCCCTTTAAACCGAGTGGCGAGGTCCATGGGGAGCTTGGTGCATGGGGGAACTTGGACATGGTCCATGGCCTTACTATTGGGAAATGTGGGCGGTGGAGAGGGGTGAGATGGGTATAGAGTTGTGTACCAGGGCTAGGAGAGGCAAGGAGAGCTGCTGCAATAAATTGGTCCACATGTTTGTATCTCTCTCTCTCTCAAGCACATGGGACAAGTTGCTACAGTGATTAGCTACAGTAATCACGACCAGAGGAGATGGGGTTTGTTGTGGTGAGTGGTGGTGAGCCTTGGTGGTGATTTTAATTTGGTCTAGGCCACTAATTCCTTAGTTTGCCACATTTGATCAAAATGAGGCTTGTGAAGGAAGTTTAATATTTTGCACTTGGAAAGGTGGGGAGATGGTACTGGTAGGTAGATGAGGTCAAGATACACTTCCAGGATTTATTTGAGATTTTTCAGAGGAGTTTAAGTCCACTTAAATCTATTTACTCAAAAACTACAGAAATGAAGTATTGGATCTCATTTGGTATTTTTACATTGGACTTTCTTGGATTTTGATGTGAGATGGTCCTATATACCAAGGCACGGCTTGGGGAATTTTCTTGGAATTTATTGGGAAGGAAAAGTATTTTTAGATAATTATTTCTTGTTTCTTCCATTTAAGAAAAAGGGCTATAAGAAATGATAAAGCTCTTCAAAAATATTTAATTTTGAAGTGGTAAGATGTGTTATTATATGTGGACCTTAATTGAGCCAAGATTTGTTGGAAGTGTTTTGGCAAAAACCAAACTTTCCTTTATGAGAGGAGGTTTGGAGATTTTGACTATGTAGGGAGATTAAATTGATTTGGAGCCAAAATAATTATGGATAAAATTGGATCAATATTGATTATCAAGGTAGATGATGTATATAAGGTGTAGCAAGCATTTTCAACCTTGGTATTCGAGAATCCAAGTAGGTTTTGGTGGAATACTCTAGATTCAGGATCTAGGGTGATGTTAATTTCATACCATCAAAACATGGTTGCATCTTGGAGTTCAGATCTCCCCTTGGGGAATGGGATATATGGATTGATATAACAAGGGGTGTATATTGCAAAAGTGTAGGGGTTTGATCTTGATCCTGCTTGAGCTCACCATGACAAGCTTTCAAAGTTTGAATAAAATAAGCCTACCAAAGCAGATTATCAACTAGCCTTCAAAACCTTGTGGGTGTAAACAGCTCAAGTATCCAATTGGAACAAGTGAAGTATGTAGTGATAGACCTATATGAGTAGAACACAACCATTCTAATATTTGGTCCAAAGAAGGTTGGATGGTGTTGTGAGCTTCTATCAAAGTAGGCATGTTGACTAGATTTGCAGGAAAAGTTATTATCTTGCCTGCAAAACCATCAAGTACAAGTGGGTTAGAGGATGATCTAACCAAGGGAAAGAGTGGGCCTTGGTATTTCTTAAGATGGTTAACAAGATCGTTCAAGTTCATTACCAATAATGCACAAGGGTTGGGAAAAGGAGACATTCAAAAAAGGTGATGTTGGAAACAGATTTCCAGACTTAGCCAAATTTGGCAGATTTAGGGTTTTTGACTAGAATATGAGAGGAGATGTTTTTGATGGGTTGCAAGGTATCAAAGCATCATCAAGTGCATGATGTTCAAGTGTAGATTGAGTAGAAGGGATCCATGCTTGATATTGGTCTTCATTGACTTGGAAACTTCTAGAAGGGATTACTGCAAAATTGATCTAGTTAAGGGTTTTAGATGATCACTTAGTAGCTAGGGATCAGATCTAGATTGTATTCTTGCTTAGGGTGGGATGATTTGGAGACATCTATATACAAGTGATGCGCTCCTAGAGTAGCTCATACTATCTCCTAAGCAGTCAATTCAAATATCAGATCAAGGCAACTCATCTTACCAACAAATCAACTACTACTGGGGTTACCATCAAACTTAGCTTGAGGTAAGGATGGGTATTTTGAATATGTTGGATTTTCAATAAGATGAGAGTCCTTGGTATCTCTACCAAGAATAGAATTTGAAAGCTTATTAAAAAGGGTTTTGTTGAATCTAGAGGTAAGAATAGTTGAAGATTCTGTCTTGAAAACATAAGGAGATAGTATTCTATATTTCTCCATAGTTTTGTCAATAGAAGCTACTAAAGTAGTTTTGGTCTCATAAACATCTTGGCTCATGTTTTTGAAATGCCAGAACATTTGAGAATATGGAAATTAAGCCAAGACTGTTTTGGGAAGTAGCTTTTGTCAACTGGTGTTAAAGTGGGGAGTATATCATCTAATACACATTCATATGCATAAGCACAACCAAACAATAAGCAAACACTGCACCAATGGACAAGAATTTTTTTTGCTCCCCCTGATTTTTGAATTCTGGACAACTAATCAGGGTTGCTGAAATTGGGATGTTACATGAATTATCCAACCCATGATTTAGAGTTAACAGCAGTAGTCTTTGCTTTAAAAGGATGGAGACATTTTCTCTATGGGGCAAGATGTGAGTTATACACATACCATAAAAGTCTCAAATATTTATTTACTCAAAAGGCATTTAATATGAGACAGAAGCGTTGGCTGGATTTAATTAGAGATTATGATCTAACAATCAATTATACCCCTGGAAAAGCAAATGTAGTGGCAGATGCTTTAAGTCGGAAAAGCATAGATATGCAATCCATTAATAGAGAACTGCCGAAGGAATTACAGATGGACTTGGAAAGGTTGAAAATACAATTTATAAGTACAGCAGGTCTTGGAGGATTAGCTACCATGTGGGTGACTGAGGAACAGTGTAGTGATCTTCCACATGAAATCTTTAGACATCAAGATGAAGATCCTTTTATTGCTGAAGAAGTTCGAAGAATTTCTCAAGGTCAAACATCAGCTTTTCACTTAGGAGATTATGGATCTTTATGGTTTCAAAACCGTCTTTGCGTACTAGATGTGCCATAAATTCGGGAAGTGAAACTTCAGGTAGCTCATGAAACACCATATTCCATACATCCAGGAAGTACCAAGATGTACATGGATTTAAAAGAGTTATTTTGGTGGAATAATATGAAAAGAGACGTTGCAAGGTACGTATCTGAATGCCATACTTGCCAAAGGGTTAAAGCAGAACATCAAAGTCTAGCAGGACCATTACAACCTTTGGAAATTCCAGAATGGAAGTGGGAAGAAACTGGTATGGATTTTATCACAGGGCTACCCATGACACCGAAACGGAAGGATATAATATGGGTGATATGTTGATAGACTCACAAAAAGTGCTCATTTGTTCCAGTAAATCAAAAGGATAATGCAGAAAAGTTAGTAGAAATTTATATCAAAGAGATTGTAAGCAAGCATGTACCCAAGAAGATTGTGTCAGATAGAGGATATGTGTTTACATCAGCATTTTGGAAACAATTACATGCAGCACTTGGTTCAAAGTTGGATTTTAGCACAGCTTATCATACAGAAACTGGAGGCCAGACAGAAAGGACCAATCAAATTTTAGAGGACATGCTTAGAGCTTTTGCATTAGATTTTGGAGGTTCGTGGGATGATCATCTACCGTTGGCAAAATTTTCCTACAACAATAGCTATCAAAGTAGTCTGAAGGCAGCACCTTACCAAGTACTATACGGAAGGAAGTGTAGATCACCTATATGTTGGTATGAACCTGGTAGTAGCAAGGAATTTGCACCAGACTATATCAAAGAAAAGCAAGATATCATTGATATTATCAGGGATCGATTGAAAATAGCTCAAAGTAGACAGAAGAGTTATGCTGATCAAAGCCGGAGATCGTGGCATCCAGAAGTAGGGGATATGGTATATCTCAAAGTAAGTCCGATGAAGGGAGTAAATAGATTCGGAGTCAAAGGAAAACTAAGCCCAACATATATTGGACCATTCAAGATACTGAGTCAGAATAGAGCAATAGCTTATGCTTTGGAGTTACCAAAAAGGCTAGATCAAGTTCACAATGTTTTCCATGTTTCACAACTCCAAAAATGTCTTAAAGTTCCGGATGATGCCATCACACATCAAGAGATTGAGTTACAAGCAGATTTGACTTATGTAGAGAAACCCTGTAAGATTTTAGAGTAGAACTGGAAAAGGTTGAGAAATAGGGCAATCAAATCCTGCAAGGTACAATGGGAGCATCACCCAGAGCGAGAAGCCACATGGGAGAAAGACGATGACTTGAGGGAAGCATATCCAGAACTATTCAGGTACATATTCGCAAACTTCGGGATGAAGTTTAATTTAAGGGGGGAAGTCTGTAACATCCCATCATTAGGATCTGATGAAGGGTAGAATTAGGAATCCAAGTTTGTGCATGCATGCATCTGTAAAATCAGGGTAAATTTTTCGCCAAATAAAAACCTAAAGGGATCAGAGTTTCTTTCGCTAACTGGAGGTAGGTATAGCTCTAGTTAGTGGTTGTTATGAATTTGACATGACCTTTGGGCATTATTAGGCTTTTGGGGAAGTTACTTTGAATTTGAATTCAAATTTAAATCAATTTGAAAAGAATTTGAAAATTAGAAGCGGTATTATTGGTTTGATTTCCAAAATTCCTTATTTATATTATTTGTTTGAATTTTAGATAATAGATACTAATAAGGATTTAAGACAAGGAAAATGAAATCACAAAGGGAATCCTATTTTCTGATTAAATTATAATAACACAAATAGTGTTATATACACCAAAACACTGAATATTACAGAAACAAACTTTATTAAATAAGTTATACAAGTATTACAATTGCCTCAAATAGCGAAGAAAGATTACAAACGTATAAAGAAAAAGTCTAGACCAAAATTACTATCTACATCTTTTATATCCCTGATCTCTTCTTCTTCACTTTAATTCCTGTAACACCAAAATAAAAGAAATAGACAAACAGATGATAAAATAAAGGGTTAATTTTGGAGTTAGATTACTCTCAGATTGTGCATACAAGTGATATGCCAAACTCATCATTGAGTATATGAAAAGGGGCAAGTTTCACCATGATGGTAACCAGTAAAAGGTTAAGAAGTAAAAATCAATTCACTTGATCCGATCCAAATAGGCGAAACAGTAAAGCAGCTTACTCTGCTAACTGCATGCTATGTGTTGTCGACACAGCAACAGCATTCCAAGCAGTCAAAAGGGAAACTCTGCCGTAGCACAACTGTTGGTTATCTCATTCCATCACCACACGTTCAAGCACATAGCCAAGAACACCACTGATCTTGCCAAATCCCCATCAAACCCACCAGCCAATATACACAAAAAACCACCAGATCATCCTTAGGATGGTGACATAGGGTGGAGGTGGTGTAGGAAGGTAGCAAGGTCTGTAACAGATCACAGGATCTAGGAGGAGCAGGATCAATATCAGGGGATGCAAAACAAGCTCCAAGGAGTTATCAAGCCACCAAGATTAACCAGCAACAACACCAACAACTCAACTGTTGTGGTGAGTGATATAAAACTTTCACATGATCTAATTATCTCAAAAGTCATGTACTTAACTTCTTAGAAATCACCCAAGTGGGTGTATCCATCCCAGAAGTATTTAGATGAAAGTCAATGACCAATCTTTACAAACAAAGCCAAGATCTTAGCCTATGCATCATAGATCTTGGATATAAACTTAAATCTCCACATTCCTATATAACAGCAGCCTTAGAACAAGACTTCAGGGCACATCTCTTAAAGAGTAACACCTCTGAAATCTAATGATCTTAAGGATCTATATTTCACAGTGAGGATGCTAATCACTTTCTTAAAGAATTTAAGAATCATTAGCTGATACCATGCATCAGAGCACATCTATGAGGGATAGCTAGTAACAAACTTAATTTTACTTAGCTATGCCTTAGGCCAGCATCATAGGCTAATAGATTTGTAGCATCTTAGTATAATAAAGCCAGCAGAAGATTTCCATTCATTTAGCCCAGCCATACTTGGACACAGGTATTATTTAGCGAATAGAAGTATGGACACTTGTGTACCATTCTAAAGAAGGTTTCACAAGTATAACTTCTAAACCAAGCAGATGCTATACATAGATTTCATCAGTAAACTTGTAGTTAGCTAACTAATCATTTTCCTGGAATGGGCACTCAGGAATCATAATCATGGTTGCATATACACAATTAGAGAATCATAGGAGTATCATATTAACTCCAATCTGAAAGATCAACACAAACTAGTGTATAAAGATCAAGTGAACAATTACTGATAGTACCATTGTCAGTACTAAGATCAGGAAACAATAGTGAAATCCACATCACTAGAATAAGTGGATAAACATCCAGGACAGTATAACCGCTACAATCAGTCCTTATAAAGTCATCATAATCAAACCAGAGGGATGAACCCTAATCAAACCATGAACCCTAGTTAGGGATTGATCACCAGAAGCACACAGAGGCTATCAAGCAAGGCAGAGGATAGATGGAAAGAGGGGGAGAAGGAGAGCACTTTCCCTCAGTCCTTGCTGTAGATTAGAAGAGGAGGCAGAGGGGCCGACGAACGCATGGCGCCACGGGGAGCACCAGAAAGGCGTTGCAACCCACGCCAGGCCATGGCGACGGCTACCACCACACCAGTGGTCGAATAGCACCATAACACCATCAGTAGCATAGCACTTCACCACAGGAGAAGAGGAGCAGTACATTGCCGACAATCACCAAACCCTAGGGTTCGGGGTGGAGCTAGCCTGACCGAGAGAAGAGTCTAGAGGCACATCGAACAGGACCAAACGGCAGAGCGACATCGTCTACCTCACCATACACCACGGCAACGGCAGCCGGACTTAGCCAGATTCGTGCGCGGCGGCGGCAGCGAGCGGAGGAGGTGACCGCGTGAGCGAGAGAGAGAGAGAGAGAGAGAGAGAGAGGAGAGGAGAGGAGTGTGCGTGAGTTGGGGTACTGAGCCTGTGGGCAGCCTAGTACTACCCGGGTAGACTTAACCAGGCCAAGTGGGCTAGGTTACGATGGGCCGGGCCAGGCCCGTATGTTTATAGGGTTGTTTAAAAAAATACAAATATGCCCCTGAAACAAAAAATACTTTAGAAAAAAAATAAAAATATAAAAAATATAAATATATATCTATGAACTCACAAAAATACTCTCTAATGAGTAAAAATAATCAATAGAATTTTTGGGCAAGAAAAATTTAGGTTTATTTTTATTATTGCGCCTAACATGGGTACACCCTACAGGTAATCGAGCTTGGTATATACGGTCCAAATACGTACAAGCCCACGGTGTCGCCAAGGCCCGGATGAAAGGACTCGAGTAACCTGCGGACTCTCGATTCCTTGAAGAACAAGAAGAAGCTAAAGATAGAAAGTTTGAAGGGGAAAACTCTAACTTGTAACCGACTCCACCTACTACCCGAGACCTAGCCTATCTATATAAAGGCTAGGAGGGGGCGGCGAGGAGGAGACACGCAACCCTAGTTTCCACAACCCTCGCCAGATTGCATCTGCGCACCATTGTAACTTTCAACTCCTTCGATAATTCCACGACCAGACAAGCAGGAGTAGGGACCTCTACGAGGCCTGAACCTGGGTAAATCTTTGTCCCCTGTGTGCTTGTTTGCTAGCCGATAGATGTCTCCAGCGCTCCCTCCTTCTCCAAAACCCAAGTCCATAACAATGGGCATTGATGAGTTAAACCCTCGTCAATTGGCGCCGTCTGTGGGAATTGGGAGTGCTGATGTTGCGGCTTCTTCGGCCCCATCAACCACGATCTACAACTCCGCAACAGCGGAGATTCGCCAGCTCTTCGGTGCCTTTGACTTCAGCATCCACACGCTGGCCACCCGCCCGGCCTTCGAGTCCGTGGGTGACGGAATCAGCCTGGCGATTGGGAGTTTCCGCTTCCAAGTTGGTTAGGTGGGCACGCTTTGCATGCCTGATCAGCTGACAGCACCGGCGATTGCCCCGGCATCATGGTTCCCTCCATCGATCGGCACCCTTAGTGAGCTCAACGCCCCGGTGGTAGTCGAGAACACGATCAGCGACAGCAGTCGCGATTCCGATCTGAGCGATCTGGCCACTGAAGATGGAACCTACGGTTCTAGATCTAAAAGTTGTGGGAGCAACAGCTTCCCCAATCACTTCATGTGCGCCGTCATCAACGCAGGCGACACCTCCGCCAATCACGACAACGGTGGCAACACTGGTAATGGCACTGATCCACCCAACGGCGGCAATGGTGGCAACGGTGGAAACGGCGGCAATCGCGCTCCTGTCAACAACGGAGGGGCAGTCGAACCTCCCAGCATAATCAATGAGCAAACCGGCGAACGCGTCGTAATCAAGCTCAACGAGCAAGAGTGGGATCGCTGCCACGAGGCCTTACGGGGTACACCTCTACCCTTTGGGTCCCCGTAGGAACTGCTGATGGGCTATCACTGGCTCCTGACAGAAGAATTCAAGCGCCAACTGCAAACAATCGTGCAACTTGAGGCGCGTAAAAAGGCAGCGGAAGAATCGAGCCTTCGTCACGCTGGGCTCTCCTCCTACGGAGGATCCTCCTCAAGAGGCAACGAGTACCTCGCCAAGAAGAGGCAATCGCGGATGGCTCATCTTACCGAACAAGAGCGCATAGAGGCCGCGAAAGTCCTCGACTTCGGCTCTATGACAGTTGACACGAGAGGCAACATGGTCCCCAGGACGCCGCATGCTGCGGTGGCAGCAGCCACCATGTACCTCCTCAATAACCAGCCGCCGACTGGAGATCCCCGAACTACCATGCACCGATCTACGATCGCAGGTTTGGGATTAATCGAGGCCGCCCTCGACAAAGAGCCAACGCCAGACCCAAAAAAGGGCAAAGTGCTAGCAAAGCGCCACTCCTCGCCCTCATCCAGCGATGAAAGTCACGACCTATCTCGGTGCCGCCGCTCACGGCGACACGACCGTGACTACGATGCACGCGATGACCTCACGCAGCGCAAGATCGACAAATCAAGGGCACGACATGCTCGGTCGACTGACACGGAAGAAGATGATGGGGAGCTCTGCGGCGCCAGATGCTTCAGCAGATCAATTAGGCAAAAGCGAATGCCTAAAGGGTTTAAACTCCCATCGGAAAACCCAAAATTTGACGGTCTACAGGACCCAAAGATCTGGCTGGAGGACTACATCTCTTTTGTTAGACTCCACGGAGGCAGTCGAAGCACTGCCATGCAATGCTTGCAGCTACAGCTGCAGGGCGCCGCTCGGCCATGGCTGAATAACGTCCCACGCGGATCCATTCGCAGTTGGGATGAGCTGGTCTACAGCTTTGTGCGCAACTTTAAGGGCACGTACAAATGACCCGCATCAATCGAAGAGCTGAGATGCTGCTAGCAAAGATCTGGCGAATCGCTGCGCTCCTACATCCAAAGGTGGTCCATCATCAAGAACTCCGCGGAAAACATCTCGGAAGACCGCGCGATTAATGCATTCAACGGTGGTGTCCGCCGCCTAGAGCTCAGGGAGGAGCTGGGCCGCTCAAAGCCCCAGACCATCGACAATCTGATGGAGATCGCGAATCGGTGGGCCGACGGAGAAGATTTGGTGAAGAATCGTGCTCACTCTGACGAAGAGGCAGAAATCGAACGCAGACGCGACCATCGAGGCAAGCGCCGCATGCGCATCCACGATGACCGTGGCGACGTCAACATGGTCGCGGCCGGCTACGCCGATGGATGCGACGATAACCGCAACAGCGGATACGGTAGCGGCGGATACCACGACTCCAGGAAAACCACGCAAGTATGGCAACGCCGCACTCGCGATGAGGCACCCGCGACCTCCATCGAGGACAAACTGTCCGTGCCATGCACGGTACACTTCTACATCGACAAGCATGACGGCAAGAGAAAGTCCAGCCACCTCCTCAAAGACTGCCGTGAGTTCCTCAAGCTACATGAGGAACTGGTTTGGATGAACCGCAATGCAATCGAAAGAGGCTACGGAGCTGCTCCAGGCGCTGTGGCACATGGCGCACCACCACCGCCACCTGGGCCACCGCCGAACGGAGCCGCACCGGACCAGCACCACGGGGGCGAACCGTACCCACAGGCCATGGGTACCATGATGATTCCAAAGGGACGCCCCTCCAACAGGGTGCAGAAGGCCATCACTCGCCAAGTCAACTTGGCCACGCACTCGCCACCATCCACCACTGAGTACCTCAGTGGAAGCGAGTCGTGCATCACCTTCGACAAACGCGACCACCCGCCTCAGATACCCGTCCAGGTCATTACCCCCTCGTACTCGAGGCACAAATTGGAGGCTTCGACATGAGTCGCGTCTTCATGGATGGCGGAAGCGGCATCAACCTCATATTCGCGAGTACCTTGCGAGCGATGAGGATCCCTCTAACCTGCCTGGAGGCATCAGACACAACGTTCCACGGCATCGTCCCAGGGAAAGGCGTATACCCCCTAGGAAAAATCAACCTCGACGTCATCTTCGGCACGCCGAAGAACTTCCGGCGCGAGCGCATCGACTTTGAGGTCGTCGACTGGCCCTCACAATACCATTGCATCCTCGGGCGCGTCGCGTCCGCTAGGTTCATGGAAGTGCCCCACTACGCCTACCTGTAGATGAAAATGCCAGGTCCCAATGGCGTCATCACGATCAACGGGAGCTTTGAGCAATCTGACAGTTGCGATAGGGAGTTCAACAGAATCTCCCAGTCCTTCGGCATGCAGGAGGAACTCACAAGATTAAAAGAGACGGCAGACAACAGTCTGCCTCCCTTGAGTAGGCCAAGCTCACCTGATCTCTCCTTCGATTCATCGGTGCGCACAAAGAAAGTGCAGGTCCATCCATCGGATCCTGCCAAGACGGCCCTCATCGCCATCAACTTGAGTCCCGCATAGGAACTCGTGCTCGTCGAATTCCTCCGTGAGCACTGGGAAATTTTTTCCTGGTGTCCTGCGAACATGCCAGGAGTCCCCAAGGAATTCGCCGAGCACACACTCAACGTCAACCCCGACGCAAGGCCAGTCAATCAAACAATCAGGCGACTATCTAAGCCACGATCGCAGGCAGTTGGAATGGAGATCAACAGACTCCTCGAGGCCAAGTTCATACGCGAGATCAAGGAAAGCACTTGGCTCGCCAATATGGTGCTGGTACCAAAAAAGGACATGGATATCCTACGGATGTGCGTGGACTTCACTTCTCTAAACAAGCACTGCCCAAAAGATCACTTCCCGCTGCCACGGATCGACCAGATCATCGATTCCACCGCGGGATTCGAGCGCCTCTGCTTCCTCGACGCCTACTCAGGCTATAATCAAATTCAAATGAAGGAGGAAGATCAAGAGAAAACAACATTTACAATGCCCTTCGGTGTGTTCTGCTACAACACAATGCCCTTCGGGCTAAAAAACGCGGGAGCCACCTACCAGCGGTGCATGCAGGCTTGCCTCAAGGAACAACTAGGTCGCAACATCCAAGTCTATGTCGACGACATAGTAATCAAGACCAAGGAGGAAGCCTCTCTAATCGACGATTTGCGCGAAACCTTCGCCAATCTCGATCGCTACCGGATTAAGCTCAATCCGAACAAATGCGCCTTTGGCGTACCATCTGGGCAGCTACTCGGATACCTCATCTGCGCGAGGGGGATCGAGGCAAACCCGAAAAAGATAAAAGCCATACTGGCCATGGAGAAGCCGAAGAACATAAGAGGCGTCCAGCAACTGGCCGGATGAATCGCGGACCTCAGTTGATTTATCAGCCGGATGGGTGAAAAGGCACTGCCCTTCTACCAGCTCCTCTGCAAAGCTGGAAAATTTGAGTGGACCAATGAAGCGCAAGAAGCATTCAAAGATCTCAAGCGCCTGCTATCCACCTCGCTAGTGTTGGTGACTCCACGAGAAAGGGAACCACTGTTGCTGTACATCTCCGCCACCAACCAGGTGGTCAGCACAGTGCTCATCGTCGAGCGCGCTGAGGAAAACAAGGTCCACGGCGTACAACGCCTGGTATACTACCTCAGCGAGGTCCTCACGCCAACAAAACAGCGGTACCCGCACTACCAGAAGCTGGCGTACGACGTCTTCATGACAGCCCGGCGACTACGCCACTACTTCCAGGAGCACCCAATCATGGTAGTCAATGACGCCCCACTGGGACATATCCTTAACAACCCCGACGTCACGGGGCGAGTCGCGCTTTGGGGAATAGAGCTGTCTCCACGAGACATCACATACGAAAAGCGCGACGCAATCAAGTCGCAAGTTCTCCTGGACTTCCTCGTGCACTAGATGGAGAACCAGCTCCCAGACAAGCTAGATATGTCCTACCTCTGGACAATGCACTTCGATGGGTCCAAGCGAAAAGACGGAGCAGGCGCAGGTGTCATACTGACATCACCCCAAGGGGATAAGCTGAAGTATATCCTACGAATGCAGTTCACAGCCTCGAACAACGAGGCTGAATACGAGGCCCTGTTGCACGGGATGAGGATGGCAAAAGCTTGCGGCGCCAAGAGGCTCAACATATACGGCGACTCCAAGTTGGTCGTCAACCAAACAATGCACGAGTGTGACGCACTGAACGACAACATGATCACGTACCGCGACCTCTACGATACACTCGAAGGAGACTTCGACGGTTGCGAGCTGCGACACGTAGGTCGCGAAGGCAACGAAGAGGCGGATGCACTCGCCAACATAGGCTCTACCTGCGCCCCCATACCACCTAGGGTATTTCTCGAGCGCATATGTGAACGCTCCATCAAGCCAAAGGCCGCAGAGAAGAAAACAAGCATAGCAACGGACTCAGGGGCTATGCCACCCAATGAGCCAATGGCACTCGATGACATGGAACTGGACATAGGACTCGAGGGACCAATGAGCGTCATGATGATAGAGCAATCCTGGATGCAACCGTACATTATGTACCTCCTCAGCAAGAGACTACCGGACGATCCGACAGATGCACGGCACATCGCGCGGCGATCCAAGGCATTCACATTATGAACGGCGAACTGTATAAACGTAGCATCACAGGAGTACTCCAGCGATGCATCTCCCTGGCTGATGGAAAAGCAGTTCTCCTCGATATCCATGAAGGGACCTGCCGGGAACAACGCCGGCAGTCGCGCCCTCGTTGCCAAAGCTCTACGAGCTGGATTCTACTGGCCTACGGCCATGTGCGACGCGAAGGACATCATCCAAAAATGCAACACTTGCCAGCGATTTGCGGACAAGCCGCACGCACCGGGCGCAGAGCTACGGCCAATCCCACTGGCCTGGCCATTCGCACAATGGGGGCTTGACATGGTTGGAAAGCTACCAAGGTCCTCACGAGGAGGTTACGTCTACCTCTTAGTGGCAGTCGACAAATTCACCAAGTGGATTGAGGCCATGCCAGTGACCAACCAATCAGGGCACATCGCAGTCAAGTTCTTCGAGTCCATTGTCTACCGCTTCGGGGTGCTGCACAGCATCATCACCGACAACGGGACGAACTTCACATCCAAGGAGTTCCAAGAATTCTGCGAGAACCTAGGGATCAACATCAGCTACGCCTCAGTGGCGCATCCATAGACAAATGGTCAGGTAGAAAAGGCAAACGGGCTCGTCTGCAGCGGCATCAAGAAGCGACTCCTCCGACCACTCGAACAAGTCGCGGGTTGCTGGCCGGATGAACTGCAATCCGTACTCTAGAGCCTACGTACAACTCCAAACAGCGCCACAGGCTACACGCCATTCTTTATGGTGCACGGAGCAGAGGCAGTGCTACCTGCCGAAGTACGATACAAGGCGCCATGCGTGGTCGCCTACAGCGAGCAGGAGTCATCCCTCACACTCGAAGACTCTGTCGACCTCCTTGACGAAGCAAGAGAAATCGCCGCAGAAAGATCCACGATCTACCAGCAGAACCTGCGCAACTACCACAGTAGGAGGCTTCGCCCCTGATCCTTCGTCGAAGATGACTTGGTCCTGCGACTGAAGCAGCAGGGGCATCTCAAGCTTGAGTCCCCCTGGGAAGGACCGTATGTGATTACAGAAGTAATCCTAGGTGGCGCCTATCGCCTCCAAGATTTAGAGACAGGAGTCGCATACTCCAACCCTTGGAACGTCGCACAGCTGCGACGCTTCTACCCCTAGTCATTTTTTACTTTTACATCGCAAATAAGGCTACTCAGCCAAGGCTAATTAGCCACACATTGTACCTTGCACTGTCCTTCGATTAAATAAAAGCTAAGTGCCCCAAAACTCCGTGTTCTCCTTTACTTTCGCAATTTATATACTCGGGGGCTGTGCCACCCTATACACATCTGTTCTCCGAACCAAAACACGATACCCTGAGTAGCTGGTACATCAATCAAAACCCTTAACACAACATCAACCCAGCTGCCACGCACCTGACAGGTTGACAAGGGACTGAGATATAAACATGACCAGGCTAACGAAAAGGACTCACATAGTGCCACGCACTTCATACTAGAAAAGCTCTTTATACGCATTCAACAAATCAATTATCTACAACAATTATACGAACTTTACAACACAAGTACATTTATGTGCAGGATACAAACTAAGCTACTATTGCAGCAGAAGACGTTGGTTTGTTCCTCGAAGAAGTCGACGATCTCCTCTGCTGGGCGGTCCACCGCCTGATAGTGCGGCACCATATTCCAAGCAGATCCTGCTGGCGGTGCTGGCGGCCCAGACGCAATGGTGGTAACATCCATGTCAGGCCTATGCAATCGCACCATTGAGAGAGCAGCCTTGGCACCAGCCACCAACTGTTGCCTCACGCACTCGCGAACCGCGGAGAGATCTTGAAATTTGGCAAGGAGAGCCAGCAGGCTCGATTGAGTGTCATCCAGTGGGAACATCGCCCGATAAATGTTCTTCAAGCACGACTGCGACTTATTCAGGAAGAGCAGCACTCGCGATGTGCGATCCTGCAGAGTCGCCAGCGTAGGCGCACGATCATGATCTACCCAGAAGTATCCACTCTCTTGAAGCTTCTCCTGGGTGAGATCATGCAGGAGAATGGCAATTCTATCTTTCTCCTCCTGCGGATGACGCGCGCTAACAACTACACGAAGCAACACCAGCAGCATGAGTACAACGTACCACTACGAGCGACTACAAAGAAAAGATGAGAACAAGCAAACTAACACTTGAATTGGTCGCCCAACTGCGCCACCTCGCCAAGCAGATATTGCTCTCGGGCGGCGGCTTTTTCCGCCTTTGACTTCCACACGTCCGCACTACCGTGGATCACGGGCAACTCACGCTCCAGCTGCTTCACGCGATCACGAAGTCGCGAAAGCAAGGACAGCTCCTCTACCCTGGAGCGTGCCGGTGCCACGGTATCATCAAGAGTTGGCGAGTCCTGGTTTCCCCTCATAGGATCACTTGATGTACCCTACCACAAGTCAAGATAGAAGCAAATAAGACGACCAAATCAACACAAAAACAAAAGGGTCAGATGCATTCAAGACCAGCATAAGTATCAACAGACACATTCGCCAGCAGGCATGTTCTTAAACAAAAGGACAATTACTCAACTATTACAAAAGCTAACTACGGAGCAGCTGGCTTCTTCGACTTCGATGGCTTCGGGGGCTTCATCAAGTTCGTGGCAGTGTCAGATGCCACTGACTTTCCGCTGGCCCCTGAGGCCGAAGCTTTCGCCGCCTTCTTGGCACGTTGGAGCTCCTCCGAGTACTTCGCAACAGTATTTATCAAGTGATGCCCATATTTGCCACAGGCAGTCACAAAGGGAGCAAAGACTACCTACTGACCATCCGCGCCAACAGGCATCGCCTTCGACACCGTGGAAGGATCGATCTCGACTCCGTGGGCTTGCACCATGGCGAGTGACATGGACGCGCCAGCCGCGCAGAGGGAGTTCTTGTAGGTGGAAGGCACACCACTGGCGAGTGACTCCACCAGCTCGTCCATATTATCGATCAGCTCCGCCTTCGGCATCAACTCCTCCCGGAGGCAACTGAGGGAGACCTTGGCCTTGGAAAGTGTATCTTGGACGGTGGCGCTACGGTCCTCGACTGTAGACACCGCACCTGCCAGAGCGTCATCGCGAAGAAGGGCCTGCGGGTCAAAGCTCAAATCGCTAGCATCTGTACATGAACCCACGCATGGATCAAAACTTCAGCGCCACCAGCAAAACCATTAGGTGCAGAGAAGGACAACAATATCCACAAGCAAAAGTACCTGAGAGAGCCTTGGCGATTGAGAACAGTTGTTCTTCGAACAACTTTTCCCTGGCTGCAAAGGAGGCACACAGATACTCTTCACGCTTCTGTGCCTCGTCACGTGCTGCGATTGCCTCGTCACGACCCTTCACAGCCGCGGCAAGTGTCTTCTCCAAGGTGGCGACATTACGCAATAAGGCGTTATGTTCAGCTACATTTCAATCAAAAGTTGGTTATCAGTCGACTATACCAAAAAGAGAAAACGAAGAAGAATAAGTGTAGAACACTCACTTTCAACCACGCGGTGACGCGTCTCCAGCATTGCATGCTGGTGGCCCATCGCCATCACTTGCTCTGCCAAGTGCATGGCTTCCTTTACAAGGAGCTGTCGCACAAACAAAGAATCAGCGGAGGCAATAGATAACGTCGACTGCAACGCTACAAAGAAGAAAAGCTACACTCACATGGTCCTCCAATGACTCCGAAGATGTTTGCTGTACCGTCATCCGAGCAACCATTCGATGCTCCCCTGCGTGAGGAGAGCTGGAAGAATTGTGCCCGGAGTGGGCCGCCACTGGAGGGGAAGGAGCGCGCTCGACCTCCTTCTTGGCCGTTAAGGTCGCGACTCTAGATTCCTTCAAAAATTCGACGTTGCCAGAAGATGACGATGCCTCTTGACTACAAGACAAAACCAACCTTGAGAAAGGGCAAACTCCAGGACAAGCAAACAAGAAGACAACAGCGAAGAACAAATGCACTCAAAAACTTACCAGTCAAACTTGTCAAAATCAAACGTGGCCTCCACTAACTCCGACAAAGACTCCTTAGGAAATCGCATCTTCTTGCGGGAAGACGGTGCCACAACCCTCACAGGAACGGCAAGAATTGGCGACTCTGCGCCAACGGACGTACCTTCTGGAGTCGAAGGAGACGATGCGTCAGAATCCTCGCTGCGCGAACGCTTGCGAGTATCCGGACTCTCGGACTCGGGGGCTTCCTCTTCCACATCAGAAGGGACAGTCGACTCAGACTTGTCCTCTTCCAAAGCTTCGCGAGGAATAATCCCCTCAGGGAGAGGGGGCATACAAGGCGACACCGCCCAATCCTACATACAGACAACAAAGATCAGCAAAAAAACAAGAAAGGAACAGAAAAGCAATCGGCAAAATAAGCTACTGCGTAGCATAACTATACCTCAGGAGGAGGATTCGAAGCATCAAAGGGAGGAACAACTAGCTCACTAGGAAGCACATCCTTGCTAGTGTACTTCGTGACCAGTCGAACCCTCTTGTCCACCTCACCCGCGGACATGCCATCGGCAGACACGCGAGTGGCATCATCAGCGCCAGCCCATTGAAACATGGGGTGGACTCTGGCTTGAAGGGGCTGGACGCGACGATGCAGCCAAGTTCGGATGAGGGCGCAGCCTCCCTCTTCTTTGCCTATGCGACTCAAGGTCGCAGACGCATTGATACATCACGTTTGTCTCTGCGAGTTCGCCAGGAATAATTGCGTTCTTTTAGGAGCGCATCTTCTTGCACGGAGTCGCGGGATCAAAGGGCGCGAGTCCAAAGTGCTCATCTTTGGCCTTCTGATCACGGACATAGAACCATTTGTCCCTCCACCCTTGGACGGACTTCGTGAGCTTGATGTTGAAGTAGGTGGCGGATGGGTCGACGTGGATTCCGCAACCACCTACGTTGTAAACTAAAGAGCCAGATGCGGACTGGCGCTTCAATTTAAAGATGCGCTTGAAAAGTCCAAAGTGTGGCTCAATTCCGAGCCAGCACTCACAAAGTGCGATGAAGCAAGAGATGTGGAGGATCGAATTTGGGGACAGCTGATGGAGCTGGAGCCCGTAGAAACAAAGAAGACCCCTAAGAAAGGGGTGAAGAGGCAAGGAAAGACCACGAATGATGAATGCGAGAAACATCACTCGAAAACCAGCGGGAGGAGCAGGAATGGTCTCACCGCTGGGGACGCGCGCATCGGCGACTGCTGCGGAGAGCACTCTGTCTTGGCGAAGAAGACGGAGATCAGACGCCTTGATAATGGAAGGGCGCCACACAGCATTTGTGACGTGGGTGCCCGCGACCTTCTTCTTCCCGCTGGCGGCGGTGCTGGTGCCCGCAGCGGCGGAGCCGCCCTTCTTCTTTGCCACAACAATAGTGGCCGCGGAATCAGCGGCGGCGCCTCCCTTCTTCTTCCCCATTGCACGATGGCGATGTGAGCGAAGGAAGTAGCTCGGGAACGAGCGGAGCTGGTCCAACATCGTGGAGGAAACGGGCGCAGGAGAAAGCAGAGGAGCAGAAGCAATGGCGATGGCAGCAAAGAAGAAAGAGCACATATGGGAAATTACCGTCGTAGCGCCGCTACTTAACACCTGGAAGATGCAATCCAACGGCTCAGAAAAACCCTATTGGACGCGTGGCACACATCGTGTTGGACACGTGGAGAAGGGGAAGCACGAACCGTCCCTCCACTACTCCCATTACGCACGGAAATCGAGGAGGCACAGTTAAAATAAAGATTACGCACGCCCAGTCAAATCAAAGTTAGAAAGTGGGACCCACCGCACGTCACGTCCCGTCAAACATGCTCACGCGGGCAACTGAAGTCATACAAGCGTCAACACTGACGTCATCAAAGCTACGCAGTGGAAAAATTCGACTACTTTAGTCCTTGCTGGAGTCTTCGACTCCACCAAGCACTCGGGGCTACTCCCATAGGGAGCGCTGGCCGCGCACCCTATGGTTTTATTTTCTTTTTGCAGGAACAAGGACAATCAAAAAACAAAAACCCAACCACTCGAAATACGGTTCGACTATGGACATGGGTTAGTCCCATAGGGAGCGCTGGAAACAAATTCGACTGAAACAAACAAGCAAAAGACGACAGCAGTGGCAAAAGTTATTTAGTCCCTGCCTGAGTCTTCGACTCAACCAGGCACTCGGGGGCTACTCCCATAGGGAGTGCTGGTCGCGCACCCTATGATTGTTTATACAGAAAACTATGTATTGATAACATCCGCACTCGAAGCTTATGGCGACACCGCCTCATAATTTCCCTACAAAGAGACTATGTCTCCTGGGTCACCCGAATCGTCTCCGCGATGACAAATTTCGGATGCCGCGCTTATAGCGTGAAGGTAAGACCTGAATAAGGCCTGGCAACACATTTAGCTGCGCACTACTATAAATATATCCATGCCTACAGGCACGATGAACATGCCTTGACGGACGCGTCGAGTGCTCACACCCATATAACTGGAATTCGACTCCTGTAAGACCTCCGCGGCCTAAGTCGGGTTACACCAGCACTTTTCCGGATTCGAGTCCAGGGACTCAAGTTCGAGTAGATTGCGTTGTTTCACCCTAAGGTGGTTAACTGATACCGATACTTCGGTTATATCAGGCACTTACATCAACAATCCCTATGACACAAATAAAAGCAGTCGAAATGTACTCATTCAGGCACTCGAAGACTTCAGAAAAGTCCCCAGTCGAATCTGCGATTCTACTGGACACTCGGGGGCTACTGACTTGGGTATACCCTACAGGTACTCGAGCTTGGTATATACGGTCCAAATACGTACAGGCCCACGGTGTCGCCAAGGCCCGGATGAAAGGACTCGAGTAACCTGTGGACTCTCGATTGCTTAAAGAACAAGAAGAAGCTAAAGATAGAAAGTTTGAAGGGGAAAACCCTAACTTGTAACCGACTCAACCTGCTACCCGAGACCTAGCCTATCTATATAAAGGCTAGGAGGGGGCGGCGAGGAGGACACACGCAACCCTAGTTTCCACAACCCTCGCCAGATTGCATCTGCGCACCATTGTAACTTTCGACTCCTTCGATAATTCCACGAGCAGACAAGCAGGAGTAGGGACCTCTACGAGGCCTGAACCTAGGTAAATCTTTGTCCCCAGTGTGCTTGTTTGCTAGCCAATAGATGTCTCCAGTGCTCCCTCCTTCTCCAAAACCCAAGTCCATAACAATGGGCATTGATGAGTTAAACCCTCGTCAATGCCAGTTACTTTTGAATTTTATAAAAAAATATGAAACACTTTAAATTGAATAAAATCCACTTTTAAGATCCTAAATGAATATATTGTTATAGAAAAATACTAATTTGTATTTTTGAAAAGTAAATTTGGTGTGATAAAAATAAATCTTATTTCCTTAAAAGAATTTTAGAAAATATTTAAAAGGGTAATAAAATAAATTCATCAAATGATATTTGTCTTTTATTAATTAAATAAAATAGTAAAATTTTACTAAAAGGGTAAACCATGCAATGAAGCAAATAATAAATCATTGCATGGCATTACTATGCATTTCATATTGCTTCTTTAAATATTGTCCTTACCGGGCAATAATAGTTCTTTGTAGAAACCAGAGCTCAAGGTCAGGTGGAAGCATCCGACTTCACTACCTTGCAGTCACAAGGAAAGTTCATAACTTGCTCATGTCCTTTGAAGAGTCTTTACCAAAGATATTGCAAATTGTGTGTTATCATCTATGATTTGGAGAAAGAAAATATTATCTTCTCTAATAAATAAGATGTAGTCGTCATCCTAAGTGATGATTAAGATTGGCAAAGGAACTTAGGTTTACAATTGCAGAAGTCACATAGGTTTAACAACCTATGTCATCAGTGATTCTAGCGCCTTATATTACGCGTTAACCATGAGATTTGGAATGGGCCAGAGAAGTCAGTTGTATCTTCTTCTTTCATACGGAGGCAAGATGACCTTATCGTGACGCTGCAATTCCTTGCGTGGATCCAACATATGGTTGGGCACCCTTAGGCCCCACGATTTTGGTGTCTAGATTATCTATGAGCGGCTGCCGGAGGTATAGTCAGACCTTTATGGAGCTTGCCAGGGGCATCACCAGCTCATAGAGTCTTCGGAAACTCATCAGGGTTATAGCTTGCCCTAAATTGGGGGCTTAACGGAGATGGAGCTCGGCCCGGAGGATCGTGCAGACATATGGGATCGCGGAGAGGGCAGCGATTGGCTTGGATCACCTACTGGGCCCCACATCACAGAATTGTGAACGGGAAAGTACGCCCGGTTATGCAACAAGGAGTTGATCTCTCATGGGTAAAGCAATGCACCTCTGCAGAGTGTAAGAACTATAACTTGTTACTCCCTGTTCCGAGAAGGAGCTATGAACGCGGCAGGAAAGGAACTCCATGATGTTCTGGTCAACCTGTGAAGGCTGATGGGCATAGTTTTGATAATAAAATCAATCTTTGAAGAAATGTTTACGAAAAGTGCATATCGCTAAGGACTTATAGTCCGAGGTGGTAGATAGAGCATCAAACTTCCCACCTTGCATCTAATGAACTTGCTAGGTAACATTGTTACTCACTCTTTCCTTTGAACCCTTGCTTAGACTCTGAGAATCCAGAAGATCCTTCAATGTACGCAACTGAAGGACAAGAGGATGTCTACTATGAAGAGCCAGACCTGTCCCGAGGAGTTGAAGGGGTGGACTACGAGATACGCTACGGAGTGCAGGGAAACGCGACCGAGTAGTTGCTTTAGTTATTAGTAAAACAATTGAGTCGAGCAGCATAACCTTTATTGAATAAGTTATTGAGCTCAATTTGGAATATGAGTTTGGATTTTATATCTTCTGCTGAAACTACTTAAGTTTGGTTTGTAATTTTATAATGCTTGAAGTTTGGGAACTCTTGGGTTGTAATAATGAAGTGTGTATGTTTGTAATATGGACCCGCAATGTTTCTGTTGTACCACTCTAAGGGATGTGATATTTACGGAACGATGTTCTGTGAATGTCATGTCAATGACTATAGTGTACTACACATGTAGTGGTATGCTGGGTCACCGCAGCAACAATGCTTTGAAAGACGTTTGTTTGTTTTACATATAGAAAACATAATGAGAATGGTATTCAGCTTGTCCCTCATAGTGTAGCAAAACATAAATGCATAAGACACCTTCAAAGTTCATAAGGGTGACTAGATACAAAATAGTTTAAGAACAAGAAATATCAAAGTTATGAATCAATCAACAAGTTTTGGGACAATGCACATTAAACTAAGAATGACCACTATGCTCTCTTAATAGGTGCATAAAGATAGAAGATGGAGACTCAACATAAAAGTAAAAGAAAGGCCCTTCATAGAAGGAAGCAGGGATTCAAGTCTCATAAAGAGCTTCCAAAAATTATGGTACTTATTAGCTTTCAGCTCTCATTGCCCCTATCATAAGCATCTTTAGGTGATTAAGATTAAAGTGAACAAATATGAGGATATGTTTTACAAGTTATAAGCTGAAAATCTCATGCCCCTTGCTTATGAGCACCGTTCCTCATGCTACTCAACTTTAGTCACAGGTAAGTTCTTGTCATTGTAAGTACATGTGTATCATAGAGAACCGCCAACAAGGTACCCCTTGCCCGATGATACAGAATATTCCCCATATCAAAATGACAAGGCAAGCAGATAATGAGCATCTCAGCAATCCTTTTATTTCCTATTTGCATAGGCCTTTTTTTCTCTTTTTTTCTTTCCTATTTGCATAGGTTTTTTTATAGAGGATGCTTCATAGATTGCTCACTATGGTTATGCTGCAGGTTTCCACCATTATTAGGCATGGCTTAGACCAGCCACCCAGGCGTTTCTCTAACACATATACGAACTCCATGAGCCTTACAAGCTCCCCTCTCATTTCACACCGCCGGGATCCAGAAGCAAAAGAACATGATATCAACTAAATAAAGTACAATGTTGAAAGCGTTCCCCATGATAACATGGTTCTACTAATTCACAACTTACAAAACGCAAGCATATACACAACATAGATGGGCACAATGGTTCAAGTTTATTAAGTGCAAGAAAAGTAAAGTGTGCCATCAAGTTCGTGAGAGCTTTAATCACTATTTTTCACATAACAAGTTTAATTCAGAAGGTAGATAAAAGCATGAATATACTTGGAATAGCAAATACTAATAGGTAGGTATGGTGGACTCTTTGGAATAACTTGGTTTTATTTGGAGTTGGATGCGTGATTGGAACTCATACTTGGTATGGAAGCTAGCAAAAGACTGAGAGCGACCAACTAAGAGAGCAATAATGGCCATAATCATGCAAAGCGAGAAAACATTATTAATTAAAGCATAAAGTGATATTACATGTCGAAAACTAAATGATCATAGAGGCTATGGTGACTTGGTATAGTCTTAACATGGTGTGAGCATGCGCCAAGTTAACACAAATAAAGCATCAAAGGAGAATACCACAATATTATGCTTTTATATGCTAAAACAACGCATGATTCTTTCAAGGAACATTAAGCAATCTCAATTATTTGTAACAAGTCATGCTACAGAAAATCATTAAGCATAAAGCCAAAACAATATCAAGCATGACATGACAAAGCCTAGGCCACAGTCAAAAACAAGACCCCATTTATACCACTTATAAGCATAAACTTTCCTACTCTTTTCCAATCCAAACCAACTTATTTGAAAACTAGTGTATGAATACAGGGTCAACCAATTTATTCAAGAAAACTAAGCAAACGAAAACTAAGAACAAAAATGAAGACGCTCCAAGAACAACACAACTGTGTATGAAATAATAAAAATGAAGCGTTTGGAAGAGAACCTGTGATTTTTATTGATGAAGAAGGGGATGCCTTGGGCATCCCCAAGCTTTGACGCTTTTACTTCTTGAATATTTCTTGGGGTGACACGGGTGGCATCCCCAAGCTTGAGATTTTGTCCGTACTCCATCTTATCACATTATTCTTCCCTACACTTAAAAATTTTCTTTATACAAAACTTCAGACAATCGTCATTAGCAATATTAGTGTACTCAAGATAATAAGTCTTTTGGTTCAGTTTCAACACAAGTAAATCTTCCATTAAAACACAAGCTACTGTAGCAATTCCTTTTTAAAAGTTCAAGTGATCAAAGAAAACTCAAAGAGAAAGAGATTAAGAGGCAAATGCAAATAATGGCAGAAATCTGTCAAAACAGACCAGCAGGTAAAAACCAATTTTTTCGAAGACCTTCTGTTACTTAAATCGAAAAGTGTTGAACTAACGAAAGTTAGATAACAACCTGGAGCAGAAGCACAAAGAATTACAACTCAATCCGACATACAGTGATTTTTCACGAATTTTTATAGTGAAATACAAAAATCTGTTTCGGGACAGCAACTTTCCCAAGTCTTACTTCTCTCTCATTAGAGGTTACTCTTAGCACAAAAACCACACAAAAAGGATAAGAAGAGGTTATTGCTGAAGCAATAACTTCTATGACTCAACAAATGATTCCTAAAGAAATTTGGGTTCTCTTCCAATAAGTGCTTTTTTAATGCCTTTGAGCTAGGCATAAGAAGCAAGAATCAAGTATTCTCAAATGAAGAAGCATTAAGAGCAAATTTTGTTTTAATAGGAGGGGCAAAAGGAATCTTCTCTCTCTTCTTGGGGAAGTGTTCTATATCTTTCTTGAGTGGAAATTGATATTTAATGGTGCCTTCCTTCATATCAATAATAGCACCAACAGTTCTAAGAAAAGGTCTTCCCAAAATAATAGGACAAGAAGCATTGCATTCAAAATCCAAAACATAGAAATTAACAGGGACATAGGCATCTATTATATACAAAAAATACACGACGGGCTACCAGAAAATAGAGAAATAGGCTAGAAAATCCTACAAAAATCAGAAAGATCTGACCATTGATTTATTTAAGTTTTCTTAAAAGAAAATTAATAGCCGCTAGATTTCAGTTATAATTTTGCACCATTGAAGTTGAAAATAATTACCCACCAATGCCATGTTTTAAAATACGTCTCCTGCTAAACCTAATCCAATTTTCCTCCAACAGCAGCCGCCATGCACCATCCTCTCTACCCTTCTCACGTTTAAGCATCGACAACTTCCGTCAATCAATGTGCTCCTCCACCAGTCCAACACCAGGGTTGCCCTATAGCTTCGCTTCACAACCTCCGTGCTCGCATCGTGTCCTCCTTGAGCTCGATCTACTCCTCTCCTGGCAATCACGCGATCCTCATGCACGATGGATGACTGGGACGAGGTGCCACGAGAGTCGGGACGTCTTATCGTTTGGTTTGATGATGCAAGATTATAAAGGGAATAAGCACACTGTTCAGGATTTTAATTCTAGGCATTGTTCGCTCGCATTATTTAAATATCAGGCTGTTTATGCAGAGAATTTCTCGGCGTGGCATCATTCTCAAGATGCAAGTTGATGCGTACTGTAGCATAAGCTTCAAACAATTTTTTATGGAATATGACGACCTATACGCGGTGCTGTAGGCCTCGCATTGCCGTGATTTTTTTGGCCGGTATAATTGCGTCTTCCTATCGTTCACCTTGCCAGATCAGTCGATCTTACAAAATCACGCTTCAGTCCGTGACCATCCTTTGGATATTCTAGACTTCCATGTCAGTTTCAATCCAACATCTCTTTTACGCTAATGAAGTTTATCCTTGACGAAGAAGAGGATGAGGCATATAATAATTGATGAATGATGAAGCAGAGGAAACTGGGTATTAACGTCAAAATTATGCATATAGGCCTGCAGTTAGAGGATCGGCTTTGCATGTGGCTCATGTTAATTTCGGAACTTACATGCTCTAATCTCCAAGCCATCCAATTCAGGTACAACCCAACCAAATCGTCTTGGTTTCATGTCGGATCAAAAAAATATCATCAGGTATGGTTGTGTCGTACTATCAACTCTGTTAATGACTCTGTTTTGTGTTGCCTGGGTGTGGAGGGCCAGATCGGGTGCTTTACATTGCTTCCGACCATCCGGCGACAAGATAGATCACCAGTAGTTGGGATGTATTCTTTTAGGTTCATTGTGTCACCTATTCATGCTCCACCCTGCAAGTTCACAACCAGGCTGTTCTCATTCGTATATTTATTTCCACGTTGGCAAGAGGGTCTTTTTGATTCTATTGCATGTCTCACAACAATTGTTAGTGGTCATAGTTGTTGCGCAGTTTCATATCAGGCGCATATAATTTGGATGTTGTAGTTTGGTTTTAGTTTGACTGAATATTAGATCTAACCGAGAGAACAAATACCACTAAGTAGGATTAATGCCATTGTTGTCAAATTGACATTTTTCCATTAATGAATCACCATGCTGTTGCAACTATGTTTTTCTCCACTGAAACATTAAGGCCACATTATTTTTGATTTAGCAAAATAATTTTGACTTCCTAACTTGATGGAAAATAACCATCTATGTATCTTACTACTACAATATGGTGCTTATCAGGATTTGTGCATGCATGCCTCTTACGCTTGAAACAATCATTTGAATTGATCATAAACCCAACATCAAGAGTACGATGTTTGCATTTTGTCCAATATTATGTATAGGATACAGAACACTGAATCTTGATAGAGTAAGAAGGTTTAGCTTACGTCCATGCTACTGTCTATTTTACACATGTTGGTTACCATTCTGTCAAAGAGGTCCACTGGATTTTAAGATTTTGCATTTGTAAGAATTCCAATTCTACTAATAGGCCCATAGGACGCCGAACTACTGTAAGGGTCAGAGTGCGGTATAAGCTTCAGGAGGTTGAAGTTTTATCCAACCAAGTTAATACCAGTAACTATTTTCTCCAATCCTCCTTGCTCTTCCCTAGCCATCTAGCTATCTATACCTGACGGATCAACCCATCTAAATACTTATCTTTTCTTGGTACTTCCCACTGATTAGTTTTTCTTTTACTGTCACTTAAGATAAAATAGATGGACACATTTCTTGCTTAACTTACTGTGGCGGAGAGTTTTTTAAGAATTTTGCACCTCACAAGTTATTTACCTCCACCGTAAACATCTTAGAGAAGAGAGAAAATTTGTCTTTCTTTATGGTACAAAAATATATTTTCCATTTTCTATTATATATTCTCTTCCTAATTTTTGCTGAACCAATCCCATAAAGTGATATTTTGATAGGTTTATTTTATCTTGCGAGTCAACCAATATATTGTTGTTGTTGTGGTGCACATATCAAGCACAAAACACTCTTTATACATGTTTCAGTTTTGATCATCTAACGATTTATCATCTAAAAGGTACGAACATATTGCTAAATCATGGAAACTCTCTATCGCTTACCAAATTTTGTACCTAGGTTTTCATGCTTACGAGATCCTATCTAAGAATTGTATATTGTTGACACACAAGAATTGCAGATCAGCAACTTTATGATTTTTATACTTCCACTTTTTCCAGAGTTATTAGGGTATATTTATTTTTGCAGGTTGTACATTGTTGTGGGGGTATATATACCTTTTGTCTTTCATTCAAAAGTTTCAAACTTCTCAAATTCTATGTACTTTTGTTTTTTGTTACCAAAATATTATTTGTAGGTGGTGTTAGGTGCACAGGTTGACGGTGAATTCAAATAGAAAGAATCCAATAGTAGAGAGAAGTTATAATCCATGCTGAATTATATTTCGATTGTGATAGCAACATCATGTGGGAACACAGATTTGATAACATGACTATGTTTCGCTAAATGCATATAAATGTAAAAAATGTTTCTACAGGTTACTTTAAGTACGACACTGACCTGAACAACTAAGCTTTACAATTATAAATTTGAGGACTAAAAAAACGTTATTGCAATCATGCAATTAATTCCTGCATTGTATTATCAGTCTACTTAACTGATTTCTCATTCACTACAGCCTTAATCCACCTTTTGCAGATGAGGAAATACAAACCAACCAGAGTTGGAATATACTTGGTCATTGCTTTTCCGCGATAGAAATACGATATTTTATTAAGGACGTACATAACCATGGCATGTATTCATGTGCTTTATGTACTCTAGAAGCGATTGACAAGGTGTACACATGTTTTTGTCTCGGGTCATATTTCTGACTATTATAGGTACAAGTTTAAGATCAAAATTCTACGCAATTCTAATTTTGTTACAGGTCATATATTATAATTATGGTGTCTCATATTATGCTACATCTCTGCAAAAAATTACCTTTAGCTAAACTGTAGCGATCAACTATAAAAGTCTTGATATACCATTATATACATTAAAGCTGAACGGGTTTACTATATGCACTCTGTTAGTACTCAGTGCATAATTTACAAAACTCACTCTCTTTGTATATACAAGAAGAGTGTCACTTTATATGTAACCGTATTTTCTCTCGATTCTAAGATAGCGTACATTTTTTCCAATGTTTAGTTAGCTCTCTTTATCCATCTTTTTCGCATTCCAACATTTCAAAGAAATTAGCCCATGCAATCAACCATTTGAAATTTAAATAACATGCGATGTTCAAATGTTTATTCAAGAGCATGCCACTATGGTAGCTACCTAGATATGCATCTTATATGTTTTGTTAGACAAAGGTTCATGTCAGATAGAAAAGTTTTTCAAAGACTTCTCATCTGCTAGCTGTTGAGAAATTTTCAAAACTATACTTTCTAGAATTTTTTGTATTCTCATATGTTAGGACATGATATAACTTCTACATGACTTCCGTGTAAAAACGTTGATGCCTAACATGAATCAAACAACACTACATCTAATGTGAGGCAGTAGTTGAATTGACAATGAATGGCACCAAGTTCCTTGGATATCTTTATATAAAAAGTTCCTTGGATACATTTGTAAATAAGTTCATCCACTTCAAAATGGTTCCAAATCACTTGGAAATGATATCCACCTTTCGAAAATATGTTCTTATATCCAACAATATAGCCGTGAAATCAGAACTAACCTACATAATATTGTTGCAAAAAGGTAACTAAAGATGTTGCTATCGAACTCGTGAAGACATTGATATTAACTACCATGATATATGTTGTCAATAATAGGTAATTAAATATGTTGCCCGCGCAAGTGCACGGGCCACCCGGCTAGTTGTTAACCATAATAAGAACATCACTAACACTCCCCATGAGTTTCTTTTTAGCATTATCATCAAGTTGGACATTTAAATAACAATCTTCCAATGGTGGCAAATCAAGCATTTCATAAATCTTTATAGGCATAATAGAAACACTACCATCAAGATCACATGAAGCTTTGAGATCAAAATCATTCACTTTCATATTAATGATGGGTTCCCAACCATCTTCTAATTTCATAGGAATAGAAGCTTTATGTTTCATCTTTTCTTCTTTAATTTTTATGAGAGCATCAGTAATGTGTTTTGTAAAGGCCATATTCATAGCACTAGCATTAGGACTTTTAGCAAGTTTTTGTAGGAACATAATTACTTTAGAGATATTGCAACCATCAAGATCAAAATCATAATTACCATCTAAAGTAGTAGAGCTATTTTTTCCCATATTTCGAAGAATTTCAGCATTTTTATTAGAGAAGGTTCCATTGGTTTTAGGAATTGTTGCAAAAGTAATGGGGACTTCATGTGGTTTGCTAGCATCAAAATTAGTGGTAGTGATAGTACAAATACTACTATTTCTAGCAATTTCATCCTCTCTTTCCCACTTAGCATGCAATTCAGCTAACAGTCTAACATTTTCATCAATTCTAACTTGTATGGCATTAGTAGCAGCAAAGGGATTTTCAATAGTTTTAGGTTAAGCAGCCATTTTATTCAAAGAAGATTCTGCTTCAGACAATGATGTTATATTTCTTTCAGCATTAGAGAGTTTTTCCTCCATATTTTTATTGAAGGCAGTTTGTTTACTAATAAAATCTTTAAGCGTGACTTTAAGTTCAGAGGGTGCACTTCTATTATTGTTGTAGGAATTTCCATAAGCATTACCATTATTGGGAGGATATGGCCTATAATTATTGTTACCAAAATTATTCCTGTAGGCATTGTTGCTAAAATTGTTATTTCTTATAAAGTTCACATCAACTTGCTCTTATTGAGCAACCAAAGAGGCTAAGGGAACATGATTTGGACCAATATGAGCTTTCCCATTAACAAGCATAGACATAATAACATCAATTTTATCACTCAAGGAGGAGGTTTCTTCAATAGAATTTACCTTCTTACCTTGTGGAGCTCTCTCAGTGTGCCATTCAGAATAGTTAACCATCATATTATCCAAAAGCTTTGTTGCAGCACCCAAAGTAATGGTCATAAAGGTACCTCCAACAGCAGAATCCAGCAGATTTTTTGAAGAATAATTCAGTCCTACATAAAAGGTTTGGATAATCATCCAAGCAATTAGTCCATGAGTGGGGCAATTCTTTACCAAAGATTTCATTCTTTCCCAATCTTGAGAAACATGTTCATTATCAGATTGTTTAAATTTTATTATTTCACTTCTCATAGATATAATCTTAGCAGGAGGATAGTATTTTCCAATGAAAGTATCTTTGCATTTAGTCCAAGAATCAATACTATTTCTAGTTAGGGATAACAACCATTCTTTAGCTTTTCCTCTCAAAGAGAAAGGAAAAAAGTTTAAGCTTAATAGTATCTCCATATATATCCCTATGTTTTTGCATCTCACAAAGTTCAACAAAGTTATTAAGGTGAGCAACAGCATCTTCAGTACCAATACTAGAGAATTGTTCTTTCATAACAAGATTGAGTAAAGCAGGTTTAATTTCGAAGAAAGTAGCTTCAGGAACAGGTGGAGCAATAGGTGTGCACATGAAATCATTGTTTTTGGTGCTAGTGAAGTCACACAACTTAGTGTTTTCAAGAGTATTCATTATTTTGTGTTTTTAATAAAGGAAGCAAACCAGTACAACTATTTTTTGTGTTTTTGATAAAAGAAACAAGCAAACTAAGCAAAAATAAACTAAGCAAAACAAAAAACAAAGTAAAGAGATTGGTTATGAAGGACTCCCCTTGTGAAGTTGTCCTTGACTCCCCGGCAACGGCACTAGAAAATAGGCTTGATGGCTCAAAATACGATGAGCTCGTTGGGAACCCCAAGAGGAAGGTATGATGAGCACAACAGCAAATTTTCCCACAGTTATGAAACCAAGGTTATCGAAATAGTAGGAGAAAGGAAACAATCCCAAGTTGTTGTCTCCAACTTGGAATCCTGCACAACACAACCACAGAACTTTGCCCCAACTTACAGTGAGGATCTCACCGGTTTTGCTGAAACAAAGGATTAAACGTATTGTGTGGAAGATAGTAATAGCTTTGCAGAAAGTAAACAGTAAATAGTAGATGGTAGATTTATGGTAAAAGAATGGACCGGGGTCCATAGTTCACTAGTGGTGATTCTCCTTAAGATAGATGACATGTTGGGTGAACAAATTACAGCGGGGCAATTGATAGACCCCGAGAAAGCATACATGCATATACTAATCATCTTGACTCCTATGAGATTTGATTGGGCATTACAACATTATACATAGACTGTAATCTAACTGCATCTATGACTAATAATCCACCTTCAGGTTATCATCCGAACCCCCTCTAGTATTAAGTTGCAAGCAATAGATAATTGCATTAAGAAAAGTGTGTAAAGTAAACAATATGATTGCCCATGGACAAAGGATTGCTGTTTTCTCCCTAGTAGCAACAGCACATCTAGTACCTTGGAGATTTCTGTCACTTCCCCAGATTACTAGAGGCATGAACCCACTATCGAGCATAAATACTCCCTCTTGGAGTTGCTAACATCTACTTGGCCAAGATATCTACTAACAATGGAAAGCATGCAAGATCACAAATAACAAAGACATGATAGAATCAATAATCAATCTGAAATAGCATCTCAATATCCATCGGATCCCCGCAAACACAACATGTAGGATTACAAATAGATGATATTGATCATGAACGAAGCTCACAAGATCTAAATATGGTAGCACAAAGGAGGAGAACAAACCATCTAGATACTACATGGACCCGTAGTCTAGGGATGAACTACTCACGCATCACACCAGAGGCATGCATGGTGATGAAGAAGGCCTCCAGGGTGATCTCTCCCCTCCGGCAGGGTGCCAGGAAGAGCTTCAGATCCCTCCCAATCTAGGGATGGAAATGACGGCAGCTACAGACTCTTTTGTGGAATTTTGATCGGGTCCTTAGGGTTTTTGTCCCGGGAGGCTTTTATAGGCGGAAGGGCTAGGTCGGTGGAGCACCAAGGGGCCCACACCAGGTGGTGGCACGCCTAGGTCTGGCCGCGCCACCCTATGGTGTGGCCGCCCTGGTGCCCCTCTTTGTCTCCCCTCCGGACTCCATGTTGCTTCGGGCAAAATATTGACTTAGGCTTTTGTCTGGTTCAATTCCGAAAATATTTCCTTACTAGATTTTCTGAAACCAAAAACAGCAGAAAACAGGCAACTGGCATTGTGGCATCTTCTTAATAGGTTAGTTCTAGAAAATATGTAAAAATACTCCAAACTATGGACAAAACATAAGAAAGTAGATATAAAACAAGCATGGAACATCAAAAATTATAGATATGTTTATGACGTATCAATGGCCAAAAAAGTCCATCATACGCATGTTTCATTTACAGAGAGGCTGATATGTGGGACCCAGCAACGCGACCTTATACAGATCTTGCATCGAGCAATGTTGCTAGTTCGAAACAGGGAGGCGCGAGCAAGAAAAAAGTTCAGCATGCACACATTTCTTTTAATGAGAGGCTGAAATGGGGGACCCAGCAGCGTGAGCAAACTGCAGATTCGTCGAGCAACACTGTCTAGTTCGGAACAAGGTAGCTCTAGAGAAGAAAAAAATCCATCATACCCACGATTCTTCTAATGTGAGGTTGACATAAGGGACCCACCAGCCTGAATAAACGGCTGATGCAGCGAGCAACGCTATCAAGTTCGGAACACAAAGGCACGATAGAGGGTAAAAAATCCATCATACACACGTTTCTTCTAATGAGAGGATGACATGTGGGGCCCAGCAACATGATTAAACGGTAGATGCATCGAACAACGCTATCAAGTTAGGAATAGGGTAGCACGAGCCAAGGAAAAAATTCCATCATCACACGTTTCTTCTAACGAGAGGATGACATGTGGGGCTCAAGAGGTTGGTTAAACGGTAGATGTGTCGTGTAGCGCTATCAACTTCTGAACGGGGTAGCCAGCAAAGGAAAAAATTCCATCATACACACGTTTCTTCTAATGAGAGGATGACATGTGGGTCATAGGAGGATGATTAAACGATAGATGCATCGAGCAGCGCTATCAAGTTCGGAATAGGGTAGCGCGAGCGAAGGGAAAAATTCCATCATACACACGATCCTTCTAATGGGAGGCTGACATGTGGGCCCTAGTAGCCTGACTAAACGGAAGACGCATCGAGCAACGTTATCGAGTTCAAATCAGGGAGGCACGACCAAAAAGTATGGTCTGCTAGAGACACTGACGTCCAGGACCCACACGCCTCAAAAGACTTCGGCGAGTCAACATCACGCGAGGAAACAAAAATCTTGCTTGTCCCACGCGCTGGCCGAGCTTCCTCCATGTTTTTAGCAGATCTGTCGTAGTAGACGGCCGCGAAACAGGAAAAAAAGTTTTCCATCAGCCACGGCCGAGCCGAGAATTTCATCGGGGAAGACGTGCCTTCTACGACGACCGTCGGGCCAAGTCGTTGCGGAAGGAAACTTTTCTTGTAGTGAGCAATGCAACTAGATTATTTGTACTCTAGTGCAAGTGGGAGACTAAAGGAGATATGCTCTAGAGGCAAATAATAAAAGGGTTTTATTGTCATATATCATTAGTTCATAATAGTTTTATATCATGATGTAACTGTATCAATCGGAAACTTGGATACAAGTGTGGTATATAAACAAACCTAGGTCCCTAGTAGCCTCTATTCAACTAGTTCATTGGTCAGATGATGATCAAGGTTTCCTGATCATGGTGCTATGAAAAGAAAGCCAACTGACAATGAAGTCATATCATCTAGAATGATGTGACGGACATTTCCCACCAATGATTGTTGCAATATGATCATGTCACTTAGCTCATGTTGCAATTGTCAAAAACAGAGTGTCCTAATCCTTAGACCGCGAGATCATATCAATCACTATCTCTAAAGGATTGTTTAGATAGCATCAAACGTCACTCGGTTAAACAATAATCATAAAGCTATGTTTAGGTATCCAAAGGGGCATGTAGAGGCATTATGCATCATGATCGGGATTTGTTCTTCTGTGTGACAGGAAGATACACTGGACCCACTCGGTGAATTAAATCCATGTTGCGCAACACATGACTAGGTCATGGGGATGGAATTTCACGGGAACAAGTAAAACAGTACTTGTTGGAAATGAGATTGAACAAGGTATCGTGATACCGATGATCAAATCTTGGACAAGTCTTGTATCACGTAACAAAGGGAATTGGACATATCGTTTCAGGTTCGACAGGATGGAGAATCGTGGAGTGCATAGGGCTTAACATGGGCATCCCGGTCCCATTGTTGATCATTGATGGAGATTATGTCTATAGCATTCACGAACCCTAGGGAAACACAATTAAGGGTGATACAACACTTGGAGATCCTCCTGTAAAATGGAATCATGAAAGAGATAGAAATTTATCATTCTGGAGAGATCCGAAGTTGTTCGGAGAAAGAAGGAAAAGGTTGAAAGGAGTTTCGGATAAATGGACATTTAAAATATGCATTTATTATATGTTAATTATGAATGAACTTATACTAAATAAATATTTAAATTCAAATTTATAAAGCAACTTTCTCATTAGGCCAAAATCCCGGAGGAAATTGGCCCAGGAGAAAGCCGCAAGAAAAGGCAAAAAATAGCAAAAGAAAAAGGGCTGGTTTGACCAGCCCACACCCACGTGGGCAACAGTTAGTGCGCACCGCGCTGGGAAAGCAGCAGCCGCTAGCCAACCAGCCCCTTTTGTTTTTGCATATTTCCTTCATAAAATTAGTCCCACATGGGGCACCTAAAGGGGGGCACACATCCCTTCCCCTATATAAAGGGGTGCCTATGGGAGAATTAAAATACACACCAATAGATATTCTCTAAGGCTTCTTTCCTTAGAGAAAATCCCCCTCTATCTCTAGTTGCCTATGCCGTGGCATGGTCCCAAGGAAAGGACTATACATGCAAAGTCAACACATCTGCGGCACGCCGTTGTGCTGTAGGGATTTCGCCAGGAGGTCTACTTCCGCAACCTTGGTAGGGATCAAGAAGTTCGGGAGTCATTGTATTGCACCGTATGTGTGTGATAACTCGGGGGAGCTGCACTTGCAGCGACCAAACCATCATGCAAGGACCTAGACAAGAGGTGTTGTGCAAGGAGCTTCACGACCTTGAGGTCGGACGGGTACGACTACATCATCCACGCTCCTGCATGAGTGTAACACTCTCTTAGTATTTAAGGGTACATTACCGTTGTCTTCCTCCGTTGCTGCATTATTTGTAGATAGATCCTTGGGCATTTAGGGTGTTCCACATAGTAAATTTTTTAGTATCTATTGCGGAAACCCTTCAAATCCCAGCTAATCCAACAAACATCATAACAAGATGAACATCCTCTTAGTATCACCAAGATGAGATCCAAACCACAAGACATACACAATTGTAGAACCTGAGTAGCATGGTAGGATAGGGAACTCATAAACATAAAGCTCCATCTTGGTCATTATTAGGACTACCAACATTAATAACAGTACCAAAGTGTAATCAGGACTTAAGCCTAACTTTGGAGAACTAACAACCAAGAGTGACATGGAGTTTTCCGTGTAGATAATCAATCTAGACTAGTACCAAGACTCTACTAAAATTAACCAATGCAACAATTATGATCAAGTACTAGTATAACACTCGAATGGAAGCATACATTACTCACAAGGAACACCATCAATTGGTGTTGCAAGGATAAAGAATTTTAATAGGTGAAGTAGGAGCAAAAGAAGAGAGAGATGATCACTTACATGTGGTCCTCACTCTAGCATAATGAAGAGAAAGTAGAGGGGTCGATGAAGGAGATATTCCCTAGAGGCAAATAATAAATGGAGTTTATTATCATATCTCAATTAGTTCGTAATAATTTCATATTGTGCTATAACTGTATCAAGTGGAAACATTGATACATGTGTGGTATGAAACAAACCAAGCCCCTAGTAGCCTCTATTCATACTAGTTCGTTGGCAACCGATGATCAAGGTTTCCTGATTATGGAGCTTTTATGCCAATTGACAACGAGGTCATATCATTAGTGAATGATGTGATGAACATTACCCAAAGATTGCGACATGATCAAGTCACAGAGTTCATTGTTGCCATACTTAGAAACATAGTCTCCTTCTCCTTAGACCATGAGATCATATTAATCACTGTCTCCCGAGGCTGCCTTAACTGCATCAAACATCACTCGGTAAAACGGTAATTATAAAGGTGTACGTTAGGTATTCTAGAGGAACAGTTGAGGACTGTGAATCAAGTCCGGGATTTGTTCACCCGTGTGACGGGTAAGATACATAAGGCTGACTTGGTGAGATTACATTCATAATATTGCAACATGTGACTAGTTCACGAGGATGTAATATCGCGGGAAGAAGTAAAATAGAACTTATCAGTAATGAGATTGAACAAGGTATGTGATACCAATGATCAGATCCTAGACAAGTCGTATCAAAGAAACAAAGGGAATTAGACTCGACATTTTACGGTTGAAATGACAGTGTCATCATGGAATGCACAGGGGTCATTATGGGCATCCCGGTCCCACTATTGATTATTGATGGGATCATGTTTGTGCCATTCCTGAGCCATGGGGAAATACACTTAAGAGATCATCTGTAAGTTGGAATCACAGTAGAGAAAGAGAAAGCCGGAATAGTTCCCAAGAGAGATCTGAAGTTGTTCGGAGAAATAAAGAAAGGAAAAGACGGAAAGGTGTTTCGGATAAATGGAAATTTATAATATGAATTTATTATATATTAATAGTGAATTAATATATACTAAATTAATATTTATAGGGCGACTTTCTCAATAGGCCAAAACCTTGGAGGGAATTGGCCCAGGAGAAAGCCACCCTCAAAAGGAAAAAAGGAAACAACAGAAAAACAGTCCCTGTCGTGTGTGGGCTAGGCGGCCCACATAGGCGAGCGGCTAGGTGCTAGGTGCCACGTGGGCGACAACCATCTAGGTGCTACTCGCGAGCTACATCCTTGTGGCCCAGGCGGGTGGGCACTAGGCGGTCGTCGCGACGACCCGTCGCACGCAAGGCCGGCCTAGGCAGGGCGCAGCCATGCGGGAGGCAGGCGGGCGCACGGGTGGGTGATGAGTGCATATTTTTATAATGTTTTATATTACTATTTGGCATTGTAGATGTAGGATCTTGGTACTTTACGGCGTTTGCGCGCACATTTTATGTCTGTTTTCACCTGGATCAGGACAGATGATGGATCCAACGGATCCAATTATTAAAGCAGCTGTACTGAGGAGAGAAGAAGTTAAAAACAACGTAAATCACTTATTTTGGAAATATTAATAATACCAGAAAAAACCAGAAGCGAACAAAGGAGGCAGAGAGTGCAATGACCAACTATAAGGCGGGAGCATTTCTTCCGCCTGTATAGCTCTGGCCATATAGCTGGCGCCGCCTCCGCCTCGTCAAATAGTTTCACCCCGTGCAATTGGTTCGAAGAGGCGATATACAGAACACCTAAAAATCGCAGAAATCTCACCTCTGGAAGGCATCTGGAGTGGGAACTCATCCACAAGGGATCCATCTTCGCCCTACGCAAATCTAGGAGGCTAAGGCATCGATCTTCATCATCCACCGCTGCATCACCACCATCTCCATCCATTCCATCTACATCTTGTCTAGATCTTGTTGTAATTCCTATACTCGTTGTGGATTTATACAACTACTATTCATCTATGATTGTTTCTATTATCATTGCCATGATATTGATTTCCTCCATGTCTGAGTAGATCATTAGTTCTTGGGGAGATGGAGAAACCCTAGTATGAGATTGAAATAAGATAAAGTCGATTATGATATTCATCGTTGTGACCATGTGTTAGATTCTCTACATCTTGATGTTGAGAGAAGTCGACCTCTCAATATTTGCCTCTCGTGGGGACTTGATGGAGGGAACTTTTTGTTGGTAAACGGAGGCGTGCTAGCACTTATAGTGACTATAAAGCTGTTAGCACTCCTTACGTATCAACTTGGGAAATTGAGGAAACTCATGGAACACTATCTATGCCATGTGATACGTCCTACGGGATTACGTCCCTTAATAGTGCAGTAATTCGATTGATGTCGACTGTTGACTGCTGTGGTTATGAGGATGGTGTGAGCAGCCGTTGTTGCCTATTCATCCACATACGGAGTTTCTCCCACACATACATAGTTGAGAATGTTCATGATGATAATCTTTATCTTAGATCTTTACAATACTAGTGGTGTATTCGCTACTCCCTGAGAACACTTTTTCCCTACTACGGTTCCAATCTCTTTTACATACACAATACTTACTTTCTATATTAAGTTATTTTTCTTTACTTTATTATTCCTCTTATACCCAAAACCCAAAAACACATTTTTACACAATACTCGCAATTTATCTTGTTACTTAGAACTTTATCTAGCATTTCTATCGCAATATTTATTTCAAGGATAATTAGATTTCAGACTCATGCTCCCTGTGGGATCGATATCTTTATTTCGAAACTAGTTACAAACGATCTGTGCACTTGCAGTCATCAAGCTATTTTCTGGTGCTGTTGCCGGGGAGCTAAGTGTTGTAGGTCTTTTAGTTTTTACTTATTTATTTTTGTCTTGCTAAATTTTGTTTTGAGTTACAGGTTTCTACCAACATAATGGACTTTGAGCATATGATTAGTGCTAACCAACTCAACCACTTTGGGAAGCCCTATGATATTTATAAAAGAGACAACTCCAATGAGAAGACAAGGGGGTTTGAAATAAATCCTCTACTACTTAGTATTCTACACAAGAAGCAATTTACTGGAGATGAAGAAGATCCTGATCCATATGAGCATATTGCATGTTTTAAAGATATATGTGGCACTTTTCTATTGAGAGGATATACTGCTGATGAGGTAAGGGTTAAACTTTTTAGTCAAACTTTGACAAGTACAGCTCTCTCATGGTATAGATCTCTACCCCTGAAGCCACTACTACTTGGGATAATTTAGCCTGGGAATTTCTATCAAAATATTATCCATTATCAAAATCTTTTGGAATCGGGCGTCTTATAATGACTTGGAAGAATCGTTCTAATGAAGGATTAGTAAGAGCTTATATTAGATTTAAAGATTTACTACGACTATGTCCTGATCATGATTTGTCTGAATGGTATTTGTTACATATCTTTTATGGCGGTTTAATTGAACCTAATAAAATTGAACTAGACTCTTTCATGGAAGGAGCCTTTATGAATCTTCCCATACCTAAAGCTTGGGCTTTATTGAATAGAATTCGTGATCATAGAGTTGCATGGAATTTTGGTCTAGGAAGTGAAGGAGGTGTATAAATAGAGCATGATTGTATTCATGATTATAATAAAAAAGTCCATGTTAAAGAATTATCTAAAGAACTTTATCTGGATTTAGATCTTGTGTTGCAAGTTGTTAAAGCTTTTACAGAACATATTAAAGCTCCAAAGGAGGGTCCAATCAAGTATGATCCACCACCTGAACCAGAGAAGAAAAGAGAAGATAAAGCAACACTTGCCTCCATGGAACCAAGATATGAAGTGCCTTTCCCTAAGACTGCACAAAAGCATATTTTTGAATATGAACAGGTCAAAGCAGTACAATAAAAGAGGGAAGAGGAAAGTGTGCCAGAAGTCACGGAACACCTGAAAGAAAACAAAGATGAAGAGGTAACCAAGGAAGAAATTATGGCTATGTACTCAAACTGTAATATAGTTGAACTTGATGTAGAGACTTCCATATTGGTTGGAGGTAAAACAAAGGTAAAAGATGTGGGTAAGCCTATTCTTCCCTGCATATTTAAAGAAACCTCTCAATACGGTTTATGTGATCTTGGCACCGAAGTTAATGTTATATCTTATGATTTCTACCTAGAAATAAAATAAGAAATAGAACCGGCTACCATTGAAAATACTGATATAACAATTATGTTAGCCAATAAAAGCCTTAGAATTCCAATGGGAATAGTTGACAATGCAACTATCACAATTGGCAACAAAGACTTTCCTATTGATTTTGTAGTTGTTGATATGCCAGCTGACACTTTTTGCCGTATTATATTTGGACGAACCTTTTTGGGTGATATAGGTGTCTATGTTAATTTCAAGAAGGAGATTGTGACTCTTAAGCTTGGGGGGATGGAAAATAAATTCCATTTTTCCAAATTTAAAGACAGACCTCCACAAGTACAAGAAGAAGAGGAACATAGAACTATTGAGGAAATGGCGGCTCTTTTCTTTGGTAATCAAGAAGAAGAAATAAATGAAGATCCAAATTATGAAGAAATAATTATGGAGGACAAGTCCCTAGAAGAGCAAGAAGATGAATTCGATTTGCTTCCTATTTTGGGACCTCCAACCGATGAGGCTTTTGAAGAGCCAGAAAAGAGACAGGACGAGGAATTACCACCCCAGAGTTGAAGACTCTACTAGATAATCTCAAATACAGGTTTTAGATGATACCAATAAATTTCCTGTTATTATTAGTGCCAAACTTTTAGGAGAAGAAGAAGAACTCATGAGGATACTTAAGGAGCATCGACAAGCCTTTGTGTACTCAATGGATGACTTGAAGGGCATTAGTCCCATGATAGCCATTAATTGAATATTCATGGAAGAAGGTGCAAAACTAGTTGCTGAATTTAATAGAAGACTAAAGCCTAAAATGAAAGAAGTGGTAAGAAAAGAAATTGTGCGTCTACTGGACGTAGGTATAATTTATCCTGTTAAAGAGAGTGGTTGGGTAAGTCTTGTTCATTGTGTCCCTAAGAAGGGCGGGTTTACTATTGTTCCTAATGAAAACAATGAACTAATACCTACTAGAACTATTGTTGGGCACATGATATGCATAGACTTCAGGAAACTAAATAAAGAAACTAGGAGAGATCACTATCCATTACTGTTCATAGATCAAACTTTAGAAAGGTTAGCAAACCATACTCATTTTTGTTACTTGGACAGATACTTTGGTTTCTCTCAAATAGTTGTTCATCCAGATGACCAACTTAAAACAACTTTCATAAGTCCTTAGGTTTACATGCTTACCAACGTATGCATTTTGTTCTATGTAATGCTCCAGCTACTTTTCAACGATGTATGACTGCTATTTTTGTTGATTTCATAGAACTAATAATGGAAGTATTTATGGATGACTTTTCTGTCTATGTAACTTCATATACTAGTTGCTTGGATAATCTCAAGAAAGTTTTGCAGCATTGTGAAGAAACTAATCTTGTTCTAAACTGGGAGAAGTGCCACTTTATGGTCAAAGGTATAGTCCTCGGACACAAAGTATCAGGTAAGGTAATTGAAGTGGATAGAGCTAAGGTTAAAGCAATAGAGAGAATGCCACCACCTAGGGATATTAAAGGTATAAGAAGTTTTCTTGGTCATGTGGGTTTTTACAGAAGGTTCATTAGAAATTTCTCTGGGATATCTAAACCTTTGAATAACCTCTTGCAAAAGGGAATGAGATTTAATTTTGATGATAAGTGTCTTGAAGCCTTTGATAAACTAAAAAATGCTTTAACTCGAGCTCCCATCATTAAACCACCTATCTGGGATACAACCTTTGACTTAATATGTGAAGCTGGCGATGATGTTGTAGGAATAACTCTTGGACAACATATTGGTCGTAGATTTAATATTATACATCATGCTAGTAGAACTCTTAATGGTGCTCAAAAGAATTACCCGAAGGAAGAAAAGGAACTGTTTGTTGTATTTTTCTCTTGCAATAAATTTTGTTCTTATATAATTGATGCAAAGGTGAGAGTTCATACGGATCGTGATGGCTTAAAAGAACTCCTTGAGAGGAAAGAACATAAGCCAAGACAGATCCGTTGGATTCTTTCACTACAAGAATTTGAGTTGTAGATTATGCAAAGGCAGGAAATAAAGATGTTAGATGAAGTGTCCATGCTTGCATAGGAAGACACCAATCTTATTGAGAGGAACTTTAGTCCTGGTGATTTTCGTTTACGAGAATTATTTGATGAACTAAAGTTAATTCCTCCAAAATAGAAGGAGTCCTTGTTGTGGGATGAACTATTCATCCCTGATTAAATGAGTGGTAAGTGCAAGGTAAGTGTTCTTACGCAAATAAGTGATTTATTTTCACCATTTTTACTCTTTAAAATTCTGTTTTCGAATTCCTTGTGTTTTTCTGAAGTTTTAGAGGGGTTTTACCAACTATACGGGTGGAGCTATACGATCGGAGAGGGGGCTCCCGCCATATAGTTGGTCGTTAAACTCTTTTTATCATTTTTAAGAAATTGTTTTCGATATCTGAGCCTATACGGTCGCAACTATACGACTGGAGCAAAAATTCCGGCCGTATAGTTGGTCGTTGAACTCTCAGATAGTTTTGCTTTTTGGTGTCTGTATCTATACGGTCACAACTATATGACCGGAGCAAAAATTCAAGCCGTATAGTTGGTCATTAAACTCCCATGCACTTTTGATTTTTGGTGTTTGAAACTATACGGTCACAACTATACGACCGGAGCAAAAATTCCGGCCATATAGTTGGTCGTTAAACTCTCATACACTTTTCGTTCGATCTATCATTACAAAAAAAATGTTATTGTTGGTTCCGAGTCATGATTTAATCGACCTGGACTCGAGATATTTGGAAATATTTTCTCGGAACCAACTATACGGCCGGACCTATACGGGCCACACCCGTATAGTTGGTCGTTACGCGGCAGGTTACTCCCAAATCCGTGATTTCTTTCTCTATTCTGTTTGGATTGTTTTCTTGGATGACAATTTGGTGTTTCTCGCGAGTTTTACCGATCTTTGACCCCTCTTATATACTGCCATTGTCCCTCTCTCTCTCTAATCGCAATCTACAGAAACCAATCTACCTCTTATTTCGCGAGAGGGCTCTCAACCAAGGGATAGATGTCAAGAAGAAGGGATCCCATGGAGATCGGGAGCAATAGCTACCAAGGCAAGGAGATCAAGACCATCCCTATAGAGTTCCTCGATGCCGACCATGGGTGTCAGAAGAGGGATTTGAAGGCCCTAGAGCTGAAGATTGAGGAATTGGACAAGGAGAAGCCAAGGACACCCAAACACCTTCGATTGCTATGACTTTATCTTGATAAACTTGATGAAGATATCAAGCGGACAACCGAAGCGGGTTTTTCCATGAGTCTTAAGGTTCTACAAACACTCCAAGATAACAATGAGTTCATTAAAGAACAAGTGAAAGTGCTGGAGAGGAACAATCTTTTCTACAAGCTGCGTGTTAAGGAATTAGAAGCTGTCAATCAATCCCTCCGCCTCAGGCTGGCCCGTGAGGAGAAGATACCACATGCCATGGCGCCCTAGTGATCTACAACAATCACGGTATCAAATAATCGCAAGGGATTATTTGATCCCGCCTGGCTTGGTTCCAAGCTTGGGGAGATCTTTAAGACCTTGTAATCTATCTTATAAGTTTTTATTATTATTCTTACATTAGTTCAAACTAGAAACAAAGTTTGCATAATTAGAATTCCCTTCAGGAATAGTCGATCCCTTTTATGAAATTGCGAGTTTATTATTATATATGGAGCAATATTAGGATTGTGTTTGCTTTATTGATATATGAAAGGCTTGAGTATGATTTTACTTGCACTTGATGATAGCAATAGGAGTCTTCCACACAATTGGTATTAATGGAACACATAAAGATAATTTGTTCAATATGTTGTAAGTCTATGGTTTGATTAACAAAGAAAAATTATCTATGCAATTAAGTTGAAAAAGAAGGCCTTAAACAAAGGAAAATGAAAGTGTTATCTAAATAGAGTGAGAACAAGTCGAGGTAGAATCTTCAAGTCATAAGAATACTTCATATGCAGTTGGAATTTGATAATTGAGATCGTTGAACTTTGAATTCCTACATGAAGCAGAATATATGGCTAGCTCCTTTGCGCAACACTTAAAACAAAAGTGTGAGCATATATGCAAAAGAAAAGAAAAAGAAAAGAAGAAAAAGTGCGAATGTGCAAAGAGAAAATAGGCATATACCACTATATTGTAGTATGACAAAGAAAACACTTTTGAGATTTTGAATCCCAAGTGAATACGATGATCCTAAAACACTTGGGACTACCTTGTTAACGGATACATTGCAAATGTATCTATAATTTTTGATGTTCCATGCTTGGTTTTATCCACTTTCTTGTGTTTTGTCCACACTTTGTAGTACTTTTCATATGATTTATTGGACTAACCTATTAACAAGAGCCACCGTGCCAGCTGCCTATTTTCTGATGTTTTTGGTTCCGGGAAACTCAGAAAATGAATATTCTCGGAATTGGACGGGACAAAAGCCAAAGTGCCTATTTTTCCGGATGTCATCAAGTGCCAGAATACGAGACGGAGAGGGGCCAGGGGCCACCACACCACCTGGCCGCGTGGCCAGGCCTGGCCCGCGCCAGGGGGTGGTGTGTCCAGCCCAGGCACCCCCTCGGCCTCCCCTTCCGACTATAAGAAGCCCTCGGGACATAAACCCTAAGTACCCGATCAAAAATCCACGAAAGAGTCTGTAGCCGCCGTCATCTCCATCCCTATATCGGGAGGGATCTGAAGCTCTTCTCAGCACCCTACCGGAGGGGAGAATTCATCCTAGAGGCCTTCTTCATCACCATGCAAGCCTCCGGTGTGATGCGTGAGTAGTTCATTCTTGGACTACGGATCCATGTAGTAGCTAGATTGTTGGTTCTCCTCCTTTGTGCTTTCATGTCTAGATCTTGTGAGCTCCGTTCATGATCAAGATCATCTATTTGTAATTCTGCATGTTGTGTTTGCGGGGATCCGATGGATATTGAGATGCTATTTTAGATTGATTATTGATTCTATCATGTCTTTGTTATTTGTGATCTTGCATGCTTCCCGTTGTTAGTAGCTATCTTGGCCAAGTAGATGCTAGCAACTCCAAGAGTTGGTATTTATGCTCGATAGTGGGTTTATGCCTCTGGTAATCTGGGGAAGTGACAGAAATCTCTAAGGTACTAGATGTGCTGTTGCTACTAGGGAGAAAACAACAATCCTTTGTTCATAGAACAATCGTATTGTTTACTTTACACGCAGTTCGTAAAGCAATAATCTGTTGCTTGCAACTTAATACTGGAGGGGGTTCGGATGATAACCTGAAGGTGGATTGTTAGTCATAGATGCAGTTGGATGGCGGTCTATGTATAATGTTGTAATCCCCAATCAAGTCTCAAAGGAGTCAAGATGATTAGTATATGCATGTATTGCTTTCTCGATGTTTGTCAGTTTCCTTGCTGTAATTTGTTCACCCAACATGTTATCTATCTTAAGGAGAGCCACCTCTAGTGAACTATGGATCCCAGTCCTTGTCTTTCACATACAATCTACAATCTTTTACTGCTTTGTGTCTACTTTCTACAAACTTTTACTTCTTTCCATTCGATACGTTTAATCCTTTGTTTTCCACAAAACACGGTGAGATTGACAACCTCATCGCAAGTTGGGGACAAAGTTCTGTGGTTGTGTTGTGTAGCTCTCCACGTTGCTACTAGCACCTGTAGTGCGCCCTGCCAAAGCTCAACTAGTAACACCTTTGGGGTGTTTCTTTGCTCCTACTGGTTCGATTAAACCTTGGTTTCATAACGGAGGGAAACTTGTTGTTGTGCTCATCATACCTTCCTCTTAGGGTTCCCAACGAGCTCTACATCAACACCGCCATCAAGCATTTTTCTGGGCGCCGTGCATTGAGCCATCATTAACTCATTCAGTTGAACTGGATTCTTTTACATTATGTTGAGATTCATATTTTATGAACTATTGATAACCAAAGGTGTGGAAGCCTTCAAATACTATTCAGATGGTTCGAGTAAGGTACTATTCATGAACTTATTGCCTTGTATCATACATGATAAACACATGCTGCAATTGCCTCATTTGTTTTATCGACTCGGCTTCATGAATATGAGGATCACATCCATTAAGCTAAAAACTTGCTCGGGACGAGAAAGAGTCTAAGCTCTGGGAAGTTGATGAGTGCATATTTGCATCATGTTTTATATTATTATTTGCCATTGTAGATGTAGGATCTTGGTATTTTACAGCGCTTGCGTGCACATTTTATATCTATTTTCACCAGGATCAGGATAGATGATGGATCCAATGGTACTTAGGAGAAAAGGAGTCAAAAATAACATAAATCGCTTATTTGGGAAATATTAATAATACCAGAAGAAAACCAGAAGCGAACAAAGGAGGCAGAGAGCGCAATGACCAACTATACGGCGGGAGCATTTCTTCCGCCCGTATAGCTCCGACCGTATAGTTAGCATCGCCTCCGCCTTGTCAAATAGTTTCACCCTGTGCAATTTGTTCAAAGAGACAACATACAAAACACCTAGAAATCGCAGAAACCTCACCTCCGGAAGGCATCTGGAGTGGGAACTCATCCACAAGGGATCCATCTTCGCCCTACACAGATCCAGGAGGCTGAGGCATCGATCTTCATCATCCACCGCTGCATCACCACCATCTCCATCCATTCCATCTACATCTTGTCTAGATCTTGTTGTAATTCCTATACTCATTGTGGATTTATAAAAGTACTATTCATCTATGATTGTTTCTATTATCATTGCCATGATGTTGATTGCCTCCATGTCTGAGTAGATCATTAGTTCTTGGGGAGATGGAGAAACCCTAGTATGAGATTGAAATAAGATAAAGTCGATTATGATATTCATCGTTGTGACCATGTGTTAGATTCTCTACATCTTGATGTTGAGAGAAGTCGACCTCTCAATATTTGCCTCTCGTTGTGTTGTGCAGGTCTCCACGTTGCTACTAGCATCGGTAGTGCGCCCTGCCAAAGCTCAACTAGTAACACCTTTGGGGTGTTTCTTTGCTCCTACTGGTTCGATTAATCCTTGGTTTCATAACTGAGGGAAACTTGCTGCTGTGCTCATCATACCTTCCTCTTGGGGTTCCCAACGAGCTCTACATCAACACCGCCATCAAGCATTTTTCTGGGCGCTGTGCATTAAGCCATCAAGCATTTTTTTGGCGCCGTTTCCGGGGAGTCAAGGACATCTTCACAAGAGGAGTCCCTCATATCCATTCTCTTTACTTTGTTATTTTTGTTTTGCTTAGTTTCTTTTGCTTTGTTTGCTTGTTTAGTTATAAAAAACACAAAAAAATTAGTTTTACTAGTTTGCTTTCTTATTTGAAACACACACAAAAATGACTACTCTTGAAAACACTAAGTTGTGTGACTTCACTAGCACCAACAAGAATGATTTTATGAGCACACCTATTGCTCCACCTGTGGCTGAAAATACTTTCTTTGAGATAAAACCTGCTTTGCTCAATCTTGTTATGAGAGCACAATTTTCTGGTATTGGTAATGAAGATGCTACTTCCCATCTAAATAACTTTGTTGAACTTTGTGAGATGCAAAAGCATAGGGATATAGATGGCGATATTATTAAGCTGAAATTGTTTCCTTTCTCCTTGAGAGGAAAAGCTAAAGAATGGTTGAATTCCTTAACTAGGAATAGTATTAATTCTTGGACTAAGTGCAAAGATGCTTTTATTGGAAAATACTATCCTCCTGCTAAGATTATATCCATTAGAAGTGAAATAATGAAGTTTAAACAACTTGATAATGAGCATGTTGCTCAAGCTTGGGAAAGAATGAAATCTTTGGTATAGAATTGTCCCACTCATGGACTGACTGCTAGGATGATCATCCAAACTTTTTATGCAGGATTGAACTATTCTTCAAGGAACCTATTAGACTTTGCTGCTGGAGATACCTTTATGACCATCACTTTGGGTGCTGCAACAAAACGTCTGGACAATATGATGGTTAATTATTCTGAATGGCATGCTGAGAGAGCTCCACAAGGTAGGAAGGTAAATTCTGTTGAGGAAACCTCCTCCTTGAGTGATAAGATTGATATTATTATGTCTATGCTTGTTAATGGGAAAGCCCATATTGATCCAAATAATGTTCCTTTAGCCTCTTTGGTTGCTCAAGAAGAGCAAGTTGATGTGAACTTCATAAGAAATAACAATTTTGGCAACAATGCTTATGGTAATAATGCTTATAGGAACAATTTTGGTAACAACAATTAGAAGCCATATCCTCCCAATAATGGTAATGCTTATGGAAATTCTTACAACAATAATAAGAGTGCTCCCTCTGAACTTGAAGTTATGCTTAAAGAATTTATTAGTAAATAAACTGCTTTTAATAAAACTATTGAGGAAAAACTCTCTAATGCTGAAAGAAATATAACATCTTTGGCTGAAGCTCAATCTTCTTTGAATAAAATGGCTGCTAAACCTGAAACTAATGATAATCCCTTTGCAGCTACTAATGCTATACAAGTAAGAATTGATGAAAATGTTAGACTATTAGCTGAATTACATGCTAAGTGGGAAAGAGAAGATGAAATTGCTAGAAACATTAGTGTTTCTACTATTACCAGCACTAGTGTTGAGGCTAGTAATAGTTCTACTACTTTAGATGATAAGTATGGTTTTGATCTTGATGGTTGCAACATCTCTGAAGTTATTAAGTTCCTATAAAAGCTTGCTAAAAGTCCTAATGCTAATGCTATGAACATGGCCTTTACAAAACACATTACTGATGCTCTCATAAAGATTAAAGAAGAAAAGATGAAACATAAAGCTTCTATTCCTATAAAACAAGAAGATGGTTGGGAACCCATCATTAATATGAAAGTGAATGACTTTGATTTCAAAGCTTTATGTGATCTTGATAGTAGTGTTTCTATTATGCCTAGAAGGATTTATGATATGCTTGATTTGCCTCCACTTGAAGATTGTTATTTGAATGTCCCACTTGATGATAATTCTAAAAAGAAACTCACGGGGAGTCTTAATGATGTTCTTATTATGGTTAACAATGCCTATGTCCCCGTTGATTTCTATGTTTTGGATGTTGAATACAATGCTTCTTGTCCTATTACTTTGGGAAGACCTTTTCTTAGAACTGTTGGTGCCATCATTGATATGAAAGAAGGCACCATTAAATATCAACTCCCACTCAAGAAAGGTATAGAACACTTCCCTAAAAAGAGAGAAAAGATTTCTTTTGCTTCTTCTATGAAAACAAAATTTGGTCTTAATGCTTCTTCATTTGAGAACACTTGATTCTTTCTTGCTTCTTATGCCTAACTTAAAGGCGTTAAAGAAAAGTACTTATTGGAAGATAACCCAAAAGTTTTAAATGAGTCTTAAAAGTTATTACCTCTGTAATAACCTCTCATTATCCTTTTTATTTTCTTTTTGTGCCAAGAATAACCTCTAATGAGAGAGAAGTAATGATTGGGAAAGTTGTTGTCCCGAAACAGATTTCTGGAGCTTCACCGTAAAAATTCGTGTAAAATATCTGACCGTATTTTTGAGGCATGAATTTTTGTGCTTCTAACCTAGGTTTTTATCTAACTTTCGTTAGTTCAACACTATTTGATTTGAGCAACATAAGGTCTTCGAAAAAATTCGTCTTTACCTACTGGTCTGTTTTGATAGATTTCTGCCATTTTCTGCATTTGCTTCTTGTTGGTTCCTTTTTGAGTTCTTTTGGGGAATTGAGCTTTTTGAGGGAAGTGATACAGTATCTAGTGTTCTAATGAAAGTTTATTTGGTGTTAGACCTGAACCTTAAGACTTATTTATCTTAAGTGCACTAATGTTGCTAATAAAGATTGTTTGAAGTTTTGTATGATAGAAAAATTTCAGGTGTATGGAAGGAATGAGTAATGGATGAAGGATGGACTAAACCTCAAGCTTGGGGATGCCACGCGTGTCACCCCAAGAAATATCCAAGAATTACAAGCGTCAAAGCTTGGGAATGCCCAAGGCATTCCCTCTTCATCAATACAAATCCTAGGTTTCTTCCAAACGCTTCATTTTTATTGTTTCATGCACAGCTGTGTTTTTCTTGGAGCGTCTTCTTTTTCGTTTTCGTTTTGGTTTTTCGTTTGCTTTGGTTTGCTTAGTTTTCTGAATAAATTGGTTGGACCCCCTCTTTTATACATTGGTTTGCAAATAGTTTGGTTTGGTTTGGAAAAGAGTTGGAAAGTTCATGCTTATGTGGTAAAGAGAGCTTGTTTTTGACTGTGGCCTATGCTCTGTCATGCCATGCTTGGTATTGTTTTGGATTATGCTTAGTATTATTTGCTGTAGCGTGACTTGTTATAAACAATTGAGATTGCTTAATGTGCCTTGGATGAATCATGCGTTGTTTTAGCATATTAAAGCATAGTATAGTGGTATTCTCCTTTGATGCTTTATTTGGGTTGACTTGGCACATGCTCACACCATGTTATGACTTCTGAAGTCACCATAGCCTTTATGATCCTTTACTTTTCAACTTGTAGTATCACTTTATGCTTTGATCAATGATGTTTTGTTGCTCTGCATGATAATGCCCATTATTGTTCTCTTAGTTTGTCGCTCCCAGTCTTTTGCTAGCCTCCACAACAAAGTATAAGTTCCACTCATGCATCCAACTCCCTAAACCAAGTTATTCCAAAGAGTCCACCATACTTACCTACTAGCTTATGCTATTCCAAGTATATTCATGCTTTTGTTTACCTTCCAAATTAAACTTGTTATGAGAAAACTAGTGATTAAAGCTCTCACGAACTTGATGGCACACTTTACTTTTCTTGCCCTTAATAAACTTGAACCATTGTGTCTTCTATGTTGTATATGCTTGCACTTATTTGTCAGGAATTTGCAGAACCATGCTTTCATGGGGAATGCTTTCAACATTGCACTTGGTACTTGTACCTAGTTGATATCATGCTCTTTTGTATATGGATGTCGTCGGTGTGAAATGAAAGGGGAGCTTGTAAGTCCATGGAGTTATGTATATGTGTTAGAGAAACGCCTGGGCCGCTGGTCTAATCCATGTTGACATGGTGGAAACCTGCAGCGTAACCATAATGAGCTATCTATGAAGCATTCTTCTTATAAAAAAAGAGTCCTATATTGAAAAAAAAAGAGAAAAAAAGAGATACTATGAAAAGAGGAAAGAGAGAAAAAAGCACCATGTTCCCATGGTAAATAAGAAGAATGCTGAGATGCTCGTTGTCTGCTTGCCTTGTCATTTTGATATGGGGATTCTTCCGTATCATCGGTCAAGGGGTACCCCGTTGGCGGTTCTCAATGATACACATATACTTACAATGACAAGAACTTACCGGTGACTAAACTTGAGTAGCATGACGAGCGTCCCTCGTATACAAGGGACATGAGATTTCTGACTTATACTTTGTCAAGCATGTACACCATAGTTTGTTCACTTTAACCTTAATCACTTCAAGATGCTTATGATAGGGGCAATGAGAGATGAAAGCTATAAGTACTATAATCTTTGGAAGCTCTTTATGAGACTTGAATCCCTACTTCCTTTTATAAAAAGGCCTTTCTTCCACCATTATATTGAGTCTCCACCTTCTATCTTTATGCACCTACTTTGAGAGCATAGTGGCCATTCTTAGTTCTATGTGCATTGTCCCAAGTCTAGTTGATTGATGCATACGTTGATATTGCTTGTTTTAAACTATTGTATCTATTCACTTTTATGAACTTTGAAGGTGTCCTATGCATTTATATTTGCTACTCTATTGAGGGACAAGCTGAATACTATTATGCTATGTTTTCTTGATGTGAAACAAACAAACGTCTTACAAAGCATTGTTATTCATGAATCTTTTGTTTGTGCCTTTTCATGTTGCATCATAAGTTTCTTTGCTTATTGCTAGAACTTTGTATTTCATGTTATGATTGAAGTACTATGATCCCAGCTTTGAATGTTTTGCAAATACTTTGATCAAGTCTTTGATGGTGCATGTCACCTCAAAAATTATTCTTTCTTTTTATCACTTACCTACTCGAGGAAGAGCAGGAGTTACGCTTGGGGATGTTGATACATTGCAAATGTATCTATAATTTTTGATGATCCATGCTTGGTTTTATCCACTTTCTTGTGTTTTGTCCACACTTTGGAGTACTTTTCATATGATATCTTGGACTAACCGATTAAAAGAGCCACAGTGCCAGTTGCCTGCTTTCTGCTTTTTTGGTTCCAGGAAAGTCAGAAAATGAATATTCTCGGAATTGGATGGGACAAAAGCCAAAGTGCCTATTTTTCCGGATGTCATCAAGTGCCATAATACGAGACGGAGAGGGGCCAGGGGGCCACCACACCACCTGGCTGCGCGGCCAGGCCTAGCCCGTGCTAGGGGGTGGTGTGGCTAGCCCAGGCACCCCCTCGGCCTCCCCTTCCGACTATAAGATGCCCTCGGGACGTAAACCCATGTACCCGATCAAAAATCCACGAAAGAGTCTGTAGCCGCCGTCATCTCCATCCCTAGATCGGGAGGGATCTGAAGCTCTTCCCCGCACCCTGCCGAAGAGGGGAATACACCTTGGAGGCCTTCTTCATCACCATGCAAGCCTCCGGTGTGATGCGTGAGTAGTTCATCCTTGGACTACGGATCCATGTAGTAGCTAGATGGTTGGTTCTCCTCCTTTTTGCTTTCATGTCTACATCTTGTGAGCTCCATTCATGATCAAGATCATCTATTTGTAATTCTGCATGTTGTGTTTGCGGGGATCCGATGGATATTGAGATGCTATTTTAGATTGATTATTGATTCTATCATGTCTTTGTTATTTGTGATCTTGCATGCTTCCCGTTGTTAGTAGCTATCTTGGCCAAGTAGATGCTAGCAACTCCAAGAGTTGGTATTTATGCTCGATAGTGGGTTCATGCCTCTGGTAATCTGGGGAAGTGACAGAAATCTCTAAGGTACTAGATGTGCTGTTGCTACTAGGGAGAAAACAATAATCCTTTGTTCATAGAACAATCGTATCGTTTACTTTACACGCAGTTCGTAAAGCAATAATCTGTTGCTTGCAACTTAATACTGGAGGGGGTTCGGATGATAACCTGAAGGTGGATTGTTAGTCATAGATGCAATTGGATGGCGGTCTATGTATAATGTTGTAATCCCCAATCAAGTCTCAAAGGAGTCAAGATGATTAGTATATGCATGTATTGCTTTCTCGATGTTTGTCAATTTCCTTGCTGTAATTTGTTCACCCAACATGTTATCTATCTTAAGGAGAGCCACCTCTAGTGAACTATGGATCCCAGTCCTTGTCTTTCACATACAATCTACAATCTTTTACTGCTTTGTGTCTACTTTCTACAAACTTTTACTTCTTTCCATTCGATACGTTTAATCCTTTGTTTTCCACAAAACACGGTGAGATTGACAACCTCATCGCAAGTTGGGGACAAAGTTCTGTGGTTGTGTTGTGTAGGTCTCCACGTTGCTACTAGCACCTGTAGTGCGCCCTGTCAAAGCTCAACTAGTAACACCTTTGGGGTGTTTCTTTGCTCCTACTGGTTCGATTAAACCTTGGTTTCATAACGGAGGGAAACTTGTTGTTGTGCTCATCATACCTTCCTCTTAGGGTTCCCAACGAGCTCTACATCAACACCGCCATCAAGCATTTTTCTGGGCGCCGTGCATTGAGCCATCATTAACTCATTCAGTTGAACTGGATTCTTTTACATTATGTTGAGATTCATATTTTATGAACTATTGATAACCAAAGGTGTGGAAGCCTTCAAATACTATTCAGATGGTTCGAGTAAGGTACTATTCATGAACTTATTGCCTTGTATCATACATGATAAACACATGCTGCAATTGCCTCATTTGTTTTATCGACTCGGCTTCATGAATATGAGGATCACATCCATTAAGCTAAAAACTTGCTCGGGACGAGAAAGAGGCTAAGCTCTGGGAAGTTGATGAGTGCATATTTGCATCATGTTTTATATTATTATTTGCCATTGTAGATGTAGGATCTTGGTATTTTACAGCGCTTGCGTGCACATTTTATATCTATTTTCACCAGGATCAGGATAGATGATGGATCCAATGGTACTTAGGAGAAAAGGAGTCAAAAATAACATAAATCGCTTATTTGGGAAATATTAATAATACCAGAAGAAAACCAGAAGCGAACAAAGGAGGCAGAGAGCGCAATGACCAACTATACGGCGGGAGCATTTCTTCCGCCCGTATAGCTCCGACCGTATAGTTAGCATCGCCTCCGCCTTGTCAAATAGTTTCACCCTGTGCAATTTGTTCAAAGAGACAACATACAAAACACCTAGAAATCGCAGAAACCTCACCTCCGGAAGGCATCTGGAGTGGGAACTCATCCACAAGGGATCCATCTTCGCCCTACACAGATCCAGGAGGCTAAGGCATCGATCTTCATTATCCACCGCTGCATCACCACCATCTCCATCCATTCCATCTACATCTTGTCTAGATCTTGTTGTAATTCCTATACTCATTGTGGATTTATAAAAGTACTATTCATCTATGATTGTTTCTATTATCATTGCCATGATGTTGATTGCCTCCATGTCTGAGTAGATCATTAGTTCTTGGGGAGATGGAGAAACCCTAGTATGAGATTGAAATAAGATAAAGTCGATTATGATATTCATCGTTGTGACCATGTGTTAGATTCTCTACATCTTGATGTTGAGAGAAGTCGACCTCTCAATATTTGCCTCTCGTGGGGACTTGATGGAGGGAACTACTTGTTGGTAGACGGAGGCATGCTAGCACTTACAGTGACTATAAATCTGTTAGCACTCCTTACGTATCAACTTGGGAAATCGAGGAAACTGACGGAACACTATCCATGCCATGGGATATTTTCTACGAGATTACGTCCCTTAATAGCACAGTAATTCGATTGATGTCGATTGCTGACTGTTGTGGTTATGAGGATGATGTGAGCAGCTGTTGTTTCCTATTCGTCCACATACGGAGTTCCTCCCACACATACATAGTTGAGAATGTTCATGATGATAATCTTTATCTTAGATCTTTACAATACTAGTGGTGTATCTGCTACTCCCTGAGAATGCTTTTTCCGTACTACAGTTTCAATCTCTTTTATATACGCGATACTTACTTTCTGTATTAAGTTATTTTGCTTTACATTATTATTGCTCTTATACCCAAAACCCAAAAAACAACTTTTTACATAATACTCGCATTTTATCTTGTTACTTAGAACTTTATCTAGCATTTCTATCACAATATTTATTTCAACGATTATTAGACTTCAGACTCCTGCTCCATGTAGGATCGATATCTTTATTTCGAAACTAGCTACAAATGATATGTGCACTTGCAGTCATCAGTGGTACACGGCCAAGGCCCACCAGGCTGACGCTGACCCAGACCGCAACACTGCTCGCTGCTTTTGCCTGCTGGGCCCCGGCGGGGTGGCCCACCCAGTCACCCATTTGGCCCAGTCGTCTGTTCACCTGTTTTTCCTAGTTTTTTCCTTTATTCATTAGTCCCACATGGGGCACCCAATGGAGAGGGCATGCCCCATCCGCCTATATAAAGGGATTAAATACATAATTTGAGATATTTCTCTAAGGCATTTTACTTAGAGAACTCCCCCTCTCTCTCTAAGTGTGTTGGCAAGGTCCCAAGAAAGGATTGTATGTGCAAGAGACGGTGCACCTATAGCACGCCATTGCGCTACATGTATTACAAGCCAGGGATCTACTTCCGTACTCCCGGCAGGGATCAGGGAACCAGAGGTCGTCATCGTATACCGCATGTGTACGAAACCATGAGGGTGACTCCAAGAGTGGTATCCTGGATGTCGTGAGCCGGACTGATGCATGATGGAGCAAGAGGTGACTTGTGAGGAGCTTCACGACCTTGAGGTCAGCTACGAGCACGACTACATCAACCACGTTCCCCTCGGAATGTTAACCACTTTCGGACTACAAGGGTATGTATCTGAAACCTCGGCCGTTACTACATTACTCCTAGATAGATTTTGGGCAGTTGGGGTGTTCCAATGTAGGAATTTTTTTGTTTTCTGCCACGAAAACCCTTTAGTGGTATCAGAGCCGATCTATGCATAGGTGTGTTGTATGGCCAGAACACACATGGATTGTGCGGGCATTGATCCTCTAGTTGTTACCCTCTAATGTGTACTTGTTTATATCGCGGTAATGTTTGATGAAGCGGCCCGGACCGACCTTACGTGTAATCATATGTGAGACTGGTTCCATGCTCGACATATGGCTTGTTCCGTATAAGTGGCTAGCGGGTGTCTGTCTCTCATTCAATAGTTGATATAGCATTTACAATGGAGGGCCCCGAAAGGGGTGTAGTAGAGCCAACTGTTGGATCAATGTTGTGGTTAGAAAGTTCGTCGATTAGAAATAGTTCTATTACAAAAGCCCTAAAAGCCACATAAAACTTGCAAAACATAAAGTAGACACATCTAACTTTATTTTGTAGGAGGGATTGTGTTATGATATTTCTCTAATTAGATACATTTTTACATATTATTGTGATGTTAATACCTTTTTACATCTTATTGTGTGCTAGTATTAGATACTCTATGGTAGCATATTAGATAAGATGATCCCTAATAATTCCAATGATAGTGTGTCCCTTGTGTGTGCACTACTAAAAAAGTTCTCCGTTAAGAGGCACGTTGTGACGATCGGGTGTCAGACATATATGCATTCGCATACGGTGGGTGTAAGCCATGTTTCACTGCAATACACACAAGTTATAATTAGCGAGCCTAGCATGTACATACATGGCCTCGAAACACAAGAGACTGAAAGGTCGAGAATGAGTAACATGAATGATGTGATTGACATTGGGGAATGCCTACCTTTGAAACTACATTGTCGGCCGTGACGATCAGGGTGGTGTAGCATATTGGGATCATGTGATCGCTAAAATTGTCCAGGGGATGACAATTTTAGTGGGAGCTTAATTATGAATTGAACTCATGTTATGAACTTAGTCTAGATGTATATTTTCAGATATATTTGTAGATCATGGCCTATCCCATTGACGTTATTTTGCGACCATGGGAAATACCCACGCTTGAGGGGTATCCTCGTAATTAGATAATCTTCTCTTCTTGATACAATAACCATTAGGAGATAGTCCGATGAATCCGCAACGATTGTAGTGGAGGTTATGGATGAGTAGGGTATATGTTAGATATACGAATTATAGATGTAATTCTTGCAAAACTCGTTGCAGTTCACAAGTATTTGATACTTGTCATGTTTTATGAAAATAGGATTGTCTTCTTGAGAATTGCTAGAAATGAGGCAATGTGGCTTGATGACGGCGACCAAAATAGTTGATGGCAGACATCACCCTTTCCTCAAAGTTTATCATTTGGATTAGTGGACTTGAATATAATTTTGTAATCCTTGTTTGTGTGTCTTGCTTTTGGCAAGACTATTATTCATATGAATAAGTTACAAGGTAGTTTTACTATTCTTATGAAGAATACCTTTATGGTCACATTATGATTATAAATGAGTTATTCTCATCACTATGTTAATGATAATAGTTTAAGCATTTATAAAGGATTAGAATGCTAAAAGATATCCAAAGTTTAATAAAGACATGACAGTATTATTTAAGTCATGGTGGTTATTACATGTTTTTCATTCTAAATGAAAATCGGGGTCTTAGATGTTTGATCTAGAGACTTTGCAAAACCATGCCTCATTTGGCAAAATGACTAAAACTCCCCATTGTGGTAAAATGGTGATGTCCAAAGAAATGTTGGATTTTATACATAGTGATGTATTGTATCTTCAACAAATTAGTGGAAATCATTATTTCATACTTCATTGTGAAATTAAGTGAATATGAGTATTTACTTAATGAAACACAAGTTTGAAACTATTTCAAATTGTTCAAATGGTTTTAAAATGAAGGAGGACATTGAATTAACAGGAGTACAAAAGTCTCTTTGATTTGATCGACATGACTAAAGTATTTAAGTTAAGTTTTGGCACAAAAGGATGTTTCACAAACTATGATAATGGTACAAATTCATAGTGTAATGAAATATCTCATTATCATAATCATATTGTATTGGTTACATATGGTCTAATATTATATCTTATCATGGTTATAGTTATCATTTAGAGTTAGAGATCAAATAAGTGAACACTCAAAGGAACATCTAAAGATTCATGGAAACAACATGATAAGAGTTATGGCACGTTCGAGTTTCTAGAGATTTTGATAATTCGAAATCGTTGCGAATAAACAAGTCTTTGTAGAGTATTCTTAGGAAACTATGAATACATCTTCCACAAAGGAAAACCTACTATTATCCTAAGTTTTTATGTGTCTTAATGATGATGCAGGTGGAAGAAAGTAAAAGATCAAAATAAGGTATTTGACCTTAGCTCCTGATTATTGAGTGGCATAGTGGAATTTGTTCTAGGAACCGAACTCAACAAATAGAGGAGAAACTAATGATAATGATCATAAAGTTTCAACGAATACTTTTACTAAAGAAAGTAGGATTCAATGATACATTCTGCAAGTTTGCGGAATTATATTATTGATTCACTTGTCATGTTATTTGAACAAGACATACCTACAAACTATAAACAAGCGTGATGGACCTAAGTGCGAGAAATGACTAGGTGTCATAAAATCCTATATTAAGTTGCATTTGAGATTGCAAAGTAATATGTTACTTGATATCATTAAGTAAATATGTTTACTTGATATTTCTTAATGACTGCAAAGACATAAGAAGGAAATGAAACTTAATGAAGGACATAAAGCTCAATTTGTCACAATTTATGTTTGGACAAATCAAAGGAGTTGACTACAAATATAGCGATGTTTAAATTTATTGGATTTTCACCTGCAATATATGGATATTGGAATCTCGTAGCTGGAATTCTCAATTTGATGTTGATCAAAGAATTTTGGAATGTCCAATATTATTGAGAGGACCTGCATATAAGTGGGAGCTAAGTATCATGGCTATATCATAATATGCAGTAGACATATTTTGAGTGGAGCCAAGTGAAATCCCTGGATCCCATATATTGGTGCCATATTTGAGTGGGAGCATAACATCATTCTAAAATATGTGGATGACATATATGAATGATGTGATCAGTATTAATAATATTTAAGTTAGTAAATATGGATGAAGTTGAACAAGTTATTAAACAATGAAATCTATTAAGATAGATTGGCAAGTCTAATAAACATCATTGTTGAAATGCTTCCTGGACTTAATTCTCAAGATGTTCAGAATATCCTAGACAAGATTTCTGAAGTAGTTGAGAATGGAACAAGGTAAGAAAGAAGTTCTTACTTGTATGAAGCATTGAGTTAGTCTCAGTATTACAACTATGGTTGAAATAGAGAAAGAGATGTGTTGCATATCCTATTCCTCAGTCATAGGTTCTTCCATACAACCATATTGTACACTCGACATAATGTGACCCAAGGTTCGTGTTGGAAGAACAAGTTCTTAACTGTAAGAACATGTCTTGAGGTGATTCCTAAGTTAATCACTGAACCAAAATTAAGTTTGTCCTTAAATGGTAAGAAGCGAAGTTCGGCACATAGTTGCATTTCTTATGCACTAGGATCTACATATATATAGAAGTATAGTTTTTAGCTAAAGAAGTTCGACTTCTGTTAAGTGTATTTCAAAGTTTACGTGACAACAATGAAAGTTAAATTGACTGATCGACCGTTATTGTAAACACTAGAAACAAAATCTCACTTTGTTGCCAAACAAATATTTCAACCCATTATGAGATAATGGTGTAAATGTCAAACTTAGGGAGATATTAAAGATTTGCAAAAGATATAATCATCTGGTAAAATAGAACATGGACATGACATTTTCCATGAGCATGCATGATCAATAAACACATGGTTTATGATTAGTAAAATGCGAGCTAGATTATTTGTACTCTAGTGCAAGTGGGAGACTAAATGAGATATGCCCTAGAGGCAAATAATAAATGGATTTTACTATCATATCTCAATTAGTTTGTAATAGTTTCATATTGTGCTATAACTATATCAAGTGGAAACATTGATATAGGTGTGGTATGAAACAAACTAGCAAGTCCCTAGTAGCCTCTATTCGTACTAGTTCGTTGGGCAGCTGATGATCAAGGTTTCTTGAGCATGGAGCTTTTATGCGAGTTGTCAACGAGTTCATATCGTTAGTGTATGATGTGATGGATATTACCCAAAGAGTGATACATGATGAAGTCACAGAGTTCATTGTTGCAACAGTTAGAAACATAGTCGCCTTCTCCTTAGACCATGATATCATATTAATCACTGTCTCCTAAGGCTGCCTTAACTGCATCAAACAACACTCGGAAAAATGGTGATTATAAAGGTATACGTTAGGTATTCCAGAGGAACAATTGAGGCCTATGAATCAAGACTAGGATTTGTTCACCCGTGTGACGGGTAAGATACATAAGGCCGACTTGGTGAGATTACATTCATAATGTTGCAACATGTGACTAGGTCACTGGGATGTAATATCGTGGAAACAAGTAAAACAAAACTTATCTGTAACGAGATTGAACAAGGTATGCGATACCAATGATCAGATCTCGAACAATTCGTATCAAAGGAACAAAGGGAATTGGACTCGAAGTTTTACGGTTCAAACGCAGTGTCATCGTGGAATGCACAGGGGTCATTATGGGCATCTCGGTCCCGCTATTGATTATTGATGGGATCATGTCTGTGCCATTCCCAAGCCATGGGGAAATACACTTAAGGGTACGATGAGCTAGATAACATCTATAAGTTGGAACCATAGTAAAGAAAAAGAAAGCTAGAATCATTCCGAAGAGAGATCCAAAGTTGTTTGGAGAAAGAAAGAAAGGAAAAGACCGAAAGGTGTTTCGGATAAATGGAAATTTATAATATGCATTTATTGAAGGAAATATGCCCTGAGAGGCAATAATAAAGTTGTTATTATGTATTCCTTGTATATGATAGATGTTTATTTTGCATGCTATAATTGTATTGATAGGAAATGTTAATACATGTGTGTTTAATAAACAAAAGGCTTCCTAGTTATGCCTCTCTTATAGACTAGCTTGTTGATTAACAAGATGATCAAGGTTTCCTGATCATGGACATTGGATGTTGTTAATAACAAGGTCACAACATTTGTGAAATGATGTGATGAACATTCATCCGAAGTATAGTATTACGATCAAGTCATTATGTTTATATTTCTATAACATCATACAAAGTAATCTTTATCCTTAGACCATGAGATCATGTTAATTGCTAACACCTGAAGAGTATCTTGATAACATCAAACGTCACACCGTAATAGGGTGACTATAAAGATGGGTTCAGTGCTACGAAGGTGTTATGTTGAGGCTCATGGATCAAGAGTGGAATTTGTCAATCCCGATGACGGATAGATATACTCTGGGCCCTCTCGGTGATATCACATTAAGATAGCTTGCAAGCAAGTGATGTGATCACTAGAATGTTATATCACGTGAACGAGAAAAGAGTGCATGTCGGTAACGAGATCAAACTAGGTATTTGGATACCGATGATCGAATCTCGGACATATATTATATCATGAGACAAAGGGACTAAATTACTAGCGTTAAAGGTTCTCACGATCACAGAAGTCATCGTTGAATATGTAGGAGTCAATATGGATCTCCAGGTACCGCTTCTGATTATTGATCTGAGAGGAGTCTCAATCATGTCTGCATTATTCGCGAACCGTAGGGTGACACACTTAAGAGTTATTGGACACCGTTTTGGAGCACATATGTTTTAGATGAAAGAATTGCAAAGCGGAGGAATTGTTTCGATAGAAACTGGAAATGTTTCAGGTGAAATTGCAGAAATTGGTTCTGCATGTGATATTGAAATATTGCAAGGGGTTATATGTGAATGTTTTTTAATTAAAGTAATTAACAAAATTCTGAATAAATTTAATAAAAGAGTTTTATTAAATGAGAGAGCATTAAACTTAGAGAATTTTAATGCATTTAAAGTGGAGACTTTAAAAGGGAATGTGAAGAGGCATTTTAATGTGGAGGGGTTACCACCACATGAATGGGGGAGGTGAGGGATCACCCTCCATGAGGCGCCGGCCATGGATGGGGTACCCTCCCTCCTCCTATAAAAGGCCCCCCTCTTCCTCCTTCTTCCTCACACCTCCTCGTGAAGGATCTCTCTCCCCCTCTAGAATTATTCCCCCATGGTCTCGGATTAGCGAGATACATGTTCCCAGTGGCTTTCGTCTGAAAGGAGTTGCTGCTTCCGCTGGATCGTTGGAGCGAGGAGGTGGAGGTTGTCCGGTGGCTTGAACGTGTGTGCGAGGACGGATGCGCAGCTGATTTGCAGCGCTCAGACTTCCACACGATCTTGAGATTGGCAAGTGTACAACTACATCAACCATGAGTTCCTACTCGTTAACAAAACTCGTTGTCTTCGAGGGTAAGTTCTCGATGGATGTATGTCCACCCGTTGCTCTGTACCTAGTAGATAGATCTTGGTGTATAGTTCTCATCGTAGGAATTTTTTTGTTTTCTATGCTGCGGACCCAACAGTGGTATCAGAGCCTGATCTATGCGTAGGTGCTTTGCACGGGTAGTACACATATGTTTATATGTGGGCGATGATGATCATGTTATTGCATCTTCTATGTATTTTGGATATTGGTGGCATAGTGGGATGAAGCCGCCTGGACCAACCTTACATGTCATCGTACATGAGACCGGTTCCACGACTGACATGCAACTTGTTTTGCATAAGTGGCTGGTGGGTGTCTGCCTCTCCTACTACAGTCAATATCTGATTTACAACGAGTTGCTAATAAATTGGTTATCCTCGTTGTGGTTCATGTTCGTAGGTAAGAATGGTTCTATCTCCGAAAGCCCTAAGCCACGTAAAACTTGTAATTGATAAAATAGAGGCGTCTAGTTTAGATCGTTGTTGGGCTAGTGTCTTGATATGGTATTGTTGTAAGTAGATGTATGATAGATACTCTTACAACACACTCAACTTGTAAGTTCCATAGACCTTGGCCTTACACACAAAGGAATGATAGAGATCATACCAGGATGCAAATGATAGAGATCAAATGCATGGACCATATCATCTCACTTTACACATTAGATGTTAGCATCTTATACTGCTAGTTTGGCGCTTTCTGTAGCATTGTAAGATGATCCCTCATTTGGATATCAAGATAAAAATGTGTTCTTCCTTAAGTATGCACCGTTTGTGGATCGTGTTTCGAGACATCACGTGATGATCGGGTGTACTCGAATCTACACTTTCATAGGAACGGGTGTAAGACAGTTTTACACACGTGAATACTAAGGTTCTTACTTGGCGAGCCTAGCATGTACAGACATGGCCTTGGAACACGGACCGAAAGGTTAAGCATGAGTCATATAGTTGATATGATTCCCATATAGATGCTCGCCTTTGAAGCTACATCAACTCACGTGATGATTGGACTTGGTGTAGTGGATTTGGTTCATGTAATCACCAAAAGGACACGAGGGATGTCGTTTTTGAGTGGGAGTTCATTAGTAATTTGGATTAGTTGAACTCACTCTATCATAAACTTAGTCTAAATGAACTTTACAAATTCTATTGTAGATGGCACCACCTGCTTTTAATTTCAATGTGTTCATGGAGAAAGAAAAACTTGCTGCGCATGGTAGCAACTTCACCAACTGGGCTATGAATTTGAGGATTCTCCTCACTGCTGCACAAAAGCAATATGTGCTAGAGGCGCCGCTAGGCCCCCACCAGCTCCTGATGCCCCTGACGAGGAAAAGAATGTCTATATGACTCGTCAGGAGGACCAGAACTTAGTCCATTGCGGCATACTGCATGGGCTAGAGCCAGAACTTCGAAAGCGCTTCGAAAATCGCAATGCCTTTGATACCATGGGAGAATTGAAAATGATTTTCGATACCCATGCTGCCGTAGAGAGTTATAATGCTTCTGAAAAGTTCTTTAGCTACATGATGGAGGAGAACAGCTCCATTAGTGAGCATGTACTCAAAATGTCTGGGTACGCCGATAATCTTGTGTCCTTGGGAATAACGATTCCCATTGACTTAGGCATACATCGTGTTCTCCAATCTCTGCCACCTAGCTACAAGAGCTTCGTGATGAACTATAATATGCAGAGCATGAAGAAGTCTCTTCCCGAGCTTCTGTCAATGCTTAAGACTGCATAAGTGGAGATTAAGAAAGAACATCAAGTGTTAATGATCAATAAGACCACCAGTTTCAAGAAGGACAGGAAAGGCAAGCACAAGGGAAAGAAGGGTGGCAAATCTGTTGCCACACCTGAAAAGAAACCCCGAGCTAGCCCTAAGTCTGACACCGAGTGTTACTATTGCAAGGGGACTGGCCATTGGAAGCGCAATTGCCCCAAGTATTTGGCGGACAAGAAGGCCGGCAAAGCAAACAAAGGTATATATGATATACATGTTATTGATGTGTACTTGACTAGTACTCGCAGTAGCACCTGAGTATTCGATACGGGATCGGTTGCTAATATATGTAACTCAGTTCAGGGGCTACGGAACAAGCGACAACTAGCAAGGGATGAGGCTAGGATGCGGGTCAACAATGGATCAAGAGTTGATGTGATCGTTGTCGGGACGCTACCTCTCCATATGCCATCTGGATTAGTTATAAACCTGAATAATTGTTATTTGGTGCCTACACTGAGCATGAGCATTGTATCCGGATCATGTTTGATGCAAAGTGGTTATTCCTTTAAATCTGAAAACAATGGTTGTTCGATTTATAGAATGATATCTTTTATGGTCATGCACCTGTGTTGAATGGTTTATTTCTATTGGATCTCGATAGTAGTATTACGCATATTCATAATGTTGATGCTAAAAGGATTAAACTTGGTAATGATATATCTGCATATATGTGGCACTGCCGTCTAGGTCATATTGGCGTTAAACGCATGAAGAAACTCCATTCTGATGGACTTTTGGAATCACTTGATTTTGAATCATTTGATACATGTGAGCCATGCCTTATGGGCAAGATGACTAGAACGCCGTTTTCCGGTTCAATGGAACGGGCGACAGATTTATTGGAAATCATACATATTGATGTGTGTGGACCAATGAGTGTGTCGGCGCGAGGTGGATATCGTTATTTTGTTACTTTCACAGATGATTTGAGTAGATACGGGTATATCTATTTGATGAAACACAAGTCTGAAACCTGTGAAAAGTTCAAGGAATTTCAGAATGAAGTGGAAAATCATCATAATAGAAAGATCAAATTTCTACGGTCTGACCGTGGAGGAGAGTATCTAAGTTACGAGTTTAGCACACACATGAAAGAGTGTGGAATAGTTTCACAACTCACGCCTGCCGGAACACCACAACATAATGGTGTGTCGAAACGTCGTAATCATACCTTATTTGATATGGTTCGATCTATGATGTCTCTGACTGACTTGCCACTGTCATTTTGGGGTTATGCACTGGAAACAGCTGCATTCACTTTAAATCGGGCACCATCTAAATCCGTTGAAACGGCACCATATGAATTATGGTTTGGAAACAAACCTAAGTTGTCATTTCTTAAAGTTTGGGGATGCGATGTTTATCTGAAGAAACTTCAGCCGGATAAACTCGAACCCAAAGCGGAAAAATGTGTCTTCATAGGATACCCTAAGGAAATGATTGGGTATACCTTCTATCACAGATCCGAGGGCAAGGTTTTTGTTGCCAAGAATGGATCCTTTCTTGAGAAGGAGTTTCTCGCAAAAGGTGTGAGTAGTCGGAAGGTAGAACTCGAAGAGGTTATTGAACTTTCTCTTCATGAAATGGCGAGTAGCGTAGCACCGGAAGTTTTTTCGGAGTTGACTTCACCTAATGAAGAGAGAGCTAATGATATTGATCATGAAACTCCGAAAGAGGACACTACCGAACCTCGCAGGTCAAGCAGGCCACGTGCAACTCCTGAACTGTACGGCAATCCTGTTGTGAATTTCATGGTAGATGAAATGGATGTCCCTGCGACGTATGAAGAAGTGATGATGAGCCCGGATTCCAACAAATAGCTAGAAGCCATGAAATCCGAGATGGAATCCATGTACGAGAACCAGGTCTGGACCTTGGTGGACTTACCTCACGATCGAAAGGCCGTTGAGAATAAATGGATTTTCAAAAGAAAAACTGATGCTGATGGTAATGTGACCATCTATAAGGCTCGACTTGTCGCAAAGGGGTTTCGAAAAATTCAAGGAGTTGACTACGATGAGACATTCTCTCCCGTAGCGATGCTTAAGTCGGTTAGGATTATGTTAGCACTTGCTGCATATTTTGATTATGAAATATGACAGATGGATGTCAAAACTGTGTTCCTCAATGGTAATATTGAAGAAGAATTGTATATGATACAACCTAAGGGTTTTGTCGATCATAAGGATGCTAATAAGGTATGCAAACTTCAGCGATCCATCTATGGACTGAAGCAAGCATCCCGGAGTTGGAATCTCCGCTTTGATGAGGTGATCAAAGAGTTTGGATTTGTCCAAACTTATGGAGATGCTTGTATTACAAGAAAGTGAGTGGGAGAAATGTGGCATTTTTGATATTATATGTGGATGACATATTATTGATTGGAAATGATATAGATCTTTTAATCAGTGTCAAAAGTTATCTAAACAGCAAATTTTCGATGAAAGACCTTGGTGAAGCGTCATATATATTAGGCATTAAAATCTATAGAGATAGATCAAGGCGCCTAATTGGGCTATCGCAGAGTACATACCTTGATAAGATATTAAAGAAGTTTAATATGGACGGAAGTAAGAACGGGTTCTTACCTATGTTGCAAGGCAAGACATTGAGCAAGACTCAAAGTCCGGCTACGGCGGAAGAAAGAGAGATAATGGATAAGATCCCCTATGCCTCGGACATAGGCTCTATTATGTATGCCATGCTATGTACAAGACCAGATGTGGCACATGCTATTAGTTTGACTAGTAGGTACCAGTCTGATCCAGGTTCAGAACACTGGATAGCGGTCAAGATTATCCTTAAGTACTTGAGAAGAACTAGGGATATGTTTCTTATATACGGAGGTGAAGAAGAGCTAGTCGCTAAGTGTTATGTCGATGCTAGATTTGACACCGATCCGGATGACTCTAAGTATCAATCCGGATACGTATTTCTCTTGAACGGAGCAGTAGTTAGTTGGAGGAGTTCCAAACAACCTGTGGTGGCTGGATCAACGACGGAGGTGGAATATGTTGCTGCTTCAGAAGCGGCACAAGAAGCGGTTTGGATGAAAGACTTCATTGCGGAACTAGGTGTGGTTCCTAGTGCATTGGACCCAATGGTGATCTATTGTGACAGCAATGGAGCCATAGCCAACGCCAAGGAACCAAGGTCTCACAAGAATTCTAAGCATATTAAGAACCGGTTACACTCCATCCGCGAGCATGTCAAGGATGGAGATATAAAGATTTGTAAAGTACACACGGACCTAAATGAAGCAGATCCGTTGACTAAAGTTCTCCCTAGGGCAAAACATGATCAACACCAGAACTCCATGGGTGTTAGATTTATCACTATGTGAACTAGATTATTGTCTCTAGTGCAAGTGGGAGACTGAAGGAAATATGCCCTGAGAGGCAATAATAAAGTTGTTATTATGTATTCCTTGTATATGATAGATGTTTATTTTGCATGCTATAATTGTATTGATAGGAAACGTCAATACATGTGTATTTAATAAACAAAAAGGGTTCCTAGTTATGCCTCTCTTATAGACTAGCTTGTTGATTAACAAGATGATCAAGGTTTCCTGATCATGGACATTGGATGTTGCTAATAACAAGGTCACAGCATTTGTGAAATGATGTGATGAACATTCATCCAAAGTATAGCATTACGATCAAGTCATTATTTTTATATTGCTATAACATCATACGAAGTAATCTTTATCCTTAGACCATGAGATCATGTTAATTGCTAATACCTGAAGAGTATGTTGATAACATCAAACGTCACACCGTAACATGGTGACTCTAAAGATGGGTTCAGTGCTACAAAGGTGTTATGTTGAGGCTCATGGATCAAGAGTGGAATTTGTCAATCCCGATGACGGATAGATATACTCTGGGCCCTCTCGGTGATATCACATTAAGATAGCTTGCAAGCAAGTGATGTGATCACTAGAATGTTATATCACGGGAACGAGAAAAGATTGCATGTCGGTAATGAGATCAAACTAGGTATTTGGATACCGATGATCGAATCTCGGACATGTATTATATCATGAGATAAAGGGATTAAATTACTAGCGTTAAAGGTTCTCACGATCACAGAAGTCATCGTTGAATATGCAAGAGTCTGTATGGATCCCCAGGTCCCGCTTCTGATTATTGATATGAGAGGAGTCTCAATCATGTCTGCATTATTCTCGAACCGTAGGCTGACACACTAAAGAGTTACTGTACACCATTTTGGAGCACATATGTTTCAGACGAAAGAATTGCAAAGCGCAGGAATTGTTTCGATAGAAACCGGAATTGTTTCGGGTGAAATTGCAGAAAGTGGTTCTGTATGTGATATTGAAGCAAGGGGTTATATGTGAATGTTTGTTAATTAAAGTAATTAACAAAATTCTGAATAAATTTAATAAAAGAGTTTTATTAAATGAGAGAGCATTAAACTTAGAGAATTTTAATGCATTTAAAGTGGAGACTTTAAACGGGAATGTGAAGAGGCATTTTAATGTTGAGGAGTTACCACCACATGAATGGGGGAGGTGAGGGGTCACCCTCCATGAGGCACCGGCCATGGAGGAGGTACCCCCCTCCTCCTATAAAAGGGCCCCCTCTTCCTCCTTCCTCACACCTCCTCGTGAAGGATCTCTCTCCCCCTCTAGAATTATTCCACCATGGTCTCGGATTAGCGAGATACATGTTCCCGGTGGCATTTCGTCTGGAAGGAGTTGCTGCTTCCGCTGGATCTGGAGCGAGGAGGTGGAGGTTGTCCGGTGGCTTGAACGTGTGTGCGAGGATAGATGCGCTGTTGATTTGCGGTGCTCGGACTTCCACACGATCTTGAGATCGGCAAGTGTATGACTACATCAACCACGAGTTCCTACTCGTTAACAAAACTTGTTGTCTTTGAGGGTAAGTTCTCGATGGATGTATGTCCACCCGTTGCTCTATACCTAGTAGATAGATCTTGGTGTATAATTCTCATCGTAGGCAAAATTTTGTTTTCTATGCTACGGACCCAACATTTATTATATGTTAAGTGTGAATTAACATATACTAAATAAATATTTAAATTATATTTATAGGGTGACTTCATCAATAGGCCAAAATCCCGAAGAGAATTGTCCTAGGAGAAAGCCACCCTAAAAAGGAAAAAGGAAACAGCAGAAACACTACCCCTGCCGCGTGTGGGCTAGGCGGCTCACGTAGGCGAGCGGCCAGGTGCTAGGCGGCCCACAAGCGGCAGCCATCGAGGCGCCACTCGCGGCCACACTTCCGTCCCATGCGGGTGGGCGCCAGGCGGACGCCGCAATGGGCCATCACGCGCGAGGCCGACCTAGGCGGGGCGCAGCCGCGCAGGAGGCAGGCAGGTGCGCGGGTGGGCCATGGCCAAGGACCACCTAGCCCATGCTGCCTAGGCCGTAGCGTTGCTCGCTGCTTTTACCTGCTAGGCCCCGACAGGGTGGTCCACCCAACCACCCATTAGGCCCAGTCGACTGGTCACCCCTTTTTCCTGGTTTTTCCTTTATTCATTAGTCCCACATGGGGAACCCAATGGAGAGGGCACGCCCCCTCTGCCTATATAAAGGGCTGACCATGGGTGGGATTAAATACACAATTTGAGATATTTCTCTAAGGCATTTTCCTTAGAGAACTCTCCCCCTCTCTCTCTAGTTGTCTCCATGCATTGGCATGGTCCCAAGAAAGACTGTACGGGCAAGAGACGACGCACCTGCAGCACACCATTGCACTGTAGGGATTCCAAGCCAGAGATCTACTTCTGCACTCCTGGTACGGATCAGAGAACTAGAGGTCTTCATCATACACTTTATGTGTACGAAACCACGAGGGTGACTCCAAGAGTGGCATCTTGGATCTCGTGATCCGTACTGCTGCACGATGGAGCAAGAGGTGACTTGCGAGGAGCTTCACGACCTTGAGGTTGTCTATGAGCATGACTACATCAACCACATTTCCCTCGAAACGTTAACCGCTTTCGGACTACAAGGATATGTATCCAAAACCTCGGTCGGTACTGCATTACTCCTAGATAGATCTTGGGCAATTGGGGCGTTCCAACGTAGGATTTTTTTGTTTTTTGCCATGAAAACCCTTTAGTTGATGGCGGCATAGAGATCGCGGTGGCACTCCACCTACACCGAGCCACAACCAGCATGATATGGGGTGACCTCAAGGGTGGCCCAATCTTCATGGATCTCGTGGTCAAAATCGAGGGGAAAGGGAGGGCAAAGGGAGAAGGTAGCAGAAGAGAACAAACACCTTGCGAAGAACACGATGAACACACGCAAAACTCACATGATACAAGGCCAATTGCTCCCGCCAGTGGCCACCGGCCCGATAGAATCCTCACAAGGAAAGATCGGTCAACATGCTCCTATCAATCCCAAGAGGAGAGGGAAGAACACCTTGGAGAGGGTCTTGAGAACTACGCTCACGCACTCGCAAACGTAGGCCTTGTAAAACGATGGATGCGCGATGCAAAATCCAACAAGGTTGGTGATGATAGTCAGTCCCCTTGGTAAAGGGGATGCGGCAAAACTAGAGATTCCACAAAGGGGGTTGTCTTTAGTCTATCATCTATGTCTAAGGGATACATGAGGGGTGGGGGCTCTATTTATAGGCCAGCCACTAGAATGGGGGTAGTTTAGGCAAAAGGGTGAGTAAAGGGAATATTCCAAGGCATCAAACCCAGATTCATGCATAGACGGGTATTTCCGGCGATAAGTCTGGCGATGCCAGATCTGGCGCCAGAAGTTCCGGTCGCCGCCGGTTTGGTGTTCTATAGGCATTTCCAGTAATGGGTCCGGTCAGCCAGTCCTGGCGCCAGAGATTCCGACGGTGGCTCTAGTTCGTCGGTGCTATCGCCGAAGATTCTGGTGGTGGCTCCGGTTCACCGATCCTGGCGCTGGATTGAGCTGCAGCTTCTTCCGTATCCTCTTCCAAGCCTCCGTATTGTCGAGCATGAGTCCTCGGGCTTCCTCCCTTGTCTCCATACTTGTCGGTGTGAACCTATCATGGTCATAGGATGGAATATGAAGTACTATACCATTTAATAGGGTAGGAAGTGGGATCTAAAAGATGATAGGATTCACCTTTGAGGTCCATGACGACTTTGGCATAAGTTTGAGACCTTGATGTGTTAACAACCGTAGGTCAGGCTACATCAGCCCCCCATTCAAAAAGAGTCGTCCTCGACTTTACATGCTCATCACAAAGTAGACTTGGTCGAGAGACATTCTTGATCCTGGGGTTCACCATATAGTCGTCCCCGAGAAGATTGATTTGGCAACACTTCAATGTTCCTTCACTTTCCATGAAGCCTACAAAGCTCACAACAAAAGCGAAGCAACACTCAAAGAGTGGCCAATTCATGAATATTATAGCACGAGTCCTCAAGTAGAAGGAAGTCACCTTATGTTGTTGAGATAGCTCGTTGAAGGGCAACCATAGGTAACTCTCTTCGATTCGTCTTTTCAAATCTTGGTTGGTAGAGGTTGATGTGTATGCATTCATACCTTCACACAACAAAGGCTAAGCAACATAGTTTCGTGCGTGATAGAGGAGCATGTCATTTGTGGCATGTCCATTCTTGTTCACAACACTATTAGCACAACTCAAGTATAGCAAATGGGATGTATATGCAAGGTCAACATGGAAATTGTTTGAACATCATCCAAATGTGGGAACTCGAAAACTCCATATAATGTCTTAGTGTGGCACTCAAAGAAATTGAGTAAAATATTGATCAACATCTTTGATGCAAGAATAGGATAATTTGGCAAAAACACATGACGAAGAATATCCAAAACAACATCATTATATGTGCAAACCAACCATTGGAAAGAGAAATTGTTGAATATGTTGGATGCCACATACAAATAATCCAAAGCAAATATCATGGACATATGTGTATCACGAGCGGAAGCAAAAAAAACATGTTTGCAAACAAACCATATGAAAGATCAAGTAGTCCTTATGTTTGTTGCAACAACAATATGAGATACTTGGAAGCTCTCATGACAATACATGCTCATGAAGGCGTTATGGTTGCACACAAAACATCGTAAAGAGAAATTGTTCAACATTTTCTTTGCAACACACAAAGCATCAAAATCTAATAGCAAAGAAACATGATTGTCACAAGGTGAAAGAATACCATCAACATGCTTGCAAGCAAACCATCGAAATGAGCAATTTTACAACATGAAAGATGTGAAGCATGCAAATGGTATCAGAGCTGGGTTCGATCTTGAACTCACTTGGGGGATGCTCTCTAAAGCTCTTTTTATCGACTCGTACTCAACCGAGGTTGACATTGTAGTGCGGGTACCTACACACATCATAGATAAAAGGAAGAAGGTGTGTGCATGGTAGATAAATACATCATCCATCATGAAATATGTCTTCTTGTGCACATCACCATTAATGTCAATGAAGTGTAAAATATATGCATGGTGAGTATGCAACTGGGGACCATGCTTATCGTGGCATTACCAAAATCTCCAAAATTTGAGAAAGCTATGGGGCCCATATCAATATAAAACATATGATAATTATTGTTGCATGCAAAACAAGTGAAAGAGAAATTATGCATATTATTGCTAGCAATGGGAGAAATTGTAAAACATCCATGACAAAGCATGGTCCGAGGGGTACCGTTTTTAACATCATTGCAAGCAAAACATTAGAAAGAGCAATTGTTCAACAAAGTGTAAGCAATAATATCATAAATGTAACATTTAGAGTATATCATGTCTATGGCAATATCATGACAATAAAAGGATTACACATGGTCATCATGATGCATGGCAAAATCAACACATGGGAATAAGAATGAAACATATGTCATGTCACAAGTATCATCCATAGCATGCAAATCATCATGTCCACTTGTGGGATCATGGCATTATCAACACCCATATTTTTACCTTGTTCATACCTCTCATATGAAGTTGGCTTTGTGGTAGTATTGGCCTCCATGTGGGTGACTTCTTCATCTAATATGGGGATGGTGTTATCTTCATCCACCATGTACATGTTCTCGATAGGAGGCATCATCATCTCGAGGCTTGTCGCTTCTTAATCCATGTAACCTAGCACATCATGAGAAATAACATTAGAGGTAGAGGGTAAGTTGTTAGAAATCAAAATGGTCTCACATGACCTATCAACTACCACTCTCAACTCACTCGGTGTATCACTCATGCCCTCCAAGTGGAAGCACTCAATCTGACATATGGTGGAGTCACTCATCTCACTCTTGCTTTCATTCAAGTGGGCTAAGTGGCTCTCATACTCACATGGGATTGGTACCACATCATCACTCAAGCATATAGGGATAGGCTCGGTTTAAACTCCATGTGCCTCCTTTGGTGAAGGGAAAGTCCCATGCCCACCATTCTCAACTCTATTGCCTTCAAAGTTGGATGCCATAAGATGGTCATCGCTCGCCTCCATGGTCGAAGGGAAAATCCCATGCTCGACCGTCATGTCGCCATATTGTAGTAGTGGTGGAAGTAGGCTCATGTTGTTGTTGAGAGCGGTGCTCGCATCGACTTCATCACATATGTGGCCTTGTCTTCCTCCATCTTGAAGTGTAGATATCCTCTTGACGTACTCATCCAACTTGGCAAAGTAGATGTCTCCGTTCTCCTCATCCATGAAGGAGCATGCGCCATCTTGGACGTCAAGTCTTGGAGTTGGAGCTTGATGGCATGGAGGAAGGCTTGCTCTTGGTGCCCTTTTGGTGGTGACACGAGTAGTTGAAGGTGCCTTATGATGGTTTCGACGGAGGTCATTGGCATGCCTTGCGAAAGATTGATGTAGATGGCACACTTGGTCATCCACGTGATGCTCGCGACAATGATCCTTGTCCTTGGCACTCTTCTCGTACTTGTGGTGCCTTCTTGAACTTGACTCGTCAAATTTGGTGAAGTTGTCGTCTATGTCCTTATTGAACTTGACAAGGTCACTCTTCAACCTCTCCAATAGATTTTGGACCTTGGCGCTCTCGAGGTGGCGAAGATGCCTTGGACGATGTCTTGTATCCCATTGATGTTGGCGATGATCATGAGAGGATGTATGTCGATGAAGATTCTTGCTTCGTGCCACCTCTTGGGGAAGATGATGTAGGGGCACCATGTTTCTTGGAGTAGGTGGCACTTGATTCCTTGGCGGTGTTGGTGCTTGGCGCCTTGGAGATGTTAGTGCTTGGTGCCTTGGAGATGTTGGCGCTTGACACCTTGGAGATGGTGGAGCTTGACGGCTTGGAGGTGATGCCTCTTGTCACCTTGGATATGGTGGCGTTTGACACCATGTAGGTGGTGGCGCTTGACGCCTTGGAGGTGGATCATCAAAGTAGGTGGTTCCCTTTGGTGTGGCACGCTTGGCCTTGAAGGTCATGGTTTCTTGATGATGTGCCTCCTCGTGCTTGGCATAGTACTCTTCCATCTCCAAGCAGTGGAGGAATTCTTCATGGCTCATGGAAGAGCCCTCAAAGTCGATGAAGTTATCCATGTACTCCATGCTTGGTGAAGCATCGTTGTTGCCGCACTCGAAGTCATCCATGCTTGGGGAGTCATTGTTGTTGAAGTACTCCATATCACCCAAGCATCTGGATCCATTATTGGTGTAGTGCTCCACGCATGAGGAGCCATTGTCGATCTAGAGCTCCAATTCCTCCATGCTTGAGGAACCATAGTTTATGACATGCTCCATGTCTTCCATGCATGTGGAGTCATTGTAGGTGTAGTGCTTCGTGCCCTCAAAGCATGCTGAGCCATTGTCGATGTAGTGCTCCGTTATGTCCTCTATACTTGTGGAGTCATAGTCATGGTGGCTCATCATGGATTCTTCATACATATCATCCTCAGTTCCGGAGTCCCTAGACATGATTCACAAGATCAAATGGTGTATATGGAAGTGGTAGTGGGTGTTAGGGATGCAACGTCAAACCTTACTTTATCTTGGAAGATAGTATCGTACAAGTGGCCACACTTGAGAGCAATAAAAACCAAGTAAAGTGAAGTTCACGTGGAACACCAAAACCAACTAACCACTAAAAACACACACACATCCAACGCTTATGGTGAATAGGTATGGAAAGTGGCATGTCAAAGAACAATCCGAAATCAAGATGTTCTAATGGCAAGTAACGAACCATGATGATCACAAAGAAAAACGAGTCAATCCACAAGAAAAGAGTTATGTACAAGGAAACACACATGGTGGGATAAATGGGCTCATGTCGCATAAGTGCAAGCAGATACGCTAGTTCGATTGCACAAAAATTGGTGAGCTACAAGATATGCACAATAAGTACCACCTATATGATGATCATCGAGCTTGCGCTTCCTATTCTATGAGGAACTTATTTCTTTATTTTTCTTTATATTTTCCTTTTTCTATATATGTTTTTCACTCATTTTCTTTCTTTTTATTTTCTTTTTCACTTGCCTCTTCCTTGTGCCAACAGCTATACAAGAGAACTATCCGAGATAGCGCACCTACCACTTTTCCTTGGAATTCTACAAGGTATAAAATGTGCATAGCCCAAGCAATCATATGAGAAACTAGTCTCAATAGGTGTTTGTTGGTTGCAAAGATAGTGTGGCTCACAAAGAAATGCAAGTGGGGAGAAGTCGCAGAATGTTTATACCTTTCATCGCCGATCCTCACCCTTTATTGCTGGATTCCGTCTTTCTCACGGAATTTGGATGGAGTAGATAGTATGAACCATTTGGATGATTATGTAGATCTCCTTCTCCTCTTCGAAACGAGGTAAAGAACACCAAAATCCAAATTCGAATGCAAAAGTTATGCTCAAAACGGTGCGGAGCTGAAGCTATTGGTGACAGAATCGGCACGACCGGAATTGGCACCGAAATTTCCGGTGGTGGGGCCGGCGGCACGGGAAATTTGACCAGAAATTCCAGCGGCTGCTTTGGTTCACTGGACCTGGCGCCAGAACGAGTTTGTGCACGCGAAAATCGCGATTACTGTGGAAAAACTTGATGGAAAACTTCAGATCTAAGGGGCAAATGATGGAATTAGGCCATCTGAACACAAGTAAAGGTAGATCAACAAGTTTAGAAAGATCCACGGATCAAAACCTACCAAAATGTACTCAAATCACAGAGCAATCCAAAATACGATTTGGGCTATTTTTGGTGAAATTTTTGACTTTATGGAGGAAAAGACCAAATCAATGTGAAATCAGTGGCAACCAAAAGTTGTTGATACCAGATGATAAGGGGTGACCTCAAGCATTTTCCTCATATCTAATGAAATTAAACCTTTTAACAATTTCATCATGGTGAAGATTTCAACTCCGCGATGCTTACTTCAACCGTATTGTAAGAGATAAGACACGATAAAGAGAAGATAGGAAGTACTCCAAATGGCCTACCAAATGGTAGGTATCGTAGGAGATAGGTGCTTGAGATGAGTTAACACGGTTGGCGGAAGTACAAGTTACATCATGGACCTCATAAAAATGAAAATTGCATCCAAATCCATGCATTTATTAGCACAAGGACCCTGAAAACTGAGCAATGGAGTTTGTGTTTTGAGGTTTCCACATAATAGCGTTCATCGTGCTAAAGTAGAATCTTTTTAGATGCTAAGAATGGAAAAGAAGATCCAGCGATTGGCAATGTTTGGATTTGCTAGTCTTGATCCAACGGTCAATGTTCAAAGTTAATCCATACACTATGAAGTGGTTATTGTATTGTAAGAGATAAGACACGATAAAGAGAAGATAAGAAGTACTGCGAATGGCCTACCAAATGGTAGGTCTTGTAGGATAAAGGTGCTTGAGACGAGTTAACACGGTCGGTGGAAGTACAAGTTACATCAAGGACCTCATAAAAATGAAAATTGCAACCAAGTCCATGCATTTATTAGCACAGGGACCCTGAAAACTGAGCAATGGAGTTTGTGTTTTTAAGTTTGCGCATACTATCATTCATCATGCTAAAGTAGAATCTTTCTAGATGCTAAGAATAGAAGAGAAGATCAAGAGGTTGGCAATGTTTGGATTTGCTAGTCTTGATCCAACGGTCAATGTTCAAAGTTAATCCGTACAGTATGTAGTGGTTTATTGTATTGTATTGTATTGTATTGTATTGCAAGAGATAAGCCACGATAAAGAAAGATAAGATGTATAGTACTGCGAATGGCCAATCTTTTGAATAACCTTCCCTCCTGATGTTTGGGAAGTAAGTGAAAATTTCAAAACTGGAAAACTTTGAATTTTTGTGCCACCAAGTAACAAAGTGGTTTCCTTCCTATGTACTCCTCATCCCTACTCTACACCAATGCGCGGCTGCCGAACACGTCAGAGACACAGAGCCGCCGTACCAAGGCACACATGCGCAGCACCACGCTGTGGACGAGGGGAGAGAGATCAGCCGGACCGGTGCGCGAGGTGAAAGGGGAGGAGAGATGGAGCATAGGGAAGGAGAGATAAAACACACGATTTGTTTTGCATGCATAGGTCCTGAAATTTACTACTAGTAGAGTGTACTAGTACACTCTAGGCCGCAGGAGTACCTCGTGTCAAAAACCCATCATAACTTTGCTCTGACATGGAACCGCCTTCAACTTCTCTTTACTGCTGCCCTCTTCCCCTACCAACTTTTTATTCTCTCAGCATGTATAGCACGTGGACAGAGGTGACCATATGTCTAAGCAAATAAATATACTACTCCCGCATTGTGTTAAAAAGAACACCTTAATAAGGCCTACTATGTGGCATCCGCTGATACGTTGCTAACGTATCCATAATTTTTGATGTTCCATGCTTGATTTTTATCTACTTTCTTATGTTTTGTCCACACTTTGGAGTACTTTCTATACACTTTCTTGGACTAACCTATTAACAAGAGACACAGTGCCAGCTGCCTGTTTTCTGTTGTTTGTGGTTCCAGGAAAGTCAAAAAATTAATATTCTCGGAATTGGACGGGACAAAAGCCAAAGTCAGTTTTTCACTGAGGGACACAAGGAGCCAGAATACGAGACGGAGAGGAGCCAGGGGGCGCCACACCACCAGGCCACGCAGCCCAGCCTGGCCCGCGCCAGGGGGTGGTCTGGCCGCCTCAGGCACCCCCTCGACCTCCCCTTACGCCTATAAGATGCCTCCAATACAGAAACCCTAAGTGCCCGATCAAAATTCCATGAAAGAGTTTGTAGCCGCCGTCATCTCCATCCCTAAATCGGGAGGGATCTGAAGCTCTTCTCAGCACCCTGCCGGAGGGGAGAATTCATCCTAGAGGCCTTCTTCATCACCATGCAAGCCTCCGGTGTGATGCGTGAGTAGTTCATCCTTGGACTACGGGTCCATGTAGTAGCTAGATGGCTGGTTCTTCTCCTTTGTGTTATCATGCTTAGATCATGTGAGCTTCGTTCATGATCAAGATCATATGTTTGTAATTCTACATGTTGTGTTTGCAGGAATCCGATGGATATTGAGATGCTATTTCAGATTGATTATTGATTATATCATGTCTTTGTTATTTTTGATCTTGCATGCTTTCCGTTGTTAGTAGCTATCTTGGCCAAGTAGATGCTACCAACTCCAAGAGTTAGTATTTATGCTAGATAGTGGGTTCATGCCTCTAGTAATCCGGGGAAGTGACCGAAATCTCTAAGGTACTGGATGTGCTATTGCTACTAGGGAGAAAACAACAATCCTTTGTTCATAGAACAATCGTATTGTTTACTTTACACGCAATGTGTAATGCAATTATCTGTTGCTTGCAACTTAATAATGGAGGGGGTACGGATGATAACCTGTAGGTGGATTATTAGTCAAAGATAAAGTTGGATTACGGTCTATGTAGAATGTTGTAATGCCCAATCAAATCTCAAAGGAGTCAAGATGAGTAGTATATGCATGATTGCTTTGTCAATGTTTGTCAATTGCCCTGTTGTAATTTGTTCACCCAACATGTCATTTATCTTAAGGAGAGCCACCACTAGTGAACTATGGACCCCGGTCCTTTCTTTTACTATCAATCTACAATCAACTATTTACTGTTTTCTGTTTACTTTCTGCAAACTACTACTTTCTTCCACACAACGCGTTTAATCCTTTGTTTTCAGCAAAACCGGTGAGATTGACAACCTCACTGTAAGTTAGGGGCAGAGTTCTGTGGTTGTGTTGTGCAGGTCTCCACGTTGCTGCCGACGCCGGTAGTGCGCCCTGCCAAAGTCTAGCTAGCAACACCTTTGGGGTGTTTCCTTGCCCCTACTGGTTCGATTAAACCTTGGTTTCATAACTGAGGGAAAACTTGCTGTTGTGCTCATCATACCTTCCTCTTGGGGTTCCCCAACGAGCTCCAGATATCTTGGGTTATCAAAGCTTTTTCTGGCGCCGTTGCCAGGGAGTCAAGGACATCTTCACAAGGGGAGTCCCTCATAACCAATCTCTTTACTTTGTTAATTTTGTTTTACTTAGTTTACTTTTGCTTTGTTTGCTTGTTTCTTTATCAAAAACACACAAAAATTAGTTTTACTAGTTTGCTTTCTTTATTAAAAACACAAAAAATGACTACTCTAGAAAATACTAAGTTGTGTGACTTCACTAGCACCAACAACAATGACTTTATGAGCACACCTATTGCTCCACCTGTTCCTGAAGCTATTTTCTTTGAAATAAACCTGCTTTACTCAATCTTGTTATGAGAGAACAATTTTCTGGTATTGGTAATGAAGATGATGCTGCTCATCTAAATAACTTTGTTGAACTATGTGAGATGCAAAAGCATAGGGATATAGATGGAGATATTATTAAGCTTAAATTGTTTCCTTTCTCCTTGAGAGGAAAAGCTAAAGAATGGTTGAATTCTTTAACTAGGAATAGTATTGATTCTTGGACTAAATGCAAAGATGCTTTCATTGGAAAATACTATCCTCCTGCTAAGATTATATCTATGAGAAGTGAAATAATGAAATTTAAACAATCTGATAATGAACATGTTGCTCAAGCTTGGGAAAGAATGAAATCTTTGGTAAAGAATTGTCCCACTCATGGACTGACTGCTTGGATGATTATCCAAACCTTTTATGCAGGATTGAACTATTCTTCAAGAAATATATTGGATTCTGCTGCTGGAGGTACCTTTATGACCATTACTTTGGGTGCTGCAACAAAGCTTCTGGATAATATGATAGTTAACTATTTTGCATGGCATACTGAAAGAGCTCCACAAGGTAAGAAGGTAAATTCTTTTGAGGAAACCTCCTCCTTGAGTGATAAATTTGATGTTATTATGTCTATGCTTGTTAATGGGAAAGCTCATATTGATCCAAATCATGTTCCCTTAGCCTCTTTGGTTGCTCAATAAGAGCAAGTTGATGTGAACTTTATAAGAAATAACAATTTTAGCAACAATGCCTATAGGAATAATTTTGGTAGTAATAACTATAGGCCATATCCTCCCAATAATGGTAATGCTTATGGAAATTCCTACAACAATAATAAGAGTGCACCCTCTGAACTGGAAGTTATGCTTAAAGATTTTATTAGTAAACAAACTTCTTTCAATAAAACTATTGAGGAAAAACTCTCTAATGCTGAACGAAATATAGCATCTTTTGCTGAAGCTCAATCGCCTTTGAATAAAATGGCTGCTAAACCTGAAACTATCGATAATCCCTTTGCTGCTACTAATGCCATACAAATTAGAATTGATGAAAATGTTAGACTATTAGCTGAATTGCATGCTAAGTGGGAAAGAGAAGATGAAATTTCTAGAAACGTTAGTGTTTCTACTATCACTACCACTAGTGTTGACGCTAGTAATAGCTCTACTACTTTAGCTGATAATTATGATTTTGATCTTGATGGCTGCAACATCTCTGAAGTTATTAAGTTCCTACAAAAGCTTGCTAAAAGTCCTAATGCTAGTGCTATGAATTTGGCCTTTACAAAACACATTACTGATGCTCTCTTAAAGATTAAAGAAGAAAATATGAAACATAAAGCTTCTATTCCTATAAAAAAAGAATACGGTTGGGAACCCATCATTAATATGAAAGTGAATGATTTTGATTTCAAAGCTTTATGTGATCTTGATAGTAATGTTTCTATTATGCCTAGAAGAATTTATGATATGCTTGATTTGCCACGATTGGAAGATTGTTATTTGAATGTCCCACTTGATGATAATGCTAAAATGAAACTCATGGGGAGTATTAATGATGTTCTTATTATGGTTAACAATGCCTATGTCCCCGTTGATTTCTATGTTTTGGATGTTGAATGCAATGCTTCTTGTCCTATTACTTTGGGAAGACCTTTTCTTAGAACTGTTGGTGCCATTATTGATTTGAAAGAAGGCACCATTAAATATCAAGTCCAACTCAAGAAAGGTATATAACACTTCCCTAATAAGAGAGGGAAGATTTATTTTTCCTCTCCTATGAAAACAAAATTTGCTCTTAATGCTTCCTCATTTGAGAACACTTGATTATTTTTCTTGCTTCTTATGCCTAACTTAAAGGCGTTAAAGAAAAGTACTTATTGGGAGATAACCCAAAAGTTTTAGATGAGTCTTGGAAGTTATTACTTCAGTAATAACCGCTCCTTATCCTTTTTATTTGCTTTTTGTGCCAAGAGTAACCTCTAATGAGAGAGAAGTAATGATTGAAAAAGTTGTTGTCCTGAAACAGATTTCTGTGCTTCACCGTAAAAATTCGTGTAAAATCTCTGTACGTCCTTTTGAGGCGTCTATTTTTGTTCTTCTGCCCCATATTTTTATCTAACTTTCATTAGTTCAACACTTTTTGATTTGAGCAACATAAAGTCTTCGAAAAAAATCGTCTTTACCTGCTGGTCTGTTTTGACAGATTTCTGCCATTATTTGCATTTGCTTCTTATTGGTTCCTTTTTTAGTTCTTTTGGGGAATTGAGCTTTTTGAGGGAAGTGCTACAGTATCTTGTGTTTTAATGGAAGTTTTATTGGTGTTAGAACTGAACCTAAAAGACTTATTATCTTTAGTGCACTAATGTTGCTAATAAAGATTGTGTGAAGTTTTGTATGAAGAAAAAATTCAGGTGTATGGAAGGAATGATGTAATGAGATGAAGAATGGACTAAAGCTCAAGCTTGGTGATGCCACCCCGTGTCGCCCCAATAAATATCCAAGAGGTACAAGCGTCAAAGCTTGGGGATGCCCAAGGCATCCCCTTCTTCATCAATAAAAATCCTAGGTTTTCCAAACACTTTATTTTTATTGTTTCATGCACAGTTGTGTTGTTCTTGGAGCATATTCTTTTTCATTTTTGTTTGATTTTTCATTTGCTTGGTTTTCTTAGTTTGCTGAATAAATTGGTTGGACCCCCTCTTTCATACATTGGTTTTCAAATAGTTTGGTTTGGATTGGAAAAGAGTAGGAAAGTTCATGCTTAAGTGGTAAAGAGAGCTTGTTTTTGACTGTGGCCTATGCTTTGTCATGCCATGCTCGATATTGTTTTGGCTTTATGCTTAGTATTCTTTGATGTAGCATGACTTGTTATAAACAATTGATATTGCTTAATGTGCCTTGGAAGAATCATGCGTTGTTTTAGCATATTAAAGCATAGTATTGTGGTATTCTCCTTTGATGCTTTATTTGAGTTGACTTGGCACATGCTCACACCATGTTATGACTATCCCAAGTCACCATAGACTTTATGATCCTTCAGTTTTCAACTTGTAGTATCACTTTATGCTTTGATTAATGGCGTTTTGTCGCTCTGCATGATTATGGCCATTATTGCTCTCTTAGTTGGTCGCTCCCAGTCTTTTGCTAGCCTCCATAACCAAGTATGAGTTCAAATCATGCATCCAACTCCTAAAACCAAGTTATTCCAAAGAGTCCACCATACCTACCTGTTAGCATATCCTATTCCAAGTATATTCATATTTTTATCTACCTTCTGAATTAAACTTGTTATGAGAAAACTAGTGATTAAAGCTCTCACGAACTTGATGGAACACTTTAATTTCTTGCATTTAATAAACTTGAACCATTGCGTCCATCTTTGTTGCGTATATTCTTGCGCTTTATAAGTTGAAGTTAGCAGAAGCATGTATCATGGGGAACGCTCTCAACATTGCACTTGTACTTTGTACCCCATTGATATCATGTTCTTTTGCTTATGGATCCCGGCGGTGTGAAATAAAAGGGGAACTTGTAAGATCATGGAGTTTGTATTTGTGTTAGAGAAACGCCTGGGCCGCTAGCCTAAGCCATGCCTAATCATGGTAGAAACTTGCAGCATAACCTTAATGAGCACTCTATGAAGATCCTCAATAAAAACCTATGCAAATAGCAAATAAAAAGATCGCTGAGATGCTCATTGTATGCTTGCCCTGTCATTTTGATTATGGGATAGCTCCTGTATCATGTGCAAGGGGTACCCCGTTGGCGGTTCTATATGATACATATGTACTTACAATGACAATATCTTACTTGATACTAAAGTTGAGTAGCATGAGGTTCGGTCTTTGTAAGTAAGGAGCATGAGATTTCAGCTTATAACTTGTCAAGCATATCCTCTTAGTTGTGTCACTTTAACCTTAATCACCTTCAAGATGCTTATGATAGGGGCAATGAGAGCTGAAAGCTAATAAGTACCATAATTTTTGGAAGCTCTTTATGAAACTTGAATCCCTACTTCCTTCTATGAAGGCCTTTCTTTTACTTTTATGTTGAGTCTCCACCTTCTATCCTTATGCACCTACTTTATGAGCATAGTGGCCATTCTTAGTTCTATGTGCATTGTCCCAAGACTTGTTGATTGATGCATAGCTTTGATATTGCTTGTTTTCAACTATTTGTATCTAGTCACTCTTATGAACTTTGAAGGTGTCCTATGCATTTATGGTTGCTACTCTATGAGGGACAAGCTGAATGCCACTATGCTATGTTTTCTTTATGTGAAACAAACAAACGTCTTGCAAAGCATTGTTATTCATGAATCTTTTGTTTGTGCCTTTTCATGTTGCTACATAGTTGCTTTGTCTTATTGTTAGAACTTTGTCTTTCATGTTATGATTGAAGTACTATGATCCCAGCTATCATTGTTTTACAAATACTTTGATCAAGTTTACGATGGTGCATGACACCTAAAAAATTATTATTTTCTTTTTATCTCTTACCTACTCGAGGAAGAGCATGAGTTAAGCTTGGGGATGTTGATATGTTGCTAACGTATCCATAATTTTTGATGTTCCATGCTTGGTTTTTATCTACTTTCTTATGTTTTGTCCACACGTTTGGAGTACTTTCCATACACTTTCTTGGACTAACCTATTAACAAGAGCCATAGTGCCAGCTGCCTGTTTTCTGCTGTTTGTGGTTCCAGGAAAGTCAGAAAATGAATATTCTTGGAATTGGACGGGACAAAAGCCAAAGTCAGTTTTTCACCGAGGGACACAAGGAGCCAGAATACGAGACGGAGAGGGGCCAGGGGGTGCCACACACCAGGCCGTGTGGGCCAGTCTGGCCTCCAGCACCCCCTCGGCCTCCCCTTTCACCTATAAGATGCCTCTGATACAGAAACCATAAGTGCCCGATCAAAATTCCACGAAAGAGTCTGTAGCCGCCGTCATCTCCATCCCTAGATCGGGAGGGATCCGAAGCTCTTCCCGGCACCCTATCGGAGGGACAATTCACCCTGGAGGCCTTCTTCATGACCATGCAAACCTCCGGTGTGATGCGTGAGTAGTTCACCTTGGACTACAGGTCCATGTAGTAGCTAGGTGGCTGGTTCTTCTCGTTTGTGTTATCATGTTTAGATCTTATGAGCTCCGTTGATGATCAAGATCATCTATTTGTAATTCTACATGTTGTGTTTGCAGGGATCCGATGGATATTGAGATGCTATTTCAGATTGATTATTGATTCTATCATGTCTTTGTTATTTGTGATCTTGCATGCTTTCTATTGTTAGTAGCTATCTTGGCCAAGTAGATGCTAGCAACTCCAAGAGTTAGTATTTATGCTCGATAGTGGGTTCATGCCTCTAGTAATCTGGGGAAGTGATAGAAATCTCTAAGGTACTAGATGTGTTGTTGCTACTAGGGAGAAAACAACAATCCTTTGTTCATAGAACAATCGTATTGTTTACTTTACACGCAATGCGTAATGCAATTATCTGTTGCTTGCAACTTAATACTAGAGGGGGTTCGGATGATAACCTGAAGGTGGATTATTAGTCATAGATGCAGTTGGATTATGGTATATGTATAATGTTGTAATGCCCAATCAAATCTCAAAGGAGTCAAGATGAGTAGTATATGCATGATTGCTTTCTCTATGTTTGTTAATTGCCCCGCTGTAATTTGTTCACCCAACATGTCATTTATCTTAAGGAGAGCCACCACTAGTGAACTATGGACCTCAGTCCTTTCTTTGACTATCAATCTATAATCAACTTTTACTGTTTTTTGTTTACTTTCTGCAAACTACTACTTTCTTCCACACAATACGTTTAATCCTTTGTTTTCAGCAAAACCGGTGAGATTGACAACCTCTCTGTAAGTTGGGGGCAGAGTTCTGTGCTTGTGTTGTGTAGGTCTCCATGTTGCTGCTGACGCCGGTAGTGCGCCCTTCCAAAGTCTAGCTAGCAACACCTTTGGGGTGTTTCCTTGCTCCTACTGGTTCGATTAAACCTTGGTTTCATAACTGAGGGAAAACTTGTTGTTGTGCTCATCATACCTTCCTCTTGGGGTTCCCCAACGAGCTCGAGATATCTTGGGCCATCATCCGCTAAGGATCACCTTATACATAGTGGAAAAAATAAAGTTATCTTTAAGCCTATGGTGCACCTCAACCTTGTGGGTTGCCCATAGAGAATAGAAATATCATTTCCCCTCTGTCCCTATTTCATGTGATCATTTTCAAAAGGGGTTCAAAATTTTCAAGATGTAAAATCTTTTTTTTCTTTCAGGAAGATACAAAATCTTAGCTAGAGGCCGAACCAGTCGTCATCAATTGAGAATGTTCTTTACTGGTAGTTGGACACTCACACTGACTACACTGCTTTTACAAGAAGAGATGCACCCATATACCTTCGAAAAGACAATTAATTTAAGAGAAATCTATCACGCTTACTTGTAGCTCAAGTTTAACCTAATTTTGATAAACTGTCAAGATGCAAAATCTTAGCAAGAAGTTGAACCTATTGTGGACGAGGAAGAGACAAGCCAGACTCTGCACCCACGGCTGCAGACAAGAAATCGATGGAGGATGGCTGGTGAGAGCCAGCAAAGGAGAGAGAAAACGCAACTTGTTTTACGTGCATATACTCCTACTAGTAGTAGGTCCATATATTTACTACTATTGGAGTATACCCTATACCTCGTGTCAGCAGCCCATCATAGCTTTGCTCTGACATCGCATCGCCTTCAAGTCCTCTTCTGCGCTGATCTTGAGCTGCTTTTTTTTTAAATTCTCGCGCTGCCTCCCTCTTGTTCTCTACTTGTGTAGCAGAGTTGGCTAGGAAGTTTTAAAATTTGCAAAACATGGGAATATCGAGAATGTTCTTTCCTAAAAGTTGGTAACTCATACCAATGACATCGTTTACTAAAATAAGATGCGCCCATCTACCTTCGAAAAAACAATTAATCCAAGAGCAATCTATCACGCTAACTTGTAGCTCAAGTTTGACCTAATTTCGTTAAGTTATCAAGATGCAATTTATTAGCAAGAAATTGAACGTGTTGTTAAAATTTCAGGACCTTTTATTTACTATACACGCAAAAAAAATTATGTTTTTTCTCTCCTTCTTCACTACCTCATCACCATCCACGCACACCCATGCCGGCTAATCTTTCCCTCGTCCACAATGTGGTGCTGACCACGTGCGTCGACCTACCTTGTCATTCCATTTCACACCCTACACAGAGGAAGAACCAAGCACATCCCCCATCACGTTGGTTTGAAAGTGTGTGGAGCTTTCTTGTGTGAAGCGAGTACAGTAGTATGAATGTTATGGCTCAGTTTCTCGCTCGAGAAGGACCCACCTGCTTTTCCTTGCTTAACTTTAGGGCCCTTTGTGCTAAATTTATGGACTTGTACATGTAATTTTCTCTTTTTTGAGGTCTTCGAGCTAAACCATACTCCCGCCAATCATGTCAAATTTTAACTACAAGTAAGCACGATAGATAGTTTTCTCTTAAAATTTTCCAAAAAACTTTTGAAGCTAACCAGGAATTTAGTACATCGAAAACCACCAAAAAGTTTTTTCGAAAAATTTCCAAAGCAACCTCAATTTATTTTAGTTCAAACTTGACCTAATTTTGATAAATTGGCACATAGTCTCATTCAAGTCGACAGAGTTAGCTAGGAATTTTGAAAATTCACAAAACATGGGAAAGTCAAGAATGTTCTCTCCTGATAGTTGGAAACTCACACCGATGACATCGTTTGGTAAAAGAAGATGCACCCACCATCTACCTTCGAAAGACATTTATTACAAGAGTTATCTGTCCCGCTTACTTGTAGCTAAAGTTTGACCTAATTTCAGTAAGTTGTCAATATGTAGAGTCTTAGTAAGAAGTTGAACCTCTTGTCAAAGTTTCAGGACCTTTACTATATATATGCATGCAAAACAAGTTGTGTTTTCTCTCTCTTTCACACTGCCTGATCACCATCCACACACACCCCCGCCGGCTGACCTCTCCATCATCGACAACGTGGTGCTGCCGACGTGCGTCGACCTGCCTTGTCGTTCCATTTCGTACGCTGCGAAGAGGAAGCACCAAGCACACCCCAGCACGCTCGTTCGAAAGTGTGAGGAGATTTTTTGTGTGTTTGAAGCAAGTACACTAGTACGAAGGGTATATGGCTAAGTTGCTCTCTCGAGAAGAACCAGACTGCTTTTCCTTGCTTAACTTTAGAGCCCTTTATGCTAAATTTATGGACCTCTATGTATATTTTTTAGGTCTTCGATGCAAATCATACTTTCTCCCACCATCCATATAAAATTTTAACTACTAGTAAGCGCGATAGATAGATTCCTCTTAAAATGTCCCAACAAACTTTTGAAGCTCTAACCAGGAATTCAGTACATCGAAAACCACGAAAGCTTTTTTGTAAAACTTCCAAAGCAATCTATAATTTACTTGTAGTTCAAATTTGACCTAATTTTGGCATAGAGTCTCATTCAAGTCGGCAGAGTTAGCTAGGAAGTTTTAAAATTCACAAAACATGGGAAAATTGAGAATGTTCTTTCCTGATAGTTGGAAACTCACACCTAGAACTTCGTTTACTAAAAGAAGATGCACCCATCTACCTTCGACAAGACAACTAATTCAAGAGCTATCTATCACGCTTATTTCTATCTTAAGTTTGACCTAATATAATTTTGTTAAGTTGTCAAGATGTAGAATCTTAGCAAGAAGTTGAACCTATTGTCAAAATTTCGGGACCTTTAATATATATATGCACGCAAAACAAATTGTGTTTTCTCTCTCCTTTCCTGCCTCATCACCATCCACACACACCCTACTGGCCCGCTGATCTCTCCCTCGTCTACAACGTGGCACTGCCCACGTGTGTCGACCTGCATTGTTGTTCCATTTCACACCCTGCGAAGAGGAAGCACCAAGCACACCCCTAGCACACTGGTTCGAAAGTGTGAGGAGCATTCTCTGTGTTTGTGTGAAGCAAATGTAGTAGTAAGACGGGTATGGCTCAATTTCTCACTCGAGAAGGACCCGAGTGCTTTTCCTTACTTAACTTTAGGGCCCTTTGTGCTAAGTTTATGGACCTCTATGTAATTTTCTCTTTTTTGAGGTCTTCGATGTAAACCGTACTCCCACCGACCGTGTCAAAATTTAACTACAAGTAAGCACGATAGATAGATTGCTCTTAAATTTTTCCAAAATACTTTTTAAGCTAACCAGGAATTCAGTAGTACATAGAAAGCTTTTCCTTAAAACCTCCCAGCTTATAGACAAATTCTGCCACCATAGGTGATGCCCTAATACTAGTATGAAAATAGAAGCTGACGTGATGAGAAAGTACTACGCTAGGAAGTGACATGTTTAATTTATTGCACAGGGCGCATTTTACACGCATTCACGCTAGTCGGTGTCCTTGATGTAGCCACTTCTTACAGTAGAAGAAAAGAAAAAACCTCTTTCAAAGAGCCATCCTATCTTCCCCATCTCCGTTTAGTTTATCCCCACCCGCCGATGCCGCCTGGCCGCATCTCTGGCGCGTGCTTCACACATTTTACTCCCCATCTTGAGCGCTGCATCACTCCCTCCAGGCCACCAGCCCTCTCCTCCAAAAACCACCAAAAATTCTACATAATCCACCCTCGCCCCAATCCGTCCAGACGGGATGGCGGATTCGAGATAAAACCTGCGGCACTTTGGCTGGAGCAAGGTCGGAGACGACATCTTCAATGAAATCACTATGCGTCTGGACACTATCAGCGCCGTTAGGCTGGCCGCATGCTCCAATGTAACATCCCAAAACTCTAATTCAAGGTTATTAAGATCCAAATCATGAAATTTAGGGTTAACAAAAACTTTTCCATTTAAAATAATTAAGCATTCATATGTGTGTGCATATAATTTAGGAATTGTTTTGAATTGCCATGTTTGGGTGATCCATTGGTTGTAAAATGATTATAAGGTGAATTAAACATCATCTAGATCATTCCCAAACAAATCCCAAAGAAAAACAAATCAAAAAGAATAAAATAAGCAAATGGTCACTTTTGCCATTTTAATCGCCATGCCTACTTTGGCTATTCCTAGAACTCAAATCTGAACAGAAACAATTGTGGTTCTTTGCACCCCTTGCTATTACAAGTAGTGATGTACCAAGGCCCACTTTGTTTCATCCCAAAAACTTTCAAATACTAAATTTAAATGACATTTGAAATTTGAATGTAGTTCATATGTATAGATCACACTTATTCAAAAACCACTCAAATGAACTCCACTTTTAAAACCCAAGCACACCTAGAAGCTCAAGCATAAGATACAACACTCCACCAAAAATCATCCCAAAATTCAAAACTTTTTCTCTTGCGGCCATTGTGTCGAACAGGTTGCAAACAGAAATAAACCTGCCTAACTAACACTGCTCCTAGTTAAACCCTTGTCCCCCATTGGACCCTATCTACTCTCCCTGCCCCCTGAGTCCAACCAAACCCCCAGCTAGCCCGTCCCTTAGCCGCAGCAGCAGTGCAGCGCTGCCACTTTGTGGTCACCGCCGGCCAGAAGCGGGCAACACGCCAGGGACCGTGCCGCGCAAAACCAGCAAGTCCCCTAGCTCCGTCCAACCCTACCACCGCCCACAGTCCACCCCTCGATCAACCCTAGCCCCTCGACCACTCCCCAACGTCGCCGACCTTTCTCTCTGCGAGCTCGCCAGAGCACGCCAGAGCGCGATAGCCGCCAGCACGCAGCAGACCGCGCCTTGACCCCATACCGCGCATGCTGCTCCGCCTCGACCCCAGCACCCCACCAGACACGGCCATGCACCGCCGTGCGACCCACAGTCGCCGAACACCGCATCGAGCATCGCCTCTGTCTCCTAGAGCGCATGACGCTCCCGACCATATGCCACCGCCCCTAGCTGCACCATTAAGCCATAGAGCACCACCAGGAGGCAAGCCACCGTCTATCTACGCCGCCCATGCCGATAGCGTCATGTATTGTCGTCACCGACGAGCTCGCCGTCGCCCTCTCGGTCCCCTCCTCGAGCCTATATAAGGAGGCCTTCCCCAGCCTCAATCTCCATACCATTCGACTCCCCTCTCACTCCTAGTCCTTCCCTACCTCTCGCCGGAGCATCTCGAGTAGCAGGCCGCCGGAATTTCACCGGAGGCAGCCGCTGCAGAGGAGGAGACGTTGTCGTTGATTCCATCCACCGTAGCCCCTATCGTGACCTCGCCTGAGTCCGTCGTCGTCGTCTAGTTTGATCACCCACCTCGTCGCACTAGCTAGAGCCCTGGTACGTCCCTTAACGGTTCGGTCTCGCCGGCGACGAGTCCATCGTCGACGATGACTGTGAGCCGTTGATCCACGTTCTAATCGTGTGGCCCAGATCGCTTGATACCATTTCAGGTTTTAAGTCTCGCTGACAAGCGGGACCAACCTGTCAGCCGCTGAGCGTCACTGGACCGGCCCATTTCCTTTCCCGCGCTAGCCCACAAATTCAAATAAGTGTTTTTCTATTTAAGTTTGAATCCAATTATGTCCCTTAGTCGAAAATCAATTCAGGAAGATTTACTGAACCAAATTGAGTGATTCCAATTTTGTTGGAAAGCCTCTAAAAATATCTATCCAAGGCCATTGGATTTAATTCATTTACAGTTAGAGATCTCTCCTAGTAAAAATAACATGACAGAAGCTTTTGGAAATTCAAACATTTTTATAAAATCAACCATAATAGCTTTTGAGTTGATTCCAACTCTCAAAAATCATATTTAACCATACCTATCTAAATATGTAATATTAAGGTTTGCATGTAGTGACTTTGGACTAGTACCAAAATAATACTATATAGGCATTTTTAGTCACTTTAAATCATTAAATATTAAACTTAAACTTAATTAAATGTGATCCAACCTTTAAATAACATTCCCATATGTTAGAATATGTGGTGATGACATGTGTCCACATGATCCCATATTTTAATTGGAGAATATTAAATCTTAGTTAATTTCAATGAGTAGAAATTACTTTTCTCAAATAAAAAGAATGAAGCTAGTTAACAAAACCTTGTGATGATAATAGATCATTAAATGTGTACCTTAGTGTGCTAAATAGACTAGTTAAGTGTTGTTTGGTGATTGTGTACTCCGTATGTATTTATAGACGATAGTACCGACCAAGTCCATGAGGAGGAGGAGTTCTACCAAGAGGAGGAAGAGAATTTCAACCACTACACCAACCAAGGCAAGCTATTGTTAGAAAGCTAGATAACCTAAGCAAGATGCATTAGGCATGCTTTGGTTATACCACTTTGACTATTACCTACCCCAAGTTTTATTTCCAAGCTTTTACTTCTTTACTTTATTAAAGTACCTTACTTGTTTGAAGGTAGCATAAAAATTATAAAACTTGACCTATCTAGATAACCTTAGATGTCATTCTATGGCATGAGATTGAGATTAACATCCCACCTTAGTGAACACTCTTAACTTAGTAGCTTAGAGCTAAATCAAAACTTGAGTCACTTTAGATGGGAACACTTGGTGAAAATGAATTGTGAAAACCTTGGAATGATGAGTCATTCTATTGAGATGTTTTGACATGTGTTGAGAAACACAAATGGTTTATGATGATGAAAATGTTGAGGCATGAGCCTTAGCCCTTTTACAAAAACTGATGGTTGGATTCGGATGCGATACCATTCCAATTTTACCGTATAACCACAATACCTGAATTGGGTAAGGCTTAGCCGAAAGTTTATATGCATTAGTATTAGTTCCCTCGCGGGAGAGGTTTGAACTAGGCTACCTCTCGATGTTGTGCACCCATGCAGTGCCCAAGAGTACAAATGGTCATGGTTGGGAGGCCATTCTCATAGGCGAGGTGCTTATACTAGGGTGTGTAAAGGAAAGGTTGTGTTTGATTATCTGCATACTAAGTATGATGATTTAGGGTTATCCCTGACAGATGTATCGAATCTTGTGGTGAAAGTGTACCACCTCTGCAGAGTGTCAAACTATTCAAATAGCCGTGTCCGCGGTTATGGACAGTTGGAGTGTCCATACTGTTTTGTTGTCAGATGTTTTCAAAACAACTTATGAAATGAATGATGACATGACTTGACCACAACAGGGTTGTGACTATGACACTAGCTTCCAAACATAAGTGATTCTAGAACTTTGTTTTATCTTTCTTTGTTTCTGAACTCAGCTTAGGTTTCAAACTTAACTTTTCAATAAAACCTAGAGTTAGCATTTTCCCGCTAGAAATACCTTACTTGTTAGTGATAATTTGCGAATACTTAAAGAGTACTCATGGCTTTTGTCCCTGGCTATTCGTATGGTCAGACTATGAAGGAGACTACCAAGATGAAGGACAGCAGGACGGCTATGATAACTAGGACTATCTTCCATCGTCAACATTGCCTGTGCCTCTGAAGATGGACCCCACCGCTACGCTTATTATTTATTCCGCTGCTTGTTGTATTAAGACTGGATCATGAGATCCTGTATTCGTGTAAGACCTTATTATGGTTTGTAATGGATGATGTACTATGATATCCAATTTGTTATGTCTCGCAAAAATGGTAATCCTGGGATTGCGAGGTATGACATAACAGGCATCTGGAATTAAAAATCCGGGTGTTGACATCCAAGGAGCTGTACCGCCAGGTCGCCCGCGGAAAAGGTAGCAGGTGCCCCAACGATCGCTATTGTTCATTGGTCTCCTACAATGACGTCTACAAGCATAAGATCCAGTGCTGCTACGCTCCATGCGCAGCCTGCATGGAGCTAGGATGTGAGTTCGTCAACCGGCCATTGACTTTGCACGAGCTCTTTGACCACTTGAAACTTTCCCACAAGATGTACTATTTGCCCCAAGTGACCTACTCCAACAAGTACTGGTACCCGACTAACCGGGTGCACGCATCAGAGATCATCGGCATCGGGAAAGAGGGCATGGAGTTTGCCGCCCTAATTGGAGGGTACACCACGGACATCTTCCTATCCGTCAGATACGTCAGGTCGGCGGCGTGCGAATCGTCGCGGTACAAGGTGATGTTATGGTCGCTGCCGTCATGGAATAAGCTCCATTCGGTCCAAATGGCAGCGATATTGGAGCAGACGAGCAGGCCTTCGTTGGCTGAAGTCGCGCTGAAAGGGCTCATGTCATACGTGTCGAAACTGAGGCGTTACCTGCAAGCTTCTCGAGATGTTGTCGGAATTCCCCCTGGATTACAAGAATATCAACCAAGAGTGAGTTAACACATATAAATCTTCTTGTGATGATCCTAATATGAATATATGTAATGTCGTACAAATTAATTACTTTATGTTGGTGATAGACCCAATTGGTATGGGATGTCCAGCCAAATCTGTCTTCATGTTCAATTCTCGCTGATGCAGTCCAATGGAACTGCATGGTGCCTGGCTGCGAGTTCGCCGCAATTCCATTTGTGCTCCACTCCCACCTTAGAGAAGCCCACACCATGAGGTTGCGCATTATACACTATGGTAGGAAAGGCAGGTACATCTCTAAGCCGGTGTCGGCACCGGGCTCGCAAAATGTAGATATCGGGCTAACCGGGTTCGATGACACGGTGTTCTGCGTGCTATTCGACGGGCTCGACGATGTCATGTTGATATCTGTCGTGGGCGTCAGGCCGGCGACACGCGTTTCACCGCAGTTCATGGTGAAGTTGAGCTCTACACATCCAAATGGCTTGTGTGAGAAGGTATTCTATGCGAATTCTAAAGCCACTTGCTCTTTGTCGGTTTGTCTGTCTAATCTAGTTGCTCGTCATCGGAATCGACCATCGAAGTTCACCATGGAATACAAGCTTCGTATCGACAAGATTATTATCGTAGATGCAGAGGTGGGATATGTGGGAGACTTCTAAACTAACTCTAAACTAAGTGGGATAAGCGGGATAAGTGAGATTTGTTAAATCCTACTTGTCCCACTTCTCCCACTTAGTTTAGAGTTAGTTTGGGGTCTAAAATTAAAGATCCCACCTGTCCCATTTGTCCCACTTCTGCATCCCTATTTCTTAGCAATTAACCCATCTTTATCTTCTTGTCACGATCCTAACTTGAACACATGTACTCCTCGACCGGATTTTTCTTATCATTTTGGGACATGTGGTTCCTAGCTTAAGGTAGTTTTGAGTATTTTGTATGGAGTTCTGCTACTGCTAATGTATAGTGTAGTAGAAGTAATACCTATGTACTGGTACTTGTTCAGACTGATGGATCTAGTGCAGAATAAGGTCTCTCTTTCGTTTTGAATCATGGCCTTGCTACATCTACCCAATTTCAATGTCTGTATTGCTGAATTTGTCAATTCCTTTGGTCATTATCTGTACTGCTAAATCGGTCACTTTGAAATGGTGCTAAATCTATCAAGTGCCGCTTATTATGAACTGGGAATCTGATGATATTTTTCTGTCTTATTCGGTACTGCTGAATCTTTCAAGTGCCATTGAATCTGTCGAACATTCTGTTGTTGCTATTACGAAAGTGTTTTTAGAACTAATAGTGATATATTGGTACTTGTTTAGACCAAGAATAGTAGATGGTCTTGCTCTTCTTTTGGAACATGGCCAGAATATGTTCTCTCTGTCCTTTTAAATTATGCCCTTGCTACATCTATTGGATTTTAGTGTCTGCATTGTTAAATCTGTCAATACTTTTGATCATTATCTGTAGTAATAAATCGGTCACTTTCAAATGTTGTTGAATCTGTCAAGTGCCGCTGATTATGTGTTTGGAATCTATTGATATTTTTCTGTTTTATTCAGTGCTGCTGAATCTTTCAAATGGTAGTGAATCTGTCAAATGTTTTGTCGTTTTTATTACAGTACTAAAGTATCTTGTAGAACTAATACTGACGTACTGATACTTTTTTAGGTCAAGGGCAGTAGATGTTCTTACTGTTCTTTTGAAACATGGCCTTGTCACAATCTAGATGAGGCTTGGGGCATTTTGGTTTGCATATGTGGGTCACACAGTCATTGATGTGAGTAGAAAGTATGCACAGAAAATCAGGCTTGATGGTCAGTTTTGCTTGCTCCGATGATCGAGTGTGTTCGGAGAAAAGCGACTGATCCCGCACAAAGGTTTTTAGTGCTGAAACAAGAATTGATTCTCGCTGTCCTGCTATTGAATTTCAGAGTCTGTATTGCTGAATCGATCACTTTGAAATGCTGCTGAATATGAAATGGGAACCTGTCATTATTTCACCAAGCATGATGCAATATGAAATGGGAACCTGTCATTTCTAGAAGTTTCAGCAATTCTAGCAGGCTTGCCAATCTTTGCAAAGGGGTACCTTTCTAGAAAGTTCATATGAGGTTCAGCATCTTGGTATTTTGGTACGTACTATGAAGTACCAAAAAACGTAAGTGACTCAACTTACAACTACTTTGTCTAACTGATGTGAATCTAGACAAAGTTGAGGCCATTAGAATACGAATTGGAGGGAGTAGTATAAAAATGGAAGAAGTAAATAAATCATCTCTCTGTTCTAATAACTGAGATGTGATGAGAGAACACTCCATGGCAGTGCGCCAGTCTAGAGTACCTATAGTACTCCCTATTCCATAACTCTAGTTGGTGTCCTCAATGCAGTATGCCCGGTAGAAGACAGCCATAGGAGCACAGAAAAAACCCCTCCTTCAAAGAGTCATTCCCAACTCCAAGAGGCTGCATTTGGATCTTCTCTAGCGCGCACTTCACACATTTTTCTTGCCATCTCACCCGCAGCATCGATCCTTCTAGGCCGCCACCCCTCTCCTCCAAATAAGCCCAACAGTCATACATAGATCCGCCCTTGCCCCCAATCATTCAGACGTGATGGCTATGGATTCGAGGCACAACCGGCTGAACAACGTTTGGACGAAGGTCGGCGACGATGTCTTCAACGAAATAGCTAAGCGTCCAGACACTACCAGCGCCGTCCAGCTGGCCGCATGCTCCAAGGAGCTATACCGCCAAGTCGCTGGCGAAAAAGGTAGTAGATGCCCCAATGACATCTCCTGGACTTTGGTCTCCTACAAGGACGTCTACGACCACAAGATCGCGTGCAACTACCGCCGATGTGTCTGCATGGAGCCAGGATGCGAGTTCACCTGTGTCAAGAAAGTGTTCGTCGAGCACCTCATATCTGCCCACTCGATGACAGTGCCTAGATACAGCCCCAAAAAATGGGACCCATCTGTGCCGGTTTGTGCACCGGGCTCGCTTAGAGCTGAGGTCATCGGCATCGAGAAGGAGGGCAAGCTGTTTGTCGCCCAAATTGATGGGCATAGCACGGACTTGCTCCTGTCTGTTAGGCCGGTCAGGTCGGCGGCGTGCGAAACGCTGCGGTATGAGGTGAGGTTTTGGTCGTTGGTCTTGTTCGCTAGTTTCAATCAGGTTGTAGTAAAGAGGTCACCCGAGACAATGATTAGGCCTTTGCCGGCCAACGCCGCGCAGGAACTGCTCATGTCTTTTATGTCCAAGTCGCGTCTTTACTGGCATACTACTGAACCTATTGTCGGACAAGATTCACCGGTGAGATATTTGAGTGTATGTAATGTTGTACTAATTAGCTAGTTTATGTTGGTGGCAGATTCCCTTCATAATTGGAATTGCCGAAATTAAGGATCCCGAATTTCATGGTCTATCATATGAGTTTTACATGTATGCTGCTGACCTAGAGGCCGACAGGCGACAATGAAACGAGAGACGCGTCCTAGGCAGGAAATCAAGGGCGCAACCCGGCCAGCACTTTGACACGCTGAATCATTCTCGTTTCTTCGAATACGTATGATGGGACATGTAGTGGTTCCTAGATTAGTGTAAGCTTGTAGTTATACACTTCTACTAAGTATTTTGTATGGAGTTCAGCTATTGTTAATCTATTTGGTAGTAATACCTATGTACTTGGACTTATTCAGATCTAGTGGAGAAAATCCATGGTCACACTTTCCTTTTGAAACTTGGCTTTGCCACATTGTTGTACATCCATTGAATTTCAATGTCGACATTGTTGAATCTGTCAATTCTTTTGGTCATTTTCTGCCACCGTTAAATCGGTTACTTTAAATTGCTGCTGAATTTGTCATGTGCTGTTGAATGTGAAACGGACGTGTGCTCGTCACCCTTGTACATGGCCGTGTCACAATTTAGATGAGACTTGGGCATTTTGGGTTACATATGGGGGTCACACAGGCATTGATGTGAGAAGAAGGTACTCAAAGCAGACTTGATCGTTAGTTTTGCTTGATCCAATGTTCGAGTGTTTTTGGTGAAAACGACAAACTAATCGCACAGCAAGGTTTTTAGAGCTGAAATAAAAACTGGTTCTATGTACTGCTATGGTATTTCATTGTCTGTATTGCTGAATTGGTCACTTTTGAAATGCTGCTGAATTGGTCAAGTGCTCCTAAATATGAACTTCGAATCTGTTGATAATTTTTCTACCTTATTCTATACTGCTGAATTTTGACATGAATAGATGCCAAAAATAATTATCGCTTTTCCCCTCCCTCTCTGAGGTCTTTGTTTCGAATCCAGCCGAGCACATCACAATGCCATTTTATTAACCAGGAGAAGAAATCTAGTAGCTCATTCGGCCCCTCTTTATGCCAGAACATTTTCATTCGTTCTTTTCGGGGTCAGGAGACTGCTGACCACAGCCTAGTGAAATTTGAGAAATGAGCCCATGGAGCATAGCTGAGAACATGTTAATTCATCCTTTTAAGGGTCAGGGGACTGCTGAGCATAGCCCACAAAAATTTGAGAATGAAGCCCATGGAGCATAGCCTACGGAGTATAACCCACGTAGAGCAGCCTATGTAGAATAGCCAAACTCTATTTATTTTGGCCTTTTGGGCATTGGCCCCCACCTCTCAAAATAAAAAACTCTATACCCATGTTTTTAAGAAAATACTCCATTATGTGGCATTTTAGAAATTGAGATGACAGGAGCGCTGCCCTTTTATATTTTAAAAGATATAAACATAGACACCCAAAATATTTTTAAGAAGTCTAATACATAAATTGTAGTACTAATAAAAGTTTAATGATATTTATTCTATAAATATCTTTGTTGTAGTGGCAACACACTCAGTTTACGTTTATTTGATTTGAAGGTCTTTTGTTCAAATTTATCTTGGGTTTACATTTTTTTTCTTCTAGCAATACCGCATTATGGAGAGGCTGACATCACAGACCTAGTTTGTTTTGAGGGTGGGTTCGAAACAAAAGTTTAAATACTTGTTGACATGGGTATACCCTGCAGGTACTCGAGTTTGGTATATATGGTCCAGATACGGTGGAAGCCCACGGCGTTGCCACGGCCCAACGAAGACTTCGAGTGGCCCATGTACCCTCGATGACTTGCGAGACAAGAAGAAGTTTAAAGATAGAATGTTTAAAGGGAAAACCCTAATCTATAACTGACTCGATCTGCTACCCGAGACCTGGCCTATCTATATAAAGGCTAGGAGGGGGCAGCGAGGAGGACACACGCAACCCTAGTTTCCACAACTCTCGCCAGATTGCATCTGCGCACCCGTGTAATCTTCGATTCCTCCATTAATTCTAAGAGAAGACAAGCAGGACTAGGGACCTCTACATGGCCTGAACCTGGGTAAACCTTGCGTCTCAATGTGCTTGTTTGCTAGCCGACTGATGCCTCTAGCGCTCCCTCCTTGTCCAAAACCCAAGTCCATAACAATGAGCATTGATGAGTTAAACCCTCGTCAATTGGCGCCATCTGTGGGAATTGGGAGTGTTGATGTTGCAGCTTCTTCGGCCCCATCAACCGCGATCTACAACTCCGCAACAGCGGAGATTCGCCAGCTCTTTGGCGTGTTCAACTTCACCGTCCATAGGCCGGCCACTCGCCCAGCTTTCGAGTCTGTGGGCGATGGAATCGATCTGGCGATCGGGAGCTTCCGCTTCCAAGTTGGTCAGATGGGCACGCTTCGCATGCCTGACCAGCCAAAAGAATTCGCGATTGCTCCAACATCGTGGTTCCCGCCACTAATCGGTGCCCTCAGCAAGCTCAACACCTCAGCAGCAGTTGAGAGCACGGACAGGGACAGCAGTCGTGGATCCGATTTTGGTGACCTAGCAACGGAAGATGGGGTCTACGACTCTGGATCCAAAAGTTGCGGAAGCAACAGCTTCCCCAACCACTTCATGTGCGCCGTCATCAACACCGGCGGAACCAGCGCTAATCGCGAAAACGATGGCAACGGTCTTGATCCACCCAACGGTGGCATACCTAACGGCGGACCACCCAATGGCAGCCCCACCAACAGTGGCAATGGCGCGCCCATCAACAATGGAGGGGCAGTCAAACCTCCAACCATGGTGAACGAACACACTGGTGAACGTGTCGTGATCAGGCTCAATGATCTCGAGTGGGCACGCTACCGAGAAGCTCTGCGAGGCAATCCTCTGCCCCCCGGCACGCTGCCAAATCTGCTGATGGGATATCATTGGCTACTAAAGGAGGAGTACAGACGCCAGTTACAAATGATCGTGCAACTCGAAGCGTGTAAAAAGGTGGCGGACGAGTCAAGTCTTCGACGGGCCGGGCTCTCCTCCCACGGAGGATCCTCCTCCAAGGGCAACAAGTATGTAGCCAACAAGAGGCGATCTCGAATGGCCCACCTCACCGAGCAGGAGCGCATAGAACCTGCGAAAGTCCTCGGCTTTAGCTCTATGACAGTCGACACACGGGGCAACATGGTCCCAAAGACACCGCAAGCTGCGGTGATAGCAGCCACCATGTACCTCCTCAACAACCAGCCGCCGGCTGTTGATCCCCGAGCCACCATAAACCGATCAACGATCGCGGGCTTGGGGTTAATCGAGGCCGCTCTTGACAAAGAGCCGATGCCGGAGCCAAAGAAAAGCAAGGCTCTGGCAAAACGCTATTCCTCACCCTCGTCTAGCGATGACATTCACGACCTGTCTCGACGTCGCCGCTCACGGCGACATGACCATGACTACGATGCGCGCGATGACCTCACGCAGTGCAAAATCGACAAGTCAAGGGCGCGATGTGCCCATTCCACTGACTCAGAGGACGAAAATGTGGAGCTCTGTGGCTCCAGATGCTTTAGCAGAGCTATCAGGCAGAAGCGAATGCCCAAGGGGTTCAAGCTCCCATCGGAGAACCCAAAATTGGATGGCTTGCAGGACCCAAAAATATGGTTGGAGTACCACATCTCCTCCATCAGACTCCACGGTGGGAGTTGAAGCACGACCATGCAATGCCTGCAGCTACAGCTGCAGGGCGCTGCCCGAGCATGGCTCAAAAACCTCCCGCACGGATCCATTTGCAGCTGGGAAAGATGGTCTACAGCTTTGTGCGCAACTTCAAGGGCACCTACAAAAGGCCCGCATCAATCAAAGAACTAAGGTGCTGCCAGCAAAGGTCGGGCGAATCGCTACGCTCGTACATCCAGAGGTGGTCCATCATCAAGAACTCCACAGAAAATATCTCGGAGGATCGCGCAATTGTTATGGACTCAGGGAGGAGCTAGGATGCTCGAAGCCCAAAACAATCGACCACTTGATGGAAATTGCGAATCGGTGGGCTGGTGGAGAGGATTCGGTGAAAAACCGCACCTACTCCGACAACAACGACAACCTCGAGCGTAGACGCGACCGTCTAGGCAAGCGGCGAATGCGTGTATACGATGACCGTGATGATGTCAATATGGTCGCAGCAGGCTACGCTGACAAACACGATGACAACCGCAACAGCGGCTACCGCAGCGGTGGATACCGCGACTCCGGGAAAACCACGCAGGTATGGCAACACTGCACTCGCAAAGAGGCACCCGCAACAACAATTGAGGACAAACTGTCTGGCCCGTGGAACGTGCACTTCTACATCGACAAGCAGGACGGCGAGAAAAAATCTAGCCACCTTCTCAAGGACTGCCGCGAGTTCCTCAAACTCCATGAGGGCCTGGCTCGGATGAATCGCGACGCGGTCAACAAGGGCTACAGAGTCGCCCCGGGCGCTTTAGCACATGGAGCTCTTCCACCACCACCTGGAGTACCACCACCCACGGCCGCACTGGTCTAGAATCAAGGCGGCGACCCATACCCACGGGTCGTGGGCAACATGATGATCCAAAAGGGGCGCCCCTCAAATCAGGTGCAGCAAGCCATCACTCGCCAAGTCAACTTGGCGACGAACTCTCCGCCCTCCACCACTGAGTACCTCAGTGGAAGCAACTCCTGCATCACCTTCGACAAACACGACCACCCGCGCCAAGTCCCTCGTCCAGGCCACTGTCCCCTCGTACTCGAGGCACAGATTGGAGGCTTCGACATGAGTCGCATCTTCATGGATGGTTGAAGCGGCATTAACCTCATGTTCGCAAGTACCTTGAGAGCAATGAGGATCCCTCTGACATGTCTAGAGGTCTCGGACACGATGTTCTGCGGCATCGCCCTAGGGAAGGGCATATATCCCCAGGGCAAAATCAACCTCGACGTCATCTTCGGCACGCCGCAAAACTTTTGATGCGAACGCATTGACTTCGAAGTCGTCGACTAGCCCTCACAGTACCACTGCATCCTCGGACGCGTCGTGTTCGCTAGGTTCATGGCAGTGCCACACTACGCTTACCTGCAGATGAAAATGCCAGGTCCAAACAGCGTCATCACAATCAACAGGAGCTTCGAAAGGTCCGACAGCTACGACAGGGAATTCAACAGAATCTCCCAGTCCTTCAGCATGCAGGAGGAGCTCGCAAGATTGAAGGAGTCAACAGACAACAGTCTGCCTCCCCTAAGACGGCCAAGTTCACCCGACCTGTCCTTCGACTCGTTGGTGCACACGAAGAAAGTCCAGGTCCACCCATCGGACCCGACAAAGACGGCCCTCATCGCCAACAACTTGAGTTCCGCATAGGAACTTGCGCTCGTCGAATTCCTCCGTGAGCACTGTGAAATCTTTGCTTGGTGTCAACACCCGGATTTTTAATCCCAGATGCCTATTATGCCATACATCGCAATCCCAGGATTACCATTTTTGCGAGACATAATATATTGGATATCACAGTACATCATCCATTACAAATCATAATAAGGTCTTACCCGAATAAAGGATCTCATGATCCAGTCTTAATACAACAAGCATCGGAATAAATAAGCGTAGCGATGGGGTCCATCTTCAGTGGCACAGGCAATGCTGACGATGGAAGATAGTCCTAGTTATCATAGCCGTCCTGTTGTCCTTCATCTTGGTACAAAAGCCATGAGTACTCTTTAAGTGCTCGCAAATTATCACTAACAAGCAAGGTAGTTCTAGTGGGATTGCTAACTCTGAGTTTACTTGTAAAGTTAAGTTTGAAACCTAAGCTGAGTTCAGAAACAAAGAAAGATAAAATAAAGTTCTAGAATTACTTACGTTGGGAAGCTAGTGTCATAGTCACAACCCTGTTGTGGTCAAGTCAAGATTCATCATTCATTTCATAAGTCATTTTGAAAACATCTGACAACAAAACAGTATGGCTACTCCAACTGTCCATAACCGCGGACACGGCTATTTAAATAGTTTGACACTCTGTAGAGGTGGTACACTTTCACCACAAGATTGGATACATCTATCAGGGATAACCCTGAATCATCATACTTACTATGCAGATAATCAAACATAACCTTTCCTTTAGACACCCTAGTATAAGCACCTCTCCTATGAGTATGGCCTCCCAACCATGACCATCTGTCATCTTGGGCACTGCATAGGTGGACAACATTGAGAGGTAGCCTCAGCTCAAACCTCTCCCGCGAGGGAACTAATACTAATGTTATAAACTTCCGGCTAACCCTTACCCAATTCAGGTATTGTGGTTGTACGGTAAAATTTGGAATGGTATCGCATCCGAATCCAACCATCATGCCTCAACATTTTCATCATCATAAACCATTTGTGTTTCTCAACACATGTCAAAACATCTCAATAGAATGACTCATCATTCCAAGGTTTTCACAATTCATTTTCACCAAGTGTTCCCATCTAAAGTAACTCAAGTTTTGATTTAGCTCTAAGCTACTAAGTTAAGAGTGTTCACTAAGGTGGGATGCTAATCTCAATCTCATGCCATAGAATGACATCTAAGGTTATCTAGATAGGTTAAGTTTTATACTTTTTATGCTACCTTCAAACAAGTAAGGGACTTTGGTAAAGTAAAGAAAGTAAAAGCTTGAAAATAAAACTTGGAGTAGGTATAAGTTCAAAATGGTATAACCAAAGCATGCCTAATGCCTTTGCTTAGGTTATCTAGATTGCAAGGGTTAGCTTGCATTGTTAATGGTGGCTTGCCTTGGTTGGTGCAGTGGTTGAAGTTTTCTTCCTCCTCCTCTTGATAGAACTCCTCCTCCTCGAAAGCTTGGTCGGTACTATCGTCTATAAATACATATGGGATACACAATCACCAAACAATACTTAACTAGTCTACTTAGCACACTAGGGCACACAGTTGATGATCTATCATCATCACAAGCATCAAAAGGTTTAATGAACTAGTCTCATTCTTTTTATTTGAGAAAAATAATTTCTACTCACTGAAAAATAACCAAGATTTAATATTATCCAATTAAAATATGGGATCATATGGACACATGTCATCACCACATATTCTAACATATGGGAATGTGATTTAAAGGTTGGATCACATTTTAATAAGTTTAAGTTTAATATTTAATGATTTAAAGTGACTAGAAATACCTATATAGAATTAATTTGGTACTAGTCCAAAGTCACTGCATGTAAACCTTAATATTACTACATATTCAGATAGGTATGGTTAAATGTGATTTTTGAGAGTTGGAATCAACTCAAAAGCTATTATGGTTGAGTTTATAAAAATGTTTGAATGTGCAAATCCTTCTGTCTTGTTATTTTTACTAGGAGAGATCTCTAACTCTAAATGAATTAAATCCAACAGGCTTGGATAGATCTTTTCAGAAGCTTTCCAACAAATTGGAATCACTCAATTTGAACTTGCACAACTCGCTGAATTGATTTTTGAACTAAGGGACAGAATTGAATTTAAACTTAAATAGAAAACCTATATTTGAATTAACTGGGTCGCGCGGGAAAGCTAACGGGCCGACCCAGTGACGCTCAGCGGCGCAGAGGGCGGCTGACAGTTTGGTCCCGCTTGTCAGCGAGACTTAAAACCCGAAACAGTATCAAGCGATCTGGGCCACACGATTAGAACGCGGATCAACAGCTCATAGTCGTCGTCGACGACGAACTCGTCGCCGGCGAGACCGAACCCTAAACAGACGGTAGGGGTCTATTGGGGACATACCAGGGCTCCAGCTAGTGTGGTGAGGCGGGCAATCGAACTGGACGACGACAGCGGGCTCAGGCGAGGTAGCGGCAGGGGCTGAGGTGGACGGAATCGACGGCAGCTTCTCCTCCTCTGCTGCGGCTGCCTCCGGTGAAATTCCGGTGGCCTACTGCTCGAGCTACTCTGGCTAGAGGTGGGGAAGGCCTGGTGGAGAGAGGGGAGTCGAATGGTGTGGAGATTGAGGCTGGGGAAGGCCTCCTTATATAGGCTCGAGGAGGGGACCGAGGGGGCGACGGCAAGCTCGTCGGTGACGATGATACAGGACGCTATCAGCATGGGTGGTGTAGACGGACGGTGCCTTGCCTCCTGGCGGTGCTCAACGTCTTAATGGCGACGCTAGGGGCGGTGGCATTTGGTCAGGAGCATCGCGCGCTCTAGGAGACAGGGCGGTGCTCGATGGCGATCACGGCGACTGTGGGTCGCGCGGCGATGCACGGCCGTGTCTGGTGGGTTTCTGGGGTCGAGGCGGAGTGGCGTGCGGGATTTGGTGTCGAGGTGCGGTCTGCTGCGTGCTGGCGGCGATCGCGCTCTGGCGCGCTCTAGCTGCGCGTAGAGAGAAAGGGCGGCGAGGCTGGGGAGTGGTCCAGGGGCTAGGGTTGATCGAGGGGTGGATCGTGGGCGGTGGTAGGGTGGCACCTAACTTCCTGGAGCGGTGGAGAGGGGTTGGCGGTCTCCTGCGCCCTGTGCACACCTGGCCGGCGAGTATGGCGTCGGGGCGGGATGGCACTAGCGCCAGGGGCTAGGGATAGAGGTGGGTTTAGTTTGGTTGGGTCTAGGGGAGACAACGATGATCGATGCAACCCAAATGGCTCGACAATATTAGCTCCAAAACAGTAATAGTTAGGCCATAATGATTCTGCTAACAAGGTGTTCGACACAATGGCCGCATGAACAAAATGTTTGAATTTTTAGCTGATTTTTGGTGGAGTGATGTAACTTATGCTTAAGCTTCTAGGTGTGATTGGGATTTAAAAATGGAGTTCATTTGAGTGGTTTTTGAATAAGTGTGATCTATGCATATGAACTACATTCAATTTTCCAATGTCATTTAAATTTAGTGTTTGCAAGTTTTTGGGATGAAACAAAGTGGGCCTTGGTACTTCACTACTTGTACTAGCAAGGGGTGCAAAGAACCACAATTGTTTATGTTAAGATTGGAGTTCTAGGAATAGCCAAAGTAGGCTAGGTGATTAAAATGGCAAAAGTGACCATTTGCTTATTTTATTCTTTTTTATTTGTTTTTCTTTGGGATTTTTTTGGGAATGATCTAGATAATGTTTAATTCACCTTAGAATCATTTTACAACCAATGGATCACTCAAACATGGCAATTCAAAACAACTCCTAAATTATATGCACACACATATGAATGCTTAATGATTTTTGAATGGAAAAGTTTTTGTTAACCCTAAATTAGGTAGATTTGATTTTGATTTACCTTGGATTAAGTTTTGGGATGTTACAAACCTTCCCCCTTAAACAAAATCTCGTCCCGAGATTTACGAAAGAAAACTAGGAACTAAAGAGATATGGGAACTCTATCCTAATGTAATCTTCTCGCTCCCAGGTGGCTTCTTCTTCGGTATGGTTGCTCCATTGAATCTTGAGAAATTTGATACTCCTGGTTCTGGTAGTTCTGTAAGCTTCCTCTAAGATACGGATGGGTACTTTACGATACGTCAGGTCCTTGTTGATCTCAACAGCTTGATGATCGATGTTCTTGAAAACTTTGGTCTTCTCCGGCACTTCTAGGCATTTGTGAAGTAACGAAATATGGAATACATTGTGGATGGCTGACATCTCTTCAGGCAGTTCCAGTTGATACGATACTTCTCCTCTACGATTCAGAATCTTGAAGGGTCTGATATATCTGGGGGCTAACTTTCCTTTCAGACTAAAGCGTTGCATTCCCTTCAGTGGTTAAACCTTAAGATACACAAAATCTCTGACATTGAAAGTCAGGTCTCTCCTTCTCTTGTCAGCATAACTCTTCTGTCTAGATTGGGTGGTCTTTAGGTGCTCACGGACTTTGTGAACCTTCTCTTCAGCTTCTCGGAGAATGTCATGTCCAAAAATCTGACTCTCTCCTACTTGCGACCAATTCAAAGGGGTACGACACTTTCTTCCGTATAGGAACTCAAATGGTGCCATTTGCAAACTGGCTTGATAGTTGTTGTTATACGAGAATTCTGCGAAAGGCAGGCAGTCTTCCCATTTTGATCCATATTCTAATACACAAGCTCTCAACATATCTTCTAGGATTTGGTTGACTCTTTCAGTCTGTCCATCAGTTTGTGGGTGATAAGCGGTGCTGAAGTTCAACTTGGTTCCTAATCCTTCTTGGACTTTCTACCAAAATCTCGAGGTAAATTGGGTTCCTCGATCTGATACGATGGTCTTGGGGGTTCCATGCAGACTAACAATTCTAGCAATGTACAACTCTGCTAGCTTCGAACTCTGGTAGGTTGTCTTGACAGGTATAAAATGAGCTACCTTGGACAGTCTATCAACGATGACCCAGATTGAGTCATTTCCCCTACTAGAAGGAGGCAAACCGGTGATAAAGTCCATTCTGACAGAATCCCATTTCCATTCCGGGATCTACAATGGTTGCAACAGTCCTGCAGGTCTCTGATGCTCTGCTCTGACTCTTTGACAGATGTCACACTTGGCGATGTAGCTTCCGATTTCTCTCTTCATCTTGTGCCACCAAAATTGCTCTTTCAAATCTTGATACATCTTCGTTCCTCTGGGGTGGATAGAGTAAGGAGTATCATGAGCTTCCTACATGATAACTTGCTCCAGCTCCGAATCTGCTGGCACACAGATACGGCCTTTGTACCATAGAACTCCTTCTTCGTCTTCGGTGAATCCAGGTACCTTTCATGTACCAATACGACGTTTGATTCCATCGATACTTTCATTTCCTTTCTAGGCTTCCTTGATTTGGCTAATCAAGGTGGGTTGAAGTTCAATGCTTGCTAGAAATCCTTGGCTAACTAGCTCAGTCCTAAACTGCTCCAACTCCTCATACAAACTTGGTTACTTCTCCTTGATCATGGTGTTTAGCCTACAAGGCAATCTGTTAAGAGCATTCGCTACCACATTGGCTTTGCCTGGGTGATAGTGAATGTCAAGGTCATAATCCTTGATTAACTCTATCCATCTCCTTTGCCTCATATTCAGCTCCTTCTGAGTGAAAATATACTTCAAGCTCTTGTGATTTGAGTAAATCTCACAGCGATTACCCATAAGATAATGACGACATGTCTTCAGTGCCAAAACTACGGCTGCTAACTCAAGATCATGGGTCGGATAATTCTACTCATGCTGCTTCAGTTGTCGAGATAGATAAGCGATGACTTTGCCTTCTTGCATCAATACACATCTGATACCAATCTTGGATGCGTCACAATACACATCAAATGGCTTCTTGATATCTAGCATGATCAATATTGGGGCTGAAACCAATCTCTTCTTCAGTTCTTGGAAACTGGCTTCACATTTGTTGGTCCATTCAAACTTCTCTTCCTTCTTCAACAATTGGGTCATGGGTCTGGCGATGCTCGAGAATCCTTCTACGAACTTGCGGTAATATCCCGCTAATCCGAGAAATGCACGGACTTGGGTTTGAGTGGTTGGGGCTTCCCATTCTTCGACATCTTTAATTTTGGCGGGATCAACAGAGACTCCTCCGGCAGACACAATATGTCATAGGAATCCCACTTCTTTCAGCCAAAACTCACATTTGTTGAACTTGGCATATAACCGATGCTCTCTCAGGGTTTCTAGGATGATTCTCAGATGTTGCTCATGCTCTCGTTCTGACTTGGAGTAGATAAGGATATCGTCGATAAACACAACGACAAACTTATCTAGGAAATTCATACAGATCTTATTCATGAGATTCATGAAATAAGCAGGGGCATTGGTTAATCCAAAATACATAACTGTATACTCGTATAAACCATAACGAGTAGTAAAGGCGGTCCTCGGAATATCCGTTGCATGAATCTTAAGTTGGTGATAACCAGTCCTAAGATCAGTCTTTGAGAAGTCTTGGGCACCAGCCAACTGATCAAATAGATCCTCTATCTTTGGCAAAGGGTACTTGTTTTTGATGGTGACATCATTCAGCTTTCTGTAATCGGTGCACAAACGGTTGCCTACATCTTTCTTGTCGACGAATAACACTGGTGATCTCCATGGCGATGTGCTTGGTTGAATCAAGCCTGTTGCTAACATAGCATCCAACTGCTTCTTCAACTCTACTAACTCTGAGGGGTTCATGCTATAGGGTCTCTGGGCTATGGGTCCGGTTCCGGGGATTAGTTAGATAATTAACTCAATATCCCTATTCGGGGGCATACCAGGCAATTCATCTGGGAATACGTCGGGGTTTTCAGAGACTACTCTGACTTGGTCTATGGTGGGTAGGGCTAGACTCTTGTTGCACTTGAATTGGCGAGGTAAGGTTTCAGATATATGCTCTACAGTTACTCCACAGCTACTGGTCATGGTGATGGCTTTCTTAGCACAGTTTATCAGTCCTTTATGCTTTGACATCCAATCCATACCTAGTACTACTTCCAATCCTTTGGTTCCAAGTACTATTAGATTAGCATAAAAATCTATCCCATGTATTCTGATAGGCACAGCTTTGCAAATTTTTCTAGCTTTTGTAGTTGAACCGGGAATTTGAACTATCATGACATGCTTCAAGTTGGTTGGGTGGATCTTACTAGTGCATGCAAATTCTTTGGTGACAAATGAGTGCGATGCTCCCGAATCAAACAACACCCTTGCTAAAACTGAGTTGACAGAAAACATACCTAGCACTACATCTGGCGCTTCTTGGGCTTCTTCGGCGTTCATGTGGAAGGGATGGCTGTTGCGGTTGTGAGGGTTCCCTATGGAAAATCTTCTTCCTAGTTGAACACGACGCTGCTGTTGAGCTGGGGCATTCACATTGGTAGTAGCGGCAGTCTTCTTGGGGCACTCATTGGAATAGTGACCCTTCACTCCACACTCAAAACAAGTTATCTGGGACTTGTCTTTAGCTGCGAGAGGCACAACATTGCTTCCAGTTCTGGGTGCAGTGTTGTTGTTGTTGTTGTTGTTGCTCTTGGGAGGTGCACGGTTGAAATTGCTGGTGTTGCCGGGGTTGTTGTTGTTTCCTCCGGACTTCACATTGCCTCTGCTATGGTTGGGGTAGCTTGGCGAGACATTGGGGGTCAGTTGTTTCTTGGTGCATACCCTGCAGACGGGTTGGTACAGTACTTCTGGTGACTGTTGGATCCAGCTTGGTGCATCATACGACGTTTACGGTTGTCGTTTGCCTGGTTAATCTTCCCTTCCATCTGAATGGCAGAGTCGACTAGCTCTTCGAGATCCTCGAAGCGGATGTTGACGAGGACAGTCTGCATCTCATCATGCAGTCCGTTCAGGAATCTCTCCTTCTTCTTGGCCTCCGTATTGATCTCATCAGGTGCGTACCTGGCAAGTGACAAGAATCTATCACGGTACTCCACCACAGTCATTCTGCCTTGCTTCAACTCTCTGAATTCTACCTTCATTCTGGTGACTAGGCCCTGTGGCACATGGGTGCGGCTGAACTTGATTTTGAAGGCTTCACATGTCATCAGTTGACCATGGTTCATCAGGCGGATGCTGTTCCACCAGGCTCTTGCATCTCCTGCCAAGTAGTGGGTGGCAAAGAGAACTTTCTCGTTGTCATCAACTCTGGATACTTCCAAATTGTTCTCCATCGTCTGCAACCAGTCATCAGCATCTAATGGGTTCTCCAAAGTACTAAAGATTAGGGGATTGGTATTCTGGAATTTTTTTAGCTTGGATCCTTGATGATCCTGATTTCCATGCCCTTGGTTGTTTTGGGCCATATGGGCTATCTGTTGCAGTGTTGCTAAGTTGGCCTGGCGCTCTGCCCTGCTTGCTTCACGGTCTGCAACTAACATTTGCATAATCTGCAGCATTGGGTCTTGCGATGAGCTGCTCCCTCCGGGGTTTCCACGAGTCATCTGAAGATTGAGATAGATAAAGGGGTAAGAGGGAAAGTTCTAAGGTTCATGGTTTTGGTTTCAAAGCTAAAACTTTTAGTTTGACTCAGGTTTTGCAACTAACTTCTTTTCATTCATTCAAACAAGCACACGATACAAACACACACACACCACAACAACAAGGGAAAACAGATGGTTTTAAGAACCATTATGTAAGCTACGATACAATGGGACCGATACATCTCATGCTACGACAGTGCTCTAGTGCATCTACTCATCATCGAGGAAGTCGGAGTCGTCATCGTCGGTGTGGAAGTCCACGGCATCCTCCTCCAGAAAGTCATCATCATTGTTGAGGTAAGATTCCAGATCTCCCTAGATGTCTTCACCTTCCCCTTCTTCCTCCTTTGCTACAAGTTGAGCTTCTTGCTCCTTGATGGTCTTCTCGAGGTCGGACACCTTCTTGCGAAGATGGTCGATGGTGTGATCCTTCTTTTTGCGCTGGCGGAGAAGAGACTGATGGTCCTTTACAAGCAGTGAGAAAGCCTGGGCCTTCTGGGCGGCAATGGCAAGGTTTTGGTTGGCGAACTCCCTAGCATTGTCCAATTCCTTCTGGCGGTCGTATAGCAGGAAGTCAAGGTTCTCCACTTGACGCTTCAACTCCGGGTGACTTGGCATCTCCATTGGCATTCCCATGAAGTCACGCCTTGCATAGTGAACAAAGCGGGTTCCTTGATTTGGTTGACACTGAGGGCACATAGACATGCGAGAGCTTCATGCATTGCCTTGACTAATCCATCTAGCCAGTTGTTCTCTCTTACGGAGAACTGGATTCTCTCGGACGTTGGGGCTTCTATACTTCCTCAAAGATCAGCGGTGACTAGCCAATGTAAATCTCCTCCTGGGGGTCCAGGAAGTTGAGCTCCAAGAAACTCCGGATGTGGGTGTCCCAAGAGCTCAGACAATGAATCTAGATCCCTCTCGAAGATCAGTTGGCCTCCGTTTCCCAACTGGTAGAACTTGCTAAACTGAGTCTCCATCTACAAGAATTTAGGATGAGGAAGTTAGTGAAGTGATCAAGTGTGTCAAACTTTATGTAGTAATGTAAGAATTGGAGGAACATGAATTTTTGAGAAAGAATGAATTTCGAAGGGTAAGAGAGGAAATCGTTTTTCATAAATACTCACTTTGGTTTTGAAATTAAGTTTTTGTTTGGACGTCCATTCTAACTAGGGTCTCCTATGGTCAACCTGGCTCTGATACCAACTTGTGAACACCCGGATTTTTAATCCCAGATGCCTGTTATGTCATACATCGCAATCCCAGGATTACTATTTTTGCGAGACATAACAGATTGGATATCACAGCACATCATCCATTACAAACCATAATAAGGTCTTACATGAATAAAGGATCTCATGATCCAGTCTTAATACAACAAGCAGCGGAATAAATAAGCGTAGCGGTGGGGTCCATCTTCAGTGGCACAGGCAATGCTGACGATGGAAGATAGTCCTAGTTGTCATAGCCGTCATGTTGTCCTTCATCTTGGTAGTCTCCTTCATAGTCTGGCCATAGGAATAGCAAGGGACAAAAGCCATGAGTACTCTTTAAGTACTCGCAAACTATCACTAACAAGCAAGGTAGTTCTAGTGGGATTGCTAACTCTAAGTTTACTTGTAAAGTTAAGTTTGAAACCTAAGCTGAGTTCAGAAACAAAGAAAGATAAAATAAAGTTCTAGAATCACTTAAGTTGGGAAGCTAGTGTCATAGTCACAACCCTGTTGTGGTCAAGTCAAGATTCATCATTCATTTCATAAGTCATTTTGAAAACATCTGACAACGAAATAGTATGGCCACTCCAACTAACCATAACCGCAGACGCGGCTATTCGAATAGTTTAACACTCTGTAGAGGTGGTACACTTTCACCACAAGATTCGATACATCTGTCAGCGATAACCCTGAATCATCATACTTACTATGCAGATAATCAAACATAACATTTCCTTTACACACCCTAGTATAAGCACCTCTCCTTTGAGTACGGCCTCCCAACCATGACCATCTGTCATCTTGGGCACTGCATAGGTGGACAACATTGAGAGGTAGCCTCGGCTCAAACCTCTCCCACGAGGGAACTAATACTAATGCATATAAACTTCCGGCTAAGCCTTACCCAATTCAGGTATTGTGGTTGTACGGTAAAATTTGGAATGGTATCGCATCCGAATCCAACCATCAGTTTTGTAAAAGGGCTAAGGCTCATGCCTCAACATTTTCATCATCATAGACCATTTGTTTTCTCAACACATGTCAAAACATCTCAATAGAATGACTCATCATTCCAAGGTTTTCACAATTCATTTTCACCAAGTGTTCCCATCTAAAGTGACTCAAGTTTTGATTTAGCTCTAAGCTACTAAGTTAAGAGTGTTCACTAAGGTGGGATGCTAATCTCAGTCTCATGCCATAGAATGACATCTAAGGTTATCTAGATGGGTTAAGTTTTATACTTTTTATGCTACCTTCAAACAAGTAAGGGACTTTGGTAAAGTAAAGAAAGTAAAAACATGGAAATAAAACTTGGAGTAGGTATAAGTTCAAAATGGTATAACCAAAGCATGCATAATGCCTTTTCTTAGGTTATCTAGCTTGTAAGGGTTAGCTTGCATTATTAATGGTGGCTTGCCTTGGTTGGTGCAGTGGTTGAAGCTTTCTTCCTCCTCCTCTTGATACAACTCCTCCTCCTCGAAAGCTTGGTCGGTACTATCATCTATAAATACATACGGGATACACAATCACCAAAGAATACTTAACTAGTCTACTTAGCACACTAGGGCACATACTTGATGATCTATTATCATCACAAGGTTTAATGAACTAGTCTCATTCTTTTTATTTGAGAAAAGTAATTTCTACTCATTGAAAAATAACTAAGATTTAATATTCTCCAATTAAAATATGGGATCATATGGACACATGTCATCACCACATATTCTAACATATGGGAATGTGATTTAAAGGTTGGATCACATTTTAATAAGTTTAAGTTTAATATTTAATGATTTAAAGTGACTAGAAATGCCTATATAGCATTAATTTGGTACTAGTCCAAAGTCACTGCATGTAAACCTTAATATTATTACATATTCAGATAGGTATGGTTAAACGTGATTTTTGAGAGTTGGAATCAACTCAAAAGCTATTATGGTTGATTTTATAAAAATGTTTGAATGTGCAAATGCTTCTGTCTTGTTATTTTTACTAGGAGGGATCTCTAACTCTAAATGAATTAAATCCAACGGGCTTGGATAGACCTTTTCAGAAGCTTTCCAACAAAATTGGAATCACTCAATTCGGACTTGCACAACTCTCTGAAATGATTTTTGAACTAAGGGACAGAATTGAATATAAACTTAAATAGAAAAACCTATATTTGAATTAAGTGGGTCACGCGGGAAAGCTAACGGGCTGGCCCAGTGACGCTCAGCGGCGCAGAGGGCAGCTGACAGGTTGGTCCCGCTTGTCAGCGAGACTTAAAGCCCAAAACAGTATCAAGTGATCTGGGCCACACAATTAGAACGTGGATCAACGGCTCACAGTCGTCGTCGACGACGGACTCGTCGCCAGCGAGACCGAACCCTAAACGGACGGTGGGGGTCTACTGGGGACGTACCAGGGCTCCAGCTAGTGCGGTGAGGCGGGCGATCGAACTGGACAGCGACGGCAGGCTTAGGCAAGGTAGCGGCAGGGGCTGAGGTGGACGGAATCGACGGCAGCTTCTCCTCCTCTGTTGCGGCTGCCTCCGGTGAAATTCCGGCGGCCTACGGCTCGAGCTGCTCCAACGAGCGGTGGGGAAAGACTGGTGGAGAGAGGGGAGTCGAATGGTGTGGAGATTGAGGCTGGGGAAAGCCTCCTTATATAGGCTCGAGGAGGGGACCGAGGGGGCGACGGCAAGCTCATCGGTGACGACGATACAGGGCGCTATCGGCATGGGGGGCATAGGCGAACAGTGGCTTGCCTCCTGGCAGTGTTCTACGGCTTAATGGCGACGCTAGGGGCCGTGGCATTTGGTCGGGAGCGTCGCACGCTCTGGGAGAAAGGGGCGGTGCTCGATGGCGATCACGGCGACTGTGGGTCGCGCGGCAATGCACGGCCGTGTCTAGTGGGTTGCTGGGGTCGAGGCGGAGCGGCGTGCGGGATTTGGTGCCGAGGTGCGGTCTGCTGCGTGCTGGCGGCGAGCGCGCTCTGGCTGCGCGTAGAGAGAAAGGGCAGCGAGGCTGGGGAGTGGTCCAGGGGCTGGGGTTGATCGAGGGGTAGACCGTGGGCGGCGGTAGGGTGGCCCCTAACTTCCTGGAGCGGCGGAGAGGGGTTGGCGGTCTCCTGCGCCCTGTGCACACTTGGCTGGTGAGTATGGTGTCGGGGCGGCATGGCACTGGCGCCAGGGGCTAGGGATAGAGGTGGGTTTGGTATGGTTGGGCCTGGGGAGACAAGGATGATCAATGCAACCCAAATGGCTCGACAAGATTAGCTCGAAAACAGTAATAGTTAGGCCATAATGATTCTGCTAACAAGGTGTTCGACACAATGGCCGCATGAACAAAATGTTTGAATTTTTAGCTGATTTTTGGTGGAGTGATGTAACTTATGCTTAAGCTTCTAGGTGTGCTTGGGATTTAAAGATGGAGTTCATTTGAGTGGTTTTTGAATAAGTGTGATCTATGCATATGAACTACATTCAATTTTCCAATGTCACTTAAATTTAGTGTTTGAAAGTTTTTGGGATGAAACAAAGTGGGCCTTGGTACTTCACTACTTGTACTAGCAAGGGGTGCAAAGAACGACAATTGTTTATGTTAAGATTGGAGTTCTAGGAATAGCCAAAGTAGGCTAGGTGATTAAAATGGCAAAAGTGACCATTTGCTTATTTTATTCTTTTTGATTTTTCTTTGGGATTTGTTTGGGAATGATCTAGATGATGTTTAATTCACCTTATAACCATTTTACAACCAATGGATCACTCAAACATGGCAATTCAAAACAACTCCTAAATTATATGCACACACATATGAATGCTTAATGATTTTTGAATGGAAAAGTTTTTGTTAACCCTAAATTGGGTAGATTTGATCTGGATTAACCTTGGATTAAGTTTTGGGATATTACTCTTGGTGTACAGCGGACATGCCAGGGGTTCCCAGGGTATTCGCCGAGCACGCACTCAACATTAACCCAGACGCAAGGCCAGTCAAACAGACAATTCGGCGACTGTCTGAACCAAGGGCAAAGGCGGTCAGAATGGAGATCAATAGACTCCTCGACGCCAAATTCATACGCGAGATCAAGGAAAGCACTTGGCTCGCCAACACGGTGCTGGTACCTAAAAAAGACACGGATATCCTGCGGATGTGCATGGACTTTACCTCCCTGAACATGCACTGCCAAAGGATCACTTCCCGCTACCGCGAATCGACCAAATCATCGACTCCACCGCGGGATGTGAGCGCCTCTGCTTCCTCGACGCCTACTCAGGCTATAATCAGATTCGAATGAAGGAGGAAGATCAAGAGAAAATGGCATTTACAATGCCTTTCGGTGTGTCCTGCTACAACACAATGCCCTTCGGGCTCAAAACGTAGGAGCCACGTATCAACGGTGCATGCAGGCTTGCCTCAAGGATCAACTTGGTTGCAATATCCAAGTCTACGTCGACGACATCGTCATCAAAACAAAGGAGGAAGCCTCACTAATCGACGATTTACGCGAAACCTTCGCCAATCTCGACCGCTACTGGATCAAGCTCAATCCAGACAAGTGTGCCTTCGGCGTACCATCTGGGCAGTTACTCGGGTATCTCATCTCCGCGAGGGTAATTGAGGTGAACCCAAAGAAAATAAAAGCCATACTGGCCATGGAGAAGCCGAAGAATATAAGAGGCGTCCAACAAATGGCTGGGCGAATCGCGGCGCTCAGTCGATTCATCAGTCGTATGGGCGAAAAGGCATTGCCCTTCTACCAACTTCTCCGCAAAACTGACAAGTTTGAGTGGACCGACGAGGCGCAGGAAGCATTCGAAGACCTCAAGCGTCTACTGTCTACCTCACTAGTACTGGTGACTCCACGTGAAAGGGAACCATTGCTGCTATACATCTCCGCCACCAACCAGGTGGTCAGCATAGTACTCGTGGTGGAACGAGCCGAAGAAAACAAAGTCCACGGGGTGTAGCGCCCAGTCTACTACCTCAACGAGGTTCTCACGCCAATAAAGCAGCACCCGCACTACCAGAAGCTGGCATACGGCGTCTTCATGACAGCCAGGTGACTGTGTCACTACTTCCAGGAGCATCCAATCATGGTGGTCAACGACGCCCCGCTTGGGCATATCCTCAACAACCCCGACGCCACTGGACGAGTGGCGCTTTGGGGAATCGAGTTGTCTCCACGAGACATTACATATGAAAAGCACGACGCGATCAAGTTGCAAGTCCTCCCTGATTTCCTCGTGCACTAGATGGAGAATTAGCTCCTCAAAAAACCAGATATGTCCTACCTCTGGACGATGCACTTCGATGGATCAAAGCGTAAGGACGGGGCTAGTGCAGGTGTCATACTGACATCGCCCCAAGGAGACAAGCTGAAATACATTCTGCGAATGCAGTTCATCGCCTCCAACAACGAAGCTGAATACGAGGCCCTGTTGCATGGGATGCGGATGGCAAAAGCCTGCAGCGCCAAGAGGCTCATCATCCATGGTGACTCCAAGCTAGTCGTCAACTAGACAATGCACGAGTGTGACGCACTGAACGACAATATGATCGCTTACCGCGACCTCTACGATACACTCAAAGGGGACTTCGACGACTACGAGCTACGGCACGTAGGCCGCGAAAGCAATGAAGAGGTGGACGCACTCGCCAACATTTGCTCCACCTGCGCCCCCATACCACCTGGGGTATTTCTCGAGCGTATCTACGAATGCTCCATCAAGCCAAAGGCCGCAGAGAAGAAAACAAGCGCAACAACGGACTCGGGGGCTACGCCACCCAATGAGCCAATGACACTCGACGACCTAGAGCTTGAAACAGGACTCGAGGGACCAATGGGGGTCATGATGATTGAACCATCTTGGACTCAACCCTACATCACATATCTTATTAGCAAGAGGCTGCCTGACGACCCGACTGACGTGCGACACATCACACAACGATCCAAGGCATTCGTCGTCATCAACGGCGAACTATACAAGCGCAGCATCACAGGAGTACTCCAACGGTGCGTCACCAACACGGATGGAAGGGTCGTCCTCCTCGACATACATGAAGGGACTTGCGGACACCAAGCCGGCAGTCGCGCCCTCATCGCCAAAGCTCTACGAGCTGGATTCTACTGGCCCATGGCCATGCGTAATGCCAAGGACATAGTCCAGAGATGCAACGCTTGTCAACGATTCGCGGACAAACCGCACGCACCTGGCACGGAACTCCGGACAATACCATTGGCTTGGCCCTTTGCGCAATGGGGACTTGACATGGACGGCAAGCTCCCAAAGTCCTCACGAGGAGGCTCTGTCTACCTCTTGGTCGCAGTCAACAAATTCACCAAGTGGATAGAGGCCATGCCGGTGACAAACCAGTCAGGAGCCAGTGCCATCAAGTTCTTCGAGTCCATTGTCTATCGCTTCGGAGTGCCACACAGCATCATCACGGACAATGGGACGAACTTCACCTCTAAGGAGTTCCAGGGTTTCTGCAAAAACCTGGGAATCAACATAAGCTATGCCTCCGTAGCTCATCCACAGACCAACGGTCAAGTCGAAAAGGCCAATGGCCTCGTCTGCGGTGGAATCAAGAAGCGACTCCTCCGGCCACTCGAACAAGCCACCGGATGCTGGCCACACGAGCTGCAATCTGTACTCTAGAGCTTACACACAACTCTAAACAGTGCTGCAGGATACACTCCGTTCTTCATGGTGCATGGTGCTGAAGTGGTACTACCCGTAGAAGTATGCTACAAAGCCCCACGGGTGGTCGCTTACAGCGAGCAGGATTCAACCCTTGCACTCGAAGACTCCATCGATATCCTTGACGAGGCAAGGGACATCACGGCAGAAAGATCGACGATCTACTAGCAGAACCTGTGCAACTACCACAGCAGAAGGCTACGCCCCAGATCCTTCGTTGAAGGAGACTTGGTCCTACGACTGAAGTAGCAAGGGCACCTCAAGCACGAGTCCCCTTGGGAAGGACCATACGTGATTACAGAAGTAATCCCAGGTGGCGCCTATCACCTCAAAGATTTCGAGACAGGAGTCGCATACTCCAACCCCTAGAACGTCGCGCAGCTGCGGCTCTTCTACCCTTAGTAGTCCTTTTTTCTTACATTGCAAATAAGGCTATTCAGCTAGGCTACTTAGCCACACATTGTACCTCGTACTGATTCTGTGGATAAATAAAGCTAAGTGCCCCAAAACTCTGTATTTTTCTTATTTTTCCTAGCAATTTTATCACTCGGGGGCTACGCCACCCTTTACACCCTCATTCTACGAACAATACACAGTATCCCGAGTAGCTGACACAACAACAATCGAACCCTTGATACACCAACCCAGTTGCAACGCACCTGACAGGTTGACAAGGCGCTGAGATAAAAATAAGTCAGGCTAACGAAAAGGAACTGTAGAGTACAAATACACTCGCAAAACATACGAGCTAGCAAGCTCTTTACACATCAATATCAATCAATTATATACAGCATACATATATGAACTTTACAACACTGGTATATTTATGTGCAGGATACTAGTAAACTACTGCTGTAGCAGAAGAACATTTGTCTGTTCCTCAAAGAAATCGACAATTTCTTCTGTTGGACAATCCAGCGCCTGATAATGGGGAACCATGTTCTAGGTCCAGCCTGCCGGCGGCGTCGGAGGTCCAGCAGCAATAGCTGCAATGTCCACATCAGGCCTGCGCAGTCGCACTAGCGACAAAGCAGCCTTGGCACCAGCCACCAACCGCGAACTGCACTCAAATCCTGAAACCTAGCGAGGTGAGCCAACATGCTCAGAGCGACGATGTCCAGCAGAAACATCATCTGGTAGATATTCCTTAGGCATGATTGCGATTTCTTTATAAAATGGAGCACTCGAGAGGCACGATCCTGTAGGGTCGCAAGTGCAATCCCGCGATCGTGGTCCACCCAAAAATACCCACTTGCCTGAAGTTGTTCCTAGGTCAGGTCGTTCATTCGGATGGCGATCCTATCTTTTTCATCCTCCGGATGACGAGCACTGACAACTACACCAAGCAAAAAAAGGCAACATATGAAGACAAGGAACTATCGTGACTGACTACAAGAAAAGATAAGAGCTCAGGAAGCTAACACTTGAACTGATCTCCCAACTGCGTCACCTCCTCCAGTAGATATTGCTATCGGGCGGTAGCCTTCTCCGCCCTTGACTTCCACACATCTGCATTACCGCGAAGGACAGGCAGCTCACATTCCAGCTGCTTAACACGATCGCGCAGTCGTGAAAGCAAAGACAACTCATCCACCTTGGAACGTGAATGCGCCAAAGTTTCGTCAGCGGATGGAGGGTCCCAAGGATCACCCGAAGGACCACTCGACGTACCCTATCACAAGCCAAGCAATAGAGAATAAGGGACCAAGCAACACATGGACAAAAGCTCAAGTGTATTCAAACATGACAAAGGTATCAACAGAGACACTCAGCCAACGGCATGTTTTCAACAAAAGGAGTCGAGCTATTAACTATTACAAATATAACTACTGAGGAGCAGCTTGCTTCTTTGACATGGACTTCGGCTTCGGGGGCCTCATCGAGTCTGTGGCAGTATCAGACGCCACAGACTTCCCGCCGGCCCCTGATGCCGCAGCCTTCGCCGCCTTCTTGGCTTGCTGCAGCTCCTCGGAATACTTGGCGACTGTGTTGATGAGTTGTGGCCCGTACTTGCCGCAGACAGTTGCAAAGGGAGCAAAACCTACCTGTTGACCATCTGCGCCGACGGGCATCGCCTTGGAGACCACGGCTAGATCCACCTCCACTCCATGGGCTTGCACCATGGCAAGTGCCATGGAAGCGCCAACCGCATGCTACCATTTCCTGAAGTCCGCGGGGATACCCCCAGTAAGGGACTCCACCAGGTCCTCCAAGTTCTCAATAAGATCAGCCTTCGGCGTCAGCTCCTCGCGGATGCGACTAAGCACAATCTTGGCCTTAGTTAGCGTCCCCTGAATGGAAGCGTTCTGATCCTCGACTGCCGCGATGGTGCCCGCCAAAGCATCATCGCGACAAAGCGTTTGGGCGTCGAAGCTCAAACCGCCAGCATCTACACAGAACAAAGCGTCAACACAATAGCAAGATATCAAAGAAAGAAACAATTAAGATCTGAAGAAAAAATACCTGAAAGGGACTTGGCAATCGATAATAGCTGTTCTTCGAACAAATTTTCCCTCACGGTGATGGAGGCGCGCAAATCCTCTTCGTGTTTCTACGATTCATCCAGCACAGCGACTGCCTTGTCGCAACTCTTCACCACCGCGGGAAGCGTCTTTTCCAAAGAAGCCACATCACGAAGAAGTTCGTTGTGCTCAGCTGCAAAAAATAAAAGATGGACCATCAGTCGAATGTACAAAATCCCACAAGGGCAAAAGAAGAAAAAGCAAAAATACTAACATTCGACGACGAGATGGTGATTGTCCAGCATTGCATGTTGTCAACCCATCACAAGTACTTACTCCGCCAAACGAGTAGCTTCCTTCACAATGAGCTGCCTCAGGAAAAAATAAAGGATCAGCAGATAGCACGGATCACAAAATTCGACTGCAACAATGATACATTGCAAATGTATCTATAATTTTTGATGTTCCATGCTTGGTTTTATCCATTTTCTTGTGTTTTGTCCACACTTTGGAGTACTTTTCATATGATTTCTTGGACTAACCTATTAACAAGAGCCACAGTACCAGCTGCCTGCTTTTTGCTATTCTTGGTTCTAGGAAAGTCAGAAAATGAATATTCTCGCAATTGGACGAGACAAAAGCCAAAGTGCCTATTTTTCCGGATGTCATGAAGTGCCAGAATACGAGACGGAGAGGGGCCAGAGGGCGGCCACACCACCTGGCCGCATGGCCAGGCCTGGCCCGTGCCAGGGGGTGGTGTGGCCAGCCGAGGCACCCCCTCGGCCTCCCCTTCCGACTATAAGATGCCCTCGGGACGTAAACCCTAAGGGCCCGATCAAAAATCCACGAAAGAGTCTGTAGCCGCCGTCATCTCCATCCCTAGATCGAGAGGGATCTGAAGCTCTTCCCGGCACCCTGCCAGAGAGGGGAATTCACCCTGGAGGCCTTCTTCATCACTATGCAAGCCTCCGGTGTGATGCGTGAGTAGTTCATCCTTGGACTATGGATCCATGTAGTAGCTAGATGGCTGGTTTCTCCTCCTTTGTGCTTTCATGTTTAGATCTTGTGAGCTCCGTTCATGATCAAGATCATCTATTTGTAATCCATACATGTTGTGTTTGCGGGGATCCGATGGATATTGAGATGCTATTTCAGATTGATTATCGATTCTATCATGTCTTTGTTATTTGTGATCTTGCATGCTTTCTGTTGTTAGTAGCTATCTTGGCCAAGTAGATGCTAGCAACTCCAAGAGTTAGTATTTATGCTCGATAGTGGGTTCATGCTTCTGGTAATCTAGGGAAGTGACAGAAATCTCTAAGGTACTAGATGTGTTGTTGCTACTAGGGAGAAAACAACAATCCTTTGTTCATAGAACAATCGTATTGTTTACTTTACACGCAGTTCGTAAAGCAATAATCTGTTGCTTGCAACTTAATACTGGAAGGGGTTCGGATGATAACTTGAAGGTGGATTATTAGTCATAGATGAAGTTGGATGGCGGTCTATGTATAATGTTGTAATGCCCAATCAAGTCTCAAAGGAGTCAAGATGATTAGTATATGCATGTATTGCTTTCTCGATGTTTGTCAATTGCCCCGCTGTAATTTGTTCACCCAGCATGTTATCTATCTAAGGAGAGCCACCTCTAGTGAACTATGGATCCCGGTCCTTTTCTTTACATACAATCTATAAACTGTTACTGCTTTGTGTTTACTTTCTGCAAACTTTTACTTCTTTCCATTCGATACGTTTAATCCTTTGTTTGCCGCAAAACACGGTGAGATTGACAACCTCATCGCAAGTTGGGGACAAAGTTCTGTGGTTCTGTTGTGCAGGTCTCCACGTTGCTACTAGCACCGGTAGTGCGCCCTGCCAAAGCTCAGCTAGTAACACCTTTGGTGTGTTTCCTTGCTCCTCCTGGTTCGATTAAACCTTGGTTTCATAATTGAGGGAAACTTGTTGTTGTGCTCATCATACCTTCCTCTTGGGGTTCCCAACGAGCTCTACATCAACAACGCCATCAAGCATTTTTCTAGGCGCCGTGCATTGAGCCATCAAGCATTTTTTTTGGTGCCGTTGCCGGGGAGTCAAGGACATCTTCACAAGGGGAGTCCCTCATAACCAATCTCTTTACTTTGTTATTTTTGTTTTGCTTAGTTTCTTTTTGCTTTGTTTGCTTGTTTCTTTATCAAAAACACAAAAAGAATTAGTTTTACTAGTTTGCTTTCTTATTTGAAAACACAAAAAAATGACTACTCTTGAAAACACTAAGTTGTGTGACTTCACTAGCACCAACAACAATGACTTTATGAGCACACCTATTGCTCCACCTGTGGCTGAAAATACTTTCTTTGAGATAAAACCTGCTTTGCTCAATCTTGTTATGAGAGAACAATTTTCTGGTATTGGTAATGAAGATGCTGCTTCCCATCTAAATAACTTTGTTGAACTTTGTGAGATGCAAAAGCATAGGGATATAGATGGTGATATTATTAAGCTGAAATTGTTTCCTTTCTCCTTGAGAGGAAAAGCTAAAGAATGGTTGAATTCCTTAACTAGGAATAGTATTGATTCTTGGACTAAATGCAAAGATGCTTTCATTGGAAAATGCTATCCTCCTACTAAGATTATATCCATGAGAAGTGAAATAATGAAGTTTAAACAACTTGATAATGAGCATGTTGCTCAAGCTTGGGAAAGAATGAAATCTTTGGTAAAGAATTGTCCCACTCATGGACTGACTGCTAGGATGATCATCCAAACTTTTTATGCAGGATTGAACTATTCTTCAAAGAACCTATTGGATTCTACTGCTGGAGGTACCTTTATGACCATCACTTTGTGTGCTGCAACAAAACTTCTGGACAATATGATGGTTAATTATTCTGAATGGCATACTGAGAGAGCTCCAGAAGGTAAGAAGGTAAATTCTGTTGAGGAAACCTCCTCTTTGAGTGATAAGATTGATATTATTATGTCTATGCTTGTTAATGGGAAAGCCCATATTGATCCAAATAATGTTCCTTTAGCCTCTTTGGTTGCTCAAGAAGAGCAAGTTGATGTGAACTTCATATTTAATAACAATTTTGGCAACAATGCTTATGGTAATAATGCTTATAGGAACAATTTTGGTAACAACAATTATAAGCCATATCCTCCCAACAATGGTAGTGCTTATGGAAATTCTTACAACAATAATAAGAGTGCTCCCTCTGAACTTGAAGTTATGCTTAAAGAATTTATTAGTAAACAAACTGCTTTCAATAAAACTATTGAGGAAAAACTCTCTAATGCTGAAAGAAATATAGCATCTTTGGCTGAAGCTCAATCTTGTTTGAATAAAATGGCTGCTAAACCTGAAACTAATGATAATCCCTTTGCAGCTACTAATGTTATACAAGTAAGAATTGATGAAAATGTTAGATTGTTAGTTGAATTACATGCTAAGTGGGAAAGAGAAGATGAAATTGCTAGAAACATTAGTGTTTCTACTATTACCACCACTAGTGTTGAGGATAGTAATAGTTCTACTACTTTAGATGATAAGTATGGTTTTGATCTTGATGGTTGCAACATCTCTGAAGTTATTAAGTTCCTACAAAAGCTTGTTAAAAGTCCTAATGCTAGTGCTATGAACATGGCCTTTACAAAACACATCACTGATGCTCTCATAAAGATTAAAGAAGAAAAGATGAAAGATAAAGCTTCTATTCCTATAAAACAAGAAGATGGTTGGGAACCCATCATTAATATGAAAGTGAATGACTTTGATTTCAAAGCTTTATGTGATCTTGATAGTAGTGTTTCCATTATGCCTAGAAGGATTTATGATATGCTTGATTTGCCTCCACTTGAAGATTGTTATTTGAATGTCCCACTTGATGATAATGCTAAAAAGAAACTCATGGGGAGTCTTAATGATGTTCTTATTATGGTTAACAATGCCTATGTCCCCGTTGATTTCTATGTTTTGGATGTTGAATACAATGCTTCTTGTCCTATTACTTTGGGAAGACCTTTTCTTAGAACTGTTGGTGCCATCATTGATATGAAAGAAGACACCATTAAATATCAACTCCCACTCAAGAAAGGTATAGAACACTTCCCTAAAAAGAGAGAAAAGATTTATTTTTCTTCTCCTATGAAAACAAAATTTGGTCTTAATGCTTCTTCATTTGAGAACACTTGATCCTTTTTCTTGCTTCTTATGCCTAACTTAAAGGCGTTAAAGAAAAGTACTTATTGGGAGATAACCCAAAAGTTTTAGATGAGTCTTGGAACTTATTACCTCTGTAATAACCTCTCCTTATCCTTGTTATTTGCTTTTTGTGCCAAGACTAACCTCTAATGAGAGAGAAATAATGATTGAGAAAGTTGATGTCCCGAAACAGATTTATGTGCTTCACCGTAAAAATTCGTGTAAAATCTCTGAACGTCTTTTTGAGGTGTGCATTTGTGTGCTTCTGCCACAGGTTCTTATATAACTTTCGTTAGTTCAAAACTTTTTGATTCGAGAAACAGAAGGTCTTCGAAAAAATTCGTCTTTACCTGCTGGTCTGTTTTGACAGATTTCTGCCATTTTCTGCATTTGCTTCTTGTTGGTTCCTTTTTGAGTTATTTTGGGGAATTGAGCTTTTTGAGGGAAGTGCTACAGTAGCTAGTGTTCTAATGGAAGTTTATTTGGTATTAGAACTGAACCTTAAGACTTATTTATCTTGAGTGCACTAATGTTGCTAATAAAGATTGTGTGAAGTTTTGTATGAAGGAAAAATTTCAGGTGTATGGAAGGAATGAGGAATGAGATGAAGGATGGACTAAAGCTCAATATTGGGGATGCCACGCGTGTAACCCCAAGAAATATCCAAGAAGTACAAGCGTCAAAGCTTGGGGATGCCCAAGGCATCCCCTTCTTCATCAATAAAAATCCCAGGTTTCTTCCAAACGTTTCATTTTTATTGTTTCATGCACAGTTGTGTTGTTCTTTGAGCGTCTTCTTTTTCATTTTCATTTTGGTTTTTCGTTTGCTTTTGTTTTCTTAGTTTTCTGAATAAATTGGTTGGACCCCCTCTTTCATACATTGGTTTGCAAATAGTTTGGTTTGGTTTGGAAAAGAGTAGGAAAGTTCATGCTTGATGGGGATATGCCAAAGGGGGTATGCCTAGCAGGACGTTCCGATTGGGCCGAAGGGCCTACGAATGCGTCCGAAAGACGGCGACTGGACTACGAAGGAAGGAAAGGCCCAGCGACTGGCGGCTAGAAGCCCAGGAGTGTAGCAGAAGCCTAGTCGGACTAGGTCAAAGTCTCCGGATCCTTATCTTGTTCGGTGATAGCTTGTAAATCCTAGCGAGGTGCTTCATATATAAACCTCCCTAGGGTATCCTAGAGACTTACGTTCCATCATACACCCCCTCAAGCGACTCGCTGCCTAGCCGCCGAGCTCGTCATCCATGTAACTCGCTCTCCCATAATCTAATCTAGCAGGAGTAGGTCTTTACGCTCCGGGTGGCTGAACCTGGGTAAACCCATGTGCATTTGCCCCCATCTCGCACCGAAGATGGCCGCCAACTCTTCCTCACGAAACACTCAATCGCTGCCAGTGGCAGCGACTGCCGTGGTCATTTCCACGATAGTGGCGCCCACCGTGGGGCATAGCGGGACTGGCCTGAGTTCTGCGGCGAGACCCTATTCGCCGATCGATCGGCCGCTCGCCACCGGTTGCATGATCGCCATCGGCGGGATCTTGCAGATCCTGCCCAGCAGCTACATCCCGGCGTCACGTCCGGTCACTCACGCCGCGGTGATGCCGGTCGGCTCCATCAACCTCTTCGTCGGCTTCACCGGCGCGATCGATCCAGCCGCGGCGGTGATCGTCGGCGGATCGCCTCCACACCATGATCTGCTTTCGGAGGAGCAGGTCCGCTCCATCAGGGGCCTCGTCACCGAGTACGACTCAGTCGCCAGCGACGCGGTCAAGACTAACGCCGCCACCAACGACGACGCCCTAAACGACGATGCCGACTCCACGACCCCTGCATCGGTCGACGGATCCATCACCGCCGCATCACGGGAGGACTCCATCATGTGAGACTCCAACCCCGAGGACTTCGAGGACCCTTCAATCCTGGGGATCTTTGACTCCGATTCCGGCTCGGAATCCCCCGAGGATTTTCGCGCCAGATCCAATCGCTTCAACGCGATCTACATGGCGGGTAGCACGACCGCCCCGCCAGATCCGTTCTCCACGCCGATCCCGCCGACCGCGACGGCCACGGCTGCGGCTCGTGGAGCAAGCCCGCCTGCGGCTCACGGAGGCGCAACGCAATGAACTCGCTGAGCGCGAGAAATACCGCCTCGAACGAGAGACGGCGCGGGAGGTGTCGCTCTATCCCCAGCGCCGCATCAGGACCCGCCTGAACTCCAACGTTCAGGGTCGCATCCTGAATTTCAACGACGAAGGCGACCCCACACACGCCGCCGAGCGTGAATACTGTGAGAACGCGCCGCCAGGCAGGAGCACCCCCGCAAGACCACCACCTGGCGCGCTGGCGACTGGGGCCCCTCGACCACCCATGGGCCGCGCACCCCCGCCAGACCAACCGCGGATCATCATCTCGCCTCAAGCCCATGACGCCAACGGGCTACCACTATACTCCACCCCGATGGACAACGTCGTTCTGGCCGACGCCGCGATCGCCAACCTCGACGTTCAAGGCGACGACGCGCTATAGATCCAGTACGCCAAGGCCCTACTCGTCAGGGCCATCGAGCAACAAGCCGCGGGTGTCGACCGCGGGGGCGGATGTACTCCCGCTCATCAGCAAGCAGGGCGGCATCAAGCGGCCACCCTACCGTGGCTACCGCATTAGTTTGCCCACCACCCCAGCCCCTGGCGAACCAACCACGGGCCGCCAATCCCGCGTTGTCAACCAACGAGCCGCGATCGGCGAACAACACGGTCGCTACCAACGGGCAGCCCCTCGATGCCCGAACGAACATCATCAACAATCAGGTGTGGCAGTCACGCTAGCCCTACGACCTGCGGCACACCCTCACCAACCGCGGCGACCCGGAGCCAAGAGGCTCGCTCAGCCAAGCCGGGCCGCATTGCTTTGGACCAATGATTCGCGGGGAAAAATACCCCGCCAACTTCAAGGCCCCTAAGGAGATCGAGAAGTACGACCCGACGTACGACCCCGTTGTCTGGCTGGACACATACCTCATGGCAATGGGGATCGCAGGCCACACCGACCTACTCGCCGCTTGCTACCTCCCCCTGATGATGGAGGGTGCGACCCGACAATGCATCAACACACTCCCCGCTGACAGCATCGACTCCTGGGAAGAAATACGGGACGCCTTCGTCAGGCACTTCGAGGGCTCCTACACCCGCGCCACCACCATAGAGGACCTGGAGCGATGCATCCAGGGACAACGCGAGTGGACTCCCCGGTGGATCCAAAGATGGCAAGAACAGTGGATAAACGCCTCCGGCATCCACCCAGACACGGCGATACACTACTTCAAGAACGCGTGCCGGTACGAACCCCTGGTCGCCAAGATCAAGAGGGTCTACCGGACACTAGACAACATCCCCGACCTCCTCGAGATCGCCAAGCGATATGTGGAGGAGGACCCCAACCAAGACTCCGACGACGAGTAGGGAGGAAGACGCCACACTAGCATCCACGACAGCGGGCTCCTACGCGACATGCGCTACAGCAACACCCGCATCACCGGCAAGCGCCGCACGGACGGGCGAGTCGACTTCGTCGCCAACGCCGGCTACGGCCAGCGCAATTCCAAGAACTACCACCGCGACGGAGGAAACTACCACGACAGCGGGAACTATCGTGCCAATAACACGACGAGGCCGAAATTCGACCTCGCCGCCTTGCTCAATCAGCCCTGCATCTACCATAGCAGGGAGGGAAAACCCGCCACCCACACCACCGCCGATTGCCACTCTCTCAAAGAGATTGAGAAGGCGAGACGAGCAAGGGAGGACCCCAACAACAACCCACCTCGGGACAACGGGAACGGTGGCGGCTTCGACACCGCCGTTGGCTCGCTACATACCTTCACCGGAGTCGGCACCAAGCGCGAGAAGAAGGTGCTCGCCCGCGCGGTCGCCGTCAATGTGGTGACGCAAGTAGACATCCCTCGCTTCCTAAACTGGTCCGAGCAGAGCATCACCTGGAGTCACCAGGACCATGCGCCGAGGATCGAATACCCAGGGCGTGTCGCCCTGGTAGTCAGGCCCAAGGTGGCCGATTACTGGCTGCCCAAGACGCTAATGGACGGTGGGAGCTCCATCAACATCTTGTACATCGACATGTTCAAAAGGCTCCAACTCCCAGAAGCAGCCATCGAGCCAACACTGACGACCTTCCATGGCATCATCCCCGATCGGAAGGCGTACCCGATCGGTAAAGTGACGCTGCCAGTCACCTTCGGCACTCCAGCAAACTACCGCACGGAGAGGATCGTGTTCGAACTGGTGAACTTCCGCAGCCCCTACCACTGCGTCCTGGGCCGCCAGGCATTTGCAAAGTTTATGGCGACCCCACACTACGCCTACAACATGATGAAGCTCCCCGGGCCAAGCTACATCATCACCGTCCACGGCGACCCCGGCATGGCCGTGGAATGCGAGGACAAGGGTGCCGAGCTCGCCGACGACGTCATCGCCGCGGAGACCGACCACGCGGAGGAGCTCGCGAAATACGCGGGCAACATCAACAAGGACGACCCCACTATCCTGAAGAAACCAACCGCTACGAACTCCACGTTCGAGGCGACAACGCACACCCGCACCGTCGAGCTCGTCCCAGGCGACTCCAGCCAGCCGGTCACCATTGAGGCGCACATGAGCCCCACATAGGAAAGAACGCTCATCGGGTTCCTCTGTGAGAACCGCGACATCTTTGCATGGAAGCCATTTTACATGCCAGGTGTCCCGAGGGAACTCGCTAAGCACAAACTCAACGCCGACCCCAAAGTGCGACCAGTAAAGCAGTCGCTACGGCCCTTCAATGAAGAGCGCCGCCGAGCAATCGTCGAGGAAGTTCAGCGCCTGCTAGCCGCAGGCTTCATCCGGCCAATCAAGTACTCCACGTGGCTGGCAAACCCAGTCCTGGTTCTCAAAAAGAACAACACATGGAGAATGTGCATCGACTACACCAACCTCAACAGCGCCTGCCCGAAGGAGGAATTCGTCCTACCGCGCATCGATCAGATCATCGACTCGACCGCAGGATCGGAGTCGCTGTGCTTTCTCGACGCTTACTCTGGTTATAACCAGATCAAGATGGCGGTCGAGGACGAGGAGAAGACGGTGTTCATTACGCCATTCAGCGCATTCTGCTACATGTCCATGACGTTCGGCCTCAAGAACGCAGGCGCCACATACCAGAGGTGCATGCAGGAGTGTCTAGCGAGACAAATTTGCCGCAACATTCACATCTACATCGACGACGTGGTGGTGAAATCCACCCGCCAGGACGATCTGCTCGCCAACCTAGCAGAAACCTTCGCAAACTTGCGGAGGTACAACATCAAGCTGAACCCCGGAAAATGCACCTTCGGCGTCCCCACCGGACAACTACTGGGTTATGTAGTCTCCAAGCGAGGCATCGAAGCCAACCCCACCAAGATCGACACCATCGCGCGACTCGGGAAACCCGAGTGCCTGCGCGACGTCCAGAAGTTGGCACGGCGAGTCGCGGCTCTCAGTCGCTTCATCCCCCGACTAGGCGAGAAGGCAATGCCCCTCTACCGCCTGATGCACAAGAACCCCACGTTCCAATGGGACGCGGAGGCCGACGGTGCACTCAAAGCACTCAAAGAAGTGCTACTCGCGGCACCTCTACTCGCCGCACCACTCGACAAAGAGCCAATGCTCATTTACGTCGCGGCCTCTACTCGAGTCGTCAGCGCCGTGATGGTCGTCGAACGACCGGAAGAGGGCAAGGAGCGCCCAATACAGCGCCCCGTCTACTATATCAGCGAAGTCCTAACGGACTCACGACAGCGCTACCCGCAATACCAAAAACTGGTGTATGCGGTATTCCGAGCACAGCGGTGACTCCCACACTACTTCTAGGAGCACCCAATCACGGTGGTCTCCTCCGCGCCCCTTCAGGAAATCATACGCAATCGCGAGGCGACCGGGCGAGTCGCCAAGTGGGCCATCAAAATCGGCATCCACAACATCAAGTACGAGCCCCGCAAAGCGATCAAGTCACAAGCCCTGGCTGATTTCCTCGCAGACTGGGAAGAAGCACAGCAGCCAGAGAAGCTCCCATACCTCCACTACTAGTCGCTCCATTTTGTCGGCTCCAAGAACACCGATGGCGTAGGGGTTGGGGTCATCCTGACGTCCCCCAAAGGAGACAAGCTCCGCTACGTGCTCCACCTCAACTTCAAACCCTGCACCAACAACATGGCAGAATATGAGGCCCTCCTTCACGGCATGAGAGCCGCCAAGGAGATGAACGTCAACCGCCTACGATGCTATGGCGACTCCGACCTAGTCGCCGGCCAAGTCGCCGGGACGTGCGACGCCGTCTCCCCAACGATGATCGCATACCGCCAAGCTGTCGACCAGTTGGGAGGACACTTCGACGGCTACTCCGTCGAGTGGATCGACAGGCGCAAAAACGAGGAGGCGCACGCCCTCTCCCGCATCGGATCGACCCGACAAGCACCTCCAGTAGGCGTCTTCCTCGACATCATCCACAAACCATCGGTCAGCCCACCAAAAGAGATCAACGTCGGGATCCCACTGCAACCAGAACCGGCCTTAGTCGCCATGGTTGTGGAACCTAGCAACTGGACAGCACCATACGTCGCCTTCCTAGAACACAAACTCCTACCGAGCAATGAGACAGAGGTGCAAATGATCGTGCGCCGCTGCAAATCCTTCGTCATCATCAACGGCGAGCTCCACAAGCGCAGCGTGACCGGCGTGTTCCAGCGCTGCGTACAGCCAGAAGAGGGCCGCAAGATCCTCCAGGACATTCACGCCGGCGCCAAGTCGCTAGTCGCCAAGGCCATGCGACACGGTTTCTACTGGCTCACCGCACACGCTGACGCCACCAACATCGTCCAACAATGCGTCGGGTGCCAAAAGTACGCCAACCAGACCCACCTCCATGGCTCGGCACTCAAGACAATCCCCATCACGTGGCCATTCACCGTATGGGGCATGGACATGGTAGGCCCGTTCAAGAAGGCCCCGTCTGGTTTCACTCACCTCCTGGTCGCAGTCGACAAGTTCACCAAATGGGTCGAGGCCAAGCCGATAAAAAAGTGCGACGGCAAGATGGCCACCAAGTTCCTACGCGAACTCATCTACCGGTACGGCTACCCGCACAGCATTATAACAGACAACGGCACCAACTTTGCCAAGGGGGCCATGGCGGAATTCTGTGAAGAACATGGCATCCGACTCGACCTCGCATCAGTCGCTCACCCAGAATCGAATGGCCAAGCAGAGCGCGCCAACCAGAGCGTCCTCCACGGGCTCAAGCCACGACTACAGGTGCCCCTCGAGCGCACCCCAGGATGCTGGGTCGACAAGCTCCCCTCTGTGATATGGGGGATATGCACCTCCGTCAACCGCTCAACCGGGTTCACCCCCTTCTTCATGGTGTATGGCACCGAAGCCGTAATGCCAACCGACCTAGAGCATGACTCACCTCGAGTCTCCAACTACATCGAGGCGGCCAATAAGGTCGCCCGCCAAGACAGCATCGATCAACTCGACGAGGCACGCGACCTGGCTCGCTCCTGCACCACCATATACCAGCAAGGACTCCGCCGCTATCACAGCCGCCGAGTGCGAACTCGCACCTTCCAGGAAGGCGACCTGGTCCTGCGACTGGCCCAAGACAAGAAGGGCATGCACAAGCTCTCCCCCCATGGGAGGGGCCATTCGCCATAGGCCAAGTCCTTGGCAACGATGCCTACTACCTCATCGACGTACAGGGTGACGGCCAATTGGAGGTCGGGAGGCCATGGAATGTAAACCTCCTCAGAAAGTTCTATACTTAGAACCTCACATTGTACTCCATCGGAATATATAATGAAATTCATTTGGATCGCACAAATTGTGTCCACTCGCCATATTCTTGTGCCACTCGCACTCGTACATACTAGCAATACGCTACTTGCGGGAGTCAACCTCTGGTCGAGCGACCGGCACGGCTAAGTAGTGCGGCACAAGGGCACCGGAAATAGTCGGGCCTTGGGTCGTCCATGAAAAACGCCAACCCGGAGCCGCCATTGGAGTCGCCTAGCCCGACTGGCCCGTCGGGCCAAGACATCCGGTACATGCTTCTCACAGTGATCTGTCCCTCCCACCCTCGTGCAAAGTGACTTGAACGGTTAAGTACCACGCACGGGGACTCCGCAAAACGGGAACCACCACGCGGCTTGGGAACACACCAAGTAGGAGAGCTGCCTGGGGCTCGCCAAGCGACTGGCTCTCCGGGCCAGGGGAGGAGACGCGTTACAAACAACGCACTCACAACCTGCAACAGAAGCATGACCAATACGGTCGGGCACCACGCTCGGGGACTCGCTTATAAGTCAGTCCTACTCGCGCTCGGGGACTCGCCAGTCAGAAGACGCGAGAGGTAAAAACAATGCATAAACAAAACAATACACAAAAGTATACAGTCAAGTTATACCCCATTAAAGGGAGGACGCGCTCGGGGACTCGCTCAATCAAAACAATGCATAAACAAAACACAACACACATTCCTAATCGCAACATGAGTCGATCGACTCCCCGTGGCATATATTGCAAAAAATTCATACAGCATTCGCCACTTGGCATACATCATAACTTGTACAATTACATTGTTTACTCCACAGGCCCTGATGAAGAAGCAGCGCCACCCCCCTTGACACGCACAAAAGGCTGCCACGGGTTCGTCGGGTATGTTGTCAGCGACTTCGACAATGATGACTGGAAGGGCTGCTCCGACTTCATGTCGTGGTGCTCCGGCTCGGGGTCGCCAGGCGCCAACACCGTCTCCTGATACGGCAGCAGATCCCCCATCGCCAAGACACGATCGGTGTAAGGGGTGGCCTTCGCGGTCAGCTTCAGCACCTCTGACATATCCACCGTGCCGGTCGCCGACGGATGCCACTTGTCACATCGTCAAGGTCGAAGTCGTCAGGGAAATGGGCGAGACCCAAGCTCAACGTTGTGGCGGCCCCGCGCCTGAACGCTGAGCGCGTCATCCACTCCACAACGGCGGGCACCTCTTCCAGATAGCGCCACACCTCCGTAAGCCCCCCAGGGATAACTTCGGTGGGAGACATGCCCTGAAGAGCCGCTTGGACGCACAACACCGAGGCCGTGGCCGCATTCACCACGGCAGTCACGCACTGCGAGGCGTTGTAAGTTTGCACCACCGGGTCGCTTTGGCCTACCACAGCTGCAAAGTCAGGTGTCAGTGAAACTATGAAACCCCCAAAGCGGGGACTCGACAAAAGGGTCAAGCGAAGATAGAGACTCACCAAGGAGTTTGCGGCAGTTCTCCTTGACGTGCTTCTCCAGGGTAGTTTGCTTATTGTGTGGCCCCACTATGATGGAATCCGTGGCTTTGTGTTCTTCCTCAGCCGCGGCGACGGCAACCTTCGCTCGCTCCTCCGAAGAAATCGTGGCTGCTTTCGCCTCCTCCAAATCCTTGACCAGGGAGGCTATTCGTCCATTTGCCGCGTCCAGCTCGGCGACCGGAACATACCCCTCATGGGCCTTGGAGATCTCAGCTGGAAAACCATCTGCAAGAAGCCATCAGCATACTATACACGACTAGCTCACACTTGAAAGAGGAGAGTAAAAACAAACGGACACTCACCAACAGTCTCCTGAAGCCGCTGATTCACCTATTGCGCTTCGCGCAAATCACGCCCCAAGCACTCTCTCGCGGCCTGCCGATCGGTCGACTCCCTTTGCAACCCCTGCAAAAAAACAACTCGCCTCAGCATTTGACAAAACAACACCCAACGACCAGGAACTCGGGGACTGGAGAAGGGAAAAGAAACTCAATTCCTAGCCGCCGAAATTCAGCGACTAGGAATTCAGGGACTGGAAAGGAGCAAGAGGTTCAGTTCCCAGACGCTGACATTCAGCGACCAGGAACTCGAGGACTGGACATACCTGAATAGCAGCGTCGAGCATCTTGTGAAGTTCCCCGGCGTCAGTCGACGGGATCGTGAAGGAAGTGCGCCCGTGGCGGGACCCAATGTCCGCATCCACGACTTCTGGATTCTGCGGAGACTGCGTGTCCGCCACACCTGGAAACCCTCTCACCATGAAATGTGGGAACGTCACCGACGCTCTCGCGGGGGCGCTGGTTGCCGGGACCGGCGCTTCCGGCACGGACGCAGCCAAGGCTAGTTCCGATCGCGTCGCCACCACCTCTTCGGCGACTGGCGCAGCAGCTGATTCCGTGGTGCTGCCCTTGGTCGCAACGTCGTCGGCGCCCCCCTTCTGCTTCTTCGCGACCTCGGCGGTCGCCACATCTTCGGTGGCCTTTCTCTTCTTGGGTAGGTCACCCTCTCCCATGTCGGTGGCCGGTGGAATCTTAGCCACCGAAGGACGCCCAATCTTCTTAGCCCCTGACCTACACGAGCCCCCTCCGTCAATACAACGACAATACAAAAGGAGCAAGGCGAATTGGGACGAGGGAGCGCTACTTGCTTAGCGACTGGAAGGACGCGAAGTCCGGTGCTAATGTGGGCGGGCTTGTACAACTCGGGACCCAGCTTGGGTCTGCGCCCCCTCTCGAAGACGTCTGAAGCCCACGAAACCGAGGGCTTCCTTGACGATGAAGCTGCAGTCGTCGGGATCTCCGGCTCCGACGCGGCCGCCCTTGACGGCTGTGGCAACTTGGATGCCATCGCCTCGGCCGCTTCTTGGCTTGGAACCCCCGAGGCCGTCGGTGCAATCGCCGCCAGGGGAACCTCTACCACCACCTCCGTGTCCTCGCCCTCCGACCCCTTTGTCGGGACTACGTCCTTCGGGGCCTTGTGCGAGACTTCGGGAGAACCTTCATCGTCGGAACCGTCATCCGACTCGAACACCACCGCTGACTTGGCCGGCGACGCGGGCCTCTTCGCTGGCGACTTGGGCCGGTGTGCGGGCTTCGACGGCGTAGCAGTGCACCGGGACGTTTGCTCCTATGCGACTTCATCGCCTTCGTCGTGCTCGTCCAGGCTACGGCTCACTTCGACTTCACGTTGTCTCTGCATCCGGGTCTTGCGAGCCACAGGCGCTGGGGGAGGGACCTCTTCCTCCTCCCCGTCGCTGTCAGAAGGGTCCCCCTCGGAGTCTTCCTACAGTTCCTAGGGAACCTCTTCATCAAGCGGAGGGAGCCAGCCCTCCAACGCCTGAAAAAGCTGAGAACCACCACGATTAAAAAACACCAAGCGAGGAGACTGAAATTGAGACACGGATGTAGCGATTGGAAAGAGAACTTACTGTGGGGGCTTCATTCTTCACAGGAGTGTACGGGGCGACCCTGAACGCCACGCTGGTGAACTCTGCATCGGTGATCTTCTTTAGGGCGGCCTTGTAGTCCTCGGCCTCCCATGATTCCTTGCTGGTTCGGGATGGGTCATGCTCCCTACTGCATTCATACATCCAGTGCGGTCGAGCCGCCAGCGGAACCAGGCGCCGCCCGATCCAGCAGTTGTAGAGGTTGATCGGAATCAACCCCTGGTCCTTCAGCTTCTGGATCTGATCCATCATTTCCGCGACGGCCATCCGCTGATCTTCGGGAAGCTTCTTCGGCGCCAAACGATGGGGCTCGCTCCTCTCGGCGACGAACTCGGGAAGAGCCACCTCGCCGGAGGGAGTGGCTTCCTTGATGTAGAACCAGCTCTTCTTCCACTCGTTGGCGGCCTTCTTCGGCAGGAGGAGCTTGACGAAGTTGGCCTTCGGCTTCAGTTGAATGTGACTCCGCCTGCGGCCAGCATCAAGCCGATGGACACCTCGCGCCTGATGCGGCCGTGGAAGAGCTCCAACCATAGCGGGAAATATGGCCTGCAGCCAAGGTAACATTCACAGAAGGCGACAAAGATCGCCAGCTGCTCGATGCTGTGCGGACCAAGATCCGATGGCTTGATCACGTAATACGCGCAAAAGCGGCGGAAAAAGAGTGAGTTGGGGAATCACAAACCCCTCTCAAGATGATTGGGGAAGCAGATGAACTCGTCGGGTCGTGGCTTCGGCTCGGTCTCGGAGGAGGGGGGAACCCGCCAATTCCCCTTGCGAAGCACTCCGGTTTCCTCGAAAGATCTAAGCTGGGCTGTGGTACACTTGGATTTCCCCCATGAGCCTTTGGGAGGCGCCATCGGGTAGGATGTGGAATCACACGATGCGGAAAGAACTAGTCGGAAGGATGTAGGCAGGAAGATTGGGGGTAGGAAGAACGAATGAGGAAGAATGATGAATGTGAAGAAAGTCTGCGGAGCTGGACCATCACTCCCCTTATATGGGAAACGCCACCCGCCAAAATCGGGGTAGCCGTTACTCACGGTAAATACGCTGAAGTTACCGTTGGAAATTCCAACGGATAGTTTGACCAGATTTGACGGTCCAACTCCTTTACTTCACCCGCCACCCGCCAGTCTTTCCATTCGCCAAGACGACGACTTGGCGGTAGTAACATTCACTGAGATGACGAGTAGAAACATGGGGAAATTCTCCTTGGTTCTAATAGAGTCCATCGCTGACTCGACTGGACGCCCAAATTGGGCTCACCTACTCCGAACGCCAAAAGGACGCCTGCGCCTGCATCAACGATGGCCTCGGGGACTACTGATGGGGATATGCCAAAGGGGGTATGCCCAGCAGGACGTTCCGATTGGGCCGAAGGGCCTGCGAATGCGTCTGAAAGACGGCGACTGGACTATGAAGGAAGGAAAGGCCCAGCGAGTGGCGACTAGAAGCCCAGTCGGACTAGGTCAAAGTCTCCAGATCCTTATCTTGTTCGGTGATAGCTTGTAAACCCTAGCGAGGTGATTCATATATAAACCTCCCTAGGGTATCCTAGAGACTTGCGTTCCATCATACACCCCCTCAAGCGACTCGCTGCCTAGCCGCCGAGCTTGTCATCCCTGTAACTCGCTCTCCCATAATCTAATCTAGCAGGAGTAGGTCTTTACCCTCCGGGGGGGCGAACCTGGGTAAACCCATGTGCATCCGCCCCCATCTCGCACCGCAGATGGCCGCCAACTCTTCCTCACGAAACACTCAATCGCTGCCAGTGGCAGCGACTACCGTGGCCATTTCCACGACAATGCTTATGTGGTAAAAAGAGCTCGTTTTTTACTGTGGCCTATGCTTTGTCATGCCATGCTTGGTATTGTTTTGGCTTTATGCTTAGTATTCTTTGTTGTAGCATGACTATAAACAATTGAGATTACTTAATGTGCCTTGGTGAATCATGTGTTGTTTTAGCATAGTAAAGCATAGTATAGTGGTATTCTCCTTTGATGTTTTATTTGGGTTGACTTGGCGCATGCTCACACCATGTTATGACTTGTCAAGTCGCCACAGCCTTTATGATCCTTTAGTTTTCAACTTGTAGTATCACTTTATGCTTTGATCAATGATGTTTTGTCGCTCTGCATGATTATGGCCATTATTGCTCTCTTAGTTTGTCGCTCCCAGTCTTTTGCTAGCCTCCACAACAACGTATGAGTTCCACTCATGCATCCAACTCCTTAAACCAAGTTATTCCAAAGAGTCCACCATACCTACCTACTAGATTATGCTATTCCAAGTATATTCATGCTTTTGTTTACCTTCCAAATTAAACTTGTTATGAGAAAACTAGCGATTAAAGCTCTCACGAACTTGATGGCACACTTTAATTTACTTGCCCTTAATAAACTTGAACCATTGTGTCTTCTATGTTGTATATGCTTGCACTTATTTGTTGGGAATTAGCAAAACCATGCTTTCATGGGGAACGCTTTCAACATTGCACTTGGTACTTGTACCTAGTTGATATCATGCTCTTTTGTATATGGATGTCGTCGGTGTGAAATGAAAGGGGAGTTTGTAAGTCCATGGAGTTATGTATATGTGTTAGAGAAACGCCTGGGCCGCTGGTCTAATCCATGCTGACATGGTGGAAACTTGCAGTGTAACCATAATGAGCTGTCTATGAACCATTCTTCTTATAAAAAAAGAGTCCTATATTGAGAAAAAAAGAGAAAAGAGAAAAAAAAGATTATGAAAAGAGGAAAGAGAGAAAAAAAGCACCATATTCCCATGGTAAATAAGAAGAATGCTGAGATGCTCGTTGTCTGCTTGCCTTGTCATTTTGACATGGGGATTCTTCCATATCATCGGGCAAGGGGTACCCCGTTGGTGGTTCTCTATGATACACATATACTTACAATGACAAGAACTTACCGGTGACTAAACTTGAGTAGCATGAGGAGCGGCCCTCGTATACAAGGGACATGAGATTTCTGACTTATACTTCGCCAAGCATGTACACCATAGTTTGTTCACTTTAACCTTAATCACTTCAAGATGCTTATGATAGGGGCAATGAGAGCTGAAAGCTATAACTACCATAATTTTTGGAAGCTCTTTGTGAGATTTGAATCCCTACTTCCTTTTACAAAAGGCCTTTCTTCCACCATTATATTGAGTCTCCACCTTCTATTTTTATGCACCTACTTTGAGAGCATAGTGGCCATTCTTAGTTCTATGTGCATTGTCCCAAGACTAGTTGATTGATGCATACTTTGATATTGCCTGTTTTAAACTATTGTATCTAGTCACTCTTATGAACTTTGAAGGTGTCCTATGCATTTATATTTGCTACCCTATTGAGGGACAAGCTGAATACTATTATGTTATGTTTTCTTTATGTGAAACAAACAAACGTCTTGCAAAGCATTCTTATTCATGATCTTTTGTTTGTGCCTTTTCATGTTGCATCATAAGTTTCTTTGCTTATTGCTAGAACTTTGTATTTCATGTTATGATTGAAGTACTATGATCCCAGCTTTGAGTGTTTTGCAAATACTTTGATTAAGTCTTTGATGGTGCATGTCACCTCAAAAATTATTCTTTCTTTTTATCACTTACCTACTCGAGGACGAGCAGGAGTTAAGCTTGGGGATGTTGATACATTGCAAATGTATCTATAATTTTTTATGTTCCATGCTTGGTTTTATCCACTTTCTTGTGTTTTGTCCACACTTTGGAGTACTTTTCATATGATTTCTTGGACTAACTATTAACAAGAGCCACAGTGCCAGCTGCCTGTTTTCTGCTGTTTTTGGTTCCAGGAAAGTCAGAAAATGAATATTCTCGGAATTGGACGGGACAAAAGTCAAAGTGCCTATTTTTCCGAATGTCATCAAGTGCCGGAATACGAGACGGAGAGGGGCCAGAGGGCGGCCACACCACCTGGCCACGCGGCCAGGCCTGGCCCGTGTCAGGGGTTGGTGTGGCCAGCCCAGGCTCCCCCTCGGCCTCCCCTTCCGACTATAAGATGCCCTCGGGACATAAACCCTAAGGGCCCGATCAAAAATCCATGAAAGAGTCTGTAGCCGCCGTCATCTCCATCCCTAGATCGGGAGGGATCTGAAGCTCTTCCTGGCACCCTGTCGGAGAGGGAATTCACCCCGGAGGCCTGCTTCATCACCATGCAAGCCTCCGGTGTGATGCGTGAGTAGTTCATCCTTGGACTACGGATCCATGTAGTAGCTAGATGGCTAGTTCTCCTCCTTTGTGCTTTCATGTCTAGATCTTGTGAGCTCCGTTCATGATCAAGATCATCTATTTGTAATTTTGCATGTTGTGTTTGCGGGGATCCGATGGATATTGAGATGCTATTTCATATTCATTATTGATTCTATCATGTCTTTGTTATTTGTGATCTTGCATGCTTTCCGTTGTTAGTAGCTATCTTGGCTAAGTAGATGCTAGCAACTCCAAGAGTTAGTATTTATGCTCGATATTGGGTTCATGCCTCTGGTAAACTGGGGAAGTGACAGAAATCTCTAAGGTACTAGATGTGTTGTTGCTACTAGGGAGAAAACAATAATCCTTTGTTCATAGAACAATCGTATTGTTTACTTTACACGCAGTTCATAAAGCAATAATCTGTTGCTTGCAACTTAATACTGGAGGGGGTTCGGATGATAACCTGAAGCTAGATTATTAGTCATAGACGTAGTTGGATGGCGGTCTATGTATATTGTTGTAATGCCCAATCAAGTCTCAAAGGAGTCAAGATGATTAGTATATGCATGTATTTCTTTCTCGATGTTTTTTAGTTGCCCCGCTGTAATTTGTTCACCCAGCATGTTATCTATCTAAGGAGAGCCACCTCTAGTGAACTATGGATCCCGATCATTTTCTTTACATACAATCTATAAACTGTTACTGCTTTGTGTTTACTTTCTGCAAACTTTTACTTCTTTCCATTCGATATGTTTAATCCTTTGTTTTCCGCAAAACACTGTGAGATTGATAACCTCATCGCAAGTTGGGGACAAAGTTTTGTGGTTGTGTTGTGCAGGTCTCCATGTTGCTACTAGCACCGGTAGTGCGCCCTGCCAAAGCTCAGCTAGTAACACCTTTGGGGTGTTTCCTTGCTCCTACTGGTTCGATTAAACCTTGGTTTCATAACTGAGGGAAACTTGTTGTTGTGCTCATCATACCTTCCTCTTGGGGTTCACAACAAGCTCTACATCAACACCGCCATCAAGCATTTTTCTGGGCGTCGTGCATTGAGCCGTCAAACAAGCAAGGTCACACTTACATGCTCCTCCAGAGACTCCGAAGTCGATTGCCGCGCAGTTGTCCGGGCAACCATCTGGTGCTCCCCAGCATGTGGAGAACTCGATGAGTTGTGCCCAGAGTGGGCCGCCAATGGAGGAGAGTAAGATCGTTCAGCTACTTCCTTGTCCTTGGAGTCCGCGACTCTAGATTCCTTCAAAAATTGGACGTCGCCAGAAGACGACGACGCCTCTTGACTACGAAACACAAGCCAGCATCAGGAACTGCAACTCCAAAATGAACCAAGATGAAAGTTGTAGACTTACCAGTCAAATTTATCAAAGTCGAAGGTTTGCTCCTCCGACTCCGATAACTCTTTTGGCATCGGCATCTTCTTGTGAGCATATGGTGCCATGGAGCGTACAGGAACAGCGGGAATCGGCTCCTCTGCACCAACAGATGGGCCCTCTAGAGTCGACGGAGACGATGCATCCGAATCCTCGATGTGAGAACGCTTGTGAGTGTTCAGACCGCTGGACTCGGGGGCTTCCTCCTCCTCTTTAGGTGGGATGGTCGATTCTGACTCATCCTCTTCATCTACTTCGCGAGGAATAACCCCCTCAGGAAGAGGGGGCAAACTGGGAGACACCTTCCAATCCTGCATACAGAAAACAATTCAGTATACGTCAAGAAATTAGAAGCAATCGACAAATAAAGCTACTTCATAGCATACCTCAGGAGGAGGGTTAGAGGCGTCGAAGGGAGGTACGACTGGTTCGCCTGGGAGAACCTCCTTGGTGGTGTACTTTGTCACCAGTCGTAACCTCTTGTCCACTTCACTCGCGGAAATGCCATCGGCAGACACGCGTGTGACATCGTCCGCACCAGCCCATTGGAACATGGGGTGGACTCTGGCCTGTAGAGGCTGGATGCGACGGCACAACCATGTGCGAATGAGGGCGGCGCCTCCTTCTTCTTTACCCATGTGATTCTCGAGGTCGCAGATGCGCTCGTACAACACTTCCGTCTCCTCGGACTCGCCAGGCATCACCACGTTCTTCCAAGAATGCCTCCTCCTACACTGCGTCGCGGTATCGAAGGGAGCGAGTCCGTAGTGCTCTCCGTCGGCCTTTTGGTCGCGGATGTAGAACCACTTGTCCCTCCACCCTTGGACGGACGCCATGAGCTTGATATTGAAATATGTTACGGAGGAGTCGACATGGATCTCATAGCCTCCTACGTCGTAGACTACGAAACCAGATGCCAACTGGCGCTTCAGCTTGAAGATCCTCTTAAAGAGGCCAAAGTGTGGCTCGATTCCGAGCTAGCACTCACAAAGTGTAATGTAACAGGCAATGTGGAGAATGGAGTTGGGGGATAGCTGATGCAGCTAGAGCCCGTAGAAGCAAAGGAGGCCCCTGAAGAAAGGATGCAGGGGCACAGAAACACCACGGATGATGAACGCTAGGAACATCACCTGGAAACCAGCGAGGGGGACAAGGAGTTACCTCGTCACCTGGCAATCACGAGTCATCTGCCACGGATGACAGAACTCCATCTTGACGGAGGAGACGGAGCTCAAAGGATTTGATGATGGACGCGTGCCACGCACCATTGGTGACGCGGGTGCCCGCACCCTTCTTCCCGGCGTCAGCGGCGCTGGTGCCTACAGTGGTGGAGCCGCCCTTCTTCTTGGCAGCAGCAATGGTGGCGGCGGACTCAGCGACGGCGCCTCCCTTCTTCTTCCCCATCTTGTGGTGGCGGTGCGAGCGGAGGAAGTAGCTCAGGAACACACGGAGTTGGTCTAGCGCCATGAAGAGGACGAGCTCTAAGAAGCAGAAGAGCAGCAGCAATGGCGATGGAAGCACAAGCAGAGAAAAGAGCAAATGGAAAATTAACGTAGCTATGCTGCTACTTAACCCCCTTGCGGATGCAATCCAACGGCCAGTAGAAACCCTATTGGACGTGTGGCGCACATCGTGGTCGACACGTGGAGAGGTCAAAGCACGAACCGTCCCCCACTATCTCCATTACGCGCGGAAATCGAGGAGGTGCAGTTAAAACGGAAGATTACGCACGCCCGGTCAAATCAAAGTCAGAAAATAGGACCCATCGCTCGTCACGTCCCATCAAAGCCGCTCACATGGGCAACTGAGGTCATCACATCGTCAACACAGATGTCATCAAGTTGAGCACTAGACGACTTCGACTACTTTAGTCCTTGCTCGCGTCTTTGACTCCACCAAGCACTCGGGGGCTACTCCCATAGAGAGCGATGGTTGCGCACCCTATGATTTTCTTTTTATGCAGGAATATGGACATTCAAAGCTTACCCAACCACTCGAATCTACGATTCGATGATGGATCATGGGTTACTCCCATAGGGAGCGCTGGAAACAAATTCGACTGAAACAAGCAAACAAAAGATAACAGCTGTCGCGAAAGTTCTTTAGTCCTTGCCTGAGTCTTCGACTCAACCAGGCACTCGGGGGCTACTCCCATAGGAAGCGCTGGTCGCGCACCCTATGATTATTTGTACGTTGTATTGTATGTTGATAACATCCACACTCAAATTCTATGGCGACACCGCCTCATATTTTTCCCTACAAAGAGACTGCATCTCCTGGGCCACCTGAATCATCTCCGCAATGACAAAAATTTCAGATGCCGCGCTTGTAGCGTGAAGATAAGACCTGAATAAGGCCTAGCAACGCATTTGCTATGCACTACTAGAAATATATCCATGCCTACAGGTATGATGAACATGCCTTGACGGACGCGTCGAGTGCTCACACCCATATACTGGAATTCAACTCCTATAAGACCTCCGTGGCTTGGGTAGAATTACACCAGCACTTCTCTGAATTCGTGTCCGGGGACTCGAGTTCAAGTAGATTGCGTTGTTTTTCCCTAAGGCAGTCAACTAATACCGATGCATTGGTTAAATCAGGCACTTATATCAACAATCCCTATGATATAAATAGAACACTTGAAAAAATACTCAGTCATGCACTCGAAAGGCTTCATAAAGTCCCCAGTCGAATCTACGATTCCACTAGACACTCAGGGGCTACTGACATGGGTATATCCTGCAGGTACTCGAATTTGGTATATACGGTCTAGATATGGTGGAAGCCCACAGTGTTGCCACGGCCCAATGAAGACTTCGAGTGGCCCATGGACCCTCGATGACTTGCGAGACAAGAAGAAGTTTAAAGATAGAAAGTTTAAAGGGAAAACCCTAATATGTAACCAACTCGATCTGCTACCTAAGACCTGGCCTATCTATATAAAGGCTAGGAGGGGCGGCGAGGAGGCCACACGCAACCCTAGTTTCCACAACTCTCGCCAGATTGCATCTGCGCGCCCCTGTGATCTTTGATTCCTCCATTAATTCCAAGAGCAGACAAGTAGGAGTAGGGACCTCTACGAGGCCTGAACCTGGGTAAACCTTGTGTCCCTTTGTGCTTGTTTGCTAGCTGAATGATGCCTCCAGCGCTCCCACCTTCTCCAAAACCTAAGTCCATAACAATGGGCATTGATGAGTTAAACCCTCGTCACTTGTACAGAGAGGCTCGCATCAAGGACACACCAGACAGAATATACAAGGCTGCATCAGGGACCCACAAGCCAAAACATGCCAGAGAGGCTGACATAAGGGCCCCAACAGTAAGACCATACACGGCCTCCAAAGTGAAAACAACGGACGCGGCCAAAAAAAGTTCATCACACACATGTTACACTTACAGAGAAGCTGACATGTCGGACCCAGGAGGCCCAAGCATAGCCCATGAAATTAGTCTATCGGCCGCATAGCCCAATACCTTCTAATTAGGCCTTTTCGTGGTCTTGTAGCCGCCAACCATAGCCCATTCAATTTAGGAGTGAGCCCATGGAATATAAGCCATGACGAATAGGGCATCCGCCCCGTGTTAGTGTAGAATCTTTTTAATTCGGCCTTTATGAGCATTTTTTGTACTCTGAGGCTGACATCTTGGACTCAAAAAAATAGTCCAACATACACATGTTTCTTTCAAATAGAGGCTGTCAGCTGGGACCCAGCATAGACACGTTTCCTGCACAGAGGTGGTTGACATCTGGGACCTAGCAAGTTGCCAAGGTCAAAATCGCGGACATGGCCAAAAAAAGTCCATCATACGCACGTTTCATTTACAGAGAGGCTGATATGTGGGACCCAGCAGCGCGACCTTATATAGATGCTGCATCGAGCAACGTAGCTAGTTCGAAACAGGGAGGCACGAGCGAGAAAAAAGTTCAGCATGTACATGTTTATTTTAATGAGAGCCTGAAATGGGGGACCCAGCAGCGTGAGCAAATGGCAAATTCGTCGAGCAACGCTATCTAGTTCGGAATAGGGTAGCGCTAGAGAAGAAGAGAATTCCATCATACCCATGATTCTTCTAATGTGAGGCTGACATAAGGGACCCACCAGCCTAAATAAACGGTTGATGCAGCGAGTAAAGTTATCAAGTTCGGAACACAAAGGCGCTATAGAGGGTAAAAAATCCATCATTGATACGTCCATTTTGCATCACTATTCTATGTCTTAATTCACTATTATTCATTGATATATTTCGTATTGAGAGGTGATACTTATGTTATTTCATCTATTTTTGCATGGTTGATGACTTTTGGAGCATGGACCGCTGCAGTCAGGATTCTGATGGAAAAGGTGCTGTTTGGAGGAAAAATTCGCGAAGATCAGAAAATCCGGGAAAATATACGGAAAATTCTATTTTTCCAAAAGACTCGGGATGCCAGAAGATGGTTTGGAGGTGGGCCACAGGGGGCCCACACCACCCCATGGCGCGGGCAAGCCTAGGCCGCGCCAGGGAGTAGTGTGGCCGCCCTGGCCCACTCCAGCCTCTCCCCTCTGGCGTATATCAACTTCCTGAAACCCTAAGACTCGGGGAGCGACCACAGAAAGATTCCGCCGCCTCTGCGGGGCGGAAAAACACCGAGAGAGAAAGATCTCTCCAGTAGACAGATTTCTGCCAGGGGAATTCCTTCCCGGAGAGGGGAGATCGTCGCCATCAACACCACCATCAAGCTGGACATCATCGGGATCATCATCATCATCACCACCACCATCAGCACCATCACCACCATCTCCATATTCCTGTAACAATTGGTTGAATCTTGCTATAGTTCATAGGGGAAACTTTCACGGTGTTGATTACTCTTTGTAGTTGATGCTATTGAGTGAACCATTGAATTATTGTTTATGTTCATATTGTTATACATCATTATTGCATCTCTGATCATGATCCATATGATGTCTTGTGAGTAGTTCATTTTGTTCTTGAGGACATGGGAGAAGTCTTGTTGTTAGTAGTGGAGTTGTGTTGAGAAAGATTCAATAGTTTGATATTTAAGTTGTGGTGTATTTCTTCTAGTGGTGTCATGTGAACGTCGACTACATGACACTTCACCTATATGGGCCTAGGGGAATGCATTGTGTATTTGGCTACTAATCGTAGGGGTTGCCGGAGTGACAGAAACCTGAACCCCCGTTAGGAAACCATTGCACAAGGGACGTAAGGGTCTTAGAGTTTAAAGCTGTGGTTAGGTTTCTACCTTAATTACTTTCTTGTACTTACGGATGTTTGCAAGGGGGTTTAATCACAAGTATGTATTTAGTCTTGGATGGGGCGGTACATTAGCACAGGTTCACCCACACAACACTTAGCAAGCTAGAGAAGATTAATCGACTATATGAAGCGAAATCACTTGACAGTCTTCCCATGTGTCCTCGAGAACGTTTGGTCATCTATAGAAATACAACCGGCTTGTCCTTTGCTGCATAAAGGATTGGGCCACTTGCTACATTTATTCCTACTGTGTTTTGTTTACTCGTACTTTGTTTACTTGCTTTATCAAAAAACCCTAAAAATCCGTTTGCTAAGTATTTGCAGAGAATTCCTGATCCATACCACTAGCCAGCACCTTCTTCTCCTCGTTGGGTTCGACACTCACTTATTGAAAATACTGCGATACACCCCCTATACTTGTGGGTCATCAAGACTATTTTCTTGCGCCGTTGCCGGGGAGTGAAGCGCTATTGGAGAGTGGAACTGGTAAAGGAAACTTCTACTGTGAGTATTGTTTACTTCTGCTAGTTGCTTTATTTTTGTTATGGATAATTCGCTGAGTTTCTTATTTGGTAATGATACTACCACTGCTAAGGTAGTAGACAAGCCACCACCTGCTGAGAAAGATGTTTTCAAAATACCTACAAGAATTATTGATCGTGTTATGGATAACTACTATGTTAGGGATGGAACTGTCTATCCCGGTGATCATTTACTCTTTATACACGAATTATGCGGGTTGTTCAAGTGTGCAGGTATTACTACAGATCATGTTAAGAAGAAGTTATTCTCATTATCACTGAAAGGAAGAGCTGAGGAATGGTATAAGCTGCTAAAGAATGGTCAAGCTCTGGAATGGGAGGAAATAGTGCCTCTCTTCTATTCAAAGTTTTATCCTCCTAGTGAGATTCATAAAGATCGGAATCAAATATACAAATTTTGGCCTCTTGATGGAGAGAGTACAGCTCAAGCTTGGGGGAGACTGAAGTTACTAATGCTCAAATGTCCCATTCATGAGCTCCCCAACAATATTATTATCAACAACTTTTATGCAAGGCTCCCTCTACATGATAAAGATTTATTGGATGCTTCTTGTGCTAGATCGTTCACTCGTATGGAAGAAGAAGCTAAATGGGACCTTCTAGATCGTATTCAAGACAATGCTGAAGCTTGGGAGAATGACAAATGTAGAAAGTCGGGTATAAATTATGATTATGATTGCATTGAATCTTTTATGGGGACTAATGACTTTCAAAATATTAAAAATGCTTATGGTCTAGACTCTCAAGCTATTGCTTCTTATTTTAAGGCTTTTGCTTCCTATATTGAAGTGCCTAAAAAGAAGTGGAATAAGTATCATGAACATTATAAAGATATTGCTAAGAGTGCTCCTGCAAGAAATACTGAAGTTTATACTGCTAATCGTGTTTTACCTGAACCTTATATTGAGAAAATGTCTTTTCCAGTTAGGGTAAAGGAACATTCTATGATAGCTAGTATGGTTAATGAAAGTATGAATAAGGCTGTTACACCTGATAAACAAATGGTTAATGAACCTATAGTAGCAAGTGTGAAAGACTTTGTCACCAAGTATGAGGAAGAGGGACACCCTATCCTTTGTAAGGATACCTCTAATATTGTTTCACATAGTAGTGTTATGAGAGCCAGTATTCCTGTGTTTTCTGTTAGAATAAGTGATCATTGCTATGATAGTACTTGTGATAAATATATTGTTAAGTTTATGCATGGTGTTGAAAGTTACTATGAAAGAGGGAAAAGTGTTCTTATGTATCTCAATAATATCAAGTTTCCCCGTTTTATGCTGAAAGTTTTTATGTTGCACTTCTTTTGCCTTCGTATGCAAGTTGCCTTTGGTTTCAATAACTTGTTTGTTTACAAAATCCCCTTGCATAGGAAGTGGGTTAGACTTAAATGTGTGTGTGCTTTTGCTTCTTATTGCTCTCTTTCACTTCAAATCATATCCCTATGAGAGCTTCTTCAAAATTATCATGCCCATCTTAATGGCTATAAAGAAAGAGCTTTATGGGAGACAACCCAATTTGTTTTTGATTTCAGTTTGTTTTTGTTTCTTTGAGTCTTGGAAGTTATTACTTCAGTAATAACCACTCCTTATCCGTTTTTGTTTGGTTTTTGTGCCAAGATCAACCTCTAATGAAAGAGAAGTAAGATTTGGGGAAGTTGTTGTCCTGAAACAGATTTTTGTGCTTCACCGTAAAAATTCGTGAGAGATCTCTGTATGTTGGATTTAGCTGTAATTTTTTGTGCTTCTGCCCCAGGTTGTTATTTAACTTTCGATAGTTTTGCACTTTTTGATTTGAGCAACAGACGATTTTCAAAAAAATTGATCTTTACCTGCTGGTCTGTTTTGACAGATTTTGCCAATCTTGCATTTGCTTCTTTATTCGATATCCTTTTCGAATTTTTTTTGGGCTTTCGGAAGGAGTTGCTACAGTAGCTTTTGTTTTAATGGTTTCCAGTTGAAGTTGGACTCAAAAGGTTTTATCACTTCACTTATACTAATGTTGCTAATGAGAACTGTGTGAAGTTTTGTGTGAAAGAAATTTCTAGGAAATGGAGACAATGGTGTAATAAGGAAGAGAAGGATTTTATGACTCAAGTAATAAGTGTATGAAGATGAAGATATCGATGATATTCAAGTCATAACTCCAGAGAAATTCATTGAGGACCAAATTCAGAGACCTGCAGAGTCCGTTTCCAACTAGGTAATAGTTCTGGTAAGAAAAGTTCCGCGAAAATACAATCCAACTATATTTTTGCAGTTTTCAGTCAATAAGGAAAGCTACGAAGCGAAAAATGGACGGAACCGGAGCCAGGGTGGCTCACACCACCCCATGGCGCGGGCCCACCCCTGGCCGCGCCACCAGGTGGTGTGGCCACTCCGGACTCCGTCTCCGACCCGTTTTCTCCCATTACTTTCCTTTTGATATGAAACTTCGTAATATATATCCCCTTTTGATATGAAACAACTGTTTACTGTTTTTTGTTTACTTTCTGCAAGCTATTACTTTCTTCCACACAATACATCTAATCCTTTGTTTTCAGCAAAACCGGTGAGATTGACAACCTCACTGTAAGTTGGGGCAAAGTTCTGTGGTTGTGTTGTGCAGGATTCCAAGTTGGAAACAACACCTTGGAGGTGTTTCCTTGCTCCTACTGGTCCGATAACCTTGGTTTCATAACTGAGGGAAAACTTGCTGATGTGCTCATCATACCTTCCTCTTGGGGTTCCCCAACGAGCTCGAATATATTTTGAGCCATCAAGTACTCACGCATCACACCGGAGGCGGGCATGGTGACGAAGAAGGCCTTCAGGGTGAACTCTCCCCTCCGGCAGGGTGCCGGGAAGAGCTTTAGATCCCTCCCGATCTAGGGATGGATATGATGGCGGCTACAGACTCTTTCGTGGAATTTTGGTCGGGTACTTAGGGTTTTCGTCCCGGGAGGCTTTTATAGGCGGAAGGGCTAGGTTGGTGGAGCACCATGGGGGCCACACCCCTTGGTGGCGCGCCCCCCAGGCCGCGCCGCCACCAGGTGTGGCCGCCCTGGTGCGCCACTTTGTCTCCCCTCCGGACTCCGTGTTGCTTCGGGTAAAATATTGACTTTGGCTTTTGTTCGGTCCAATTCTAGGAATATTTTCTTACTAGATTTTCTGAAACCAAAAACAGCAGAAAACAGACAACTGGCAATGTGGCATCTTGTTAATAGGTTAGTTCCAGAAAATGTGTAAAAAGACTCCAAAGTGTGGACAAAACATAAGAAAGTAGATATAAAACAAGCATGGAACATCAAAAATTATAGATATGTTTACAACATATCAGGCAACGTCGAAGCGTGGAGGCTCGGCGAAGGGTCGCCAGAAGTGCAAAGCAAGGCAGAGGGCGGAGGGCTACTGCATGCTGTATGCCGACTACTTCGCTGACGAGCCGCTCCACAAAGAGGACGTGTTTTGGCGTCATTTCAGGATGAGCCAAAAGCTCTTCCTCGAGATTATGCATGCCATCCGGGAGTTCGACCCCTATTTCATATGCAAGAAGGACTGCACCGGCATGGTAGGCTTTTCCTCACTGCAGAAGTGCACAGTGGTGATAAGGTTGCTTGCATACGGAGTGCCGGGTGACAGTGATGATGACTATCTTCGCATGACTGAGTCCACCATCATCAATTGCTTGTACCGGTTCTGAAGGGCGGTGATTGTGGTGTTTGGGCCATAGTACGTGAGAACACCCACTGCTGAAGACACTACTCGGATCCTTGCAGTCAATGAACAAAGAGGATTCCCTGGGATGCTTGGAAGCATAGACTGCATGCATTGGCACTAGAAGAACTGTCAATTTGCATGGCAGAGGATGTACAAAGGCCATAAAGGAGGTTGCACTGTGATACTTGAGGCAATTACTACACATGATCTTTGGATCTGGCACTCCTTCTTTGGCATGGCAGGATCGAACAACGACATTAATGTTCTCAACTCCTCAAATGTCTTTGCCAAGCTTGTTGAGGGTCATGATCCCTGATACATTGCAAATGTATCTATAATTTTTGATGTCCCATGCTTGGTTTTATCCACTTTCTTGTGTTTTGTTCCAACTTTGGAGTACTTTTCATATGATTTCTTGGACTAACCTATTAACAAGAGCCACAGTGCCAGCTGCCTATTTTCTGCTGTTTTTGGTTCCAGGAAAGTCAGAAAATGAATATTCTCGGAATTGGACGGGACAAAAGCCAAAGTGCCTATTTTTCCGGAAGGCATCAAGTGCCAGAATACGAGACGGAGAGGGGCCAGAGCATGGCCACACCACCTGGCCGCGCGGCCAGGCCTGGCCCGCGCCAGGGGGTGGTGTGGCCAGCCCAGGCACCCCCTCGGCCTCCCCTTCCGACTATAAGTTGCCCTCGGGATGAAAACCCTAAGGGCCCGAACAAAAATCCACGAAAGAGTCTGTAGCCGCCGTCATCTTCATCCCTAGATCGGGAGGGATCTGAAGCTCTTCCCGGTACCCTGCCGGAGAGGGAAATTCACCCTGGAGGCTTTCTTCATAACCATGCAAGCCTCCGATGTGATGCGTGAGTAGTTCATCCTTGGACTACGGATCCATGTAGTAGCTAGATGGCTTCTTTCTCCTCCTTTGTGCTTTCATGTTTAGATCTTGTGAGCTCCGTTCATGATCAAGATCATCTATTTGTAATTCATACATGTTGTGTTTGCGGGGATCCGATGGATATTGAGATGCTATTTCATATTCATTATGGATTCTATCATGTCTTTGTTATTTGAGATCTTGCATGCTTTCCGTTGTTAGTAGCTATCTTGGCCAAGTAGATGCTAGCAACTCCAATAGTTAATATTTATGCTCGATAGTGGGTTCATGCCTCTGGTAATCTGGGGAAGTGATAGAAATCTCAAAGGTACTAGATGTGCTGTTGCTACTAGGGAGAAAACAACAATCCTTTGTTCCGGTCCAGATCTAGCGCCGGAATTTCTGGTCGACCAGAAAAGTTCCGGTTAAAATCGAAACATCAAACAAAACAGTTTTTCGGCGGTTTGCCGGAAATTTCCGGTCACCCCCAGAACCGGCGTCGCTGGAATTCCCGCCGGAATCAAAACAAGCACACGAAAATGACGATAACTTTTGCGTCCGGACTCAGATTTTAGCAAACTTGGGCTTTTTGAAAAGCTAAGAACAAGATCTATCTATTAGATAGTAGAAAACCCAAGAAAGAGAAAGAGATAAATAACCAAATAAGGTGAGATATGAAACCTCCCTAACAATGAACCGGTAAAACCGCTAAACTCAAAAACGCAATAGAAGATGCATATGAATTCCGTTTTCGATGAACTTGAGATTGTTGAAGAGCTAGCAACAAGCTCAAGAACCTCACACAGAGAAACAATAAGAAGCAACAAAATATGGAGAAGCAAAGTATGCAAGGTTTGAGCTCCCTAATACAATGTGATCAAGTTACCCAACCGGAAGCCCCTCTTGATAGTGCGGCTACCTATCCTATAACCCGGTCTCTCAACAACCACCTTGAGACCGGTAAAAGGAAAACCTAATAAGGCCATACATTTGCCTTGCGCATCCTGCTTGATCTTGATGACAGTGCTTCAAGCTCCATCCAAGCCGGAATCCATCACTTGATCATTGTTGCTTCGTGAAGACTCATAATTTGCTCCCTCATACATCACTATGGGATAGCTTCATTAAGACACGTCTTCACAAGTACAATATCACCAATATGGACGGCAAGATTCAAGCAAATGATCTTCTCGAGATGCTTATCTTGAACGTTCCCTCCTCAACCTTGATGACGATCACCACTTGATGTCATCCTCTCATGGTGTCAACACCAGGATTTTTAATTCCAGATGCCTGTTATGCCATACATCGCAATCCTAAGATTACCATTTTTGCGAGACATAACAGAATTGGTACCGTAGTACATCATCCATTACAAACCATAATAAAGGTCTTACAAATAAAGGATCTCATGATCCAATCTTAATACAATCAAAGCAGCAGAAAGTAAACGTAGTAGAGGCTCCATCTTCAAACCCAAGAAAGAGAAAGATATAAATAACCAAATAAGGTGAGATATGAAACCTCCCTAACAATGAACCGGTAAAACCGCTAAACTCGAAAACACAATAGAAGATGCATATGAATTCCGTTTTAGATGAACTTGGGCTTGCTGAAGAGCTAGCAACAAGCTCAAGAACCTCACACAGAGAAACAATAAGAAGCAACAAAATATGGAGAAGCAAAGTATGCAAGGTTTGAGCTCCCTAATACGATGTGATCAAGTTACCCAACCGGAAGCCCCTCTTGATAGTGCGGCTACCTATCCTATAACCCGGTCTCTCAACAACCACCTTGAGACCGGTAAAAGGAAAACCTAATAAGGCCATACCTTTGTCTTGCGTATCCCGCTTGATCTTGATGACAATGCTTCAAGCTCCATCCAAGCCGGAATCCATTACTTGATCATTTTTGCTTCGTGAAGACTCATAATTTGCTCCCTCATACATCACTATGGGATAGCTTCATTAAGACACGTCTTCACAAGTACAATATCACCAATATGGACGGCAAGATTCAAGAAAATGATCTTCTCGAGATGCTTATCTTGAACGTTCCCTCCTCAACCTTGATGACGATCACCACTTGATGTCATCCTCTCATGGTGTCAACACCAGGATTTTTAATTCCAGATGCCTGTTATGCCATACATCGCAATCCCAGGATTACCATTATTGCGAGACATAACAGAATTGGTATTGTAGTACATCATCCATTACAAACCATAATAAAGGTCTTACAAATAAAGGATCTCATTATACACACTCTAGTATAGGCACCTACCCTATGAGCTTGGCCTCCCAGCCATGGCCTGCCATCCTGGGCACTACATAGGTGGACATTCATCACGAGGCAGCCTCAGCTCAATGATGTCTACGCACTTCTATTCTTGTAGACAGTTGTTGGGCCTCCAAGTGCAGAGGTTTGTAGAATAGCAGCAAGTTTTCCCTTAAGTGGATCACCCAAGGTTTATCGAACTCAGGGAGGAAGTGGTCAAAGGTATCCTCTCTCAAGCAACCCTGCAATCAAGATACAAGAAGTCTCTTGTGTCCCCAACACACCCAATACACTTGTCAGGTGTATAGGTGCACTAGTTCGGCGAAGAGATAGTGAAATACAAGTGGTATGGATATATATAAGTGGTAACGGTGCGAGAAAATAGCTTGATGGCATGTGGTTGACGTGGGAAAAGACTAAAGGCAAACTGAAATAAAGATGGAAGCAAGCAAACATGTGTGGCATCCCGCTAAAACCACTACTAGAAAATCGCTGTGTTTTTGTGCATTGCGAGTCCCGTGTCGCTTCCCCTCGATCCCCGCGCGCGCGCGCCCGCCCAATTTTTCTCCTCTCCCGCTCGCCTCCTGCATGCTCCTCCGACCAAGGCGGTCGCTCCCGCGCGCATGCCACCAAACCATCGCCACCTGGCCACTTCCCCGACACGCTCCCTTTCCCGGGCCCCGCCCCGCTCCATCGCACACGCCTGGCCACCCCACCGACGCGCCCCGCGTCCGCCTTCTCCCCTTGATCCCCACGCCCCTCTCGCTATTCCTCCTCCCCCGTCTCAATGCATCAACCACCGCCACCAGTGACCGGCCCGCCCCGCTCCAGTCCAGTGCCACCGCAATCACCTCTTGCTCTGTCGCCTCCTCCGCTGGTGGTCACGCTCGCCGCCAAGCTCTGGTTCTCTCCCCCCTTCCCTCGCGCGGCTCTCCCTTTGCCGCCAACGAGGTTGCATCCTCGGGCCGCCGTCGCCCGGCTCGTCCCCGGCCACAGCAGCCGCCTCCTCCCCTTCCTCGTCGCCTCGCCTCGACCGCCTCCGGCCATCCGCGCCGACCCAGTCCACCTCACCGTCGGGACCCCGCCACCGTCCTCGATCTCCCTCGAGCACCGAGCCGTCGCCAAGTTCTCCCGCCGAGCCGCGTCCGCCCCGCTAGCGCCCGGCCACGCCGCAACCGTCGGCTGCGACCTCCTCTTCTCCCCGTGTCTAGTCTACCCCGCCACACGAGCGCTCTCTAGCCCGCATCCTCGCGTACCTCCGTACGGCGCCGCAGCTCGCCTTTGTTATCGGCTATCTCCGTTTTTGGTTTGCGATGGTAGTATAATGTTGAGTTGATCTGGTGGCCATGTGTTGGAAAATATTGTTCCAGGCTAGTGTGTGGTGATGCTATAGCGGTGTTGCAAGGCGAAGTGAAGACCAACAAGACTTGCAGACAAGATCTTTGAACCCTTTTCGGAGGCTAAGAGCGACAAGTCGCACAAGCCCCTTGTTTCGGAACCCGAACCCCACGGAACACCGAGATCTTCTTCGTGGGCACTGAGCACCAAGTTCTCCTTCCTAGAGCCGAAGGCGCCGAGAATCCTGAGAACGATCCCGGTGTCCTAGATCGATCCCGTCGACCCTGTCGAACCACGAGACCCAGGTCCGAAGTCCGAACCCTGGCGCCGGCTTCATGCTCTCCTTTCCGATGCCAAGACCATGCTCCCGGAGGCGAAGACCGATCCCGTCGAGGCCCCCTTCACCGACACCAAGGCGCCGCCCTCGGAGTTCGAAGCCCGATCCTGGCGAACCAAACCCTCAAAACCAAGTTCGTCGATCTGACACGTGTGAACCCTTTTCCCGAGCCCCTATTTTATAAATGCTATATATAAAACTTGTTGCATATTAATTGTTCATCTCGCATGCATATCATGTGGGTTGGGGGCATTATGCCGATTCACCGCATAATTAAATATGGAGTCAATATGCGGGATACTTTTGTCTTATTCCGGACTCCATTTAAATTGTGTAGCGAACCGATGCCATGTTTTGCCTTGTTAAGTCAACATTTAAAATGCGGGGTAGCTCAATAACTCGAACCTATTAATTAATTATCGAGACCCCGGTTCCGCTTAATACCGCCTAATTGCACCGCATCTGCATCATATCATAATCATCCCAGATCTTTTGCCGTAGTATTAAATAGTGCATCCGGTGTTTGTTCTAGTGTTTGCTTCTTCGCGGACTAGGCCGATGAGTTGGTGCGAGTATCGACAAGTTCTCCGGATGAATCTCCGACAGTGTTTCCCAGGTGAGCAATCTCCCCCTTTCTACCTATTTTGCTTTTATAGTACTAGGAAACATGCACGTGCGTTGCACCGAAAGAACAAAAAATATAATTTTAGACCTGTCATAGCACATGTAAAGCACGCGACCCAAATCTTGATATTTTTTCGTACGAGAATATACAAAGCTCTTGTCGTCACGAACAGGTGCACCCGACCTTGTATGCAATAAACATGTCCGTAGGTAGGTTGCTACGGGTCATGTTCGTAGATTGCTAGGGGTCGAATCACATGACTATCAAATCGGCACATCCCTCTCAACACTTCACCGACATAAAGTCTCTTTTTTGCTCGTTGGGTACAATTCAATATAATAAATAAATATACAATATTGAACAACTAAGAAATAACTATTCCCGAGTAATCACTAAGTATTATCTCATCATACTTTAGATTTCTTATAATTGCAAAAGGAAATATTAAAATATTGATCCGACAATAACAGTTATTATCAGATTACTCGTGTACCATACCTCGGAGAGCATGCACCTAGAATGCTTGATATCTCGCCTGTTAACTCCAAAGAAGCCATGAATGTAAAGCCATTGCCATAAAAATAAAATATTTTATTAATCCATGAAAGGCTCAATGAACTGGATTTGTATCTAGCCAAGGCTGTTTGAAAAGAGATGCTTTCCACGTGATCTGGCCCTCCATGGTACGTTTCTTCAGCTGCCTATTCTTGATCGTGATGGTCACCATGAAAGTCCTCACCTGATTCACCTGCCTATTCTATTCGACAATGTGGGGGCGCCACATACATGGCCTTGACGTTCTCAACGTTTTTAACGGCACGGCTGACATTCTCGACGTAAGGATCCATGAATTGATGAATTGTAGCTCATAGTTGTGTATGGTCTCGGATATGTTCTGCAGGCGCCCGTAGTGAGGGAGGATCGATGGACATGATGATGCTACCCATGGACTTGGCAATGGCCTGCATCTTGGCCTAGCTAGGTGTCGAGGTTTCGGACGACGATGTCGAGGTGGACGCGAGGCGCAGGTAGTTCATGTGATGCTTTGCGCGCCTGCAGATGGCGGTCTAGGCGTAGATGCGAGTGCCGTGGACGTTGTCCTTCTCCATGGCCTTGTTCACCTTGAGCTTTCAGCACTTGTCCCTCTTGCCGCTAGATCGACTTGTAATTGAACTTGAGGTCAAAGATTTGTGCCATCAGCTATGGTGCTTCCGATCTAGGTTTTCGGATAGACTTACCCGATGGGACATCGAGGTAATGCAGATCGATCGTTTTGGAAGAGAGAGACATCTAGTATAGATTTAGCCTTGCTTGACGATCGACGTACGAGTGCAGCGACGTGTAAGCCCTCATTGCCAGACTTGCCGAAGGTTGTCACGCAATCAACCGATTCACGTGGCTGAGTGGGCTAGCTATTTTTCTTAGCGAGGCTAAGTGGGCTAGCAGTTCGCCTGTTCCTTGTCCAAAAAGGCAAGGATCCAGGGAGAGCTTGGTCGCATGAAGAGCAGGGCCCCTATTCCATCTAGGCTATTGGGCCAGTTTCCATTGGGTCAGGTTGATTGAAAACTGTATGAAATTGTTTTTCTTTTTTTGACGGAACCGTGGTTGGTATAAGGGAACTCATCATCGAGTGCAGCAGGACGATGATCGATCGGGACAGAAACGAAACCAGAACCTGACTTACCGGTGGCGTTGGTGGTATTTTGTATTTTGGTGGGAGGGTAAACTTGGAAAGAAAAAATCGGCACCCGTAAGAAACACTTCGTACTTTATTATTAGATATATATTTACTTCATCCTATTGATCTATTGCTATCCTTGTTGCGATGCTTTAGTTTCCGTGCACCATTTATATTCCCTGCAGCCTCTATATTGCCTTGGACACATCCTATTGCCTGTTGCTTGATAGATAGTCGGCCTTACGAGTCGTTGTTGCTTGCTTAGGTGCTGCTTCGTGTCGTTGTCGTTCCACTGTTGATGGAAGGTTGGCACATGCTTATTGGTGGAGATGCTTTACGGTGGAGATGATCATGACTTTAAATACAACTATTAAATTGCTGAGACAACTAATAAAAGAGGCACCGGTGGGCAATATATGCTATTTGGTTTTTCATGTCCACTTGTGTCCCGTAGGCCCCGAGTACTTGATACCTGTTCCTTGACTATTCGCACTATCCCCATACGGGATACTCTATGAATCCCCCTTAGCCAGAGCTTGATTCATTTCTTATTTCTTGGGGCCACAAACTAGTTTGGGGCTTTATTACTATCCTATACTTATGCCATGTTTTACTGCTTTATTTAAGATTGTGCGTGGAGCACCTGTACTATTTTGGCTCGTGCCACGTTTTTGCAGTATCGACAAGCCCAGTCATACTTTCAGGTTCCCAGTCGTTTACAGCCATCGTCACAAACCCTAGGTCTGTTCCAGAGCTGGCCAACTTCGTTGCGGGTAGCTTAGTGGGGTGCCCCCCTAAAATATTTTATGAATCCTGTGATTGCTTTGTCGTGAAAGCCTCGTTGGGTTTTGATTTAGTTTTTCCGAGGTTGATCGTGTGTGTGTTGCTATTTGTGCACCCCTGTAGGGTAAATCTTTCTGAAAGCCGTGTCCGCAGTTATGGACGACTTGGAGCACAGTATCTCGATCATAGACAAGCATAACTAAAGTAGTGCTATAAATTTGACTTAATATGTGACTAGTAATCAGCTTCACTACAATGGAATGGATAATAAAAGTGCCAACAACTGATGGAACTGGGGTGTATCGTGTCATATTATACCTGCCTAGTAAGTATTGCAACTCCAATGGAATGAAATAAAAGTGCCAACAACTGCTGGGTTTGGGATGTCACATGCTAATTGTATATGACTAGTAAATACTGCAACTACAATTGAATGGTTAACTAAAACTGCCCACTACTTATGCTATCAGGATGACTCATGCTATATATCTGACTAGTAAGTGCTTCAACTATAATGGAATGAATACAACTGCCAGCTGTGTGAGTTCCTCGGTTGGACTTCCTCGTTTGGTCTCGAGGGGGAAATACTAGGATGGGTATGATTGGTGTTAGTAGGATGGATCCGAGTAGGTCTTTCTTATCCCTCTCTAATAACCGCCAGTTTTACTGAGTCTCTATAGGTTGTTTAGTGCTGTTGCGCTGCCGCTTCAGTCCACCATACCTATGTAGGCGAGGACCGCCGAATTCTAGCCTCGCCGTGTACTGGCCTCAGTACTGACGCTCCTCATTTTCCTTTGCCCTTTGTCGGTACCCCCTTTTGTTTTAGCAGGTTCGAGATCGACATCGTTAGCAGGGTTACCCTTCCGGCTTGGCCTGGGCAGGGTTATGGACGCCATTGGTCATTCTTCAGGGCTCTTAGCCCCATTTGCATCTTGTCCGTACTCGGATGCTATAACGTTTTCAAGGTGATTTGGATCTTTGTATTGTATATCTGTATTCTTGACTCGTTGAGTCGCTGTTGTATATATATCTATTCTGTGGGTCCCATCGAGGACTGTTGTGTAATGGTATTACTTTGTTTTCCACCCGCACGAAAGTGCCTGGTGGGCGTCCTTGAATCGTTTCTATGCGGGTTTGGTGGAAAGGGCTAAAACTTGCATAGGGCCGATTCGAGGGTGTTACAACATGTAATAGATATAATTGCAAAGGGTGTTTCAATGCTTAGAAACAAGGCCTAGGGATCATACTTTCACTAGTGAACACTCTCAAATAAATATCTTCTCTTTATGGTACTACTCTTAACTACTCTCCGGTTGGACACTCTAATCCATGGTAGGGCTATAACAGCACACCTCAAAGTAAGCCTTTCCCATCTAGATAACCCCCCACTATCACCTTGAGCACTAGATGGTTCCAACAAACACCACAATTTCATAAAGACATCCAACTCCAAATATAACTCATAACAAGTATTTGTAAACTCCAGCCTAAGTGCCACCATGGTGTGCACGCTGTCACTTTCACACACATGGGGAGAGCATAGATCTATTAAAGCACTTGAGTATAAAGGTAGATCTACTTGATTACAAAGCTCATGATCACAATATGATCATGCATAGAGAGAGAGATGAACACATAGCTACCGGTAGAACCCTTAGCCTCGAGAGCAGTGGGGAATCTTGGACAATGGGCGAAAGCCCGATCTACTCCCTCCTCATCATGGGAATCAGCAATGGTGATGGAGATGGTGGTGGAGATCGATGGAGATGGCTCCGGGGGCACTTTCCCATCCCGGCATGGTGCCGGAACAAAGACTTTCTATCCCACAAATCTCCCCTTCGGTGGCGGCGGCGCTGCGGAACTTTTCGTGGATTTCTGATTGACTATTTAGGGTTTTCGTATCAGGAGGCTTCTTATAGGGGAAGAGGCAAGGTCAGTGGGCGGCCAGGGGGCCCACACCACCTGGTGGCACGACCAGGGCTAGCCCGCGCCACCACATGGTGTGGCCAACCTATGTCCCCTCTCCGTCTCGTCTTCTGGCTCCGTGAGTCTTCCAGTAAAATATCGACTTTGGCTTTTGTCCGGTCCAATTCCGAGAATATTGATTTTCTGACTTTCCTGGAACCAAAAATAGCAGAAAACAGGCAACTGGCACTGTGGCATCTTGTTAATAGGTTAGTCCAGGAAAGTGTATAAAAAGTACTCCAAAGTGTGGACAAAACACAAGAAAGTGGATAAAACCAAGCATGGAACATCAAAAATTATAGATACATTTGCAATGTATCACTCAACTTCTTCTGCAAAGGAACCCATACTAAGGCATATAAACTTCTAGTTAAGCCCTACCTAATTCAGGTATTCTGGTTGTATGGTAAAATTGGAATGGTATCGCATCCGAACCCAACCATCAGTTTTTATAAAGGGCCAAGGCTCATGCCTCAACATTTTCATCATCAAATCATGGTGTTTCTCAACATATGTCAAAACATTTCAATAGAATGAATTATCGTTCCAAGGTTTTTATAATCATTTTCACCAAGTATACCCATCTAAGGTGATCAACTTTTATGCTTTAGCACTAGCCACTAAAGTTGAGGGTATTCACTAATGAGGGTACTAATCCAGTGTAACTATCCAACTCTAGTTTTATGCCTTTTGATGACATATAAATATAACTAGTTAGGCCTAGTTTTATACTCTTTATGGTATCTATTCTATTTTCCAATACTCACAAATCACTAACTAAAGGTAATGAACTTTGGTAACAGTAGAAGGGTAAAGCTTGCAAGTAAAACTTAGGATTGGTATAATCAAGGTTGCATAACCAAAGCATGCCTAATGCATCTTGCATAGGTTATATTGCAAGGATGGCTTGCATAGTTAACTTGTAGTGTTAGGTGAAGTTTTCTTCTTCTTCGTAGTACTCCTCCTCCTCGTATCTCGGGTCGGTACTAGCGTCTATAAATGAATACGAGGTACACAATCACCAAACAATACTTAACTACTTCTAGGTAGCACACAAAGGCTCATACTAGATGATCTAGCATCATCATAATCATCACATGAAATAAAGACCTAGTCTTATTTTTCTTATTTTAGAAAAGTAATTTCTACTCATTGAAAAATACTTAAGATTTAATATTCTCCAATTAAAATATGGGATCATGTTGCCACATTTCATCACCACATATTCTAATACTTGGGAATGTGATTTAAAGTGTTGGTCACATTTTATAAAGTTTAACAATTACTATTTAATACAATTAAAGTAACTAGAACTGCCCATGTAGCATTCTTTTGGTACTAGTACAAGATCAATGCATGTAAACCTAAATATTTTTACATATTCATATAGATCTTATCAAATGTGATTTTTGAGAGTTGGAATCAACTCAAAAGCATTTATGGTTGATTTTTGAAAAATGTTTGAAGTGGCAAAAGCCTATGTCTTGTTATTTTTAATATAGGTGATATATAATTTCAAATGGTGTGAATGCAATGGGCTTGGATAGATAATTTGAATACCTTTCTAACAAAATTGGAATAATGCAATTTGGTCTAGTGAATCTCTTTGAATTGATTTTTGAATCTACTGACAGAATCTAGTTTTAACTAAAATGGAAAAGGCTTATTTGAATCAACAGGCTTGCGCGGGAAACTAATTGGGCCAGCCCAGTAGCATCGCGTTGGCGCAGCGGGCTACTGACAAGACGGTCCCACCCGTCAACGACTAATCTAATCCAAAACAGTATCTTTCAATCTAGGCCTTACGATTAGAACATGATCTAACGGCGGAGGTTCATTGTGTACGTCAAACAGCTCCGGCGATATTCTAACCCTAACGCGGCGGTGCGGCTACGTGGGGGCTCACCAGGGCTCTAGCTAGGGTCGGCAATGGGGGCAAATGAGGTTGTCGAGGACGGCGGTTCGAATGGTGGTCACGGCGGCTCCTTGGGTGGCTCCTAGCTCCGGTTCCTCTTCTCCTCTGCAGCGGCGGGCTCCGGTGAAATTCCGGCGATGTGGTGCTCGCCTTGCTCCGGGGAGAGGTCTGGGAGGTGTCTGAGAGAGAGGGAGTGAGATGGTGTAGAGAATTGGGGCTGGGTTGGCCTCTATTTATACACCGGCGATGGGGATAGAGCAGCATGGCTCGGGCTCATTAGTGACGTTGTTGCAGTGAGCTATAGGCATGGCTGAGGGTAGGGGTCGACATGGTGCTTCAGGACGGTGGTCATGCGTTTGATGGCATGGCAAGGGGCGGTCGGGAATGGTCTGTGCTCTGCGCAGGAGCAGCGGTGTTCGAGACGGCATACAGGGGCTACGGTCCGCACAACAGCGAACGGGCGTGTCTAGGGGGTAGCTGGTGTCGCGGTGAGTGCGAGCATGCACGGCGAGGGCAAGGCGTGGCGTGTGTGCGCGTGTCGGCTGCGGCGCTCTGGCGCGCTCTTAGCATGGCTGGCAGAGAAATGGTCACGGCGATCACGGGTGGTCCACAACTTGCTTGTGGTCGAGGGTTGGATAGAGGGTGGCGGTGGACGGTTGCATGTCTCCTGGACATCGTGGGAGAGGGTGGCGCTAGCTGTGCGAGTGGTTCTTGGTCGACCAGCATAGTGAGCTTCGGGCGGCGCTGCACAGGCGCGAACGGCAAAGGGGGAGCTGGTCTGCTGTGCTGCTGGGCACTAGGGGAGACAGGGGAGAGAAATGGGACACAGTGGCGGTTGATCACTGCTCAGAACAATAGAAGTTAGGCAGGTGTTTTCTGTGTCTGCCAGGTGCTCGACCAAATGGCCGCATGAGTTTAAGTTTTGAATTTTTGGATGAATTTTGGTGAGTGTTCTGAGTACTTGCTTGAGTGTCTATGGTTGCTTGGAAAACTCAAGGTGAATTGATTTGAGTGGTTTTTGAAAAATGGTGATCTATGCATATGAACTTGATTCAATTTTGCAATGTCCTTTAAATAGATTTTGAATTTGGTTCTGTTAGTTTATGAAGTGGGCTTGGGTTCACTTTTACTTGGTCTAGCAAGGGGTGAAAATAATTGGAAAAAAATTTGTTAGAAATTCTTTACCAGGAACACTCAAAGTGGTCTAGTGGGTAATTTTGGTCAAAATGACCATTTAATTATATGATTCATATTTGATTTTTCTTTTCTTTTGGTTTTTTTTCTAAATGGCCTAGATGATGTATTATTCATATTTAAACCATTCCTTATCATTTGTAGCAATCAAACATGGCAATTTCACTCATTCATACACTAATGCAATTCACACATACCATCATATTCAATTTAATAATAACAGTTTTTGTTAACCCTAAACTTGGGTGATTAGAACTTGATAATCTTGACTAATATTTTTGGGGTGTTACTATAACATCCCAAAACTTTAATCAAGGCTAATAAAGTTCAAATCACCCAATTAAGGGTTAAAAAAAACTTTTATTATTAAAAACAATTATGAATGCATGTGTTTGTGCATTAGTATAGAATTGTGTGTAATTGCCATGTTTGTTTAATCTAATGGTTTTGAAATGATTCAAAGGTGAATGCCACGTCATCTAGATCATTCCCAAACAAAATCCAAAGAAAAATAAATCAAATAAGATTAATAAATGAAAATGGTCATTTGTGCCATTTTAATCTACTAAGCCACTTTAGGTGTTCCTAGAAGTCAATTCTTAACAGAAATAATTCTAACTCTTTTCACCCCTTGCTAGTACAAGTAAAGATCTACCAAGGCCCACTTTACAATTTTACAAAAACCCTTAGCCACTGATACGTCCATTTTGCATCACTATTCTATATCATAATTTACTGTTATTCATTGATATATTTCATATTAAGAGGTGATACTTATGTTATTTCATCTGTTTTTGCATGGTTGATGACTTTTGGAGCATGGACTCTTGCAGTCAGGATTCTGATGGAAAAGGTGCTGTTTGGAGGTAAAATTCGTGAAGATCAGAAAATCCGGGAAAATATACGGAAAATCCTATTTTTCCAGAAGATGAAGGATGCCAGAAAGAGGAGTGGAGATGGGCCACAGGGGTCCACACCACCCCCTGGCGCGGGCCACCCTAGGTCACGCCACCAGGTGGTGTGACCGCCCTGGCCCACCTCTGGCTCTCCCCTCTTGCGTATATTATCCTCCCGAAACCCTAAGACTCGGGGGGCGACCACAGAAAGATTCCGCCGCCTCTGCGGGGCGGAAAACACTGAGAGAGAAAGATCTCTCCGGCAGACAGATTTCTGCCGGGGGAATTCCTTCCCGGAGAGGGGGAGATCCCATCAATGCCACCATCAAGCTAGACTTCATCGGGATCATCATCATCATCACCACCATCATCACCATCTCCATATTGCTGTAACATTTGGGTTGAATCTTGCATAGTTCTTAGGGGAAACTTTCCCGGTGTTGATTACTCTTTGTAGTTGATGCTATTGAGTGAACCATTGAATTATAGTTTATGTTCATATTGTTATACATCATTATTCCATCTCTGATCATGATCCGTATGATGTCTTGTGAGTAGTTCATTTTGTTCTTGAGGACATGGGAGAAGTCATGTTGTTAGTAGTGGAATTGTGTTGAGAAAGATTAAATGGTTTGATATTTAAGTAGTGGTGTACTTCTTCTAGTGGTGTCATGTGAACGTCGACTACATGACACTTCACCTATATGGGCCTAGGGGAATGCATTGTGTATTTGGCTACTAATCGTAGGGGTTGCCGGAGTGACAGAAACCTGAACCCCCGTTAGGAAACCATTGCACAAGCGACGTAAGGGTCTTAGAGTTAAAGTTGTGGTTAGGTTTCCACCTTAATTACTTTCTTGTACTTACGGATGTTTGCAAGGGGTATAATCACAAGTATGTATTAGTCCTAGGAAGGTCGGTACATTAGCACAGGTTCACCCACACAACACTTAGCAAGCTAAAGAAGATTAATCAACTATATGAAGCGAAAGCACTTGACAGTCTTCCCATGTGTCCTCGAGAACGTTTGGTCATCTTAAGTAATACAACCGGCTTGTCCTTTGCTGCATAAAGGATTGGGCCACTTGTTGCATTTATTCTTAGTGTCTTTTATTTACTCGTACTTTGTTTACTTGCTTTATCAAAAACCCCTAAAAATCCGTTTGCTAAGTATTTGCAGAGAATTCCTGATCCATACCACTAGCCAGCACCTTCTGCTCCTCGTTGGGTTCAACACTCTTACTTATCGAAAATACTGTGATACACCCCCTATACTTGTGGGTCATCAAGACTATTTTCTGGCGCTGTTGCCGAGGAGTGAAGCGCTATTGGAGAGTGGAACTGGTAAAGGAAACTTCTACTGTGAGTATTGTTTACTTCTGTTAGTTGCTTTATTTTTGTTATGGATAATTCGTTGAGTTTCTTATTTGGTAATGCTACTACCACTTCTAAGGTAGTAGATGAGCCACCACCTGCTGAGAATGATACTTTTAAAATACCAACAAGAATTATTGATCGTGTTATGGATAACTATTATGTTGGAGATGGAACTGTCCATCCCGGTGATCATTTGCTCTTTATACACGAATTATGCGGGTTGTTCAAGTGTGCAGGTATTACTATAGATCAAGTTAAGAAGAAGTTATTCTAATTATCATTGAAAGGAAGAGCTAAGGAATGGTATAAGCTGCTGAAGAATGGTCAAGCTCTGGAATGGGAGGAAATAGTTCCTCTCTTTTATTCAAAATTTTATCCTCCTAGTGAGATTCATAAAGATCAGAATCAAATATACAACTTTTGGCCTCTTGATGGAGAGAGTACAACTCAAGCTTGGGGGAGCTTGAAGTTACTAATGCTCAAATGTCCCATTCATGAGCTCCCCAACAATATTATTATCAATAACTTTTATGCAAGGCTCCCTCTACATGACAAGGATATATTGGATGCTTCTTGTGCCGGATCATTCACTCGTATGGAAGAAGAAGCTAAATGGGATCTTCTGGACCGTATTCAAGACAACGCTGAAGCTTGGGAGAATGACAAAGGAAGAAAGTCAGGTATAAATTATGATTATGAATGCATTGAATCTTTTATGGGAACTGATGACTTTCAAAATATTCAAAATGCTTATGGTCTAGACTCTCAAGTTATTTCTTCTTATTTTAAGGCTTTTGCTTCCTACATTGAAGTGCCTAAAAAGAAGTGGAATAAGTATCATGAACCTTATAAAGATGTTGCTAAGAGTGTTCCTATAAGAAATACTGAAGTTTATACTGCTAATCATGTTTTACCTGAACCTTATATTGAGAAAATGCCTTTCCCAGTTAAGATAAAGGAGCGTTATATGATAGCTAGTATGGCTAGTGAAAGTATAAGTAAAGCTGTTGAACCTGATAAACAAATGGATGATGAACCTATAATAGCAAATGTGAAAGACTTTGTCACCAAATATGTAGAAGAGGGACACACTATCCTTTGTAAGGATACCTCTAATACTGTTTCACAAAGTAGTGCTATGAAAGCTAGTATTTCTGTGTTTTCTGTTAGAATAAGCGATCAATGTCACGATGGTCCTTGTGATAGTTATATCGTTAAGTTTATGCATGATACTAAAAGTTACTATGAGAGAGGGAAAATTGGTCTTATGTATATAATATCAAGTTTCCTCATTTTATGCTGAAAGTTTTTATGTTGCACTTCTTTTGCCTTCCTATGCTTGTAGCCTCTAGTTTCAACAACTTGTTTGTTTATAAAATTCCCTTGCATAGGAAGTGGGTCAGACTTAAATGTGTGTATTTTTGCTTCTTAATGCTCTCTTTCACTTCAATTCATATTCCTATGTGAGCATCTTCAAAATTCTCATGCCCATCTTAATGGCTATAAAGAAAGAGCTTTTTGGAAGACAACCCAATTTATTTTTGCTTTCAGTTCATTTTTGTTTCTTTGAGTCTTGGAAGTTATTACTTCGGTAATAACCTCTCCTTATCCTTTTTGTTTGGTTTTTGAGTTAAGATCAACCTCTAATGAGAGAGAAGTAAGATTTGGGGACGTGGCTGTCCCGAAACAGATTTTTGTGCTTCACCATAAAAAATCGTGAGAGATCTCTGTATGTCGGTTTGAGCTGTAATTGTTTGTGCTTCTTTCCTAGGTTTTTATTTAACTTTCGTTAGTTTTGCACTTTTTGATTTGAGTAACACAAGATTTTAGAAAAAAATGATCTTTACCTGCTGGTCTGTTTTGACAGATTTTGCCATTCTTGCATTTGCTTCTTAAAACGATTCCCTTTTGAATTCTTTCTAGGTTTTCGAAAGGAGTTGCTACAGTAGCTTATGTTTTGATGGTTTTTCAGTTGAAATTGGACTCAAAAGGTTTTATCACTTCACTTATACTAATGTTGCTAATGAGAACTGTGTGAAGTTTTATGTGAAAGAAATTTCCAGGTTAGTGGAAGTAATGGTGTAATAAGGAAGAGAAAGGTTTCATGACTCAAGTAATAAGTGTATGAAGATGAAGATATTGATGTTATTCAAGTGTTAACTCCAGAAAAATTTATCAAGGACCAAATTCAGAGACCTGCATAGTACGTTTTCAAATAGGTAACCGTTCTGGTAAGAAAAGCTCCGCGAAAGATCTGTCAAATTATATTTTTGCAGTTTTTAGCCAATAAGGAAAGCTACGAAGCTAAAGAGGGACGGAAATGGAGCCAGGGTGGCTCACACCACCCTGTGGCGCGGGCCCACCCCTGGTCGCGCCACCAGGTGGTGTGGCCACTCCGGACTCCGTCTCCGACCCGTTTTCTACCAGTACCTTCCTTTTGTTGTGAAACTTCGTAATATATAATCCCCCGGATCCCCCGAGGTTTGTATATCGTGTTCTCGTCTTGTTTTCGTTTCGATCTGTTTCTGCCAAGAAATATTCTTGAAAGTTTAGAAGCACAATGGTGTCCGCCAAGGATAAGGGAAACGAGCCTATGGAGAAAGATCTCCAAGACCCCAAGCAGGGGCTGGTACCTTTAGTCTCTTGCCCTGCATCAACGGAAGCCCTACGAGTCACTAAGGAGTTCTACGATAAGTACCGAGACTTGAGGAGGAAGGTGGACATGCTTCAATGGGAGAATAATAGGCTTCACAAGATGCTGGAAGATTTCCTCACGTCAACTAAGAAAATATTACCACCACCACCGAAGGAGTAGTTCGTCATCAGGTTTGGCATCCCCTTGGTTTGTTCCAAGCTTGGGGGAGTGCCGCGGTATCACATCACTATCTTCTATATTTTTACCTTTTTAGTAGAGTCATATCATGAATAGAGAAGTTATCATGTAGGATGGTTTGCATTATGGAAGTGTCCCCTCTCTCGTTAGATATGTATCCTTTGGTGTGAGTTACCGTTATGGAATATTAATGGGAAGTTCTATCATTTACTCTTTTGCATATCTTATATTAGTTTTCAATTCATGGTTATATGATTGATCTTGTTATTAGTATTGGTATCACTTTGGGATCATTAGGTTAATTTAGTTGGTTTTGGCAAACCTGGCTTGGTCTGTAGCAACACTATTTTTGAGAGTTGAATGAAAAAGATTAAAGTACTCTAAGAAATATAATTTCATCATCTTTCTTTCTTGATTTGCTCATAAGCTTAGTATTCTCTAGTTAAGATCTTTTGTGCTTCCAAGGAAGATTGCATGTTTGTCTTTATCACTTGTATATTTGTTTGTTTCCTTCAACTCTTATACTTGCTACCCAGCCTTGCTAGCCAAAAAACCTGTACTGAGAGGGAATTCTTCTCGTGCGTCCAATCCTTAAACCAAAAATCATGCCATTTGTGTCCACCATACCTACCTATTAGCATTATTGTTATTCCAAGTAAATTCCTGTTTTTATCTACCTTCCAAATTAAACTTGGTATGTGAAAATTAGTGATTAAAGCTCTCACGAACTTGTTGGCACACTTTACTTTTCTTGCATTTAATAAACCTGGACCATTGCGTCCTTCTTTGTTGCATATATGCTTGCGCTTTATGAGTTGAAGTTAGCAGAACCATATATCATGGGGAACGCTTTCGACACTGCTTTGGTACTTTGTACCTAGTTGATATCATGTTCTTTTGCCTATGGATCCCGGCAGTGTGAAATAAAAGTGGAACTTGTAAGATCATGGAGTTTATATGTGTGTTAGAGAAATGCCTGGGCCTCTAGCCTAAGCCATGCCTAATCATGGTGGAAACTTGCAGCATAACTATAGTGAGAATTCTATGAAGCATCCTCAATAAAAACCTATGCAAATAGCAAATAAAAGGATCACTGAGATGCTCATTGTCTGCTTTCCTTGTCATTTTGATTATGGGATAACTCATGTATCTTGTGCAAATGGTACCTCGTTGGCGGTTCTCGATGATACACATGTATTTACAATGACAAGAGCTTACTCGTGACTGAAGTTGAGTAGCATGAGGTTCGGTCTTCGTAAGTAAGGGGCATGGGGCTTCAATTTATACCTTGTCAAGCATATCCTCTTAGTTGTGTCACTTTAACCTTAATCACCTAAAGATGCCTATGATAGGGGCAATGAGAGCTGAAAGCTAATAAGTATCATAATTTTTGGGAGCTCTTTATGAAACTTGAAATCCCTGCTTCCCTCTGCGAAGGGCCTTTCTTTTACTTTGTAGTTGAGTCAGTAAACCTATTCCTCTCTATCTCAGCAAGTATTTTGAGTTGTTGTGTTCCATTCATTCATATGATGATTTATTCAATCATGTTTCTTATGTTCCTTGTTTTGCACATTGCTCTTATCTTGGTGATTACTACTTTGAAAGCTATCATTAAAAATCAGTTATTTGTGAACTCTAGCAAATTATCAACAATTCTTTGACCAAGAGCTAAGTTTGCCATTACCAATTATGATTCACTTTATGTATCTTTATTGTGTTTCCTTTACTTATTGCAAGTTAAGTTATATAATAGTGAGTTGTCTTCTATTATGATCTATGTATTGATGAATGTGATGCTTCTTGTCCGTATTCTTTTATCGACTCTTCACTCTATAAACTTGAGGTCATGTTTATTGAGCTCAGTTTCGCTTGGGGACAAGCAAAGTCTAAGCTTGGGGGAGTTGATACGTCCATTTTGCATCACTATTCTATATCATAATTTATTGTTATTCATTGATATATATCATATTAAGAGGTGATACTTATGTTATTTCATCTGTTTTTGCATGGTTGATGACTTTTGGAGCATGGACCGCTGCAGTCAGGATTCTGATGGAAAAGGTGCTATTTGGAGGCAAAATTCGCGAAGATCAGAAAATCCGGGAAAATATACAGAAAATCCTATTTTTCCAGAAGACGAAGGATGCCAGAAGGAGGAGTGGAGATGCGCCACGAGGGGCCCACACCACCCCTGGTGCGAGCCACCCTAGGCCGCGCCACCAGGTGGTGTGGCTGCCCTGGCCCACCTCTAGCTCTCCCCTCTAGCGTATATTATCCTCCCGAAACCCTAAGACTCGGGGGCGACCACAGAAATATTCCACCGCCTCTGCGGGGCGGAAAACACCGAGAGAGAAAGATCTCTCCGGCAGACAGATTTCTACCGGGGGAATTCCTTCCCGGAGAGGGGGAGATCGTCGCCATCAATACCACCATCAAGCTAGACTTCATCGGGATCATCATCATCATCACCACCATCATCACCATCTCCATATTGCTGTAACATTTGGGTTGAATCTTGCATAGTTCTTAGGGGAAACTTTCCCGGTGTTGATTACTCTTTGTAGTTGATGCTATTGAGTGAACCATTGAATTATTGTTTATGTTCATATTGTTATACATCATTATTCCATCTCTGATCATGATCTGTATGATGTCTTGTGAGTAGTTCATTTTGTTCTTGAGGACATGGGAGAAGTCATGTTGTTAGTAGTGGAATTGTGTTGAGAAAGATTCAATAGTTTGATATTTAAGTTGTGGTGTACTTCTTCTAGTGGTGTCATGTGAACGTCGACTACATGACACTTCACCTATATGGGCCTAGGGGAATGCATTGTGTATTTGGCTACTAATCGTAGGGGTTGCCGGAGTGACAGAAACCTGAACCCCCGTTAGGAAACCATTGCACAAGGGACGTAAGGGTCTTAGAGTTAAAGCTGTGGTTAGGTTTCCACCTTAATTACTTTTTTGTACTTACGGATGTTTGCAAGGGGTATAATCACAAGTATGTATTAGTCCTAGGAAGGTCGGTACATTAGCACAGGTTCACCCACACAACACTTAGCAAGCTAAAGAAGATTAATCAACTATATGAAGCGAAAGCACTTGACAGTCTTCCCATGTGTCCTCGAGAACGTTTGGTCATCTTAAGTAATACAAACGGCTTGTCCTTTGCTGAATAAAGGATTGGGACACTTGTTGCATTTATTCTTATTGTCTTTTATTTACTCGTACTTCGTTTACTTGCTTTATCAAAAACCCCTAAAAATCCGTTTGCTAAGTATTTGCAGAGAATTCCTGATCCATACCACTAGCCACCACCTTCTGCTCCTCGTTGGCTTCGACACTCTTACTTATCAAAAATACTGCGATACACCCTCTATACTTGTGGGTCATCAGCCACTAATTTTAAGTGGCATTTGAAATTTGAATCCACTTCATATGCATAGATCCCACTTTTTCAAAAATCACTCAAATGAAGTCCACTTAACAATCCCAAGCAACCACAGACTACCAAGCATGAGATCAAGTCACACACCAAAAATCTTTTCAAAATTCAAAATTTAATTTCTTGTAGCCATTTTGTCGAACACTTGGCAGGCAAAAATAATCTGGCCTAATTAACACTGTTCTTGATCAATGGATTGTCCACCCAATTGCCCCATTCCACTCCCCTTGTTTCCCTAGCATCTAACCTAGCCCAGACAGCACCCCCCTTCACCGTTAGCAGTAGTGTCGCGCCGCCCAAAGGTGGTCGCCGCCGGTCGACCATGCCCTAGTCGCAGTAGACCGCCCCTCTCGCTCTCGCCGTGCCTAGAAGGATCGCCGCACCCTACCGCCCCTCTCTGTCCCTTCCCCGAGCTCAGCCACACCGTGGACCACTCCCCAGCATGCCGCGCCCACCGCCTTTGTGCCATGCCGAGCACACGCCAGTGCGCCGCGCCCGACAAGGCAGCACACGTCGCCCCTCGACCGCAGCCCATGCTCACCACTCCGCCATGACTCTAGCAACCACCTGGATATGCCCATTTCCCGCCGCGCGACCAACAGCCACCGTGCACCGCATCGAACACTCAGTGCCTATCCCCAGAGCGCGGACCCGTCCGACCAATTGCCACCGCCCCTAGCCACGCCATTACGTCGTAGATGACCGCCAGGCGATCGTGCATTGTCTGCCTAGCTCAGCCCCGACCATAGCTGCTTGTACCGTCGTCTCCAACGAGCCGCGCCCATACCGCACTGCCTCACCGTCGAGCCTATAAAAGGAGACCTCCTCCGTCCAAATTCTACACACCACTCACCTCCCCTCTCACCACTAAGCCTTCCGCACTTCTCCCCGGAGCCACTCGAGCCCTCAACCGCCGGAGCTTGCCGCAGCAGAGGAGGAAGGGGGCCGTTGATTGCGACCACCCTAGAAGCCGCCGCGACCACGCCTGAGACTTCGTCCACCAGTTCGATCGCCCCCATCGCCACGCTTAGCTAGAGCCCTGGTAAGCCCCAATCGACCCCCACCGAGCCACTAGGGTTCGTTCTCGCCGGCGACCTGTTCGTCGTCGACGATGAACAACGGTCGTCGATTTCTATTCTAATCGCACGGCTGATATCGCCCTGTACCGCTTCACGTTAGATGCGCCGCTGACATACGTGACACCCTTGTCAATTGCCCTCTGCGCCGCGGAGCGCCACTGGGCCGGCCCGTTTAGTTTCCCGCGCTGGCCCTAAAATTCAAATGAATGTTTTTCTAATTAAGTTTAAACTAGGTTCTATCCACTAGTTTAAAAATCAATTCAGAGAGTTCTACTTAACCAAAATGAATGATTCAAATTTTGTTAGAAAGATAATTCAAATATCTATCCAAGCCCGTTAGATTTAAATCAATTGGAGTTATAGATCACATATAGTAAAATTAACAAAACAGAGACTTTTCTACATTCAAACATTTTTCAAAAATCAACCATAATAGCTTTTGAGTTGATTCCAACTCTCAAAAATCACATTTGATAATACCTATCTGAATATATAATAATATTTAGGTTTGCAGGTAGTGAGTTTGGACTAGTACCAAAATAATGCTATATAGGCATTTCTAGTCACTTTAAATCATTTAAATATTAAACTTAAACTTTATAAAATGTGACCAAACCCTTAAATAACATTCCCATGCATTAGAACATGTGGTGATGACATGTGTCCACATGATCCTATATTTTAATTGGAGAATATTCAATGAGTAGAAATTACTTTTCTCAAATAAAATAAATAAAACTAGTTCATTAAATCTTCTGATGAATGTGATGATACTAGATCATCAAGTGTGTGCCTTAGTGTGCTAAATAGACTAGTAAAGTATTGTTTGGTGATTGTGTATCCCATATGTATTTATAGATGATAGTACCTACCAAGTCTACAAGGAGGAGGAGTTCTACCCCGAAGAAGACGATGAGAATTTCAACCACTGCACCAATCAAGGCAAGCTATTGTTGGCAAGCTAGAATTATACAAGATGACCTACGCAAGATGCATTAGGCATGCTTTGGGTTATACCTTTTGATTTATACCCATTCCAAGTTTTACTTACAAGTTTTACCTTTTGCTTTACCAAAGTTTCTTTACTTTTAGTAATGCTTTGTGAGATTTTAGAAAGTAGTATAGATAGCATAAAGAGTATAAAACTTGGCCTATACTAGATGTCATTATATGGCATGAGATTGAGATTAGCATCCCACCTTAGTGAACATCTTAACTTAGTGGTTAGAGCTAAACCAAAAACTTGATCACTCTAGATGGGAATACTTGGTGAAAATGCTTATAAAAACCTTGGAATGAATAGTCATTCTATTGAGATGTTTTGGCATGTGTTGAGAAACACCCATGGTTTATGATGGTGAAAATGTTGAGGCATGAGCCTTAGCCCTTTATAAAAACTGATGGTTGGGTTCGGATGCGATACCATTCCAATTTTACCGTACAACCACAATACCTGAATTGGGTAAGGCTTAGCCAGAAGTTTATATGCATTAGTATGGGTTCCCTCGCGGAAGAGGTTTGAGCTGAGGCTACCTTTTGATGTTGTCCACATATGCAGTGCCCAGGATGGCAGATGGCCATGGCTGGGAGGCCAAGCTCATAGTAGAGGTGCTTATACTAAAGTGTGTAAAGGAAAGGTTATGATTGATTATCCGCATACTAAGTATGATGATTCAGGGTTATCCCTGACGGATGTATCAAATGTTGTGGTGAAAGTGTACCACCTTTGCAGAGTGTCAAACTATTTGAATAGCCACGTCCGCGGTCATGGACAGTTGGAGTGGCCATACTTTTCCATCGTCAGATGTTTTCCAAATGACTTATGAAATAAATTGTGACATGACTTGACCACAACAGAGTTGTGACTATGAAAACTAAGTTCCCACTTAGGTGATTTAGAACTTTATTTTATCTTTCTTTGTTTCTGAACTCAGCTTAGGTTTCAAACTTAACTTTGCAAATAAACTTAGAGTTTAGCATTCCAACTAGAACTACCTTACTTGTTAGTGATAGTTTGCGAGTACTTAAAGAGTACTCATGGCTTTGTCCCTGGCTATTCCCATGGCCAGACTATGAGGAGGACTATCCGGAAGAAGGACAGGAGGACGGCTACGACAACTAGGATCATCTCCCATCGTCAGCATTGCCTATGACACTGAAGATGGAGCCCACCGCTATGCTTATTATTTCGCTACTTGTTTGTATTAAGATTGGATCATGAGATCCTTTATTTGTGTAAGACCTTATTATGGTTTGTAATGGATGATGTACTGTGATATCCAATCTGTTATGTCTCGCATAAATGGTAATCCTGGGATTGCGATGTATGGCATAACATGCATCTAGGATTAAAAATTCGGGTGTTGACAGTTACAAACCTTCCCACCTTAAACAAAATCTTGTCCCGAGATTTAAGAAATACTAGGAACTAAAGAGATCTGGAAACTTAGTCCTAATGTAATATTCTTGCTCCCAAGTAGCTTCTTCTTCAGTATGGTTGCTCCACTGGATCTTGAGAAACTTGATACTCCGGGTCCTGGTGGTTCTGAAGGCTTCTTCCAAAATACGAATGGGTACTTCACGATAAGTTATATCTTTGTTGATATCTCTTGCTCGGTGATCGGTTTTCTTGAACACTTTGGTCTTCTCCAGAACTTCTAGGCATTTGTGAAGTAACGAGATATGGAACACATCATGTATGGCTGACATCTCATCTGGCAGTTCCAGTTGATATGATACTTCTCCTCGGCGATTCAAAATCTTAAAGGGTCCACTATATCTAGGGGCTAACTTCCCTTTCAAATGAAAACATTCCATTCCTTTCAAGGGTGGTACTTTGAGATACACAAAATCTCCGACATTGAAGGTCAGGTCTCGATGTCTTTTGTCAGCATAACTCTTATGTCTGGATTGGGCGGTCTTTAGGTGCTCACGGACTTTGTGAACCTTCTCTTCGGCTTCTCGTAGGATGTTGGGTCCGAAAATCTGACTCTCTCCTACTTGCGACCAATTCAAGAGGGTACGACACTTCCTTCCATACATAAACTCAAAGGGGGCCATTTGCAAACTAGCTTGATGATTGTTGTTGTATGAAAATTCTGCGAAAGGCAGACAATCTTCCCATTTTGATCCATATTCTACAACACAATCTCTCAACATATCTTCTAAGATTTGGTTGACTCTTTCAGTTTGTCCATCGGTTTGCGGATGATAAGCGGTGCTAAAGTTCAGCTTGGTTCCTAATCCTTCTTGGACTTTCTGCCAAAATCTTGAGATAAACTGGGTTCCTCGATCCGACACTATGGTCTTGGGGGTTCCATGTAAACTGACTATTCTAGCAATGTACAGCTCTGCTAGCTTCGAACTCTAGTAGGTGGTCTTGACAGGTATAAAATGGGCTTCCTTGGACAGTCTATCAACTATGACCCAAATAGAGTCATTTCCCCTACTAGAAGTAGGCAAACCGGTGATAAAATCCATTCCGACAAAATCCCATTTCCATTCCGGAATCTGTAATGGTTGCAAAAGTCCTGCAGGTCGCTGATGTTCCGCTTTGACTCTCTGACAGATATCACACTTGGCTATGTAGCTTTCGATTTCTCTCTTCATCTTGTGCCACCAAAATTACTCCTTCAAATCCTAATACATCTTTGTTCCTCCGGGATGGATAGAATAAAGAGTATCACGAGCTTCCTGTATGATAACTTGTTTCAACTCGGAAGCTGCTGGCACACAGATACGTCCTTTGTACCACAAAACTCCTTCATCTTCGGTGAATCTGGTACCTTCCATGTACCGATATGACGCTTGATTCCGTCGATACTTGCATTTCCTTTCTGGGATTCCTTGATCTGACTGGTCAAAGTGGGTTGAAGTTCTATGCTAGCTAAAAATCCTTTGCTAACTAGCTCTGTTCTAAACTGCTCCAACTCTTCATGTAAACTTGGCTAGGCTTCCTTAATCATGGTGTTTAATCTACATGGAAATCTGCTAAGAGCATCCGCTACCACATTGGCTTTGCCGGGGTGATAGTGAATGTCAAGGTCATAATCCTTGATTAACTCTATCCATCTCCTTTGCCTCATATTCAGCTCCTTCTGGGTGAAGATATACTTCAGACTCTTTGATCCGAATAAATCTCACAGTGGTTACCCATAAGGTAATGACGCCAGGTCTTCAAAGCTAAAACTACGGCTGCTAGTTCTAAGTCATGGGTAGGGTAGTTTTGCTCATGTTGCTTCAGTTGCCTAGATAGATATGATATGACTTTGCCCCCTTGCATCAACACACATCCAAGACCAAACTTGGATACATCACAATACACATCAAAAGGCTTCTTGATATCCAACATAACCAGGATTGGGGCTGAAATCAATTTCTTCTTGAGCTCTTGAAAACTTGCTTCACATTTGTCCGTCCATTCAAACTTCTGATCTTTCTTCAATAGCTAGGTCATCGGTCTTGCGATGCTCGAAAATCCTTCAACAAACTTGCGGTAATATCCCGCTAATCCGAGAAATGTGTGGACTTGGGTTTGAGTGGTTGGGGCTTTCCATTCTGCAACATCTTTGATCTTGGCGGGATCGACAATGACTCCTCATGCTGACACAATATGTCCTAGGAATCCTACTTCCTTTAACCAGAACTCACATTTGCTAAACTTGGCATATAACTGATGTTCTCTAAGGGTTTCAAGGATGGTTCTCAGGTGTAGCTCATGGTCTTCTTCTCACTTGGAATATATCAGAATATAGTCGATAAAAAACACCGACAAACTTATCCAGGAAGTTCATAAAAATCTTATTCATGAGATTCATGAAATAAGCGGGGGCATTGGTTAATCCAAAAGACATGACAGTGTACTCATACAATCCATATATGGTGGTAAAGGCGGTATTTGGGATATCCATTGCACGAATCTTGAGTTGATGATAACCAGTTCTAAGATCAATCTTCGAAACACTCTGGCACTAGTCAACTGGTCAAACAGATCCTCTATCTTCAGCAGTGGGTATTTGTTCTTGATGGTGACGTCATTCAGCTTCCGGTAATCCTTGCACAAATAGTTACCTCCATCTTTCTTATCCACAAACAAAACAGGCGATCTCCACGGTGATGCACTTGGTTGAATCAGACCTTTCTCCAGCATAACATCAAGTTGTTTCTTCAGCTCCACTAATTTAGATGGGTTCATACTATAAGGTCTCTAGCTATGGGTCCAGTTTCAGGAACTAGTTCAATGATGAACTCGATATCCCGATCCGAGGGCATACCGGGCAATTCATTTGGGAACACGTCAGGGTATTCACTGACTACTCTGACTTGGTCTAGGGTTGGTTGGGCTAGACTCTTGTTGCATTTGAATTGACGGGGCAGCATCTCAGATACATGCTCTACTGATACTCCAGTGCTACTGGTCATGGTTATGGCTTTCTTGGCACAGTCGATTAATCCTTTATGTTTCGACATCCAATCCATTCCTAGTACTACTTCCAAACCTTTGGTTCCAAGTACTATTAGATTAGCATAGAAATCTATTCCATGGATTGTGATAGGTACAGCCTTGCAAATTTTTCTAGCTTTGGTGGTTGAACCCGGTATTTGAACTATCATAACATGCTTCAATTTTGTTGGTTGAATCTTACTAGTGCATGCAAATTCTTCTGTAACAAACGAGTGCAATGCTCCAGAATCAAACAACACTCTTGCAAGTACTGAGTTAACAGAAAACATACCCAGCACGACATCTGGCGCTTCCTGAGCTTCTTCAGCATTCATGTGGAACAGACGGTCGTTGCGGTTGAGCGAGTTCCCTGGGGCAAATCTCCTTCTAGGCTGAACACGACATTGCTGCTGAGCGGGTGCATTCACATTGGTGGTTGCTGCAAGCTTCTTGGGCACTCGTTGGAGTAGTGACCCTTGACTCTGCATTCAAAGCAAGTAATCAGGGACTTGTCTTTTCCTGCAATAGGCACAACATTGCTTCCAGTCCTTGGGGCAGTATTGTTGTTGTTGGACTTGGGTGGTGCACGGTTGAAGTTATTGGAGTTGCTCGGGTTATTGTTGTGGTTTCCTCCAGACTTCAAGTTTCCTCCGCCACGATTGGGATAGTTTGGACGAGACATAGGGGGTCTGTTGTTTCTTGGGGCATATCCTGCTGATGGGTTGGGCTGATACTTCTAGGTATGGTGGGATCCAATCTGGTGCATTATGCGACGCTTGCGATTTTCATTGGCTTGGCTGATCTTCCCTTCCATCTGGATAGCAGAGTCCACTAGTTCTTCTAGATTCACAAAACGGATGTTGACTAACATAGTCTGCATCTCATCATGTAATCCATTTAGGAACCTTTCCTTCTTCTTTGCTTTGGTGCTAATCTCATCAGGGGCATACCTAGCCAAGGATAAGAATTTGTCACGGTATTCCACCACAGTCATTCTTCCTTGCTTCAATTCCCTGAACTCATCCCTTATCCTAGTGACCAAACCTTGGGGCACATGGGTCCCGCTGAACTTGATCTTGAATGCTTCCCAAGTCATCGTTTGCCCTTCGTTCATGGTACGAGTACTATTCCACCAGGCTCTTGCATCACCTGCCAGATAATGGGTGGCAAACAGTACTTTTTCATTGGCTTCAACTCCTACGACCTCCAAATTGTTCGCCATGGTTTGCAGCTAGTCATCGGCATCCAAGGGGTTCTCAGACTTACTAAATATAGGGGGTTAGTATTCTGTAAGTTCTTGAGCTTGGATCCATGGTTATCCTGGTTTCTGTGGCCTTGATTATTGTGGGCCATCGGAGCTATCTGTTGAAGAGTGGCTAAGTTGGCTTGACGTTCGACTCTACTAGCTTCACGGTCAGAAACTAACATTTGCAAAATCTGCAGCACTGGGTCCTGAGATGAACTGCTTCCTCCGGGATTTCCGCGAGTCATCTGAAGATTGAGATAGATAATGAGATAAGAGGGAAATATCTAAGGATCATGGTTTTGTTTTCAAAAGCTTTAAACTTTGATGTTGACTTAGGTTTTGCAAACTAACAACTTCCTCTCATTCATTCATTCCAAGCACACAATACAAACACACACCACAACACAAAAAGAAAACAGATGGTTTTAAGAACCATTCTGTGAAACTACGATATAGTGGGACCGGATACAACTCACTCCTACGGTAGTGTGATACATTGCAAATGTATCTATAATTTTTGATGTTCCATGCTTGGTTTTATCTACTTTCTAGTGTTTTGTCCACACTTTGGAGTACTTTTCATATGATTTCTTGGACTAACCTATTAACAAGAGCCATAGTGCCAGCTGTCTGTTTTCTATTGTTTTTGGTTCCAGGAAGTCAGAAAATGAATATTCTCGGAATTGGATGGGACAAAAGCCAAAGTTGCTATTTTACCGGAAGACATCTGGAGCCAGAATATGAGACGGAGAGGGGCTGGGGCCTGGCCACACCACCTGGCCGTGCGGCCAGGCCTGGCTCGCGCCAGGGGGTGGTCTGGCCGCCCCAGGCACCCCCTCGGCCTCTCCTTTCGCCTATATATTGCCTCTGATACGGAAACCCTAAGTACCTGTAACACCCTCGAATCGGCCCTATGCAAATTTTACAGCTTCCCGCCAAACCCGCATAGAAACGATTCAAGGACGCCGACCAGGCACTTTCGTGCGGGTGGAAAAACGAAGTAATACCATCACACAACAGTCCTCGATGGGACCCACAGAACAGATAAATATATATATATATATATAACACGACTCCAAGAGTCAAGAACACAGATATACAATACAAAGATCCAAATCACCTTGAAAACGATGCAGCGTCCGAGTACGGACAAGATGCAAATGGGGCTAAGAGCCCTGAAGAATAACCAATGGAGTCCATAACCCTGCCCAGCCAAGCCGGAAGGGTAACCTTGCTAACGACGGCAATCTCAAACTTGCTAAAACAAAAGGGGTGCCGACAAAGGGCAAAGGAAAAAGAGGAGCGTCAGTACTGAGGCCAGTACACGGCGAGGCTAGAATTCGGCGGCTCTCGCCTACATAGGTATGGTGGGCTGAAGCGGCAGCGCGGTGGCACTAAACAACCTATAGAGACTCGGTACAACTGGCGGTTATCAAAGAGGGATAAGAAAGACCTATTCAGAGCCAACCTGAAGCTAACACCGAACAAACCCATCCTGGTATTTTCCCCCTCGAGACCAAACGAGGAAGTCGGACCAAGGAACTCCCATAGTTGGCAATTTTACTCATTCCATTATAGTTGCAGCAATTACTAATCAGATATAGATAGCATGAGTCATCCTGATAGCATAAGTAGTGGGCAGTTTTAGTTAACATTCCGTTATAGTTGGAACATTTACTAGTCAGATATAATTGTCCTGAGGAATCCCAAAACCCAGCAATTGTTGGCACTTTTATCACATTCCATTGGAGTTGCAATACTTACTAGGCAGATATAGTATGACACAGAGCAACCCAGATCCACCAGCTGTTGGCATTTTTTAATATCCATTCCGTTATACTTGAGCTGATTACTAGCCATATATTAGGTCAAGTTTATAGCACTACTTCAGTTATGCTTGTCTATGATCGAGATACTGTGCTCCAAGTCGTCCATAACCGCGGACACGGCTTTCAGGAAGTTTTACCCTGCAGGGGTGCACAAATAGCAACACACACTCGATCAACCTCGGAAAAACCAACTCAAAACCCAACGAGGCTTTCACGACAAAGCAATCACAGGATTCATAAATATTTCAGGGGGCCACCCCATTAAGCTACCCGCAACGAAGTTGGCCGGCTCCAGAACGGACCCAGGGTTTGTGACAATGGATGTAATCGACTAGGAACCCGAAAGTGTGACTGGGCTTGTCGATACCGCGAAAACATTCCACGATCCAAAATAGTACAGGTGCTCCACGCACAATCTTAAATAAAGCAGTAAAGCATGGCATAAGTACAGAATAGTAATAAAGCCCCAAACTACTTGTGGCCCCAAGAAATAGAAATGAATCGAGCTCTGGCTCAGGGGGTCCATAAGGCCTCCCGGATGTGGATAGTGCGAATAGTCAAGGAACATGTATCAAGTACTCGGGGTCCTACGGGACACAAGTGAGCGTGGAAGAACCAAATAACATCTATTGCCCACCGATGCCTCTTTCATTAGTTATCCCATTACTACTCATGTTAAGTTGTTTAGGTACCTTGTTATCCATCAAACACTCATATACCCTACACATGCTGTTCTACGACTCGCATGGCTCAAACAATTCCTGTAGCAAATAGGCGATATTAAGCGGAACCGGGGTCCCGACAATTAATTAATAGGTTCAAGTTGTTTAGATACCCCGCATTTTAAATGTTGTCTTAACAAGGCAAAACATGGCGTCGGTTCGCTACACAAATTTAAATGGAGGCGATATGAGACAAATATAGCCCGTATATAGTATCCATATTTAATTATGAGGTGAATCGACTATACAACCCGGACCCGCAAAATATGTATGCAAGCATGTACAATTGATATGCAACAATTCATATAGCATTTAATAAAATAGGGCCTCGGATATGGTTCACACATTGGGGCGAAGATCTTGATGTTCGCAAGGGTCGAAGGGGTTCGGTCTCGGCGGGAAGAATAACTTGGCTCTCCAAGGGGTTGACGGGGTTCGGCCTTCGGACTCCGGGATCGGGGTCTCGGGGCATCGGATCCATGATGAAGATCTCGGTGGTTCCGGCTTCTACGGTCGATGGTGAACTTGAAACGGCACCGAGTACAAGTGTTTGTCTTCACGCATTGGGGGACTTCGGTTACATATCGACGGCCTTGTCAGCTATTGTTGTCCCTCGGTAGCCGTTTGCAAAGGTACCTGAGTATTACCATTACATCCTCTCTCTATGACAAAAAGGAGGCACCGTTAGGGATCGATCCACAGGACAACTTCATGGACATCACGAAACAGCAATACACCAACACCTGGCATACACCACCAGGAGGGCATCAACTCGAACTGGTACTGTGGCCAGCGAACAGAGAATATTGGCGACGAGTCAGACGTGCCGGAGGACAAAGAACTGGGGCATGTCCGCGAGTCCCTGCGATGCTGCAGGTCACAAAGGCGATGCGAGATGGAACAGGGCAACAACCGGAACAGAGGTGGTACCCGCAGCGAGGACATGCGCAGCTCGTAGGATGGAGCAGAGGAGGGCTGGACCTCGTGGTGCTCGCGGCGAGAGGCAGCAAGGCGGATCTCGGTCGTGCTGTGGGTGGAAGACGGCGACGAGGAGGCACCGAACTCGCCGCAGCGAGGGCTCGGGTCAGGGACCGGCGGAGCAAGGTCGATGACGAGAGGGACGAGGCGACGACGGCGCGACGGTGGTTGAAGCGGGGCTTGGTGCATGGAAGACAGCACGCTGTCCAGAGACGGCGGTGGACGGCGAGGTCGGTGGGGCGACCGGCGAGGGATGGAGGGAGGTGGCCCGAGAGGAAGCTCGCAGGCGGAGGCGGCCACCAACGATGGGAACGGGGACCTCGTGGTGCCCGCGAAGGCAGTGGGGTGAGGGCCGAGGGGCGGCGGCCCGCTCGATTGCTGTCGAGGAAGGGCCCGTGGCTGCTGGCGTGGGGTGTGGAAGACGGCGGGGTAGGTGGCGAGGAGGGCCTGGGGAGGAGGCCGGCGGCGGGGTCGAGCACGGCTCGGCGGGGCGGAGAACTCGACGGGGAGAGGACGAGCGAGGAGGAGGGTTAGGGGAGCGGGGGTTGGTGGGATCGGACGGGCCACGCGGGGGGAGAGTGGGACCGGGGCGAGCAGGGTTGGTTGCGGGCGGACCAGGTGGTCGTGGGAATCGCGCAGGTGGGGGCGCGGCACGAGGCGCGTGAGCGCGTATCTCACGCGGGGAGGGGTGGGAGTTGGGGAGGCGTGCAGGATGTCAGCGGCTGGGAGGAAAAAGGAGGGAGGAGGGGGATTTTGGGCGGGCGCGCGCGCGGGAGCGCGAGGCTGGCTCGCGTGCGGTGCAGCGCTGCCGCGGGTGGGTGGAAGCGTGTCGGGTGGGTGTGCTGCGTGCGTGTGTTGTGTACGTGTCAGGGTGGGGCGGTTCTGGTAGTTTAGGTGTGGCGGCAGGGGTGGTTTAGGCAGGGACTAGGTGCCAGGGTTTGGGGTAGGGAAAGAGGGTAGGCGTTTTAGGGTTTGGAGGTGGCCGGCCGGGCTTTTGGGCCTGGCGGGCTGCCTCCTAAAAATAACTGGAAATATTTATTTAATTAAAACGGGGCTTTTGCAAACCGTATTTAGCCAAACCAAAATATTCCGGAGACCCGGGTTTGATTTGAAATAAAGGCGGGGACTATTTAGAAAACAAAGTAGGCTCTTCGAAAATAGTTTTGAGACAAACCATGCAAGATGACATGACGATGCTCAAATTCAAGGTGGCATGATGACATGAGCATGCGGTCATGATGATACAATGCACAAAAACACCGCGATTTTCTAGTAGTGGTTTTAGCGGGATGCCACAATTCGACACCATTAACAAAGGATCTCGCCCTCGAGATCCGCCTCGTGGTACCCGGAAGAAAGCCGGCGATCTGAATCTTCTCGCTTCATGTAGATCCTCGCGACACCACTAACAAGAGGTCGTTGTCCATGATCGTCGAGAGAACACTCTAGGAACAAAGGGCGAAGGTAGAGGCATCAACAAATAAAGCCACCTCAAACTTCCGTGGACGGAGTAAAATTGCGGGATCCACCGATTCAATGTACAAAGCGAATGATAAAAGTAGTGGTATGGTAGCTACTCCATCCCGCACTCAAAGCATTACTTTGCACATAAATAGGAGAATTAGGCAACCAACTCTCGGAATTAGACTGAAGATCTCGACAATCGAGGTTCGGAAAAAGGAGCGATGCAGACTCTGCATCAGATCTGGCATAGATGATGTCGTCGCGTCGGAAAACACCGGAAGGCACAAGAAGGAACAGAGAGAAGTCCAACAGATGAATGATTCCTCAGATAGCATGAAGTACGGATGTAGAAACACCGTTACCAAAGAAGGAAGCGAAACCCTAAAGGTACGACGGAACCCATCCACGAGAAATCCTGGACTCGAAGAAAAGATAAGAGGGTAGATCCAAAACACGCAGAGGCCAGAGGAGAATAGCAGAGGGGTAAGGAGTAAAAGCAGACCTAATCAGATCTATCCAACCGATTTTCCAAAATTAGTTTTGACACTCTACTTCGGCCGTTAGCTAGGTTATCCTACAGGCTGGACTTGTTGGGTATCGCAACTGCTGAGCTCTGATACCACTCTGTAACACCATCGAATCGGCCCTATGCAAATTTTAGGCTTCCCGCCAAACCCGCATAGAAACGATTCAAGGACGCCCACCAGGCACTTTCGTGCGGGTGGAAAAACGAAGTAATACCATTACACAACAGTCCTCGATGGGACCCACAGAACATATATATATATATAACACGACTCCAAGAGTCAAGAACACAGATATGCAATACAAAGATCCAAATCACCTTGAAAACGATACAACGTCCGAGTACGGACAAGATGCAAATGGAGCTAAGAGCCCTGAAGAATAACCAATGGCGTCCATAACCCTGCCCAGGCCAAGCTAGAAGGGTAACCTTGCTAACGACGGCGATCTCAAACCTGCTAAAACAAAAGGGGTGCCGACAAAGGGCAAAGGAAAAAGAGGAGCGTCAGTACTGAGGCCAGTACACGGCGAGGCTAGAATTCGGTGGCTCTCACCTACATAGGTATGGTGGGCTGAAGCGGCATCGCAGCGGCACTAAACAACCTATAGAGACTCGGTACAACTAGCGGTTATCAGAGAGGGATAAGAAAGACCTATTCAGAGCCAACCTGAAGCTAACACCGAACAAACCCATCCTGGTATTTTCCCCCTCGAGACCAAACGAGGAAGTCGGACCAAGGAACTCACACAGTTGGCAATTTTACTCATTCCATTATAGTTGCAGCAATTACTAATCAGATATAGATAGCATGAGTCATCCTGATAGCATAAGTAGTGGGCAGTTTTAGTTAACATTCCGTTGTAGTTGGAACATTTACTAGTCAGATATAATTGTCCTGAGGAATCCCAAAACCCAACAATTGTTGGCACTTTTATCACATTCCATTGGAGTTGCAATACTTACTAGGCAGATATAGTATGACACGGAACAACCCAGATCCACCAGTTGTTGGCATTTTTAATATCCATTCTGTTATACTTGAGCTGATTACTAGTCATATATTAGGTCAAGTTTATAGCACTACTTTAGTTATGCTTGTCTATGATCGAGATACTGTGCTCCAAGTCATCCATACCCGCGGACACGGCTTTCAGAAAGTTTTACCCTGCAGGGGTGCACAAATAGCAACACACACTCGATCAACCTCGGAAAAACCAACTCAAAATGCAACGAGGCTTTCACGACAAAGCAATCACAGGATTCATAAATATTTCAGGGGGCCACCCCACTAAGCTACCCGCAACGAAGTTGGCCGGCTCCAGAACGGACCTAGGGTTTGTGACAATGGCTGTAAATGACTGGGAACCCGAAAGTGTGACTGGGCTTATCGATACCGCGAAAACATTCCACGATCCAAAACAGTACAGGTGCTCCACGCACAATCTTAAATAAAGCAGTAAAGCATGGCATAAGTACAGAATAGTAATAAAGCCCCAAACTACTTGTGGCCCCAAGAAATAGAAATGAATCAAGCTCTGGCTCAGGGGGGGTCCATAAGGCCTCCCGGATGTGGATAGTGCGAATAGTCGAGGAACAGGTATCAAGTACTCGGGGTCCTACGGGACACAAGTGAGCGTGGAAGAACCAAATAACATCTATTGCCCACCGATGCCTCTGCATTAGTTATATCTAGCAATTTAATAGTTGTATTGAAAGTCATGATCCTCTCCACCATTAAGCATCTCCACCATAAACATCTACCAGCATTCTAACAACTGTGGTACTCGACAACACAAGATCGCACCTGAGCAAGCAACTACGACTCGCAAGGCCAGCTATCTACCAAACAACAGGTATTAGGAGGTGTCCATGGCAATATAGAGGCTACACGGGATATAACTGGCGCACGAAAACTAAAGCATCGCAACACGGATAGCAATAGATCAACAGGAGGAAATAAAGACTATAAATGCAAAATAGGTAGAAAGGGGGAGAATGCTCGCCTGGGAAACACTGCCGGAGATTCATATCCGAAGAACTTGTCGATACTCACATCCACTCATTGGTCTAATCCGCGAAGAAGCAAACACTAGCAGAAACACCGGATGCAATATTTAATACTACGGCAAAAGATCCGGCATGATAATGATATGATGCAGATGCGGTGCAAATAGGCGATATTAAGCGGAACCGGGGTCCCGACAATTAATTAATAGGTTCAAGTTGTTTAGATACCCCGCATTTTAAATGTTGTCTTAACAAGGCAAAACATGGCGTCGGTTCGCTACACAAATTTAAATGGAGGCGATATGAGACAAATATAGCCCGTATATAGTCTCCATATTTAATTATGAGGTGAATCGACTATACAACCCGGACCCACAAAATATGTATGCAAGCATGTACAATTGATATGCAACAATTCATATAGCATTTAATAAAATAGGGGCTTGGATATGGTTCACACATTGGGGCGAAGATCTTGATGTTCGCAAGGGTCGAAGGGGTTCGGTCTCAGCGGGAAGAAGAACTTGGCACTCCAAGGGGTTGACGGGGTTCGGCCTTCGGACTCCGGGATCGGGGTCTCGGGGCATCGGATCCATGATGAAGATCTCGGTGGTTCTAGCTTCTACGGTCGATGGTGAACTTGAAACGGCACCGAGTACAAGTGTTTGTCTTCACGCATTGGGGGACTTCGGTTACACGTCGACGGCCTTGTCAGCTATTGTTGTCCCTCGGTAGCCGTTTGCAAAGGTACCTGAGTATTACCATTACATCCTCTCTCTATGACCAAAAGGAGGCACCGTTAGGGATCGATCCACATGACAACTTCATGGACATCACGAAACAGCACTACACCAACACCTGGCATACACCACCAGGAGGGCATCAACTCGAACTAGTACTATGGCCAGCGAACAAAGAATATTGGCGACGAGTCAGACGTGCCGGAGGACAAAGAACTGGGGCACGTCCGCGAGTCCCTGCGATGTTGCAGGTCACAAAGGCGATGCGAGATGGAATAGGGCAACAACCGGAACAGAGGTGGTACCCGCAGCGAGGACATGCGTAGCTCGCAAGATGGAGCAGAGGAGGGCTGGACCTCGTGGTGCTCACGGCGAGAGGCAGCAAGGCGGATCTTGGTCGTTGGTGAACTCGACGGGGAGAGGACAAGCGAGGAGGAGGGTTAGGGGAGCGGGGGTTGGTGGGATCGGACGGGCCACGCAGGGGGAGAGTGGGACCGGGGCGAGCGGGGTTGGTTGCGGGCGGACCAGGTGGTCGTGGGAATCGCGCAGGTGGGGGCGCGGCACGAGGCGCGTGAGCGCGTCTCTCGCGTGGGGAGGGGCGGGAGTTGGGGAGGCGTGCAGGATGTCAGCGGCTGGGAGGAAAAAGGAGGGAGGAGGGGGATTTTGGGCGGGCGCGCGCGCGGGAGCGCGAGGCTGGCTCGCGTGCGGTGCAGCGCTGCCGCGGGTGGGTGGAAGCGTGTCGGGTGGGTGTGCTGCGTGTGTGTGTTGTGTACGTATCAGGGTGGGGCGGTTCTGGTAGTTTAGGTGTGGCGGCAGGGGGGGTTTAGGCAAGGACTAGGTGCCAGGGTTTGGGGTAGGGAAAGAGGGTAGGGGTTTTAGGGTTTGGAGGTGGCCGGCCGGGCTTTCGGGCCTGGCGGGCTGCCTCCTAAAAGCAACTACAAATATTTATTTAATTAAAACAGGGCTTTTGCAAACCGTATTTAGCCAAACCAAAATATTCCGGAGACCCGGGTTTGATTTGAAATAAAGGCGGGGACTATTTAGAAAACAAAGTAGGCTCTTCAAAAATAATTTTGAGACAAACCATGCAAGATGACATGACGATGCTCAAATGCAAGGTGGCATGATGACATGAGCATGCGGTCATGATGATGCAATGCACAAAAACACCGCGATTTTCTAGTAGTGGTTTTAGCGCGATGCCACATTACCCGATCAAAAATCCACGAAAGAGTCTATAGCCGCCGTCATCTCCATCCCTAGATCGGGAGGGATCTGAAGCTCTTCCCGGCACCCTGCCAGAGAGGGGAATTCACCCTGGAGGCCTTCTTCATCACCATGCAAGCCTCTGGTGTGATGCGTGAGTAGTTCATCTCTGGACTACGAGTCCATGTAGTAGCTAGATGGCTGGTTCTCCTCCTTTGTGCTTTCATGTCTAGATCTTGTGAGCTCCGTTCATGATCAAGATCATCTATTTGTAATTCTGCATGTTGTGTTTGCGGGGATCCGATGGATATTGAGATGCTATTTCAGATTGATTATTGATTCTATCATGTCTTTGTTATTTGTGATCTTGCATGCTTTCCGTTGTTAGTAGCTATCTTGGACAAGTAGATGCTAGCAACTCAAGGAGTTAGTATTTATGCTCGATAGTGGGTTCATGCCTCTGGTAATCTGGGGAAGTGACAGAAATCTCTAAGGTACTAGATGTGTTGTTGCTACTAGGGAGAAAACAACAATCCTTTGTTCATAGAACAATCGTATTGTTTACTTTACACGCAATTTGTAAAGCAATAATCTGTTGCTTGCAACTTAATACTGGAAGGGGTTCGGATGATAACCTGAAGGTGGATTATTAGTCATATATGCAGTTGGATGGCGGTCTATGTATAATGTTGTAATGCCCAATCAAATCTCAAAGGAGTCAAGATGATTAGTATATGCTTGTATGCTTCCTCGATGTTTGTCAATTGCCCCGTTGTAATTTGTTCACCCAGCATGTTATCTATCTTAAGGAGAGCCACATCTAGTGAACTATGGACCCCGGTCCTTTATTTTACATACAATCTACAAATTGTTTACTGCTTTGTGTTTACTTTCTGCAAACTATTACTTCCTTCCATTCGATACGTTTAATCCTTTGTTTTTAGCAAAACCGGTGAGATTGACAACCTCATCGCAAGTGGACAGAGTTCTGTGGTTGTGTTGTGCAGGTCTCCACGTTGCTGCTGGCACCGGTAGTGCGCCCTGCCAACGTTCAGCTAGCTACACCTTTGGGGTGTTTCCTTGCTCCTACTAGATTGATAACCTTGGTTTCATAACTGAGGGAAACTTACTGTTGTGCTCATCATACCTTCCTCTTGGGGTTCCCCAACGAGCTCGACATCAACCACGAGCCAGCAAGTATTTTTCTAGCGCCGTTGCCAGGGAGTCAAGGACATCTTCACAAGGGGAGTCCCTCATAACCAATCTCTTTACTTTGTTATTTTTGTTTTGCTTAGTTTCTTTTAGCTTTGTTTGCTTGTTTTGTTATCAAAAACACAAAAAAAATAGTTTTACAAGTTTGCTTTCTTTATTGAAAACACACAAAAAATAGTTCCTATCTTAAGTTGCCTTTATGTCTAGCCTTGCTCCAATCACTATGTCACCCGAGGAAATTATTTTCACTTTTAAACAAGGAATTGAGGAAAGTTTCAAGGAAGCTTGGTCTAGAATCTCTGATCTACATGAAAAAACTGAGCCTAAAATGACTCAAAGCTTGTTCCTTAGCAGTTTTTACCTTGGAATTGCTCTTTGTGATAGATATGCTTTAGATGCTGTTGTGGGAGGAGATTTCCTCCATGTAATGAGGATGATGCTATTAACGCTATAAAGAAATTGATCTTTACTTACAACTTGCCTAGCAAAACTGATATTTCTTTCGCAAGCATATTTGCTAGATTGAACACTCTTGAGACCCGCACTACTACCTTAAAAGATGGCTATAATACGCTTAGGGAGCATCATAATTATGTTCCAATAAATTCTGAACCATCAAAGTGGCTCTCCACAGTAAAGATTGATATAAATAATGAAACTTTTCAAGCTCGCTGTGATATCATGTCTGAATTTTGTCTTATGCCCAAAGATATTTATGAATCTTTGAATCTTTGGGGGCTTTCTGAAGGGGGAAAAGAAATATCTCTTGCTAATAATTCTACAATATTACTTATTGGAATAGCTGAAGGAGTGTTTACAAAGATCCTTGGGAAAATGATTTCTACTGATTATCTTGTTATTGAATGTGCAGGAAAAGGATAAATTACACTTGGAAGGTCCCTATTAGAACTCCTTGGAGAAATAACAGATGTGGGAAAGGGGACCATGCACCTTTCTTCTCCACTAAACAATCATATTTTCCCAAAGGTTAAGAATAAAATTAAGAGAGGTAAGGGCAAGAAATTTGGTTTTAATGCTTCTTCATTTGAGAACACTTGATTCTTTTTCTTGCTTCTTATGCCTAACTTAAAGGCGTTAAAGAAAAGTACTTATTAGGAGATAACCCAAAAGTTTTAGATGAGTCTTGGAAGTTATTACTTCGGTAATAACCGCTCCTTATCCTTTTTATTTGCTTTTTGTGCCAAGAGTAACCTCTAATGAGAGATAAGTAATGATTGGGAAAGTTGATGTCCCGAAACAGATTTATGTGCTTCACCGTAAAAATTCATGTAAACTATTTGTACGTCCTTTTGAGGAGTGAATTTTTGTTCTTCTTCCCCAGGTTGTTATCTAACTTCCGTTAGTTCAACACTTTTTGATTTGAGAAACAGAAGGTCTTCGAAAAAATCCGTCTTTACCTGCTGGTCTGTTTTGACAGATTTCTGCCATTATTTGCATTTGCTTCTTGTTGGTTCCTTTTTGAGTTCTTTTGGGGAATTGAGCTTTTTGAGGGAAGTGCTACAGTAGCTAGTGTTTTAATGGAAGTTTTATTGGTGTTAGAACTGAACCTAAAGACTTATTATCTTGACTGCACTAATGTTGCTAATAAAGATTGTGTGAAGTTTTGTATGAAGGAAAAAATTTAGGTGTATGGAAGGAATGAGTAATGATATGAAGGATGGACTAAAGCTCAAGCTTGGGGATGCCACGCGTGTCACCCCAAGAAATATCCAAGAAGTACAAGCGTCAAAGCTTGGGGATGCCCAAGGCATCCCCTTCTTTATCAATAAAAATCCTAGGTTTCTTCCAAACGCTTCATTTTTATTGTTTCAAGCACAGTTGTGTTGGTCTTGGAAGACTTCTTCTTTTTGGTTTTCGTTTTGGTTTTTCGTTTGCTTTGTTTTCTTAGTTTGCTGAATAAATTGGTTAGACCCCCTCTTTCATACATTGGTTCTCAAATAGTTTTGTTTGGTTTGGAAAAGAGTAGGAAAGCTCATGCTTAAGTGGTAAAGAGAGCTTGTTTTTGACTGTGGCCTATGCTTTGTCATGCCATGCTTGATATTGTTTTGGCTTTATGCTTAGTATTATTTGTTGTAGCATGACTTGCTATAAACAATTGAGATTGCTTAATGTGCCTTGGATGAATCATGCGTTGTTTTAGCATATTAAAGAATAGTATAGTGGTATTCTCCTTTGATGCTTTATTTGGGTTGACTTGGTGCATGCTCACACCATGTTATGACTATCCAAAGTCACCATAAGCCTTTATGATCCTTTAGTTTTCAACTTGTAGTATCACTTTATGCTTTGATCAATGATGTTTTGTCGCTCTGCATGATTATGGCCATTATTGCTCTCTTAGTTTGTCGCTCCTAGTCTTTTGCTAGCTTCCACAACCAAGTATGAGTTCCACTCATGCATCCAACTCCCTAAACCAAGTTATTCCAAAGAGTCCACCATACCTACCTACTAGCATATGCTATTCCAAGTATATTCATGTTTTTATTTACCTTCCGAATTAAACTTGTTATGAGAAAACTAGTGATTAAAGCTCTCACGAACTTGATGGCACACTTTACTTTTCTTGCCCTTAATAAACTTGAACCATTGTGTCGTTTATGTTGTATATGCTTGCACTTATTTGTTGGGAATTAGCAGAACCATGTTGTCATGGGGAACGCTTTCAACATTGCATGGGTACTTTGTACCTAGTTGATATCATGCTCTTTTGTATATGGATGTCGTCGGTGTGAAATGAAAGGGGAGCTTGTAAGTCCATGGAGTTATGTATATATGTTAGAGAAACGCATATGCCGCTGGTCTAATCCATGCTGACATGGCGGAAACCTGCAGCGTAACCATAATGAGTTGTCTATGAAGCATTCTTCTTATAAAAAAAGAGTCCTATATTGAGAAAAAAGAGAAAAAGAAAAAAGAGATTATGAAAAGAGGAAAGAGAGAAAAAAAGTACCATATTCCCATGGTAAATAAGAAGATTGCTGAGATGCTCGTTGTCTGCTTGCCTTGTCATTTTGATATGGGAATTCTTCTGTATCATCGGGCAAGGGGTACCCCGTTGGCGGTTCTCTATGATACACATGTACTTACAATGACAAGAACTTACCGGTGACTAAACTTGAGTAGCATGAGGAGCGGCCCTCGTATTCGAGGGACATGAGATTCCTGACTTATACTTCGTCAAGCATATACACCATAGCTTGTTCACTTTAACCTTAATCACTTCAAGATGCTTATGATAGGGGCAATGAGAGCTGAAAGCTATAAGTACCATAATTTTTGGAAGCTCTTTATGAAACTTGAATCTCTGCTTCCTTTTATGAAGGCCTTTCTTCCACCATTATTTTGAGTCTCCACCTTCTACCTTTATGCACCTACTTTGAGAGCATAGTGGCCATTCTTAGTTCTATGTGCATTGTCCCAAGACTAGTTGATTGATGTATAACTTGATATTGCTTGTTTAAAACTATTTGTATCTAGTCACTCTTATGAACTTTGAAGGTGTCCTATGCATTTATATTTGCTACTCTATGAGGGACAAGCTGAATACTATTATGCTATGTTTTCTTTATGTGAAACAAACAAACGTCTTGCAAAGCATTGTTATTCATGAATCTTTTGTTTGTGCCTTTTCATGTTGCATCATAGTTTCTTTGTCTTATTGCTAGAACTTTGTCTTTCATGTTATGATTGAAGTACTATGATCCCAGCTTCGAATGTTTTACAAATACTTTGATCAAGTTTATGGTGGTGCATGTCACCTCAAAAATTATTCTTTCTTTTTATCACTTACCTACTCAAGGACGAGCAGGAGTTAAGCTTGGGGATGTTGATACATTGCAAATGTATCTATAATTTTTGATGTTCCATGCTTGGTTTTATATACTTTCTCGTGTTTTCTCCACACTTTGGAGTACTTTTCATATGATTTCTTGGACTAACCTATTAACAAGAGCCACAATGCCAGCTGCCTGTTTTCTGCTATTTTTGGTTCCAGGAAGTCAGAAAATGAATATTCTCGGAATTGGATGGAACAAAAGCCAAAGTGCCTATTTTTCCGGAAGACATCTGGAGCCAGAATACGAGACGGGGAGGGGCTGGGGCCTGGCCACACCACCTAGCCGCGCGGCCAGGCCTGGCCCATGCCAGGGGGTGGCCTGGCTGTTGGGTCCGCAGCATAGAAAACAAAAAAATTCCTACGATGAGAACTATACGCCAAGATCTATCTACTAGATACAGAGCAACGGGTGGACATACATCCATGGAGAACTTACCCTCGAAGACAACGAGTTTTGTTAACGAGTAGGAACTCGTGGTTGATGTAGTCGTACGCTTGCCGATCTCAAGATCGTGTGGAAGTCCGAGCGCCGCAAATCAGCAGCGCATCCGTCCTCACACACACGTTCAAGCCACCGGACAACCTCCACCTCCTCGCTCCAGCGAATCAGCGGAAGCAGCAACTCCTTCCAGACGCAAGGCCACCGGGAACATGTATCTCGCTAATCCGAGACCATGGGGGAATATCTAGAGGGGGAGAGAGATCATTCACGAGGAGGTGTGATTTGTGAGAGGGGAGAGGGGGGCTTTATATAGGAGGGAGGGAGACCCCTCCCCTCCCATAGCCGGCGCATGAGGGGGGGACTCCTCCCCTCCTTCATTCATGTGGTGAACCTCCACTCACATAAACATGGCCTCCACCCAAAATCCCACTCACATGTATTTAATTTCCACCAAATTAAATGCAACTCTCAATTAATAAAACTCTTTTATTTATTTTATTCAGAATTTTGTTAATTACTTTAATTCACAAACATTCACATAAAACCCCTTGCAACATTTCAATATCACATGCAGAACCACTTTCTGCAATTTCACCCGAAACAATTCCTGTTTCTATCGAAACATTTCCTGCGCTTTGTAAACCTTTTGTCTGGAACATATGTGCTCCTAAATGGTGTCCGGCAACCCTTAAGTGTGTCACCCTACGGTTCACAAATAATGCAGACATGATTGAGACTCCTCTCAGATCAATAATTAGAAGCGGGACCTGGAGATCCATACTGACTCCTGCATATTCAACGATGACTTCTGTGATCGTGAGAACCTTTAACGTCAGAAATTTAATCCCTTTGTCTCATGATATAATACATGTCCGAGATTCGATCATCGGTATCCAAATACCTAGTTTGATCTCGTTACCGACATGCACTCTTTTCTCGTTCCCGTGATATAACATTCTAGTGATCACATCACTTGCTTGCAAGCTATCTTAATGTGATATCACCGAGAGGGCCCAGAGTATATCTATCCGTCATCGGGATTGACAAATTCCACTCTTGATCCATGAGCCTCAACATAACACCTTCATAGCACTGAACCCACCTTTATCGTCACCCTGTTACGGTGTGACATTTGATGTTATCAAGATACTCTTCCGGTGTTAGCAATTAACATGATCTCATGGTCTAAGGACTAAGACTACTTTGTATGATGTTATAGCAATATAAACATAATGACTTGATCGTAATGCTATACTTCGGATGAATGTTCATCACATCATTTCACAAATGCTGTGACCTTGTTATTAACAACATCCAATGTCCATGATCAGGAAACTTTGATCATCTTGTTAATCAACAAGCTAGTCTATAAGAGAGGCATAACTAGGAACCCTTTTTGTTTATTAAACACACATATGTGGATGTTTCCTATCAATACAATTATAGCATGCAAAATAAACATCTATCATATACAAGGAATACATAATAACAACTTTATTATTGCCTCTCAGGGCATATTTCCTTCAGTCTCCCACTTGCACTAGAGCAATAATCTAGTTTACATAGTGATAAATCTAACACCCATGGAGTTCTGGTGTTGATCATGTTTTGCCCTAGGGAGTACTTTAGTGAACGGATCTGCTACATTCAGGTCCGTGTGCACTTTACAAATCTTTATATCTCCATCCTTGACATGCTCGCGGATGGAGTGAAACCGGCGCTTAATATGCTTGGAATTCTTGTGAGACCTTGGTTCCTTGGCGTTGGCTATGGATCTATTGTTGTCACAATAGATCACCATTGGGTCCAACGCACTAGGAACCACACCCAGTTCCGTTATGAACTCCTTCATCCAAACCGCTTCCTGCGCTGCTTCTGAAGCAGCAACATATTCCGCCTCCGTCGTTGATCCAGCCACCACAGGTTGTTTGGAGCTCCTCCAACTAACTGCTGCTCCGTTCAAGAGAAATACGTATCCGGATTGAGAGTTAGAGTCATCCGGATCAGTGTCAAAACTAGCATCGACATAACACTTAGCGACTAGCTCTTCTTCACCTCCGTAAACAAGAAACATATCCTTAGTTCTTCTCAAGTACTTAAGGATATTCTTGACTTCCGAACCTGGATCAGATTGGTACCTACTAGTCAAACTAATAGCATGTGCCACATCCGGTCTTGTACATAGCATGGCATACATTATAGAGCCTATGGCTGAGGCATAGGGGATCTTATCCATTATCTCTCTTTCTTCCGCCGTAGCCGGACTTTGAGTCTTACTCAATGTCTTGTCTTGCAACATAGGTAAGTACCCCTTCTTACTTTCGTCCATATTAAACTTCTTTAATATCTTATCAAGGTATGTACTCTGCGATAGCCCAATTAGGCGTCTTGATCTATCTCTATAGATTTTAATGCCTAATATATATGAAGCTTCACCAAGGTCCTTCATCGAAAATTTGCTGTTTAGATAACTTTTAACACTGTTTAAATGATCTATATCATTTCCAATCAATAATATGTCATCCACATATAATATCAGAAATGCCACATTGCTCCCACTCACTTTCTTGTAAATACAAGCCTCTCCATAAGTTTGGACAAATCCAAACTCTTTGATCACCTCATCAAAGCGGAGATTCCAACTCCGGGATGCTTGCTTCAGTCCATAGATGGATCGCTGAAGTTTGCACACCTTATCAGCATCCTTAGGATCGACAAAACCCTTAGGTTGTATCATATACAACTCTTCTTCAATATTACCATTGAGGAACGTAGTTTTGACATCCATCTGCCATATTTCATAATCGAAATATGCAGCAATTGCTAACATAATCCTAACTGACTTAAGCATCTCTACGGGAGAGAATGTCTCATCGTAGTCAACTCCTTGAATTTGTCGAAACCCCTTTGCGACAAGTCGAGCCTTATAGATGGTTACATTACCATCAGCATCAGTTTTTCTTTTGAAAATCCATTTATTCTCAACGGCCTTTCGATCGTGAGGTAAGTCCACCAAGGTCCAAACCTGGTTTTCGTACATGGATTCCATCTCGGATTTCATGGCTTCTAGCCATTTGTTGGAATCAGGGCTCATCATCGCTTCTTCATACGTCGCAGGGTCATCTATTTCATCAATCATGAAATTCATAACAGGATTGCCGTACAGTTCAGGAGTTGCACGTGTCCTGCTTGACCTGCGAGGTTCGGTAGTGTCCTCTTTCAGAGTTTCATGATCAATATCATTAGCTCTCTCTTCATTAGGTGAAGTCAACTCCGAAACAACTTCCGGTGCTGCGCTACTCGCCATTTCATGAAGAGAAAGTTCAATAACCTCTTCGAGTTCTACCTTCCGACTACTCACACCTTTCGCGAGAAACTCCTTCTCAAGAAAGGATCCATTCTTGGCAACAAAGACCTTGCCCTCAGATCTGTGATAGAAGGTATGCCCAATCGTTTCCTTAGAATATCCTATGAAGACGCATTTTTCCGCTTTGGGTTTGAGTTTATCCGGTTGAAGTTTCTTCACATAAACATCGCATCCCCAAACTTTAAGAAATGACAGCTTAGGTTTGTGTCCAAACCATAATTCATACGGTGTCTTTTCAATGGATTTAGATGGTGCCCTATTTAAAGTGAATGCAGCGGTTTCCAGTGCATAACCCCAAAAAGACAGTGGCAAGTCAGTCAGAGACATCATAGATCGAACCATATCCAATAAAGTACGATTACGACGTTCTGACACACCATTACGTTGTGGTGTTCCGGCAGGCGTGAGTTGTGAAACTATTCCACAGTCTTTCATATGTGTGCTAAACTCGTAACTAAGATACTCTCCTCCACGGTCGGACCGCGGAAATTTGATCTTTCTGTTACGATGATTTTCCACTTCATTCTGAAATTCTTTGAACTTTTCAAAGGTTTCAGACTTATGTTTCATCAAATAGATATACCCGTATCTACTCAAATCATCCGTGAAAGTAACAAAATAACGATATCCACCTCGCGCCGACACACTCATTGGTCCACACACATCAGTATGTATGATTTCCATTAAATCTGTCGCCCGTTCCATTGAACCGGAAAACGGCGTTCTAGTCATCTTGCCCATAAGGCATGGCTCACATGTATCAAATGATTCAAAATCAAGTGATTCCAAAAGTCCATCGGAATGGAGTTTCTTCATGCGTTTAACGCCAATATGACCTAGACGGCAGTGCCGCATATATGCAGATATATCATTATCAAGTTTAATCCTTTTAACATCAACATTATGAATATGCGTAATACTACTATCGAGATCCAACAGAAATAAACCATTCAACACAGGTGCATGACCATAAAAGATATTATTCATATAAATCGAACAACCATTGTTTTCAGACTTAAACGAATAACCACTTTGCATCAAACACGGTCCGGATACAATGTTCATGCTCACTGCAGGCACCAAATAACAATTATTCAGGTTTATAACTAATCCTGACGGCATATGGAGAGGCAGCATTCCGACGGGCAATGGATCAAGAGTATCCGGATCAAGAGTATCCGGATCAAGAGTATCCGGATCCATTCCGACGGGCAATGGATCCGGATACTCTTGATCCGGATACTCTTGATCCATTGCCCGTCGGAATGCTGCCTCTCCATATGCCGTCAGGATTAGTTATAAACCTGAATAATTGTTATTTGGTGCCTGCACTGAGCATGAACATTGTATCCGGATCGTGTTTGATGCAAAGTGGTTATTCGTTTAAGTCTGAAAACAATGGTTGTTCGATTTATATGAATAATATCTTTTATGGTCATGCACCTGTGTTGAATGGTTTATTTCTGTTGGATCTCGATATTAGTATTACGCATATTCATAATGTTGATGCTAAAAGGATTAAACTTGATAATGATATATCTGCATATATGGGGCACTGCCGTCTAGGTCATATTGGCGTTAAACGCATGAAGAAACTCCATTCCGATGGACTTTTGGAATCACTTGATTTTGAATCATTTGATACATGTGAGCCATGCCTTATGGGCAAGATGACTAGAACGCCGTTTTCCGGTTCAATGGAACGGGCGACAGATTTATTGGAAATCATACATACTTATGCGTGTGGACCAATGAGTGTGTTGGCGCGAGGTGGATATCGTTATTTTGTTACTTTCACGGATGATTTGAGTAGATACGGGTATATCTATTTGATGAAACATAAGTCTGAAACCTTTGAAAAGTTCAAAGAATTTCAGAATGAAGTGGAAAATCATCGTAACAGAAAGATCAAATTTCCGCGGTCCGACCGTGGAGGAGAGTATCTTAGTTACGAGTTTAGCACACATATGAAAGACTGTGGAATAGTTTCACAACTCACGCCTGCCGGAACACCACAACGTAATGGTGTGTCAGAACGTCGTAATCGTACTTTATTGGATATGGTTCGATCTATGATGTCTCTGACTGACTTGCCACTGTCTTTTTGGGGTTATGCACTGGAAACCGCTGCATTCACTTTAAATAGGGCACCATCTAAATCCATTGAAAAGACACCGTATGAATTATGGTTTGGACACAAACCTAAGCTGTCATTTCTTAAAGTTTGGGGATGCGATGTTTATGTGAAGAAACTTCAACCGGATAAACTCAAACCCAAAGCGGAAAAATGCGTCTTCATAGGATATTCTAAGGAAACGATTGGGCATACCTTCTATCACAGATCTGAGGGCAAGGTCTTTGTTGCCAAGAATGGATCCTTTCTTGAGAAGGAGTTTCTCGCGAAAGGTGTGAGTAGTCGGAAGGTAGAACTCGAAGAGGTTATTGAACTTTCTCTTCATGAAATGGCGAGTAGCGCAGCACCGGAAGTTGTTTCGGAGTTGACTTCACCTAATGAAGAGAGAGCTAATGATATTGATCATGAAACTCTGAAAGAGGACACTACCGAACCTCGCAGGTCAAGCAGGACACGTGCAACTCCTGAACTGTACGGCAATCCTGTTATGAATTTCATGATTGATGAAATAGATGACCCTGCGACGTATGAAGAAGCGATGATGAGCCCTGATTCCAACAAATGGCTAGAAGCCATGAAATCCGAGATGGAATCCATGTACGAAAACCAGGTTTGGACCTTGGTGGACTTACCTCACGATCGAAAGGCCGTTGAGAATAAATGGATTTTCAAAAGAAAAACTGATGCTGATGGTAATGTAACCATCTATAAGGCTCGACTTGTCGCAAAGGGGTTTCGACAAATTCAAGGAGTTGACTACGATGAGACATTCTCTCCCGTAGAGATGCTTAAGTCAGTTAGGATTATGTTAGCAATTGCTGCATATTTCGATTATGAAATATGGCAGATGGATGTCAAAACTACGTTCCTCAATGGTAATATTGAAGAAGAGTTGTATATGATACAACCTAAGGGTTTTGTCGATCCTAAGGATGCTGATAAGGTGTGCAAACTTCAGCGATCCATCTATGGACTGAAGCAAGCATCCCGGAGTTGGAATCTCCGCTTTGATGAGGTGATCAAAGAGTTTGGATTTGTCCAAACTTATGGAGAGGCTTGTATTTACAAGAAAGTGAGTGGGAGCAATGTGGCATTTCTGATATTATATGTGGATGACATATTATTGATTGGAAATGATATAGATCATTTAAACAGTGTTAAAAGTTATCTAAACAGCAAATTTTCGATGAAGGACCTTGGTGAAGCTTCATATATATTAGGCATTAAAATCTATAGAGATAGATCAAGACGCCTAATTGGGCTATCGCAGAGTACATACCTTGATAAGATATTAAAGAAGTTTAATATGGACGAAAGTAAGAAGGGGTACTTACCTATGTTGCAAGACAAGACATTGAGTAAGACTCAAAGTCCGGCTACGGCGGAAGAAAGAGAGATAATGGATAAGATCCCCTATGCCTCAGCCATAGGCTCTATAATGTATGCCATGCTATGTACAAGACCGGATGTGGCACATGCTATTAGTTTGACTAGTAGGTACCAATCTGATCCAGGTTCGGAAGTCAAGAATATCCTTAAGTACTTGAGAAGAACTAAGGATATGTTTCTTGTTTACGGAGGTGAAGAAGAGCTAGTCGCTAAGTGTTATGTCGATGCTAGTTTTGACACTGATCCGGATGACTCTAACTCTCAATCCGGATACGTATTTCTCTTGAACGGAGCAGCAGTTAGTTGGAGGAGCTCCAAACAACCTGTGGTGGCTGGATCAACGACGGAGGCGGAATATGTTGCTGCTTCAGAAGCAGCGCAGGAAGCGGTTTGGATGAAGGAGTTCATAACGGAACTGGGTGTGGTTCCTAGTGCGTTGGACCCAATGGTGATCTATTGTGACAACAATAGATCCATAGCCAACGCCAAGGAACCAAGGTCTCACAAGAATTCCAAGCATATTAAGCGCCGGTTTCACTCCATCCGCGAGCATGTCAAGGATGGAGATATAAAGATTTGTAAAGTGCACACGGACCTGAATGTAGCAGATCCGTTCACTAAAGTACTCCCTAGGGCAAAACATGATCAACACCAGAACTCCATGGGTGTTAGATTTATCACTATGTAAACTAGATTATTGCTCTAGTGCAAGTGGGAGACTGAAGGAAATATGCCCTGAGAGGCAATAATAAAGTTGTTATTATGTATTCCTTGTATATGATAGATGTTTATTTTGCATGCTATAATTGTATTGATAGGAAACATCCACATATGTGTGTTTAATAAACAAAAAGGGTTCCTAGTTATGCCTCTCTTATAGACTAGCTTGTTGATTAACAAGATGATCAAAGTTTCCTGATCATGGACATTGGATGTTGTTAATAACAAGGTCACAGCATTTGTGAAATGATGTGATGAACATTCATCCGAAGTATAGCATTACGATCAAGTCATTATGTTTATATTGCTATAACATCATACAAAGTAGTCTTAGTCCTTAGACCATGAGATCATGTTAATTGCTAACACCGGAAGAGTATCTTGATAACATCAAATGTCACACCGTAACAGGGTGACGATAAAGGTGGGTTCAGTGCTATGAAGGTGTTATGTTGAGGCTCATGGATCAAGAGTGGAATTTGTCAATCCCGATGATGGATAGATATACTCTGGGCCCTCTCGGTGATATCACATTAAGATAGCTTGCAAGCAAGTGATGTGATCACTAGAATGTTATATCACGGGAACGAGAAAAGAGTGCATGTCGGTAACGATATCAAACTAGGTATTTGGATACCGATGATCGAATCTCGGACATGTATTATATCATGAGACAAAGGGATTAAATTTCTGACGTTAAAGGTTCTCACGATCACAGAAGTCATCGTTGAATATGCAGGAGTCAGTATGGATCTCTAGGTCCCGCTTCTAATTATTGATCTGAGAGGAGTCTCAATCATGTCTGCATTATTCGCGAACCGTAGGGTGACACACTTAAGGGTTGCCGGACACCATTTAGGAGCACATATGTTCCAGACAAAAGGTTTGCAAAGCGCAGGAAATGTTTCGATAGAAACAGGAATTGTTTCGATAGAAACCGGAATTGTTTCGGGTGAAATTGTAGAAAGTGGTTCTGCATGTGATATTGAAATGTTGTAAGGGGTTTTATGTGAATGTTTGTTAACTAAAGTAATTAACAAAATTCTGAATAAAATAAATAAAAGAGTTTTATTAATTGAGAGTTGCATTTAATTTGGTGGAAATTAAATACATGTGAGTGGGATTTTGGGTGGAGGCCATGTTTATGTGAGTGGAGGTTCACCACATGAATGAAGGAGGGGAGGAGTCCCCCCCCCCTCATGCGCCGGCTATGGGAGGGGAGGGGTCTCCCTCCCTCCTATATAAAGCCCCCCTCTCCCCTCTCACAAAACACACCTCCTCGTGAAGGATCTCTCTCCCCCTCTAGATAATTCCCCATGGTCTCGGATTAGCGAGATACATGTTCCCGGTGGCCTTGCGTCTGGAAGGAGTTGCTACTTCCGCTGATTCGCTGGAGCGAGGAGGTGGAGGTTGTCCGGTGGCTTGAACGTGTGTGCGAGGACGGATGCGCTGCTGATTTGCGGCGCTCGGACTTCCACACGATCTTGAGATCGGCAAGCGTACCACTACATCAACCACGAGTTCCTACTCGTTAACAAAACTCGTTGTCTTCGAGGGTAAGTTCTCCATGGATGTATGTCCACCCGTTGCTCTGTATCTAGTAGATAGACCTTGGCGTATAGTTCTCATCGTAGGAATTTTTTTGTTTTCTATGTTGCAGACCCAACAAAGAACTCCGGGTGCGGGCGCTCGAGATACTCTGCGAGTGCATCTAGATCCCTCCCAAAGATCAGGTGGCCTTCGTTGCCCAGCTGGTAGAACTTGCAATAGTAGACCTCCATCTATAAGCATTTAGGGTGAGCAAGTTAGTGGGGTGATCAAGTGTGTCGAATTTTACGTAGAATTGCAAGAATTTTTTAGGAACATGATTTTTTTGAAAGAATCTCAAGGATAAGAGTGGGAATAGGTTTTCATAAATACTCACTTCTTTTTTTTTGAAACTAAGTTTTTGGTTCAAGCGTCCATTCTAACTAGGGTCTCCTATGGTCAGGATGGCTCTGATACCAACTTGTCAACACCCGGATTTTTAATCCCAGATGCCTGTTATGCCATACATCGCAATCCCATGATTACCATTTTTGCGAGATATAATAGAATTGGTACCACAGTACATCTTCCATTACAAACCATAATAAAGGTCTTACAAATAAAGGATCTCATGATCCAGTCTTAATAGAATCAAAGCAGCGGAAGGTAAACATAGTAGAGGCTCCATCTTCAGGGTCACAGGCAATGCTGACGATGGGCGATGATCCTAGTTGTCGTAGACCTCCTGCTGTCCATCTTCCTGGTAGTCCTCCTCATAGTCTGGACACGAGAATAGCCAGGAACAAAGCCATGAGTACTCTTTAAGTACTAGCAAACTAGCAATAACAAGTAAGGTAGTTCTAGTAGGAATCTTAAGCTCTAGGTTTATTTGCGAAAAGCCAGGTTTATTTCATACTGAGTTTAGAAGTAAATAAACTATTTTAATGTTCTACATCACCTAAGTGGGAACCTAGTTTTATGTCCTCAACCCTGTTGTGGTCAAGTCAAGGTCATAGTTCAATTCACAAGTCGTTTTGAAAACATCTGACAACAGAACAGTATGGCCACTCCAACTGTCCATGACCGTGGATGCGGCTATTCAAATAGTTTGACACTCTACAGATGTGGTACACTTTCACCACAAAATTTGATACATCCGTCAGGGATAACACTGAATCATCATACTTAGTATGCGGATAATCAATCATAACCTTTCATTTACACACTATACTATAGGTACCTCCCATATGAGCATGGCCTCCCAGCCATGGCCATCTGCCATCCTAGGCACTGCATAGGTGGACATTCATCATGAGGCAGCCTCAGCTCAACCTCTTCCGTAAGGGAACCCATACTAAGGCATATAAACTTCCAGTTAAGCCCTACCCAATTCAGGTATTCTAGTTGTACGGTAAAATTGAAATGGTATTGCATCCGAACCCACCATCCGTTTTTATAAAGGGCCAAGGCTCATGCCTCAACATTTTCATCATCAAATCATGATGTTTCTCAACACATGTCAAAACATTTCAATAGAATGAATCATCGTTCCAAGGTTTTTATAATCATTTTCACCAACTATTCCCATCTAAGGTGATCAACTTTTATGCTTTAGCACTAGCCACTAAAGTTGAGGGTATTCACTAATGAGGGTGCTAATCCAGTGTAACTATCCAACTCTAGTTTTATGCCTTTTGATGGCATCTAAGTATAACTAGTTAGGCCTAGTTTTATACTATTTATGGTATCTATTCTATTTTCCAATACTCACAAATCACTAACTAAAGGTAAAGAACTTTGGTAAAAGTAGAAGGGTAAAGCTTGCAAGTAAAACTTGGGATTGGTATAATCAAGGTTGCATAACCAAAGCATGCCTAATGCATCTTGCATAGGTTATATTGCAAGGATGCCTTGCATAGTTAACATGTAGTGTTAGGCTTGCCTCGAGTAGTGCAATGGTTGAAGTTTTCTTCTTCTTCTTCTTTGTATTACTCCTCCTCCTTGTATCCCGGGTTGGTACTAGCGTCTATAAATGAATACGAGCTACACAATCACCAAACAATACTTAACTACTTCTAGGTATCACACAACGGCTCACACTAGATGATCTAGCATCATCACAATCATCACATGAAATAAAGACCTAGTCTTATTTTTCTTATTTTAGAAAAGTAATTTCTACTCATTGAAAAATACTTAAGATTTAATATTTTCCAATTAAAATATGGGATCATGTTGCCACATGTTATCACCACATATTCTAATACTTGGGAATGTGGTTTAAAGTGTTGGTCACATTTTATAGAGTTTAACAATTACTATTTAATACAATTAAAGTGACTAGAAACACCCATATAGCATTCTTTTGGTACTAGTCTAAGATCAATGCATGTAAAACTAAATATTTTTACATATTCAGATAGATCTTATAACATGTGATTTTTGAGAGTTGGAATCAACTCAAAAGCATTTATGGTTGATTTTTGAAAAATGTTTGAAGTGGCAAAAGCCTTTGTCTTGTTATGTTTACTATAGGTGATATATAATTTCAAATGGTGTGAATCTAACGGGCTTGGATATATAATTTTAATACCTTTCTAACAAAATTGGAATTATGCAATTTGGTTCAGTGAATCTCTTTGAATTGATTTTTGAATCTACTGACAGAATCTAGTTTTAACTAAAATGGAAAAAGCTTATTTGAATCAACAGGCTTGCTCGAGAAACTAATTGGGCCAACCCAGCTGCACTACGCTGGTGTAGTGGGCTGCTGACAGGACGGTCCCACGCGTCAACGACTAATCTAATCCGAAATGGTATCTTTGAATCTGGGCCTTATGATTAGAACATGATCTAACGACGAGGTTCATCATCTATGTCGAACGGCTCCAGCGAGATTCTAACCCTAACGCGGTGGTGGGGGTACGTGGGGGCTCACCAGGGCTCCATCTAGGGTCGGTGATAGGGGCGAATGAGGTTGTCGAGGACGGCGGTTCGAATGGTGGTCGCGGCGGCTCCTAGGGCGGCTCCTAGCTCCAGTTCCTCTTCTCCTCTGCAGCGGTGGGCTCCGGTGAAATTCCGGCGATGTGGTGCTCGCCTTGCTCCAGGGAGAGGTGTGGGAGGTGTCTGAGAGAGAGGGGAGTAAGATGGTGTGGAGAATTGGGGCTGGGTTGGCCTCTATTTATACACCGGCGATAGGGATAGAGCGACATGGCTCGGGCTCGTCAGCGACGTCGTTGCAGTGAGCTATAGGCATGGCTGAGGGTAGGGGTCGACGCGGTGCTTCAAGGCGGTGGTCATGCGCTTGATGGCGCAGCAAGGGGCGGTCGAGAACGGTCGGGAACGGTCCGTGCTCTGCGCGGGAGCAGCGGTGTTCGAGACGGTATACAGGGGCTACGGTCCGCGCGGCGGCGAACGGGCATGTCTAGGGGGTAGCTGGTGTCGCGGTGAGTGCGAGCACGCGCGGCGAGGGCAAGGCGCGGCGTGTGTGCGCGTGTCGGCTGCAGCGCTCTGGCGCGCTCTCGGCATGGCTGGCAGAGAAATGGGTGCTGTGATCACGGGTGGTCCACGACTTGCCTGTGGTCGAGGGTTGGACAGAGGGTGGCGGTGGACGGTTGCTTGTCTCCTGGACATCGTGGGGGAGGGTGGTGGTGGCGGTGGCGAGTGGTTCTTGGTCGGTCGGCATGGCGAGCTTCAGGCGGTGCTGCACTGGCGAGAACGACAAAGGGGGAGCTAGTCTGCTGTGCTGCTGGGCACTAGGGGAGACAGGGGAGAGAAATGGGGCACAGTGGCAGTTGATCACTCCTCAGAACAGTAGAAGTTAGGCAGGTATTTTCTGTGTCTGCCAGGTGCTCGACCAAATGGCCACATGATTTTAAGTTTTGAATTTTTGGATGAATTTTGGTGAGTGTTCTGAGTACTTGCTTGAGTATCTATGGTTGCTTGGAAAAGTCAAGGTGAATTGATTTGAGTGGTTTTTGAAAAATGGTGATCTATGCATATGAACTTGATTCAATTTTGCAATGTCCTTTAAATAGATTTTGAATTTGTTTCTGTTAGTTTGTAAAGTGGGCTAGATGATGTAGTATTCATCTTTAAACCATTCCTTATCATTTTGAGCAATCAAATATGGCAATTGCACTCATTCATACACTAATGCAATCCATACATACCCTCATATTCAATTTAATAATAAAAGTTTTTGTTAACCCTAAACTTGGGTGATTAGAACTTGATAATCTTGATTAATATTTTTGAGGTGTTACACATGGGCTATATGAGATCTTCACTTTTGAAACATACCCATGAAAAGATACCTATCCCATATAGAAAAACACAAACGCACATATACAATGGGTTAGTTCATGATGCATAATTGACAAGGCTTACCATACCACAAGATCCATGTGGTACATTCTTTATGCTTCATGTGTTGACCAACTTGAATCACCCTTCACTCTTTGTATTGGTCAACCAAGCAAGTATCTTCTCAAGCTTTATCTCAATATCTTCATGCACATAAGGAACTCTTCATTTGATTACATGCTCTAAATCTTAGTCAGTCATAGCTCAACTAATGAGGCTATCATGACACCGACTTAGAGCCATATCTTGAATTCTTCTATTGAGATCACACTCTCAAGATCTTGATCATATCATATTTTTCTCTTCAACTCGACGATCTTGATGCCAATACCCAATGTATATCTTTATCTTCATGGCATCCATACTTGAATCCAACACATGGACTACAAGCATGACCTATGGAATATTCCTTCATATAAAACTCAGTGAAAACATTAGTCCATAGGGATTGTCATTAATCACCAAAACCACACATAGGGGCAATTACACTTTCAGGGTCGTCCTCACTCATCGCGGCAGCGCCATCCCGATGTCCTATTGAAGTTCCCTCATCGAGCACCGAAGTGGTTTCGTCGAGCATCGAAATGGCTTTGTCGGGCACCAAAGTTGCCTCGTTAGACACCAAAATTGTCTTGTCAGAAACAAAGTTGCTCTGTCGGATACTGAAGAGTCCTCATCGGGTACCGAAGTTGCCTCGTTGGGCACAAAAGTTGCATCGTCGGGCATCAAAGTTGTCTTGTCAAGCATCAACATTGCTGTTAGTTGGGCACCGGTTGTATCGTCAAACACCTAAGTTGGCTTGTCGAGAACCTAAGTTGTTCTCTCGCGCACCAAAGTTGCCTTGTCGGGCACTGAAGTTGCCTCATAGAACCGAAATAACCTCGTCGAGCACCAAAGTTGCCTCATTGGACACCGAAGTTGCCTCGTCGGGCACCAAAGTTGCATCGTCGAGCTTCGATGTTGCCTCACCGACCAATGGATGACCTAAAGAAGGTTCGTCCTCACCCTTTGCATCGTCGGACACCTAAGTTGGCTCGTCGAGAACCTAAGTTGCTCTCTCGGGCACCAAAATTGCCTCATGAGGCACAACCTGTAGAACCGAAATTAACTCGTCGAGCGCCGAAATTGCCTCGTCGGGCACCAAAGTTGTTTTATCGGGAACCAAAGTTGCATCGTTGAGCTCCGATGTTTCCTCATCGGCCAACGACTAGCCTAAAGAAGGGTCGTCCTCACCTACCACAACAGTGTCGTCTTAATGACCTACCAAAGTTGTCTTGTCGGGCTCTGAAGTTGGCTCGCCGGACAGTGGCTTGACTAAAGAAGGGTCGGTCGTCCTCGCCCACCGCGGCAACGCCGTCCTAATGATCTACCAAAGTTGTCTCGTTGGGCAGCGACTTGTCTAAAGAAGGGCCGTCCTCACGCACCGCGGCAGTGCCATCCTAATGGCATGCCGAAGTTGCCTCATCGGGCACCAAATTTGCTCGATCGGACATAAGTTGTCGTTTTTTGCATTAGGCATGTAATCACGTGGGATAGGGGGCTTCGCCAGGAGCGCCAAGGATGTCGATTTGGCGCCCAGGCACCCGCTAGACGCATACAAAAACATTTTACATGTATAAACCACTTTTATAGCGGAGTACCTACTTTTTTTTAGGGACTAGGAAAAATGCCCGTGCGGTTGCAACGAGTCTAAAATAAATCATTACCACAATCAAAATCCTAAAACAATGTAATTTTGCATCACTCAAACCCTATGTGCAAAAGCCACGATGCTTACCTTCTTTTTAAAAATGTGCACACGCATATATATATATATATATATATATATATATATATATATATATGAAAAAAATCCTTCTTACTCCTGGGTGTAGTTACACCCATGTCTTATATACTCCCGTACGAAAATATATATTAGTATGTCCATGTCTTATATAACACACATATATATATATATGAAAAATACTTCTTACTCCCGGGTGTAACTACACCCACATCTCATATACTATCTTACAGAAGTATTTGTAATACTTTATCTGTTTGAGTATGTTCATATACTATATCTAAGATACTTCCAAGCAAGTTAGGTGAAAAATTGCAAATGCACCCATAGTTTTCAGTATATATGTAAAATACCGTCATATTTGTACGTACAAAAGGAGTATGTGAATAAAAATTACATACTACCCAAAAAATAGTATATATACTATCCAAATATTTTTATATACTTCATACTACCTATATATAGTCTCCAGTATAATAGATACTGCCTAAATTACGTGAAACACACGTGGGTGTAACTACACCCGGGTGTAGTATGAATATGTATATATATATATATATATATATATATATATCTATAGGAAAAATACTTCTTACTCCCGGGTGTAACTACACCCACGTCTCATATACTGCCTTATGGAAGTATTTATAATACTTTATCTGTTTGAGTATGTTCATATACTATATCTAAGATACTTCCAAGCAAGTTAGGTTGAAAAATTGCAAATACACCCATAGTTTGCCCTATATATGTAAAATACCGTCATATTTGTATGTACAAAAGGAGTATGTGAATAAAAATTACATACTACAAAAAAAGTGGTATATATACTGCCAAAATATTCTTATATACTTCATACTAGTCATATATAGTCTCCAGTATGATAGATACTGCCTAAATGACATGAAACACACGTGTAACTACCACCCAGGTGTAGTATGAATATATTATATATATATATGTATATATATATCTATTAGTATGTCGAAAAGAAAGAACATAGTTGTCAGCCTTATAAAACAAGGGCAACACTATACCTTGAAAAAGATTGAATGGAACTAATTGATAAAAGTAATTAAATATTAGGAAAAAATAGTATACAAAGTTTGATGAAAACATGTAATTTAACACGAAAATTCGGATTTGTAAAGAGTAGAGGGTCTCATTCAATAAGACCAACTCCAACGATGCACCTTTTTGTGCTACTTTACCCATTTGTAGCACTTCCAAATTGTCCGAGGAAACATTTTCTTTGTTCATTTTCTCCTTTCTTCTATTTTTATTTCTATGACATTTTGTATTTATAAAATTTCAATCGATATAATTTAATTTAGGATGACTTTTTGTCGTAAAGAAATAAATTTGACATTCAAATCAATTTTTTTGCACTTCTAGCATGTACATGTATCATCCACACACGCACTCACATGCAATCATCTAGAAATCAGATATCAACCAGATCCATAATTGTATCACTATCATCCACAATCTCCACACTGGTTAAGCTATGACGCAAATGACACGCTAGGGAGCAGCAACAAGTACACACGATGGTAGCACGGGAAGCTGCAATGCCTTCTGAGGTACCCTTCGTTCTGATGTTTCTTACTCCCTTTGATCCATATTAATTTGTCATTGGATTGGATGTATTTAGCACTAAAATATGTCTAGATACATCTATTTCTACGACAAGTAATATGGATCAGAAGGAGTAGCTTAGTTCTGCAACGGAGGAACGCAAACCTCCTTCTTTTGAAAGAGAAAATAATTAATAATTACTCGCACCCCAATGCAGCTACCATCGCTTCCTATGTACTACCTCTGTTTGGGTTATAGGTCTCGAGAGATTTTTTACTCCCTCTGTCCCGGTTTACTGGACATAATCTGAAAAAATATTATCCCACAATACCTCCCTTCTAAGGCTTGCATGCATTTAATTAGGAATAGTAATACCCTCTCTAATTACTCTCCACCTTCCTTTCTCTTTTTCTAAGCCAACCGGAAACAACCTTCTGCATGCGAAAATCAACCTATCCATGCGGTGCGTTGGGTCTATCCCGTTTTGCATGAGAAGTTTGTTAGTAGCCCTATTAAATCAGGAGTGCAGCTGATTGGAGGTTTGGTAGAGATTTTCTAGCCCAGTAGAAAGTTGCCTTGGTCATGATGCAAAACAAATTGGAAACTATAAACCAGGATAGAGGGAGTATATTGTTTGAAATTATAAGGGTTATCTCATTTATTAGTCTCTCTTGTCCAATGCATGTTCTTCTTTTTCTCTCACTTCTCTCTTGTATATAAGCTTATTGGTGCATGCATAGACTAATAAGAGAGAGTTATGGAGTGTCTTGGTATTATCAACTTGGCCCTTAAGACTAGTAATCTCAAACAGACGTAGTAAAGAGTAAAAAAGTTCAAACCATACATACCCATTTGAGAAATCTCCGGGATTCTACATCAAACCCATCGAAACAGCCGCTGTGTTAGGCTGCCTGCGAGGCAACGGCCTTTCTGGCATCTCGTTGACTGTCGAACTATGAGCTTTGAAGTACTGAAACTCTGAACCGACGGGTGTGCGTCTGTCTATGCCACACTGAAACCGTCTCATCTCCTTGCGTGCACCAAGATGCATAGTTTAAAAAACCGGCCCGGTGATTGAACCGGCGAGGCTATCGGTTCAGGTTTTTATTGGTCGTACCAGTGGTTCATTCAGTTCGATGGCGACAAAAAACCGTTCTTTTTAATTAAAATTTACGCAAAAAATCGGAACAAAAAGTATAAAATGTATATTAACGTAATCACAAAACATGGTGTGTTTAAGTGGTATTTGGCCTTATTTGATGCTATTTCTATCTAGGATAAGGTCTTGAGTTCGATTCTTCTTGCAACTTCTTTTTTTTCCTGGTTTTACTATTTAGACTGGTGCCTCTTAAAAAACCGATAAGGTCATCGGTTTAGATTTTTTCGGTTAAACCACCGAACTGGTCTGGTTTTTAAAACTATACCGAGATGGCCCTCTTCTTGGGCCCCAACGGGGCGTGTATAGGCTAGCCGGTAGAGCTATACATCTTGTGTACTGGAACACCAGCGTGTCCTTGTCAATCATGTGCATCTCCTCGTCCTGCGCAAAGTGTTCGTTGCTACCCTCCAGCACGGACACGATCCTGGCGTCGTGCACACGGGCTACGTATGCCGAGCTATACGCGTCGCCTCTGTCTAACGGGCGAAACAAAAAATTCGATATGTTTCTTCACTTACCAGTAGTAGTGGTGGGTTATGGGTTATTTGCTTAAACTTTGAAGGGTAAAAGGTCCACAAAAGTGTTGGACCAGTGGTGGGTTATGGGTTATTTGCTTAAACTTTGAAGGGTAAAAGGTCCACAAAAGTGTTGGACCGGAAGAAACAATCCGTCATTTATTATTATTATTATTATATATATATATATATATATAGTTATAGTTATAGGTATAGGCTACGTATGCTGAGCTATACGCGTCGCCTCGGGCGAAACAAAAAATTCGATATGTCTTTTCACTTACCAGTGGTAGTGGTGGGTTATTTACTTAGAGTAAAAATGTCCACAAAACTATTGGACCAGAAAAAATAATCTGTTTTTTATTATTATTTATTATTAGATATAGATTCTATTTACCGTATCGGCTAGACTTGTGGTCCGTGCATACGGCGTGAGAGACTGAATGACACATGTTGGCCCAGCCCGTGAGCGCTAAAGGGAACGTACTGAGCATCTCAAAACCTGAGACGGGATTTTTTTTTTTGAATTTCGGAGCCCACCCACCCAACCCAAATCTGACCCAACCAAAGCATTTCTTTACTGTGCCCATCAAGGCCACCCACACTTTGTAGTTGTGAATGGCTGGGTGCTTCCTTCCCCCACAAGCTTGGTCGTCGGAGCAGGCGAGCGGGTCTCTCTCCTCCGGCCACCACCTCAGCTTCCTAATTTGCACCACCGCCCGACTACAAAATGCTTAGCTAAGCAACTTCACAAATCTCCTTTCCGTCCGAGTAGGCGCCCCGCCCTCCAAGTCCTTGCTCGCTGAGCGTCTCTCCAGTTCGAAATCGATCTAGGGTTTCGCCCGCCCGCTCGCCCCGCCGGCCATGGACCCTCCGGCCGGCGCCGGCGACGGGAGGGAGCCCGGCAGGGCCGGCTTCGAGCGCGCCTGCCGCCTGCCCAACACCGTCCACTCCGAAATCGCCGGCGCGCTGTCGCTACCCACCCTCCCAGCCACACTCGGCGCGGGCTTCGATGACCGCGACGAGCCCCTCGCAGAGGCCGACCGCCCCGACATGATCATGCAGGCCGCCGCCATCGCCCGCATACTCGCCACCACCGACATCTCCCGCCTGTTGGTCACCTTTCCCTTCCCCTCCCCTCTCGCTCGCTGCTCCCGCGGAGAATTTCGCCCCGCTGATTTTCGTTTTCCTTTGAGCAACGCAGGGGCTTCACGGATGCGGATCACGTCGAGGTGGATCCCAGCGAGTGCTCCTTGCTCTGGAGGGAGGTGCTCAAGCACAACCCCGACGCCTTCAAGTTCAAGCCCCGCACTCCCCAACCTCCTCCTTCGCAAGGTAAACGCTCTGGAAATTGAGCCTTCCTTAGGCCGCTCCAGCTAGCTTGCTACCAGCATGTAACAGAATGCATGTTATGTTTTCGCCCATTGAGTTGGACTGGGTACCTGTCTGGACTCTTCAGATTACTAGCTTCTATGCTTGACTTCATAGCTGCCCTACTAGCTTCAACCCTCAAATGCCTGTATGAACAGTACTTTGCTATCAGTTCACTTGGACTGGACCTATATGCTGCTATATCTTTCTCATGCTGCCTGTGTCTTGGTGTAACTTTTCATGGTAGGTAGCGTAGCATTTGCTCATGTTGGAGTTGCTTCTCTGATAGAGGTCAAATTGCTTTGAACGCACTCAGTTTTGTGCCATGTAATTTGGTTGGAAAAAAACTTCTATGCCCATGCCATCGTTTGGTAAACCGAGTGTGGTGTGCCATTTTGTTTTTGTTATGTAAAGCAGCTATGGATATGCTCCTTTGCTTTTGATGCCGTACTGCACGGAATTTAGTCTCGACACATTCTGTGTAACATTAGCAGTTTGAAATGTCTCCATCAAAGCAGTTTGCCTTCGGATGGGATTTCCGGCTGTCATTGTGCTTGTGTTTAACCTATCGATGATGCATGGCTGTTAATATGGCGATGCGTACAGACGTACAGTACAGGATTTATTGCTTTCGCGCCTTTCAGTTTGGACGTGTATGTGTAGTAGTACCTCAAACACTTCCAGTTCCACAATAGACATGGCTTTGACCAAATATTGCCTGATTATGTCAGGGGTACTCGAATCAGACACGGACTCCGGTGTCTAACTTGCAGAGCTCAAAGAAATACTATTCAGTGGCCCATCTAATATAAATATTTTTGTTGCTATAAATCAAGCTGCTCAAGTCCTAACTTATGTGTTATCAATAGGCCCATCATTCCATTGTTGCACTCAACTGCCTTTTTGTGCTCTTGTGTTGGCATTATTCAGCATACCTGAAACAGAACTGATCACATGCTTCCTAGTTGACCATCACTCCATTGCTGCACTCACCTGCCTGTATGCATTCTTGTGTTGGTGTTATTCAGTAATCCTGAAACAGAACCAACCACATGCTTCCTAGTTCATTTCTGTTATTTAGTGCATGCTTAGAACGTTTATTATTTTGTTGCTTTGATGCATATATCTAGCACAAGTGGAGTGATCGCTAATTTGCTCTATGTTTTAAATGAAATATAAATATTTAATTAATGGCTGCGCATTTGGTCCCACTAGTTTTGTCGAAGATTGTTCAACATTTTTTCATCCATTACAAAATAGCCAAAATTAGTCCCTTACTTACAATCTGTGGCTCTTTAGGACCTGCTTAATCATGTTATCTTTTCATGGCTTGGATATAACTTGGAGTTCCCAGATTAGGGCTCGGTAGACTGAGGTAGCACAAGTGTAATTAATGGCTGGCGCATTTGGTCCCCTAGTTTTGTTGAAGCTGGAAAAATGCAACTTTTGGTAGATAATAGGCACATAAAGAACTGCCTTCTTTTCTAGATTAATTGGTAATGTTGGCATCCTTTTTTATCTATTTGAGCATGTTTGTTTTGTTGCTCAAATTGGGTATGTGTCATCAGCATTTTGACATGCCATGTTAACGTCCTGTCAACTGAATCCCAAATAGGCAACATTTGCAAATAGAGGGATGACCTTAACCGCTCAAGTTACAATTAAGTACTGACCATGAACCCTTAGGATTTAATGTGCCATGTATGGTTTAATTTTATCTTTATAAAATTGCAGTCCTTCTATTTCTGCACCAAAATGTGTAAAGAAATACCATGCCAAGGGACCTCTAGATTCTAAGTTCCTGCTTGCCTCTGGAGATTGAGCGTTTGCTGCAATGGGCCGGTTAAATGCTTGAGCACGGTAAACTCCACGTGTAGCAGCAGGATGTCTATATAGAACCAACTAGTTACAGGCTAGTAGGTTGTCAATGCAAGTGTCTATATTTATGCACTGCTAAAAATACTTTATGCTCCAACTAAAGTGGCAATTGGGTCAGGTTTTGCATGGATCAAGCAATACCGAACCCATACCCATACCCACGAGGATGCCCGTCGTGCGAGAGGATTTCGAGTCATGTGACTAGTCTATGAGTCGCAACTCCGAGGTTGACTCAATGCGCTGACTCGACTAATTGGACGAGTACAGCGACTCATTCGACTAGTCATGAGTAACCTCGACTAGTTCAGCTTTTTGATCGAGAAACTAAAAATGACCCCACTTGTCACATTTTTTTTTCAATATTGGCTTGTCCAGTTAAAAAGCCTAGATTGAGCTGCCCAGTTTTCCCCCATGAAACTGAAAACGAATCTTAATTCCTGCCGACCCAGCCCTCTCCTCCGCTGACTGCTGCTGCTCCGGGGCTCACGGTTGTTGTTGCTCTGCTCTGTTGGCTGCTGGTTCATGGAGAAGAGGAACGCCTTGGCCATTGCATGGAATTGCCAAGGTTTTGCCCCACTCCCCTGTCCCCGGCCTTCTATTGTACTCCCTCCGTCCCAAAATAAATGACTTGGGTTTGTCTAGATTCGCATGTATCTATATACTAAAACGTGTCTAGATACATCCAAATTTAGACAAATCCAAGTCACTTATTTTGGGAAGGAGGGAGTATTACATATTTACAATTTTACATACTAGTATTAGACTATCAGTAACTATGGTATTTTACAGTACCTACTGCTGGACTCATGTTGACTAGTCACGACTAGTCTATTTACTAGTCGACATGAGTCGTGACTAGTCACAACTAGTCTATGAGTCGCTACCCAGATCGGCTCATCGACTCGTAATCCTTGCCGCCCACGAAGATATCCATGGCTAGAAAATCATGCGAATGCACATACTTGATCTGTATCCATGCTCACCGGGTCCACTCATCTTGTCAAATTATACCCCATGAAATAGCAATTAAACTCAACAACTTATTTATACAACAACTGCAACACAGTACATTTAGAGAGTTAGGGTTTACAATTATGCTTCATCTCTGACAGCCCACATGTCATAGGCAATTAAATTATTAATTTCATAATTTACATATTAAATCAAGTGACCCATGGGCATGAAATTATACCCATACCCGATCCATGAACTAATCGGATTACCATAAAAAACATACCTGTACCCTACTGGTCGGTATCCAAATCCTTTTGTAAAATTGCCATTTTTAGCTCCAGCTACTTACCTTTTGTTTCAGCAATCCTCGGGGGTGATACTTTCTTCGGGAAACACAGAAATACAATCTAATTAATTCAGATCCTCAATTTTGTAGGAAAGAATAAAACGTAAGCTAATCATCCCAGAGTTGAACCTAAGAATTGCGGTGGCAGGAGTGCAATAGGGTGTAGCTCCTGAAACAGGTTCGATCCCGAGCAGTTGGGGTGAAAAAACTCTTTAAAGTAAATGGTTGATTCTTTTTGATATTTTAAAACGTTATTTTTTAAAATTACATCAATGTTACATGGCCCTGTAGAAGGTGATAGATTGGATGGTGTGCTGTTGTTGTGACCTTTGGTTTAGGCACTTGTTCCTGATGTATCATATGTGAACTATGAAGTACAAATTTCTAAGTCTTTTCTATTTTCTCTCTCTTATCCTGGCAATACCATTGCTAATTTACTATTTTGGCTCTCAGTTTCGCCATGTTAACTTGAAAATATTTCTGCACAGCGTGGATGTATAATCTATTTGCTTGTTTAACCCTACATGTTTGTCTTTAACGGTTGGAGCTCTCATTTTTTTCTCCGTAAAATAACTCGGGTTGCATATTTTATGGGGTTTCGATTGCTTTGCATATTGCTTCTGTATTAAGCTTTCTTCTCTCACTATGTAATTCTTTGTTACACTGTTCAAGTTTTTCAGGTCCCCTTGATGGTCAGGAATATCTAAATCGAGAACGCCAGAAGCGTTTTGAGCATCTTGCACCTAACCTGAACAAAGCAAGGAAGGATCATGCATTTCCTCCAGATGAAATCAACTCACACCGAGAGGATCTTCGTGTATGTTAAATACCAGTGGTTTTGCTTCTTACTAATGTTCAGTTCCTTGTGACTATTTTGTGTTTGTGCTAACATGCTATCTGTTTCAGAATGAACTAACACCAGATTCAGTTGCTTCAAGGAAACCAAAAGTAAGGAAGAAAGATATCGATAATTCTGCTTCGAGTTCGGGCCCCAGCATTCCTACAAGTCAAGGTTTAAAAAAAATCCATACATGTCCCATCTTCCTTGCTTTTACTTCAAAACAGTCAGCTGATTTCTGTTTGGATTATGTATTCTAGAAGTCATTGCCAACTTCCGTGAGCTGGTGGAGGACTTCTGTGGGAAAGCAGAAATCCCTGATAATGCAGATGGCGATGATTGGTTATCAGTTCCACTGAAGGATGTTAAGGATCTTGTAAATGAAATTACATATGTTCGATCGAAGCAGATGTTGCATGATATTCCTATGGATACATTTATGAGTCTATTGCATGTGATAGACCGTCAGATCCGGTGTTCTCAAGGATTATCAATAGACGTGAAAGAAAATGTGAGTTATGGTATTTTTTTTTAAATTTTGTTCAATAAAAGATTCTACATATTGTATTCTGACTAGTGCTTGAGTGACTTCAGGCTGATGCTGTAGATGCTGAACACTCGGTTTTCTCTGCTCTGGAGTCAATTCATGCTGCGTTAGCAATCATGACCAACCGTGATATGCCAAAGCAGCTTTATAGAGAAGAGGTATGCACATTCTGAAATCCTTCCTTGTTATGAATCATCTTTTTGAGGTTTCTGACTAAAAGAAACTTTGGTTGTATCAGCTTATTGAACGAATTATTGATTTCTCAAGACATCAGATAATGGATTGTATGGCAGCAAGTAACCCAACCTTCCGAGCTCTCTACAAGCCAGCTGGAAATGTCACTAATGATGGTAGGCTTGAAATACCATCTTTTGAACCTTGTGAAATAAACATTTCTACATGCTGTTATTTCTATCATTAGCATTTCATGGTTGTGGAGTCACATTTCTGATTTCTCTTTCTGCATTGGATATAGACCTTTGTGGGCCTTGGACATATGGTACATTGGTACTATGCCATTTCCTTCACAATTAGATAGTTTTATGTGACAATTCTCCGCTTACCACTGCACTAATTTAGTGCTTTAGCCACGATGACTATTTGCGATTACTAAACTTAGTTACCATTATTAAATTCTGTACATCACAGATTGGCATTTATATAATTTTCTATTGGTCAAATCTAGGAGATGAAGATGAAGAAGACATGGAAAATGGACCAGCTAGCAAAAAGAGGCGTACTGCCTCTAATTTAAGTGCAAGGAAATCTTCTGCAAACAAGTATATGATTAATCTATGCTTAATTTGTTTCCCTCTTGAGTTTTTGTGCGTAACTAATCCAGTTCACTTTTCCCTTTCTTTATCAGAGTTTCTCCGTCTATTAAATCTGCTGTGCAGAAACTATGCTTGATATTGGGCTTTCTTAAAGAACTACTCATAACAGTGCGGTTATCCGATAGTTGCATCCTGCAGTTAGCAAAAACCTGCTTTACTACATTCTTGGTGGACAATATGCAGCTGTTACAGTTGAAGGCGATCGGTGTTATTTGCACGGTAGCTCTTTGCTTATTAGCTCAACAATTTTACCTTTTCAGTTCTCCAAACAATTTCCTTTCTTATCATTCAACTCTTCTCCAGGTTTTTTCATCATATACGCAACACAGGAGTTACCTGGTTGATGAAACACTTCAGCTGGTCCGCAAGTTGCAGTTTTCGAAAAATGCTATTAGAACTTACCATCTAGCTGACGAAGAACAAAAGCAAATCCAGATGATAACAGCCCTGCTAGTTCACTTGGTTCAGTTCAGTGCAAATGTTCCTGATAGCTTAAAGGGAACTGTAAATTGGAGCACAATCATTGATTCTTCGGTTGATGCTAGTTATCCAATTAGCTGCCATGAAGCAGCAACGGAGGCTTGTTGCCTTTTCTGGACCAATGTGCTTCAACGTTTTACTGCTGCTAAAACTCAAGATATGTCAGAGGCCAAAGGGATTATAGAAAATCTTGTGCAGGACTTGCTAACAGTACTAAACTTGCCTGAGTATCCAGCTGCTGCCCCTATACTCGAGGTAAATATCACTCGACAGTACTATGCGGCTACTGCTAAATTTGGGATAGTACATGAGCTGATGTTAGCTTATTTTTGTAATCATTACTCACAGTTGAAATATCTGTTTCTTGTAGTCAATTTCGTATATACCCTGAAGTACTCTTTTCTTATGGTTAGGTTCTCTGTGTATTGCTGCTTCAAAATGCTGGATTGAAATCAAAGGACACACCTGCTCGCTGCTTTGCTATTGATCTTCTTGGTGGTATTGCATCAAGATTGAAGCGTGATTCTGTTATCTGTAGCAAGGAGAAGCTTTGGATATTGCAAGAACTTACTGATGCCGATGATGATAGCTCAAAAATTCTAAAAAATAAATGTTGTGTTTGTCTTGGTGGAAGAGGTATAAATATGGCATGTGACACATGTGGGAGATGTTTCCATTCAGATTGTATGGGGGCTGGTAGTCAGGAAAACTTACAGGCCGATTCTGTTTGCCTCTTATGCTTTTGCAAGCAACAGCTCAGTGTATTGCAGTCGTACTATGAGCTGCAAAATAAAGAAAAAAACAAAAAAGCATCTACCTCACATAAGAAAAAATCTGCTACACCTGATGAGGTGACATCAGTGGATACTATTCAACAAATACTTCTGAATTATCTCCAGGAAGCTGGGCCACAAGATGATGGGAACCTATTTTCTCGATGGTATGGTAATACCTTTGTTTTTGTTGTCCAAATGTCATTGGAGACTGATTACCATTTTGCCTGCAGGTTCTATCTCTGCATGTGGTACAAAGAAGACCAACATTCCCAGGAGAAGATTATCTACTATCTTTCCAGATTGAAATCTAAGGAGATTCTCCGAGATTCTGGCACTAGTTCGGTATTATCTAGAGACTGGGCCAAGAAAATTTGCTTGGCACTTGGCCAGAAGAACTCATTTTCTCGGGGATTTGATAAAATTCTTTCCCTCCTTTTGGTACGTGATTGCTTCCTGATATTTCATTTTAATTAGATGTTGCGGAGTTAATATCAACTCTTTTATCAGGCTAGCTTGAGAGAAAATTCTCCGGTAATAAGAGCAAAGGCCTTACGAGCGGTGAGTACACGTTAATTTTTAGAGCTATATATGGTGTGTAACATTCTCATTTAGACACTAGCCATCGCTGCTTACCCTTAATTCCTCTATAGGTCAGCAGTATTGTTGAAGCTGATCCTGAGGTATTGGGTGACAAACGTGTCCAATCAGCTGTTGAAGGAAGATTTTGTGACTCGGCTATTTCTGTTCGTGAAGCTGCACTTGAGCTTGTTGGAAGGCATATTGCTTCACACCCTGATGTGGGCCTGAAGGTTGGTAGACATATCCTATCTATGAGTTATGAACAGTTTCTTGGGTGCTGTTTTGTTTATGTGATTAACTCTCTATCTTTCCACAACAGTATATTGAAAAAGTTGCTGAACGGATAAAGGACACTGGAGTAAGTGTTCGCAAACGTGCAATCAAAATTATCCGTGATCTTTGTGCTTCAAATCCCAACGCGGATACAACTAATGCCTTTGTGGAGATTATTTCCCGTGTTAATGACGAGGAATCAAGTGTACAGGTGAGTTTATAGAAAAAAAACCGGTGCTCATGAGTCATGGCTTTACTTTTATGATAGTGGACTCAGACTTGGTATTGTACTAGAATGTTTCGTTTCCTTTTGTTGTTTTCTTACTTCAGTGACATAGTTGTTGGTATATGAGCTTCAGCAATTGGTACTGACAGTTAATTAGTCCATCTTGCACGTGAAGTTGCCTTGCATTTTGCAAAACCAAAATCATCCTTGACACGGAAATTGTACTCCCTCTGTCCCAAATTAGATGTTGCAGATTTGTCTAGATTCGCATGTATGATGTATCTATACACGAAAATGCAGGTATCTAGACAAATCCACGACAAGTAATTCGGGACACAGGGAGTATATAGTACAGAAGTAAATGCTTGAAAATGTGAAATTCGTCACACATTAAATATCTCCCTTCTGTCTTGCATATTTTTGTTGTGTTCTTAATTGTGCCTTTCAAAATAAATATGGAAATAGAGGCTAAGGATATTACAAAAAACAAGAGCTATGCAACATCTTTGGATGGAAGGTTTTAGATTCTTTTGATTATCCATGTTAGTTAATTTGAACCTATATTCATTTTCTTTTGTAGGATCTTGTATGCAAAACATTTTATGAGCTATGGTTCGACGAACCTTCTGGGAGTGATAAACACTTGGTTGCTGATGGTAGTTCAGTTCCTATGGAGATCGCAAAAAAGACTGAGCAAATTGTTGACATGTTGAGAAAGATGCCCAATCATCAACCCCTCATTACCATTATAAAACGCAGTTTGACTCTAGATTTCCTCCCACAGTCAAGTAAGGCCACAGGCATTAGCTCATCCATGATGGCATCACTTCGTAAGCGTTGTGAATTGATATGCAAACGATTATTAGAAAGGATATTGCAGGTATTTTCTGACCAAATTTAGACACTAGCTACATTTTCATAATTGAGATTGGTTCTTAATCGTGTTTGATGTTAAGGTTGAGGAGGGAGCTGATAATGAGACAAAAATCCGTACGCTTCCTTATGTTCTTGTTTTGCAAGCATTTTGTATCGTGGATCCTACTCTCTGCACTCCAGTAACAGACCCTTCTCAGTTTGTTGTGACACTTCAGCCATACCTTAAGAATCAGGTAAACACAGGTTTCCTTCTCTTGAACTTTGTGCCATTTCCTGTAAAAATAACTTATGCATATCACATGAACTTCTTTTGTAGTAATCAATAATCATTATAGGAGCAAAGAGAACGAGCCTTTACCTAGTATTAGGAAGAACACATAGCTGGCATTTCTTATATTCCGCACAGAGGAGAGCCGAGTGGCGACTGCTGAAGGGGGATTTGTTCTCATTGGAAAGATAGGATTGTAGACTGGGATATTGAAATCTAGATGGAAGAAAGACTAATCAGTTTTTTTCTTAACACCACTGGTAGCTTGTGGCACCTTTTTTATTGTAGAGGTTTAGCCTCTTACAACTTATGTCTAAGAAGAGGAAGGAAGAAACCTAATCTAAACAACCAGGTAGCTTGTAAATTGATTAGTATGTGTACATGTATTCTGTTGTCCTGTAGCAACGCACGGGCATTCAGGTAGTCTAAACAACCAGGTAGCTTATAAGTATCACGACCAAACTACTTGCTGCCCTCTCTTGCACCACAAGGCTTCTCGTTTATCTTCCTACGATTTGTCCTTCGAGGTTGTTCTATATCTAAAGCCATCGATATTTTTTACCATAGCTTCTGACCTGAAAACCATGTCACCAACTCATCATTATACCATTAATTCGTTATTTACCATTTAGTAAGGCATATTCCTGGTGGGCGATGATTATGGTATGTCTGGTTGATGATCAAAACCAAGCCACCAATTTCTTGTCCATGACCAAATTTTTGGCTCTTGCGTGTTTGCTGAAATGTTGGCATCTCCATGCTCTATAATTAAGCCCCTGATGTGCTATTGAGTTCACCCATGCCATGTTGATGCATACCTATCACATGTGCTCTGTTGCTGCACACATACCTTCCTTATCATGGTGTTGTTTCACGCTCCCATGCTAGTTGTGCTGCAGACATGATCAATTGAGCAGTTGAGCATATGTCTATGTTGGCAAATTGTAATGTCATGTGTAATAAGCACAGAATTGTACAGAAAATGTCAGATCCTGGTTTTGATTATACATAAAAAAGAATCAAGAACATTTTATTTTATTTTCATTTTCCTGTGTGATGAAGTTACTGAGCTGTCTTTTTTGGAAGTGAATGCAAGGGTGTTTGTTGCTATGTGAATGAATTAGTCTTCCTTCATTTTCACTACTTCTATATTTGGCACTCACTTCTGATCTTCTGTATCTGCAGGCTGACAGTAAATCAACTGCCCAGTTACTTGAAAGCATAATTTTTGTGATTGATGCTGTTATTCCACTCATTCGAAAGCCACCACAAACTGTAGTAGAAGAACTTGAGCAGGACCTGAAGCAGATGATAGTTCGCCATTCTTTTTTGACGGTTGTGCATGCCTGTATAAAGTAATTTTCGTTCTTCCCTTGCTTTTAGTTTTCTGATTTTTGAATGGTCTTTTCTGTAGCAACTTTCACAATGCCTCCTTTCTATTTTCATCTGCAAACTTTCATCATTACTCGTAAAATCCATCACTTTAATCTAAATAGGACAGAAATGGACTTGGTGCCATGCCGATCATTGTAAAACCCTAGCTAGGTCCCACTTTAAAACAAATTGTGTGTCATTTTTTTTAGCCATGGAAAATCCGATGAGGTTAGCTAAACCTGTATAAATTTAGGTAAAGCAAATAAAGATGCAGATCAAGTTCTGAACATGACTATTTCACAATAAAAAATACTCCCTCTGACCCATATTAGTTGATTTGGATTTGTCTAGATTCGAATGTATCTAGACATGTTTTAGTGCTACATACATCCGAATTTAGACAAATCCAAGTCAACTAATATGGGTCGGAGGGAGTAGATTATTATGGACGTGGAACTGGGCCTGAGGCCTGGCAGTAAGTGTAATGTGGTGATTAGGTAAGGAATAAATCAAATGAAGATAGAATGCTGTCCAGTTGGAGAGAATTTGTTTAGTTTAAAGAAAAGAAAAAGGCTTCATTAGGAAATTAGAGATAGAGCTCAAGTCTTGTGGAGCAAGTCAGTTGTCCTAAATATAAGGATCTACTGTGTAATTCAATGATCAAGCAATGAGAATTTATAAGTTAAACTGAGCCTTAGACTTGCTAGGCCTGTGCCCTATCCTCAGGCTTCAGAGACCCTTAACCTACTCAAGTTATCCTGCTGTGAATCTACGTAGGTTAATCTACATAGGTTAATAACATATACCTATCTCTCTTGTCATGGTTAAGCATCATTTGGAGGTGCACTGTAGATAACCTTTTTCATGCACGAAAAACCCCACTCATAATATCTAGAAGGGTAGTAATCCACACTTTCATGCATGTATCACCACCGTTTGCATCTTGGGTATTATCTGTCCAAATCTAACATTGGATGCAGTACTTCGAATCTCATTTGATTGTTGCATGAGTTATTGAGGTGTCGCGGTTTTATGGATCATGTTGTTTTAAAATATTATTGTTTTATTTATCCCTATATGCTCATTTTCATGGACAGGTGTCTTTCAGCCCTTAGCAACGCAGCAGGCAGAGGCCCAAGGTTGTTGGAGTACCTTGTTAACATTTTCTACAAGCATCTGTCTAGTTCTAATTCTGATAGTCAGGTATTGCACTACTACTTAATTGATTGGGTGAATAGCAATCTGAAATGTGTATAAATATGCTACCTGTGAATCTTATTTTCTTCTCTTCATTTACGTCCTATCTAGTGACCATGTATATCTCAGAAGTCAAATCAGATATACACAACATGACACCGTATAAACTTCTCTGAATGTGAACTGCACTTCCTGTAATTTCCATTGTTGTTGGTGAGATTGCATAAGATATTTAATTCAAGCATAGTTTATGATTTTTTGGTAAGTATTTTGGGCCAGTTGGCACAGTTGCATGGTATTGCCAGGCATTTAATTTGTTGAACATGTGATAGCGAGTACATTTTATTTGTGCAGTCATCCATCATCGTTTGTTTTCACCTACTTTCTTCTACTTTAATATATCATTTAGGTTAGTTGTTTCTTTAATTACCATGGAGCTTTATGATTAGCTGACTATTTGCCTTATTGAAACTCAGGTGCTGGGTCGATCATTGTTTTGTCTTGGGTTGCTCCTTAGATATGGTTATAAACTGATGGCAGCATCGGAGAACCAACTTGATTTCCCAAAGATTCTTGATTTGCTTAAGAAAAGATATCTTCACAAGGAAGAGTTCAGCTTAAAGGTTCGAGCTTTGCAGGTATGTGTGCCCAGCACTAATGCATTTAATATTGAACTTAGTGACACTGGTAACCAGGAACATAGAATGCCTGAGTCACTTAACATGCATACAGGAAAGGATATGAAGCCACCTCTCTATTTGACTTTGTGTTTCTTCATAACTGTTCGAGTCCTTAGATGAATTTTGTATGAAGTTTTCACTTATTAGCTGACAATTTTCATGTGTGTATGCAGGCTTTGGGATACATACTTATTGCAAAGCCCGATTTTATGCTACAGAAAGATATTCTGAATCTAATAGAGGCATCATTATCTTCTGATGTCGATTATAGGTTGAAGGTACAGACATTCTTCCTATTATGCATTTTAATCCGAATAGCCTTTTGTATATATGATCGAACCTACTTGTCCAGATTCAAGGATTGCAAAACCTTTATGAGTATCTCCGTGACGCGGAAAGCCAACTCACAGCTGACAGTACTGGCAAGCCTACTGTACCCTATGCAACTAATGGTGGAAGTGAAGTGCCTGTTGCTGCTGGCGCGGGAGACACCAATATATGTGGTGGTATTATCCAGCTGTATTGGAATTCTATTCTTGAAAGGTCCTTGGATACGAACGATCAAGTTCGACATGCTGCACTAAAGGTGAGTTTACTTGACAGATTTCCACACATAGCTTTTTATATTTTAGAATAAAATATAATAATTGTTGTTTTCTTGTAGATTGTTGAAATTGTTCTTCGCCAGGGTTTAGTTCACCCCATTACTTGTGTTCCACACCTTATAGCACTTGAAACTGACCCGGTGGAGGGGAACTCAAAGTTAGCTCATCATCTGCTGATGAATATGAATGAAAAGTATGATGATCCAACTTCCCATGTTTTTATTTCTTCATGGAATAAAATGGTCTGACCTATTGGCGTTATTTGCAGGTATCCTTCATTTTTTGAAAGTCGCTTAGGTGATGGCCTGCAGATGTCATTTAGATTTTTCGAGACCATAGTCAGCAACCATAACATGGTGGCAACCAACATGAAAGCAAATTCGATTGCATTTGTTAAACCTGGCATATCTAGAATATACCGTCTTATCCGTGCAAATAGAAATTCTAGAAACAAATTTGTACACTCAATAGTGCGCAAATTTGTATCGGACAACCGGAGTTACCCCACAATTGGCTTTCTTGTGTAAGTTTTTTGAAGTTTGTGCTTGTTGAACTTCTGTTATATTATTTGGTATCTGACTCTAGTAAATGTTGCAGCTACTGTGTTGAAGTTCTTGCGTCTCTCCCGTTCACATCTCCTGATGAACCTCTTTACTTGGTCTATGATATAAATCGATTTATTCAAATTAGAGCTGGAGCAATCGAGTCTAATTTGAAGAATTGGACTACCATGGATCAGCAGCAAGATGTGGTGGGTATCCCGAGATACACTGGTGATGTTATGCATGAGCCAGGGGACACTGGTGATGTTATGCATGAGCCTGGAGACACTGGTGATGTTATGCATGAGCCTGTGGGATATCCTGACCATAATCTGGCAGATATTCCTCAAATGACGCTTAATAATTCGTGCAGCATGTCAGATGTGGACATGGCCAAACTTCAGGTGCGTTTCATGAGTTTTTGGTCCAAGGATATTGATAGAATTGACTGCTGCACGATGATTGCATTTCTTATATGTTTGTCTCATCATTTTCCGCTAAATTGCTCTTTGTTTTCAGGAAGATTGCCATGGTGCGATAGCTCTCCAGCTCCTTCTCAAACTGAAGCGACATTTGAAAATTGTCTACAGTTTAACTGATGCTCGTTGTCAGGTATGCACTTGCCTATATTTTGAGATTAGTGTTCCAAAGACACGTTACATGACAACATCTTTTTCCAATTTAAATACAGGCATTTTCTCTGAAGGATCAACCAAAATCTGGTGAAGTAATCTCCAAGCAGAATATCCCACTTAACATTAACACCAACACCAGTTTGCCGAGCTCCCTCCAGGATGTAGCACGCGTATACCAGGTACCATTTCTGAAAATAGCTCTGCATCTTGCATGGTCTATTACCTTGGATTGATGACCTACAACTCTTAACATCTGACGGGAATTGTGACTCACAGGATTTCAAGACATTGCTGCGAGAGGATTCCATGGACTATGTAATGTATACGGCGGAGATGGTCCAGAAGAAGCGTCCAACTCCAAGAAGTGTGTCAAAAATTAGGAGGCCGGTGGCGCCTGTGGCTGTTAGAAGAGGTCGTGGTGGTCGTGGTCGAGGTGGTGACGATGATGATGACACTGACGATGATGACTGGACTGGTGGGCCAAGGGTGCTAGAGTTTGGTGCTCAAGCAGTGACAGGTGGCCGAGTAACGAGGCAAAGGGTCCAAGTATGACTGGTACTGATTCGCGCTCTGTACATTGTAGGAAAGTTTATAGGTGACTGCCAGGAGACTTAGGTCGTTGCTTAGGGATCATATCATTACCAGTGGTAGTACTAGTAGTACATAGAAGCAGAAAGGGAAGGAAGATAGCTTTACCCGTTTAGGTGCCATTAATTTGGAGCACTCCTTTCTTGCTGTGCCCATTTTATTTTCTTTGTAATTTTGCCGGGCTTTGGCAAAACTCTAAACAGGTTGTGCTCCGCTCTCTGATTCAATGAAAAAAGATAGAAAGAAAGCAAAACTATTTTTGGCTCCCTTATTGAATACATTCATTTTTTACATTTCTATTAACTTGTAACAATGATCTTCAAAACGGACCTATGGAACTCAGAGGAGGCAGAAATTCTATCTTAGGTACTCCCTCTGTTTCAAAATATAAGATGTTTTAACTTTGTGAAAGGAGTGTATCTAGACCTTTTAGTGTATAGGTTTATCTAGGTTCGGAGTGAACCTACACATATATGCGTAAAAAAATATAGAAATTAGAAAACGTGTTGAAATTTTTTGAAATTTTTTGGGGTCAAAGATAATCATGTATTGTAGGTGTTAAAAACTTGGACCAAGAAATGACTCATATACAAAATCCGGAAAAAGTGAAATTTCGTGTATGTAATATTAATATAGTGTTGTTTTTGGAAAATCTTTCACCCAGGTTGCAATAAAAGTTGTTTGTTGGCAAAATCTTTTATACGGTACAATACTTGAAACCGAAAACCCAACTGAAAGTTCTAAATTTTTTAAACCTTTTTAAAATTACTAATTTTGTTTGCAATATAGGGTACGCGTACCTAGGTTCACCGCTATACTTTTGTCAAGATACACTCCTTTCATAAAGGTCAAACACTATATTTTGAAAAGGAAGGAGTAGATACTGCATCATAGCGTGAAAAAGTTTAGGATCAAAAAAACCTGTACTCCCTGATCTTAAAATAGATATTGTGAATTTTTATAAATTTAGATATATCTAGTATTAAATATGTTTAGATACATCTAAATTTGATAATTTTGTGACATCTATTTTAAGACGAGGGAGTTATATAATTTCCATTCAAATTCCACAAAGTAACTATAATAATACTAATACATGATAGAACGCATTGTAAAGATATGATATCTATGACAGTTCAAAAAAAAAAATGATATCTATGCATGCTACTAGTATATGATATTGCACATTGTGACCTGTCTTGCCACTCTTGATTCTCCATACTACCCGGCGGGCCGTTCTGTGTGGAGAACGAGAACTCGTTCGATGCCTCCTCTCGGCTATGAACGGAGGATTACTATCCTGCTCGACGTTGTCTTGGATAATAATATCACAATATGCCTATATATAGGGATGGAGAGATAAAGGATCCAACTATTGCGGTAACGAATCTGCAGAACATGAGACCTACTCGGATACAACTAAAATAGTCTGGAGCTTTTAGAAAGGGCAGCGCTATGCGTCCCCGGATCAAAATCCCCGATCCTCCGGGTTCACCGCGCGATCGTGTTCGTTCGTTGACTGGTGCACACAGGAAATTCTTCTCCCACGTGATGGATCCAGCGCCACAGACTAGAAAAAGAATATGCCCCCCCCGCTCGTTCTCCCCCAGGCTCGCCAGGAAATAACCACATGAAACTGGTGTCAAATATGCGGCAAACGTTCTGCAGCAAAAGCAGAAAGCACATACGCTAAAACGAGCTCCGACGAGACCACCGCTGCTTCTGCGCAACCACTTGATCCAAAACAAAAAAAGGTAGTAGCTAATTTCTCATTTTTGTGATGCAGAAGAACAATAGCAACTCTGGGCATCCATGGTAGCATGGCCACGCGCCGACGGTAGCAATGCCTCATGCCGACAGTAGCAACTCCGAGCGCCGACGGTAGCAACGCCTCGCGCCTACTATAGCAACTCCGGGCACCACCAGTAGCAACGCCTCGCGCCTACGATTGTAACTACCGGCGCCGACGAGAGCAACGCCTTGCACCGGCGGTAGCAACTCCGGCCGCCGGTGGTAGCAACACCTCGCGCTTACGGTAGCACCTCCCGGCGCCGTCGGTAGCAACGCCTCGCATCTTTGGTAGCAACTCTGGGCGCCGACGGAAGCACCGCCGTGTGCCGACGATAGCAACTCCAAACACGGGGCCCTAGCTTCACATCACCAGTGCCTTGGGTCCCGGAGCAACGCCGACCGCTCGCAGCACTGATCCTTGCCAGAGGTAGGAGAGATGGCACATGGGGCCGTGGGTGGGGATGGAGTAGAGGCCGTCGGGGGCGGGTGCCAGTTCGCAACACCACATGCATCTCACTCGAACCAGCTCACTGGGGTATGAGAGAGAGGGGACCTGGTGTTCTGGGTGCGGTGGCAGGGAGGACCGTAGGAGGAGCTGCGTTGTGGGAGAAAGTGGAGTTCACGAGGAAGACTAAGAGGAGACGAGAGGATAAGGTTAGTCCGAGGTCTCTCCATGGATGCGATGGGGAAAAAGGCAGGGATGGACACGCGTAGTACGTGAGCCTGGACACGCGTCGTTCGATCGACCCGAGGGACGCGTCGTGTGCGATCCCTTGGCTGTACCAAAGCGTTTTCCTTTTAGAAATGACACACTAAAATAAACGGAAAACAAATTTTCACTATACTAGACCCGCAAAAAAATAGAATGCTCGAAATCCGAAGGCATCCCCCCGGAGATACTATCTATTCAATACTTTTTTGCTGGGAGGTTCGTGGGGGTCACGCAGAGTTTCGATTTGGGAGTAAAATTACCGGTAGCCTGGTGTTATATCCCAGGTGAGATTCAAACAAGGGAACAACATGGGTGAGGATTTGGAGTAGCGGAGGATGAGCAAACAGACAAGGGGATGGGGAATTTTAGATTCTATTCAATTCTACGACAGTTTGTTCATACAGACCCTGGGCTTATAACAATGCCCAACTACTCTACCAGCTCACGACAGCTTCACGCACAACATGCTCACACTCACGGGTTTACGCCTTTTCCTTAGTTTCCGTCTTCAGTAGCCGACGGCGACCCCTTTTCAATTGAGTGTCCGTTAGGTGGTCTCCTAGGTACATCGTCAGGCTTGACATTGCCGCCTTCTTGAGAACCAGCTTGCCCCTAAGCTGGTGCTTGAGGGTAACGCTTCTTGAGCACCTTTGCGTTCTCCTAGGTGGCCATGTAATGTGGAAGTGAAGCCCACTTCACCAACACCTGTAGCAGAGCACTATTGCCTCTTTTCGCCAAGCGTCGATCAATGACTTCTTCCGGTTGCACTGCTTGAACATCCAACTCCAAACAAGTTGGCATTTCAGCATACACTGGTGTGTGATCCGGGATGTGTTCCTTCAATTGGGACACATGGAAGACAAGATGCACCTGACTATTTTTGGGAAGTTGTAGTTTGTAGGCAATATGTATGATCTTCCCCGGGATGGATTAAGGCCCAAAGAACTTTATGGCAAGTTTTGGAAAGGGACGGTTGGCTGCTAACCTCTAAGCATAAGGTTGGAGCATCAAATATACTATCTCACCAACCTGGAATTCTCCAGGAGAGCGTTTCATGCCAGCATACTATTTCATACGCGTACAAGTGCTTGCAAGTGCTGATTCAGCCACTGTCTATACTGTTCCCGTTCAGACAATAGGGTAGAAGCATCTATAGACAATGTCTCAGCTTCAGGAGGTTACATCAACACATTTGGCTCTGTGTCATACAAAGCCTTGAATGGTGTTGATCCCAATGCTGTGTGATAGGAGGTGTTATACCATAGCTCGGCTAAAGGAAACCAGGATGTCCACTTAGTTGGAGTATCACTGACAACACACTTGAGGTACATTTCTGGGCACTGATTCACTCTTTCTGTTTGCCCATCGCTTTGTGGATGATATGCTGTAGTGAGATTCAGTTGAGTATCACTCCTTTTGAACAGTTCCTTCCAAAAAATCACTAGTGAAAATCTTATCCCTATCAGACACAATGGATTTGGAAAAACTATGTAGCTTGACCACATTTTCCATGAAGGCATAAGCTACTGAAGCTGCTGCGTAAGGATGTTTGAGTGGAATAAAATGAGCATATTTGGTGTACCTTTCCACCACCACTAATATGCAAGAGTAACCTTGTGATTTAGGTAATCCTTTAATAAAATCCATTGAACTATCCTTCCAAGCTTCTTCTGGTGGTTTCAATGGTTACAGAAGGCCATGGTTTTTGCATGTCTCATGTTTAGCTTGTTGGCAAACATCACATTGTTTAACCACATTCTCCACATCTTGCTTCAGACCCTTCCAGTGAAATAACTTATGCACTCTTTTATAAGTTGCTTGCATTCCTGAGTGGCCTCCAATTGGAGAGGCATGAAGGGCCATAATGATCTGGGTCTACATCCCAACATTAGATCCCATATAAATTTTGTCATGTTGTCGAATAAACCCATTGACCAATGCATAACCTTGCTCATTAGTACCCACTACTGCTAGTTCTTGTAGAAGTTGTTGAGAAACATAATCCACAACATAAGAGTTAATCACCTCCTGAATCCATACTGGTTTGGCCACAAAGACAGACTGTATAGCAAAGAAATGTCTAACCCTGGACAGAGCACCAACTCTCTTGTTGTCTTCTCCTTTTTTGTACTGGAACTTGTATTGTAGTCCAATCAATTTTGTCATTGCCTTCTTTTGAAGTTCAGAAGCCAGACTCTGATCTTCCAAGTGGTACAAACTTTTGTGATTTATTTTTATAATAAATGGACCTCTCATCAGGTACTATCTCCACTTATCCATGGCCATAAGAATGGCTAAAAATTCCTTCTCATATATGTTCAACTGTTGATTCAAAGGGCTGAGTGATTTATTGTAATAAGCTACTAGATGCCCTTCTTGCAATAATACAACTCCAACACCAGTGCCACAAGCATGAGTCTCAATGATAAATGATTTAGAGAAGTCAGGAAGAGCCAACACTGGAGTAGTACGCATAGCTTCCTTTAACTTTTCAAAAGATTGTTGTGTGTTACTTGTCCACACAAACTTGGAATGTTTCTTCAAAAGGGATGTTAGTGGTTTGGCCAGAATACCATAACCTAATACAAACTTTCTGTAATAGCCAGTCAATCCCAAGAATCCCCTTAACTCAATTGTGTTAGCAGGATGAGGCCAATTCAACATTACTGATGTTTTTGCTGGATCAGTAGCTAATCCCTTTTCATTTATGATATGTCCTAGGTACTCCAACCGAGAAACCCCAAATGTACACTTACTCATCTTAGCAAATAACCGATGCTCTTGTAATAATTTGAATACCACTTCCAAATGATGCAAATGAGCTACCTAGGATTGACTGTAAACCAGACTATCATCCATGAAGATAATCACAAATTTTCTGAGGTGGGCAGCAAATACATTGTTCATCAAGAACTGAAATGTAGCAGGTGTTGAAAGGATACATATGCCGCCTAGAAGGGGGGGGGTGAATAGGCGATTAAAAACTTTTCCGAGAGAGGCTCAACAAAGGCGGAATTAAACTAGCGTTTACTTTGTTAAGCACAAAAACCTAGAACAACTAGGGTTCACCTATTTGCACCAACAACTTATGCTAAATAAGACAAGCAACTATGAGATAGCAAGATATAAACTTCAAGCATGAAGGCTATCACAAAGTAAGGTGCATAAGTAAGAGCTCGGGTATAGAGATAACCAAGGCACGCGGAGACGACGATGTTTTACCGAGTTCCTCCCAACATGGAGTACGTCTTGTTTGGAGAGGGGGTGGTATCAAACCACCAACGCTACAACAGGCCTCCCTTGTTCTCCTGTGAATCTCACCCCAACAGGTTCGATCCACACTTCCACTATCGGTGCACTTGTCGGTGGCAATCCGAAACCTCTCACAAGGTTGGGGCACTTCTCTACAACTCAATTGGAGGCTCCCAACAAACAAGCTTGGGAAAAGCTCCACAACTTAATTGGAGGCCCCAAGTAATCCACAAACCTGCAAAACCACCAAACCGTCTAGGGTTCCAATGAACCCAAGAGTAAAAAGCTTCTCAACTTTTCACCCAATCGAATCCTCACCGAGAACTCAAACCGATGCACCAAATGCAATGGCAAGAACACAAGAAGTGCTCAAATCCTTCTCTCCCGAATTCCACCAAAGTTACAAAAGCTTAGGGGGAATAAGAGAGGAAGAACAATTGAGGAAATCCATAAAAGACTCCAAGATCTAGATCCCAAGATGTTCCTCTCACTTAGAGGAGAGATTGATTGGTGGGTTGTAGATCTAGATCACCTCTTTCAAATCCCTCAAGAATATGCAAGAATCATAGGAGGGATTGAGAGATAACAATCTTAAGAAGGTCAGCAATGGAGGGGAAAACTTGCAAGAAAGGTTCTGTGAACATTGGGGAAGAAGGGCCCCTTATATAGGTCCTCCAAAATCCAACCGTTACAGCCCTGAAGCGCGCGAGCCGGACATTCCGACCTATTCACTCCGGACATTCCGGCCAAGGCAAAACTGGCAGAAACAGCAATACAAAAACAACCATAACTTTTGCATCCGGACTCCGATTTTGATGATCTTGGGCTTGTTTTAAAGAGGACAAAAAACTCTACAAGATCATGCAGGGAACCATCATAGTCCAACAAGGGAGGATATAACCAAATTACGAAAGGTTTGACCTCTCTCAAAAAGACGAACCGGTAAAACCTCCAACATCGAAAACACAATAGAGAATGCATATGAAATCCGTTTTCGATGAACTTGGGCTTGTCATGAAGATTAACACAAGCTCTAAATCCTCTCATGGATAAGAACCAAAAAATGGAAGGTTTTACCAATCTCTAAAAGACAAACCGGTAAAACCTCCAATATCGAACACGCATTAGAGAATGTATATGAAATCTGTTTTCGATGAACTAGAGCTTGTTATGAATATTACAACAAGCTCAAGAACCTCACATGGATAAGATTCAAATAACAACCAAGAAATATGATGCCAAGTATGCAAAGGTTTGAGCTCTCACGAAGGATATGATCAAGTTACTCACTCGAGAGCCCCTCTTAATAGTACGGATATCTATCCTATAAACCGGTCTCCCTAACTAACACCATGAGACCGGTAAGAAAGAAACCCTATCAAGAACATACCTTTGCCTTGATCATGTTCCACTTGAGCTTGACGATAGCGATCTTGTCCACCTCAAGATGGAACACCTTTCTTGATTGCACTAGCTTGGCGAAGACTTGCAAATTTCTCTCCCATACTCCACTATGGTAGAGCTTCTATCTTGGGCATATCATCTTACCATATCCATGATAACCATAGGATGGCAAGCTTCAAGCAAATGATCTCTTCGAGATGGCTCATCTTGTACTTGCACATCATTTCTTATTTCTTCATTATGTTGGTGTCTTGAAGGTACATAAGAGATATCACTCCAACTTTAGTCTTCAAGGCACACTTGCTATAGGCTCAACTCTCACTTGACCAATCTCCAGATCACTCATTGAAACCTTGGTTAACACTTAATCTTCTTCACTTTCTTATTCTCCCAACCTTGAAGCCAACATATGGTTCACGCATTGTATATGGACAAATCCTACAGGTAAAACTCAATGCAAACATAAGTCCATAAAGATTGTCATTAATTACCAAAACCACACATGAGGGCACACATGCACTTTAAATCTCCCCCATTTTGGTAATTGATGACAATCTCTTTAAGAGGGTTTATATAAGGAATTAACCAAAAAAAAACGTTGTGCTAACATCAAATAAAACACAAGTATGTGATGTTAGTACAACCACAATATAGAGCAAACTCCCCCACAATCTATGCACATGTGGATGAACTTGAATTTCATTGCATATATTGCCAACCATTACCGGTGGTGGAGTTTTCTCTATATATTCAAGATGCCATGCAACACACTAAGATGCAAAGCACATGAGGCAAGTGTTTAAGTACAAAACTCACAACACATAATAAAATACCCTAAAACCCTCTAAAACTTCTTCCGCATTGGCATCGATTGCCGAAATGGGTGAAAAACTTTAGAAGGCCAATTTAGTGAGAGTTCCTCCATATGGTGTGCATTTCTCATAATATGAGTGGAATCAAATACACGTATCCAATGACGAATACCATGAGGAAATCAAACTAAACTGAGGATCCAAAGATTACAAAGAAATAAAATGGTAAAGAAGCATCAATGAATGAAGCAAGCAATCAAAAGATCGAAAGAATCACTTCACAAAAGGAAGATACCAAATGAAAGGTAGATATTATGATAAGATTGAAAAGAGAGTGACCTAAATAATATGAGGAGACTCCCCAAGGTTTGTGCACAAATTATAATTTTGCATTTGAATATAATATGCACAAACATGGCATCCTCATTCCCTCTATATCATTTAAACCACGAGCATGAGCAAGAGAGAAGATATTATGATGAGAGCAAATGAGTGTTTAGATGAAAATAGGAAGCTCCCCAAGGTTCATGCACAACAAAGTGCACAATTATGGAATCCTAACTTTCCTTAATCAAACAAAACACCAAACAAAAACAAGAAGGCAAATGTGTGTTCTTAGGTAAATTAGGAAAGCTCCCCAAGGTTTATGCACCAAATATAATAATTGCTTTGAATGCAAAGTGCATAAACATGGTATCCTTGCTCCCCCAAACTTACATAACAACACAAAGGCATGAGAGATCAACTTTCTTAACACCAATGAGTGCCAAAAGATGCAAATGAAAAGGTCAATCACTCAAAGCAAAACTTTTGGAGCCACCAAAGAATAAAAAGGAGCACAAGGTGTAGACTCCAAAGCAAAAGGATATCAACTAGAGATCTAGCCATAATTATGTGTATAAGTTTCTAGGTAGACAACAATCACCAAGATATACATCCACAAAGAAACATGTACACACAAAATGGATACTCAAGAATGAACAAGATATCCAAAAGAAAGTCATAGATAATGCCAGTAAGATTTTTGCTAGGAAGCAGGGCCAAAGGCTCAAATTTATCTTATTGAGCATCAATGACCTTCAAACACCAACGAATACATCACAACTATCACAAGGGAACAAGAGATAGTTGGAATGCATTGGAAAAAGCAACAAGTATCATGAAAAACAAATAAACCTTGCAAATTCATCCATATTGCACATGAGAGAAATTGAGGAAATGATTGGCAATAGAATTGCTAGATTGGCATATGTAGGATTGGTGAATCATAAACATGAATTTTATATACTCCCCAAAATATGCATTCATCTCAACTTACTCATATAACAATAAGGATGATACAATAAAATCTTGCAAGAACCACAATAAAAGCAACTGAAGGAAATCATGCCATGATGCAACCACAAAGGTTGGATGCTAGAAAAGTATGCATTAGAGGGATACTTGTTACCGAGATACCATTGGTAGGATGAATTAGATATGAGTTTGTTGATCATCCTAGCTTGACTCCAATTATCATTTAGTCCCAACATCTTCTTATTATTGAAAAGCATCCAATGAATCTCCAATGTACCTATAACACATTCAAGTACACAATGGTCCCAAAACTCATTGGGTCCAAAGTAGTTAGATAAACTACAATACATAAGAGAGACTCCACATAAATATGTGCGTATTGATAGGAAATTGAATTTCATGCACATCTTAGCCGATAGGATTTGGTGGAGAATCCCCTATATAATGGATCAAGAAAGAAAGCATGCCATAATATAGAACATGTAGTAAATATGCATGCACAAGATTTCAAGAAACAAAAAGGAGATACAATTTGAACAAAAACACCAAGTAAACCAAGAAGTCGCACACACGAGTGTGACACGACAAAAGGGTGTCCCAATTGTATCAAAGAGCCAAATAAACACATGAAAGGACACAAATTCAACAAATGAACAAGGCAACAACCAAAGAGCAAAAGATAGACAAAAACACCAATGCTCAAGGATTTATCTCATCCTAAGGGATCAAACAAGTAACAAGGAATGAGGCAAAACCAACTCCCAAAAAGCAAGGTTCCAACACACAAACCAAACTCTCTACACTTTTCATGATGGCACAAAGTACCAAAAGAAAATATCAAACTTCCAAGCACATAAAACATGATATGGAACAAAACAAGAAGTATAAATATGAGTGTTCTAAATAATATAGGAGAGCCCCCATGTATAGTGCATTATGTTAGATTTTTCTTTTGAATGCAAAATGCACACAAATGGGATCATCACTAGTACCTACATTAAATAAAACACACGAGGATACAAAAAATAAGAAGATCCACAAGATGCAAGGAAAGCGTGGGAGACAACACAAAACATTTTGTTGGCAAGAGGTAGAACAAAATTTAAGCAAAGGCCAAAATGAATATGATCAATAAATTCTACCATATATGGAGTACCACTTGTCCAATGACAAGAATTACGGGGAAACATTTCCCAAGGTAGTTTTCAAGGATATCATGATCATATTCACAACAATAAGCATATGATGAAATATAAAAATTAAGCTTGATGCTTAGATAGAGATTCTTGATAGCTCCAAATAGTCACACAATCATAAAAGATTAAAGTAACTTGAAGCAAATGGTTTCCATGGAGGATATGGAGGTCCAAATATGGGGAAACACATACCAAGAAAACTCTCACAAACAAGATCCAAAAGATGAGCAATAAAATGAATCCAAGGGAATTGGAACTTGTTTGAGCTTACTGTGCCACTTAGGAGCTAGATAATTATCAATATCAATTCTAAGTGACACTACCTCAAATGTACACATTTTCTAGGTTTGTAATATGCACAAAGCGTATGACTCCCCCATAATGTGATAAACCAAGAATACTCAATAAGAGGTAAAAACATCCAAATATAGATGATTAATGTACATTATGGAACTTGAATTTCTCATGAGAAAGACATACCACATAGAGACTAGATAAACTTGCAATATACATACTAAGTGGTATTCCTCATGTACACATATATTAGGATTGTGGAATGCCCAAGCATAACACTCCACCAAAATGGGACAGTCCATTAATCTCTCACAAGAGCCAAGAAAGATACCAAATAAATTCAACAAAGGCTCCAACCCAAGAGACACAAATACATGGTGTGACAACCAACATACACAAGTATAATTGATAATTCAATATAAGTACGAGGGAAGCACAACATGTACAAACACATACAAAGGTACAAAACCAACATATGCACAAGGGAGCAAATAACTTTCAATGTAAATGAGTTAAGCACATGTTACCGCAAGGAGGAACATTGGATATATGATAGAAGCATGATAATCTAAATGTCTTGACTTGACAAGAATAAATGATGAAGATCCCTCAATTCTTCATAATGTAACGAAGCCTCCAATGCCCTCCAAACACACCTATTGATCAAGTTTTGGCTTGTTGGTCCCCAACCAAGTTGGGTCCTAAGAAGTTAGTCACAATAGGCTTGGCAACCCAAATGGTTCTTTTATTCAACCCACATTGAGCACCAACAAATGTGGCAAACACATTACCAACCTCATCAGTATAAAGAGAATAAGCATCATAAATCATTATAGGGTTGGATGAGGAGATACCAATGGTGCATGAGGAAGAAATGTGCCCTTTCTAGCGGCAAATGTAGCAAGTTCTTCTCTTACCATATTTCTTGTTGGGTGAAGCAACAACTTGAGGAAGACCTTGAGTCTTCTTGGGAGGAGGACCATTTCTAACAAGAGGTTGAGCTTGAGGCCGCTTCCCTTGTTGCTTCTTGCCAAGGGGCTTCTTCTTCAATGGGAAATACTTAACATGATGCCCTTCTTCCTTGCACTTGAAGCAAACAATGTTGGCCGGATTCTTGATTTGATCTAGGACCTTTTTCTTATTGCCCTTGTGCTTCAACTTGATACTGGGCTTGTTCTTGATATTGGAGTTGAATCCAAGTCCACCCTTGTCATTGGGGGATTTTTTCACACTCAAGATGTTGTTGAGTGTGGCCTTGCCTTTATCACCCTTTTTCAAGTCATTCTTCAAAGAAGTGACATGAGCCTTGAGCTCTTTAATTTCCTCTACATGGTTACTGTGAACAACAATACTAGAGGAAGTGGATGCTATATTGTTAGAGCAACAAGGCACGGAATGTAATTCATCACAAGATGTAGCAATGGCATGAGTGGATGAATTACAAGGACTAGCACATGGCAATATGACATTTGGAGTAGAATTAGTGCTAATGTCCACATGAGGCTCATTAGATGTTACCTTTGACATAATAGCCTCATGAGCTAATTTTATCCTATCATGGAAGGCTAGAAGATCCTCATGTGAGCTTGATAGCTTATCATGACTTTCTTCCAAGAGCTCATACTTGCTAGTTAGCAAAGCAAGTTGAGTCTTTAGCTCGACATTCTCCTTCAAAATAGATGCTTCACAAGAAATAGAGTTAGTAGCACAAGCATCATAATTAATTGCAAGAGGTGAGGGCAACTTTGAAGGCTCTTTTGAGTAAGAGGCTTTAAGTTGCTCATGTGACTCGGTGAGTTTGATGAGCTCGCCCTTGATGACCCTAGAGCCATTTTTGAGGTGCTCAAAATCCTCAAGGAGTTTAGCATAAGAAACTTGAAGCCCATCATTTTTTACTTCTTAGATAACTAGCCACCTCAAGATCTCTATCATGAGATTCCTTTACTCTAGACAACTCTAGAGCAAAAGTCTCCTCAAGATATTCCTTAGTGGTTTGTTCCTCTTCAAGAGCTTCATTTAGATGTGCAATTTGATTAGCATACTCACGCTCAAAGCTATTCATTTTATCAATGGTGTTCTCATGCTCCTCAATTTTTGCTTCTAACTTATCAATATGTTCTTTGATCTTAATAGCAAAGTCCAATATTTCAACGAAGTTAGAGCAAGCAACATTATTCTTAACAAGAGCATGATAAACCATCTCACCCTTTTCATATAAATCATCAACATTAATCTCTTTTTCCTTATTATACTCATCCTCATCATCACAAGAGGTATTGGGTTCCAAAGTAGGAGTTACCTTTGAATCCCTAGCCATAAGGCATAGGTGGGTACCAAGAGATGATGATGATGAATTATTTGAAGCTTCATTCAAGATCTTGTCTTGGAAAATAGAATCTTTGTTTTCCTCTACATGGTTAGCAACACAAGAACTAGAGGAAGTAGAAGTATTTTTATCATGGCAACAAGAAAACACAAGAATATCATCATAAGATTTATTCAATCCATTTCTACATGATATGCAAGGATTACCAACACAAGCATATAAGGAGTTTTGGGTTCTACAAGTGTTGGGGTACAACGATAGACCATTGCAACTAGATAGAAATGAAGGATGGCAAATAGTAAGCTCACTATCCACATTGCAATTTCTATCACCACTCACCATATCATTACCTTGTGAAAAATCACATGTTGGTGAAGTGGTAGAAGATGAGAACACATCGACCGGAAGTGGAAGCAACACAATCATCCTCAAGAATATTTGACACATCATATTTATCTTGAAGTTTTGTCCATAACTCATGAGCGCTCCAAAAAGGAATGATTGAAGATGTAACTACATAGCTCAAAGCATTAACAAGCACATTAGAAGCTTGAGCATCAAGATATAAGTTTTTCTCATCCTCACAAGATAGATTTTTGAAATCCATAGGAGGAGAAAAACGTATATCTACAATATGCTCCAAATTTGGGTCCATGTCCTGAAAATGAATAAGCATACGAGTTTTCCATATATCATAATTTGTGCCATCGAATGTGAACATTTCATTGTGCACTAATCCCCTAGCTGACATCTTTACTCTCAAGGCGGCGAAGCCTAAAATAAGAGACTGTGCTCTGATACCAATTGAAAGGATACAAATGCCGCCTAGAGGGGGGGGGGGTGAATAGGCGATTAAAAACTTTTCCGAGAGAGGCTCAACAAATGCGGAATTAAACTAGAGTTTACTTTGTTAAGAACAAAAACCTAGAACAATTAGGGTTCACCTATTTGCACTAACAACTTATGCTAAACAAGACAAGCAACTATGAGATAGCAAGATATAAACTTCAAGCACGAAGGCTATCACAAAGTAAGGTGCATAAGTAAGAGCTCGGGTATAGAGATAACCGAGGCATGCGGAGACGACGACGTTTTACCGAGTTCCTCCCAACATGGAGTACGTCTCGTTTGGAGAGGGGGTGGTATCAAACCACCAACGCCACAACAGACCCCCTTCTTCTCCTGTGAATCTCACCCCAACGGGATTGATCCACACTTCCACTATTGGTGCACTTGTCGGTGGCAATCCGGAACCTCTCACAAGGTTGGGGCACTTCTCCACAACTCAATTGGAGGCTCCCAATAAACAAGCTTGGGAAAAGATCCACAACTTAATTGGAGGCCCCAAGTAATCCACAAACCTGCAAAACCACCAAACCGTCTAAGGTTCCAATGAACCCAAGAGTAAAAAGCTTCTCAATTTTTCACCCAATCGAATCCTCACCGAGAACTCAAATCGATGCACCAAATTCAATGGCAAGAACACAAGAATTGCTCAAATCCTTCTCTCCCAAATTCTACCAAAGCTACAAAAGCTTATGGGGGAATAAGAGAGGAAGAACAATGGAGGAAATCCACAAAATACTCCAAGATCTAGATCCCAAGATATTCCCCTCACTTAGAGGAGAGATTGATTGGTGGGGTTGTAGATCTAGATCACTTCTATCAAATCCCTCAAGAATATGCAAGAATCATAGGAGGGATTGAGAGATAGCAAGCTCAAGAAGGCCAGCAATGCAGGAGAAAACTTGCAAGAAAGGTTCTGTGAACATTGGGGAAGAAGGGCCCCTTATATAGGTCCTCCAAAATCCAACCGTTAAAGCCCTAGAGCACGCGGGCCGGACATTCCAGCCTATTTACTCCGGACATTCCGGCCAAGGCAAAACTGACAGAAACAACAATACAAAAACAACCATAACTTTTGCATCCGGACTCCGATTTTGATGATCTTGGGCTTGTTTTAAAGAGGACAACAAACTCTACAATATCATGCAGGGAACCATCATAGTACAACAAGGGAGGATAGAACCAAATGACGAAAGGTTTGACCTCTCTCAAAAAGACGAACAGGTAAAACCTCCAACATCGAAAACACAATAGAGAAAGCATATGAAATCCGTTTTCGATGAACTTGGGCTTGTCATGAAGATTAACACAAGCTCTAAATCCTCTCATGGATAAGAACCAAATAATGAAAGGTTTTACCAATCTCTAAAAGACAAACCGGTAAAACCTCCAATATCGAAAACGCAATAGAGAATGTATATGAAATCCGTTTTCGATGAACTAGAGCTTGTTATGAATATTACAACAAGCTCAAGAACCTCACATGGATAAGATCCAAATAACAACCAAGAAATATGATGCCAAGTATGCAAAGGTTTGAGCTCTCACGAAGGATATGATCAAGTTACTCACTCGAGAGCGCCTCTTGATAGTACGGCTATCTATCCTATAAACCGGTCTCCCCAAATAACACCATGAGACCGGTAAGAAAGAAACCCTATCAAGAACATACCTTTGCTTTGAGCATGTTCCACTTGAGCTTGACGATAGCGATCTTGTCCACCTCAAGATGGAACACCTTTCTTGATTACACTAGCTTGGTGAAGACTTGCAAATTGCTCTCCCATACTCCACTATGGTAGATCTTCTCTCTTGGGCAAATCATATTCCCATATCCATGATGACCATAGGATGGCAAGCTTCAAGAAAATGATCTCTTCGACATGGCTCATCTTGTACTTGCACATCATTTCTTCTTTCTTCATTATGTTGGTGTCTTGAAGGTACATAAGAGATATCACTCCAACTTTAGTCTTCAAGACACACTTGCTATAGGCTCAACTCTCACTTGACCAATCTCCGGATCACTCATTGAAGCCTTGGTCAATGCTTAATCTTCTTCACTTTCTTCTTCGCCCAACCTTGAAGCCAACATATGGTTCAAGCATTGCATATGGGCAAATCCTATAGGTAAAACTCAATGCAAACATAAGTCCATAAAGATTGTCATTAATTACCAAAACCACACATGGGGGCACACATGCACTTTCAGGTGTATTGGTGATACCAAAGGGCATCAGTATGAATTTAAAATGACCATGCGAGTCTTAAAGGTAGTTTTATGTTCATCCTCAGGTACCATCCCGATCTGATGACATCCACTCCTTAAATCCAATTTTGAAAAATATTTAGCTCCTCCTAGCTCATCTAGTAATTCATCAAATATTGGTAAGGGAAACTTGTTTTTAGCAATTACTAGATTCAATCTTCTATAATCAACACGGAATCTCCAAGTTTTGTCTTTCTTCTTGACCAAAATGTACAAGAGAAGCAAATGGACTGATTCTAGGAGTTACCAACCCACTTGCACTCATTTTAGCCACCTGTTTCTCAATCTCATGCTTTGAAAAGGAGAGTATATTTAAGGTCTTGAATTAACTGGTGTTGTGCCAGGCCAACAATGTAATGGCATGCTCATGATTTTTTTAAAATTCATTTGAATGTACGCAAGTAGTAAAATAAGGGAGAACCACCAAGATATTTGCAAGATTCAACTTCTTGATATGAATGCTATTGCCACCAAATTTGGGCCTTATGAATGAAAACAATCAAGAAAATCTAAATATAATTTGAAGTAGTGCCTTTCATTTGCATGGTGTCTTACCATTGCACTAGCTAGTTTCCATGAAAACATTTAAACTGAAAATTTGACAATTTTGAAAAAACTTGTTTCACAATATTATGTACCATGTATGAACATTCATGCATTTCAAACTAGATGACCTATTTCAAGGCCATATGTTTACCATACTTTATGATAATGAACCATATTTGGTATATTGGCATTTAAACATTGTTTATAGAAAGAGCTTCCATATTTGAAGTTATTTTAAATTTTGTAATTTACAAGAATGGATTTTTTCATGAGTCAACCACAAATATTATGGCTCGAAAGCATACCGTCCAATTTCACACAAAGTATAACCTATTTGATTGATAATTCTCAATTTTATGGCTATATTTGTGTAATAGAATGACTTTATGGCTACTTAATGATAGTATCTTAGATTTTGGTGTGCAAGTGCATGATACCTACTTGCTCATGTTTTTTTAAATCATTTGAAGGTACCCAAGTAGTAAAACAACCACTAAGAGTTCTGCAAGATTCAACTTCTTGATATGAATGTGCTAATGCCACCAAATTCAGGCCTTATGAATGAAAACAATCAACAAAGTGAAATATAATTTGAAGTAATGCCTTTCTTTTGCATGGTGTCTTACTATTGCACTAGCTAGTTTCCATGAGAACATTTAAACTTAAAATTTGACAAATTTGAAAAAACTTGTCAGATAATATGGTATACCATGTATATGCATGGATTTCAGACCATATGACCAAGTTCATGGCAATATCTTTGTCATAGTTTATAAGAACCTTTCCATATTTAATAGATTGGTGCATATTTGCATTTAAAATATTGTTTACAAAGGAAGCTTCCAAATTTGAAGTTGTTTTCAATTTTCCAAGTGACAACAATACAATGGCTTTTGTCGTGAAGCAACTACAAAAATATGGTCTTCCTCGAGAAGATTGAATTGACAACACTTCAATGTTCCTTCACTTTCCATGAAGCCTACAAAGCTCACAACAAAAGTGAAGCAACACTCAAAGAGTAGAAAATTCATGAAGATTATAGCATGAGTCCTCAAGTAGAAGGAATTCACCTTATGGTGTAGAGATAGCTAGATGAAGGGCAGCCATAGGTAACTCTCTTTGGTTCGTCGTGTCAACTCATGGTTGGTAGAGGTTGACATGTATGCAATGGTACCTTCACACAACAAAGACCAAGCAAAATATTTTCGTGCGTGATAGAGGAGCATGTCATATGTGGCATGTCCATTCTTGTTCATAACACTAATAGCACAATACAAGTATAGCAAATGGAATGCATAAGAAAGGTCAATGTGCATGGAAATCGTTTAAACATCATCCAAATGTGGGAACTCAAAAACTCCATATAATGTCTTAGTGTGGCACTCAAAGCAATTGACTAACATATTGATCAACATATTTGATGCAAGGATAGGATAATTTGTCAAAAACACATGAGGAAGATTATCGAAAACAACATCATTATGTGTGCAAACAAACCATTGGAAAGAGAAATTGTTCAATATGTTGGATGCCACACAAAAATCATCAAAAGCAAGGATCATGGTCATATGAGTATCACAAGCGGAAGCAAAAACAACATGCTTGCAAACAAACCATATGAACTAGCAAATTTTCCTTATGTTTGTTGCAACAACAATACGAGATACTTGGAAGCTCTCATGACAATACATGCTCATAATGGCATTATGGTTGCACACAAAACATTAGAATGAGAAATTGTTCAACATTTTTGTTGCAACACACAAAGCACCAATATCCAATAGCAACGAAACACGATTGCCACAAGGTGAAATAATACCATCAACATTCTTGCAAGCAAACCATAGGAATTATAAATCTCTCAACATGAAATATGCAAAACATGCAAAAGGTATCAGAGTTGGGTTAGATCTTTAACTCACATGTGGGATGCTCTCAAGATCTCTTTTGTCAACTCGTGCTCAACCAAGGTTGACATTATAGTGCGGGTACATACACACATCGTCCATCATGACGTATCTCTTCTTATACACATCACCATTAGTATCAATCAAGTGTAAAATAGATGCATGGTGATTATGCAAGTGGGGAACATGCTTATCACGGCATTTACCAAAATCTCCAAAATTTGAGAAAGCTATGGGGGAAATCTCAATATACACCATATGATAATTATTTTTGCAAGCAAAACAAGTGAAAGAGAAATTATTCTTTGTATTGTAAGCAACATGAGAAATTGCAAAACATCCATGACAAAGCATGGTCCTAGGGATACCATTTGTATCTTCATTGCAAGCAAAACATTGGAAAGAGAAATTGTTCAACAAAGTGCAAGAAATAATAACATCCACGTAATGTTTAGAGCATATCATGTCTATAGCAATATCATGACAATAAAAGGATTCCACATGGTCATTATGATGCATAAAAAATCAACACACGGGAAAAAGAGTGGAACATATGTCATGTCACAAGTATCATCCATATCATGCAAATCATCACAAATCTTCATGTCCACTAGTGGGATCCCTTATTTTTACCTTGTTCATACCTCTCATATGAAGTGGGTGTTGAGGTAGTAGTGGCCTCCATGTGGGAGACTTCATCTTCTTGATGTATCCATGGCGTAGCATCATCTTCATGCACCATGTCCATCTTATCGGTGGGAGGTGACTTCATCTCGAGGCTTGTCGCTTCTTGATCCATGGAACCTAGCACATGATGAGGAAACACACCGGAGGTAGAGTGACGAGGGGTAACCTCAGCAGTGCCCATGATTATGGACTTAGGGTTTTATGGAAAATAGAATGCTGGGGATTTTATTGGTTGATCAGGCAAACAAGGGAGTCGAATTCGTCTAATTGCTCATGATAATATGGTTATAGTTCGCTCAAGGATTTCAGTACCTCCCTGTTTGCTCCTCCCAACGTTTATATAATAGGTTGGGTCCCAAGGCCGTATAGGTATAGGTTATAAGTTACATTTACAACACTAATACAATGTCGGTTCCTATTTCTTTCCTTGATCACCAAGATGCGCTTTCTATCCGTCGGATATTTCCTGGACCTTCCTTTACTCCTTATGGGCTTCATGGGCCACGAGCCTTTATGCATCTAGGGTAACTAATCGTAGGAACCCGATTAATCATACCCATGTCAGTATCCCCCGAGATTCCATCCTAATCGCAGATTCGGCTTGAATCTCAAAGACAATTTCTGCCATTTTAGCCAAAGATTTTCATAACAAATGAGTTTATTTTTCTTAATTTAATTGTCGTAGGGATTTGGTATAATGGGTCTGATGCATCCGACAGGTCTGAACTCAGTATTTTCTGGCGTAATTCAGTTCGAGTCGTTGAGGTCTTATCGAATACTGAATTCTAGTACTATTATTTTGGGTACCAAATGCGTCCATCAGGATTTTTCATCGTATCTTGGATACAGATAATTTTCTGGCAGAGCGCATTCTTGTGCGGTTACCAGGCCACACATGACGGATCCTAGGGGTCTTACCTTCATGTTAAGAACACGACATTCAGATGTATTTTCGCGATGGACGCAGTCTGAGGATTTATTTGAATTTTTATCGACTGCCTTGTTTGGCTGTTGGAATAGTTGAAGTTGTCAGTTTTATCGGGTAGCACATAGGCGCTCCTGATGGGAGTAACCGTCTGAGGATACAAAGATGTAATACTCATAGGTTCATATGTTTTTTGACTCCGTTGGAGCTTTTGTTTTATCAGGTGAGTTTTCAACGCACGAGGATAATATTTCTTCAGGTCCTGCTGGACTGTGTTTATAGAATTGTTTCTATCGGGTGCACAATAGCGCTCCCGATGGGAGTAGACCCCGAGGCTATGTTCGGATGCTTGCATCGGGACATAGACTCAAAGTTTTAGGTCCAAACTCCTTCTTATTGTCTGCCACTTTAATACCTTTTCTTTTAATATCGAAGATGAAGGTACATATTTTGGTGCAGTCGCCTGGCCATTAGCATTATTGGAAGTAAAGCACAAAGTCTCATGGATAAAAAGCCTGGTTGTAGGCCTTATTCAATGTAAATTGCAGAAAGTAAAATTCTAAGCATAGAAACGTCACAGCTGCGTAATGTTCCATGGGTTGGAGTACTTGACTCTTGTTTTCTTATTTTGAAGCTGATATGCTCCACCAGGGATTACTTCTGTGACAATATAAGGCCCTTCCCATGGCGATTCCAGCTTTCTATGACCATCTTGTTTGAGGTGAAGGACTAGATCCCCTACGACAAAGGACCTGGGACGCAGTCGACGACTGTGGTAGTTGCGTAGATTCTGCTGATATATGGTCGCACTTTGTAGTGCAACATATCGAGCTTCATCGAGTGCATCGACATCATATTCAAGTGATCCTATGGATGCTTCTTTGTCATACTCAGTGACCCTAGGAGACTCATGAGCTACTTCGACTGGAAGGACGGCTTCCGCATCGTGGACCAAAAGGAAAGGTGTTTCTTGCGTTGCATTATTTGGGGTGGTATGTAGGCTCCATAGGATGGAGAGTACCTCGTCTTCCCAAGCCCCTTTAGCTCTATCAAGTGGTGTCAGTAATATTTTCTTGACCCACTTTGCTTTTTTGTTTTCTTTGATGAATTTGGCGTTTATGAGGCGATGGAGTTCTTTTCCAATGGCCTTACGTTTGGGCTCTGCAAAATGGCGAAGTGATTGCTTTACCGGCTTGGCATAGGGATTTAGGTTGAGTGCATGCTCAGCAAGTTCCCTGGGGATTCCTGGCATGTCAGCTGGTAACCATGCAAAAATCTCCCAGCACTCACGGAGGAACTCAATGAGCGTGCTTTTCTATGCGGGACCAAGATTGGAAGCCAAAAAGGCCGTCTTCTTTTGGTCCATAGGGTGGACCTGGACTTCCCTTGTATCCTTCATTGTGTCGAAATCTTGATTAGGGTTGACCCGTGTTGTTGCTATAGGTTCTATGTCTGTTGATATTTCCAGTTGCTCAAATTCTGCTTCCATCCCGAAAGATTCTGAGATTTTATTGAATTCTCTATCACTATTGTCGGATCGGGTGAAGCCTGGTAGTACCGGTAGCATCAGAGGAGTAGCCGGAGCTCGCCAGGCATGAGCGGTAGTACCACTGTTGAGAGCGGCAGTATCGGGGTGCGGTTGTACTACTGATGGGAGTGGCAGTGCCGCTCATTCCTGTCTCTTCCTTCTCCTCTCCTAAGCCTCCGTCTTTCGGGCTTGATGATCCGAACTTCCTTCCTTGTCTCCATACTTGTTGATGCAAACCTTTGAAGTCCATGGAGACTTGGCATAAGTTGGTTACCATGATGTGGTAATGACCGTTGGTTGTGCTACATCAGACCCACACGTCACTGACATTATGCTTTCCAGCATTCAAATGAGTTTCTAGGAATTTGTTGAAATTGTCAAACAATTCAAGCCTTTCAAAAAGATGGCCAAGGTCATGGCTGTAGTTAATGATAATGTGTCTATATTTCATAGTAGTAGATCGGTCTATCTTGGCAAATCAATCAATGTTTCTGGTTCGAAATTTGAAGTCTTTTTTCGAATTTCCAAGTTACAACAATGTGTTTAGTTGTGAAGCAACTACATAGATGATGGCTCAACAATTTTTCACACAAAGTATAAACTATTTGATGTATAACGCCCTTTCAAGTTTCCTCGCTAAATTTGTGCAATAGATTGATTTTTGGGGCCAGATGTTTGAATGGATACAAGGGATATTTTGGCGCTCTGCATGAAATTTTGAAGTTTAATGTTCTAAGGTATGCTACTCCCACTTGAGACTGCTAAGATGTTGTACCTGTCAAATAGACCCGCACGCCACTGACATTATGCTTTCAAGAAATTAATGAGACATCTACCGAAATTGATGAACATTTATTCACGCAAATAAATTGATGAACATTCTGGGCTTTCAAACAAGATGACCAAGGTCACAACCATAGTTTCTAGTAACATGTCCATGTTTTGTACTCCGTACATTGGTGCACCTTTGGCAAATCAAGCAATGTTTACAAATAGAATCCAAATTTTAAGTTTTTTCATTTTCCAAGTGACAACAATGCTTTTCTTGTGAAGCAACTACAAAGACTAGTAAGTTGCATGTGAGACTCGGATTAAATAAGTATGACATATCATCACTATATACAATTATAATAGGTAAATCTCAAAACATAATTATAATCTTGAGCAACATGATATCCATAAATGCCGGGTGTATATTTGGTTCTTGTACCTTATGTCATGTAGAAATCCACTTTTACTTTTAGCTAGCTAATACTCGAAATTTTTGGTAACATGCTCTAGAGAAAATGACAGAGAAGATTCTAGAATGATGGAGAAGTGTGTTTTGAGATTTGTGCATACGTAGTGATCATTGTGCTTAAGACTATCAACATAATCTTCTAGATGCTGTAATGGTAAAGACGATCCAGTGGTTAACAATGTTGGGATTTGCCAGTCTTGATCCAACGGTCAACGTTCAAAATTGTCCTTACACAATAGAGCGGTAATATTAGGGGTCAATATGCCATCGTGCCAATTTTCACATAAAGTAACCTATTTAATGGATAACGCACATTCAAGCTTACTGGCTAAATTCTTGGAATAAATTGACTTTATGGAAATTTACCAAAAGTATGTCAAAACAAATCTACATGTGCGAGTTATGTTTCTCTTGATTTTAAAAAAATCAATTGAAGGTATCCAGTTAGTCAAATATGGGAGAACCACCAAGAGTTCTACATCATTTGACTTAATGATATGACTGTTAATGCCTCCAAATTTGGGTTCTTTTTTGGAAGAAACACAAAAAACTAAATATAAATCGAAAGCACCCATTCTATTCTCCTGGTGTCTTCCTCTGTGCACTAGTTTACATAAAAATGATAAAACATAAATTTGAGAACCTTTGAAAATTTTTGATTTGCAATATTTGGCCTGGCATGTATGAACACAATCATGTCAACGTCATGGCCATATCTTTGCCATACATTATGATAGTGTATCCATATTGGGTAGATCGGTTCATCTTGGCATTTCAAGCAATGTTTACAAAGCGAGATTCCAAGTTTGAAGATATTTCAAGGTACCCAAGTACTATACTAAAATATGAGAAATCACCAAGAGTTCTGCAAGATATTTTGGCCTAGCTAGCATGTATGGATACATTCATGTATTTCAAACCAGATGACCAAGGTCACAGACATAAATTTGCCATAGTTTATGACAACATGTCAATACTTTTGGTGTGGTAGTGCATATTGGCATTTCAAGCATTATTTACAAAGGGAACTTCCAAATTTGAAGTTATTTTCAGTTTTCAAATTAAGTGACAATAATGTTTTTTGTGAAGAAACTACAAGAAGGTACATGAATAAAATGCTACCACCCAAACCTATTTCATGGATATTCCCTAGGTTTCATAAATTTTCAAGTTTCCTAGCTATATATATATTCATGCAATAAATTTGCTTTTATGGCAATTTGCTGAAAGTATCTGAAAATTGGAACCACAAGTGTGTTATAGCTAGCCCATTGCCTTTTAAACCTATCGAAGGTTCCCGAGTACGAAATAAGGGATAACCATGAAGAGTTCTGCAAGGTTCGACATCTCGATCTTAAAGCTCATGTAGCCAAATTTGGCCCCTTTTTGAAAAAATAGGGCTGGAATTAAATATAAATTGAAATAAAACCATTCTTTCTCATAGTGTAATGTTATGTGCATTAGTTTCCATGATAAAATATAAAATTGCATTTTTGACAACTTTTGGAAAACCTTCTTCTCAATGTGGCACACGATGTATGAATTCATGGATTTCAAACGAGACCAAGGTCATAGACATATACTTGGCGTAGTTTATGATAACATGTCCATAGTAGGTAGTTTGGTGCATATTGGCATTTCAAACATTGTTTACAAAGGAGCTTCCTAAATTGAACTTATTTTGAACTTTTCAAGTGACAACAGTTGCTTTTGCTATGAAGCAACTACACAGAATATGACTCAAAATGCCACCTTCCCAAATTTCACACAAAGTAATACATTATATTTAACAGACAATGCACGAGTTACATGAATTTCCAAGTTGCCATGCTGATTTCGCCACTTGAACCAGTTTATCTCGGTTTAGCGAAAATGGTTCAATTTTGAAATATGGTCACTGACATGTGGGCCACCTATACGGTGGAGCCCTAAAGCAGGGTATCTTAGAATTTCCAAAGTTATCCCTCCCCACCCCTTTGCACTGGGTAATACTAACATCCACCCTCCGCCGCCTATAGCCCTAGACCCTCACCCCTTGCCCGGCAAAACAGATGCACTCACCGTCGCTCCTCGTCACCACCATGTGCACAAATAAGATTTCCCTACCCATCAGTTTTCTCGAGATGCACTGGTGGTCAAGTTGACCCCACGGTAGTCCTCTATCTCTAGATCGATCTGGTTGACATTTTATTGCCCTTTCACCCGATATGCCTCCTCAAATACGTAGTTTAGTTTATGCTCAATCTGCATGGGCATGGTTGATTCTGCGCTTGATCTATTTTCTGAGCTTGATCTAGTTGGCATTTTATTCCCCTTTCACCCGATCTGCCTCCTCAAACATGTAGTTTAGTTTGTGCTCAATCTGCATGGCATAGTTGATTCTGCGCTAAATCTATATTCTGAAATAGCTTTGTCGAGTTTTTCTGTCAATATGTTTCTGAAATTCATAGGCACATATAGTTTTTGTACTCCATCTATATGTTTCCTTCTTTTCTTTCAATAAGCTCCAATCATGTATGTCATATTTTTTACACAGATGGACGGGTTTTGGATAGAGGTTGCTAGATTAAGCAGGGCTAAACATATTTGTGGCGTTCTACAATTTATGGATTTTGTTAGAGATCATTGTGACAACTCAAAAGTGCATTACCCCTACTGCATGTGTCTGAATCATATGGTGCTGCCTCAAAGTCTCGTGGAAGAACATTTATTTAATTTTGGGATGCTACACACATATGTTAGATGGGTATTTCATGCTGAACCATATGATCCTCCATATGAACCGGGGAAGAACATTTTTATGATCCAGATCAAGTAGGGGAAGCAGATGTTGATCATCTAGATCAACTGACAAAGGCAGCTCCTGAGTATCTAGATCAACTAGGAGAAGGGATATGGGTTAAAAAGCACAAGCTCAATGAAACATGTTTCATTTCTGGTACTGCCTCTATGCCAGATGGCAATGTATATCTATAGAATGATGAATGTTCAGGTTGTGTATCTTACTAGATGTTTCTCTATAAATGTACATTATCTTTTAATCTACTAATGGCAGAAGCAGACAACCGAAGGGGACTTTGATGGTAATGCCAATGACCCGTGCATTGATGAGCCTACACCTTTTTTCGATAAAGCGCACTTTATTTTTGTAAAGATGAGCCTACACCTAAGGTTATGGATCCTTCAGGAGGTTGTGGATCATGTACACTGCTGTAACACCCCAAAAATATTAATCAAGGTTATCAAGTTCTAATCACCCAAGTTTAGGGTTAACAAAAATTTTTTATTATTAAATTGAATATGAGTGAATGTGTGATTTGCATTAGTATAGGATTGAGTGAAATTGCAATGTTTGATTGCTAAAAATGATAAGAAATGGTTTAAAGATGAATGCTACATCATCTAGGACAATTACAAACAAAATCCAAAGAAAAAGAAATCAAATATAAAGCATATGATCAAATGGTCATTTTGACCAAAATTACTAGGACACTTTGTGAGTTCCTAGTAAAGAATTTCTAACAGAAACATTTCCATTTCTTTTCACCCCTTGCTAGACCAAGTAAAAGTGAACCCAAGCCCACTTTACAAACTCACATAAACTATTTTCAAATATATTTAAAAGACAATTCAAAATTGAATCAAGAGTATGTACTAAGATCACCATTTTGCAAAAACCACTCAAATCAATTCACCATGACTTTTCCAAGCAACCATAGACACTCAAGCATGTGACAAACACACTCACCAAAATTCATTCAAAAATTTCAAATTTGAATTCATGCGACCATTTAGTCGAACACTTGGCAGACACAGATTAAACCGTGCCTAACTCCACTATTTGGAGCAGTGATAACTCAACCATTTGCCCCCATTTCACTCCCTTGTCTCCCCCAGCACCTAGCAACACAGTGGACAGCCTTCCCCCTTTGCCGTTTCGCCAGTGCAGCGCCGCCGGAAGCTTGCCATGCCGGCCGACCATGGACAGCTCGCCACAGACCGTGCCGCCCTCTCCTACGATGACCAGGAGACAGGTGACCGTCCATCGCCACCCCCTGTCCAACCCTCGACCGCAGGCCAGCCGTGGACCACCCAGCATCACCGCGCCCATTTTCTCTACGCCATGCCGAGAACACGCCGGGGCGCCACAGCCGACTAGCTCGCACACGCCGCGCCTCGCCCTCTCCGCACGTGCACACACTCGCCTTGACCCTAGCTAGCTCCCAGACATCCCCGTTCGCCGCCGCGTGACCCGTAGCCCCCGTGCACCGCCTCGAACACCGCTAGTTCCGCCCAGAGCACCGCCCATGCCCGACTATTCCAGACCGCCCCGTGCCGCGCCATTAAGCCCGTGACGACCGCCAGGGAGCACCGCGTCGTCCCTACCCTCAGCCATGCCGCTAGCTCGCTGTACCACCATCGCTGGAGGAGCCAACCCATGCTGCAATGCCCCTCTCACCGGTGTATAAATAGAGGCCCCCTCCGCCTCAATTCACCACACCACCTCACTCCCCACTCCCCACAGAACCTCCCACACCCTTTCCCGGAGCAAGGCGAGCACCACATCGCTGGAATTTGGCCGGAGCCCGCCACTGCAGAGGAGAAGAGGAGCCGTTGATTGGAGCCGCCCTAGGAGACGTCGCGACCACCGTTCAAACCGCTGTTGTCTACAACGTTGTTTGCCCCCATCACTAACCCTATATGGAGCCGTGGTGAGCCTCACATGACCCCCACCGCCGCGTTATGGTTAGAATCTTGCCAGGGCTGTTCGTCGTAGATGATGAACCTCAGCCGTTAGATCAGGTTCTAATCATAGGGCTTAGATTGAAACATACCGATTCGGGTTAGATGAGCCACTGACTAGTGGGACCCCACTGTCAGCAGCCCGTTGCACCAGTGCAGTGCATCTGGGCTGGCCCATTTACTTTCCCACGCATACCCCAGTGATTCAAATAGAATTTTTCCAATTTAGTTAAAAACAGATTCAGTCAGTAGATTCAAAAATCAATTCAAAGAGATTCACTGAACCAAATTGCATGATTCCAATTTTGTTAGAAATATATTCAAATTATCTATCCAAGCCCGTTGGATTCAAACCATTTGGAGTTAGAGATCACCTATAGTAAAAATAACAAGACATAGACTTTTCCAACCTCAAACATTTTTCAAGAATCAACCATAAATGCTTTTGAGTTGATTCCAACTCTCAAAAATCACATTTGATAAGATCTATCTGAATATGTAAAAATATTTAGGTTTGAATGCAGTGACATTGGACTAGTACCAAAAGAATGTTATATAGGCATTCCTAGTCACTTTAATTCTATTAAATGATAATCTTAAACTTTATAAATTATGACCACCACTTTAAATCACATTCCCATGTATTATAATATGTGGCGATGACATGTGTCCACATGATCCCATATTTTAATTGGAGAATATTAAATCTTAAGTATTTTCAATGAGTAGAAATAACTTTTCTAAAATAAGATAAATAAGACTAAGTCTTTATTTCATGTGATGTTTGTGATGATGCTAGATCATCTAGTGTGAACCTTAGTTTGCTAAATAGAAATAGTTAAGTATTGTTTGGTGATTGTGTACCCCGTATTCATTTATAGACGGTAGTACTGACCCGGGATACGAGGAGGAGGAGTACTACCAACAAGAAGAAGAAGAGGAGAACTTCAATCACTGCACTACTCAAGGCAAGCCATCACTAATTGCAAGCTAACACTTGCAAACCTCATATGTGCAAGCTAACACATGCAAGTTTCATAACGATGCAAGCCTAACACTACAAGTTAACTATGCAAGCTAACACTTGCAAGTTTCCTAACTATGCAAGCTAGAACTATGCAAGTTAACTCTTGCCCACTTCATAACCTATGCAAGATGCATTAGGCATGCTTGGTTATCCAACTTTGATTATACCAATCCCAAGTTTTACTTGCAAGCTTTATTCTTTTACTTTTACCAAAGTTCTATACTTTTAGCTAGTGCTTTGTGAGTATTGGAACAATAGTATAGATACCATAAAGAGTATAAACTAGGCCTATCTAGTTATTCTTAGATGTCATCAAAAGGCATAAAACTAGATAGTCACCCTTGATTAGCACCCCTCATTAGTGAAATACCTTCAACTTTAGTGGCTAGTGCTAAGCATAAAAGTTGATCACTTTAGATGGGAATACTTGGTGAAAATTATTATGAAAACTTTGGAATGATGATTCATTCTATTGAAATTATTTGACATGTGTTGAGAAACACAATGAGTTGATGATGAAAATGTTGAGGCATGAGCCTTAGCCCTTTATAAAAACTGATGGTTGGGTTTGGATGCGATACCATTCCAATTTTACCGTACAACCACACTACCTGAATTGGGTAGTGCTTAACTGGAAGTTTATATGCCTTAGTATGGGTTCCCTCACGAAAAGAGGTTGAGCGGAGGCCACCTCGTGAATGTGAATGTCCACCTATGTAGTGCCCAGGATGGCAGATGGCCATGGCTGGGAGGCCAAGCTCATAGGGGAGGTGCCTATACTAGAGTGTGTAATTGAAAGGTTATGATTGATTATCCGCATACTAAGTATGATCATTCAGGGTTATCCCTGACGGATGAATCGAATTTTGTGGTGAAAGTGTACCACCTCTGCAGAGTGTCAAACTATTCAAATAGCCGCTTCCATGGTCATGGACAGTTGGAGTGGCCATACTGTTCCGTCGTCAGATGTTTTCAAAATGACTTGGGAATTGAACTATGACTTTGACTTGACCACAACAGGGTTGTGAACATGAAAAATGAGTCCCACTTAGGTGATTTAGAACATTAACTTAGTTTTCTTTACTTCTAAACTTAGTTTGAGATAAATCTGGCTTTTTGCAAATAAACCTAGAGCTTAAGATTCCTATTAGAACTACCTTACTTGTTATTGATAGTTTGCGAGTACTTAAAGAGTACTCATGGCTTTGTCCCTGGCTATTCCCGTGGCCAGACTATGACGAGGACTACCAGGATGATGGACATCAGGAGGTCTACGACAACTAGTATCATCTCCCGTTGTCAACATTGCCTATGACTCTGAAGATGGAGCCCCTACTACGTTTATTTTCCGATGCTTGATTTGTATTAAGACTACATCATGAGATCCTTTATTTGTAAGACCTTATTATGGTTTGTAATGGATGATGTACCGTGGTACCAATTCCGATATGTATCGTAAAAATGGTAATCCTGGGATTGCGATGTATGGCATAACAGGCATCTGGGATTAAAAATCCGTGTGTTGGCAACTTCCTCTGAATGGAGTTGATGTAGGGCTGCTGATAATCAAGGGTGTACTTTTTGTGCCATCTAGGTAGTCTCATGACCACTAGCCTAGCTGGAAAACTCTTGGGGTGGCCCTAATATCTCTCTAATATATGTAAAGCTATCTCATGATCGTTTTGCTACTATTGTAGTACTATAATATGGAGCTAGATTTGTAGGGCTTTGTTAGTAGAACTGTAATTGGAAACTATTACGTGTGTGTGCTTTTACTGGTTCCCAAACAGCAACTACTACCGTCTTGTCCTCTGCCATCGCTTCCCCTCCCTCAGTGCTCCGTGAGCCGAATCAAGAGGATAACTCGTTCTGGGAGTGGGAGTGGAACACAGGAGAACTCGCATGAAGGGAAGGAGGAGGTTGGCTCAGTCAAGTTTTTATCTAGACGTGGGTCTTGCTTTAACCCACCCCCTTGAAACAGCCATTGCCACCACGTCAAAGCTAGGTGTTGAAAATTTGGACCACACGCGAGAAACAGTTCCTGCTGCCCCTGAAACTTTTACTATAGAAATTAAGTAGTACTCCTCTTTTTATATCCCATGCCCAACATGAAGTACAAGAAAAATTGGCTTTTACAACAGATGATTTTCATGGTTGAAGGCCCATTTTTTGTGGTTAAAAAGTCTTCTATGATGGATGGACTTTGTGGTAAAAGCCCCGTCACAAATGATTCCATCACAGTTTTTTCTGACCGTGGAGATCGCACCCTTCAGCCACAAAAACTTGTTCCATCATAGATCTACTTGCCAACCGCATTGACTACCAACATCATGCAAACTACCATGTGGCAAACACCGTTAACAGCTGGTTACTACCATTAGTGGCCACAAAAAAGGCGGTAGAAGCCAGACCCAGCCAAGGCCTACTAATTATTAAGTGGGCTGGCCCATTCTAAGAGCCCAATAAGAAGACAACCCGTTACTATGTCGTCCTGCACTGTTTAAAATGGGCCCAGAAGTGCAGCCCTCTATGACCCGTAAACTTTCCAGCATGTTACTGTTTCGGCCTACAGAAGACCCACGTTAGTCCAAGACTGCGCGACCCATTAGCGTCCTGCACCAAGTCGGTCCAAAACTATTAAGGCATGTGGTCGGACCGTCACTATTCTTAAAGCCTGTCGTGGGCTGCCCACTAACGACCCTTGTTTAAGAAGGTCTGGTACTGTTCTAGCCTTTTACTGTTAACCTTTTACTATTCTGGTATTCTACTGTTCAGGCCCACAAGTGGCATGTTACTATTCTGGCCTAGTAATTCTTTTCGTCCTTTTACTGTTCTGGTCTGGTAAGTATTTCAAGTATGTACTATTCTAGCCTGTTACTGTTCTGGCTTGGTAAGTTTTTCATATTTGTACTGTTTTTATTCCTGTTACTATACTGGCCTGTTACTTTTCTGGATGGTTACTATTACAGGTTCATGCCAGTGAGTCGGCCCATTACATTTATGGTGTTTTATAGTTTCGGCCTTTCTGAAGCCCATACTGATGTCATAAAAAGGTGTACAGTTTTTTTGAGGATTTTTCTAGGGTTAAAAAAGGTGTACAATTGGTGAGCATCTTTTATTGTTCATCATCAACCCAATAAAAGATGGCCCAATAACAAAGTCTATATTGTTCCCTAATCGACCTGGCTGGCGCAGTTATGATACCGCCTACCGCCATGCGAGGACGACGTCAACTAAATGCCTACAAAGCCTATGTAATTTATCTAAATATTACACCAGATGAAAACTTCTCAAAACTATTACATATTATCAACTCAAGGGAAAGAAAATTTGGCATTTCAATTGACAATCGAGTTGATAGTAGTCCTCAATTTTCTTTCTTAATCACGATCTGCATATCCCTTTCATGTGTGACACCGCCTACCTGCATATCCCTTTCGAGTATGACAACTACATTGGAAACCCACCTAGAGACATGATCTTACAACCCCCTCTTTGGTGCCGATAGCAATAATTGCAGTCTGAAACTAAGTGATAGCAAGTTAATACATTAGAAAAGGAAAACTACTCATCAAACAAGACAAGCAAGCATTAAACGAGTGTGCCTTCCGTGAAAACGAGCAATCAAACAATGCGTGTGTGACTTAGAATTTCAGCAAATATAAACTAGCTAGGTCATTTCAACAAATATATATGGAAGCAATTGTATACCTTGGAATGCAAGAGACGTTGGGTGACTCGGAATTTATGGTGAGCTACACAATGGTTTGCATTTACTATAGTATCTAAGAATGAACCAAATATAAATTATAATGGCATCATAAAAGAACTTGTAGAGAAGAATGTAAACCGCTGATAAACTATATAGTACCACTATGGAGGATAGTTATGTCGTTCCTTAGGACGAACCAGAACCAGATACAAAATACAATGTCATCGCTTGTGAACCTGTAGAATAGGACAAACAAGCATTAGACAAGTGTGCCTACAATGAAATGAGCAACCAAACAAAGTGTTTCTTATAATTTTAGCAAATGTAAACTAGTCAGGTCATTTCAACAAATATATATGGAAGCAGTTGTATGTTTTGGAATGCAAGAGACGTTGGGTGAGTCGGAATTTGCGGGGAGTTACACAATGACATGCAGTTACTGTCGTAGCTAAGAATGAACTAGATAGAAATTATAATGGCATCATACCAGGACTTGTAGAGCAGGAACACAAACCACGAATGAACTAGCAGCAGATACGGAATATAATGGCGTCGCTTGTGAACCTGTACAACAGGCTGTGCAAACCAACATGTTAGGTGTTCTGCGGTGACCCAACATACCACTGCATGATGTAGTACACTATAGTCATTGACATAACACCAATGAAACACCGTTCACTAGTATTACATCCCTTAGAGTGTTACAACAGAAACACAGCAGGTCCAAGACATGACTATAGATTACAAATCGACTCTCTACAAAAGATCCAGAGAACACTCTAGGTTAAAGAGAGAGAAATAACTTCTTACATAGAAAAACCAGAAATAATAACTTCGAACTATCTGGCTAAAAGGACTAATATCTAAACCATAAGGCTTGAAATTGCTACTAATGCAATGCTCTACAGAAGTAGGTTTTATGGCTAGAGTATCTACTCCTATCAAAACAAAGACTTTGTCTTCACTTTAGCTAATGTATAATTTTGACTTCATAGACTTTATTGAAGAACTTGAGCTGCCGATGATGGTTTCTTGAGCAGAAATTGATGTTGACGTCATCTTCAACGGCTTAGAACCTAGCAAGGGTTAAGAAGGTACGGTTGAGTACGAGTGTACTCAGCAAGTTCACTAAAAAGGAGTGTATGATGCACTATATCTATAGCCACAGACCATAGGTCGTAGGCAATGCAGGTTTTCGTAAACATTTCTTCAAAGGTTGCTTTTATTTCTGAAAACTAAGTCCGACGGCCTTCACAGGTTGACCAGAACTTCATGGAGTTCCTTTCCTGCCGCGTTCATAGCTCCTTCCCGGAACATGGAGTAACATTTCACAATTCTTACACTCTGCAGAGGTGCGTCACTTTTCCCACAAGAGACCATAAGCTTTGTTGCACAACCGGGAGTATGTCCCCGTTCAAACTTCCTTGGTTTGAGGCCCAACTTAAGATCCAATCCAATCGCTGCCCTCTCCGCGACCCCATATGTCTGCACGATCCTCTGGGGCTGACTACACCTCCGTTAAGCCTCCAACTAGGGCAAGCTATAACCATGGTGAGTTCCCGAAGACTCTATGAGCTGGTGATGCCCCTGGAGGTCCGGCTATACCTCCGGCAGCCACTCATAAATAATCTAGACACCAAAATCGTGGGGCCTAAGGGTGCGCACCCATATGTTGGATCCACACCGGGAATCCCAACATCACGATAAGGTCATCTTGCCTCCATATGAAAGGAAGAAGATACAACCGACTTCTCTGTCCCATTCCAAATCTCATGGTTGATGCGTATTATACGGCACTAGAATCACTGGACACATTGGTTGTTAAGTCCTAGATGATACATTACTGTACAATGGCGTTTCCATTGCCAGTTATTATAGATTAGTTGATCACCCTGGATCAGTAACCGATATTTCTAGTTAATTGTGAAAATAGTGTTTTCGACCTTTTTGAAATGCAGGTGATGACACAGTTGAGTTACAAGCATATATAGAAAATAATCAAAGGACATGAGCAAGTTGTGAACTTGCCTTTTGTAATTGCAAGATTATGCAATCACGATCTCCAAGACAATAGAAGATCCAAATTCTATAAACAACATCATTGGTTCGGTAAGGAATAATGTTTAAAGAAGCAAGATGCAATTATGCATAAGTAATGTAATGCAGTTTGATAAACGTGAACCCCGGACAAATCGTATTTGATCTAGGGTTCAGAAACTAGGAATGGTTCTTTAGAATGTGTTTCACTTTTATATCAGCTTCACACTTGTGCTTCTTATTAAGGCTTGTGAGAGTGTGCGAAACAATATGTAAATACAACAAGTAGCATACAATATTAAAGCACTCAAATGGGTCATGATATCTAAAAGATTTCTTAAGCAAGATTATTAATCACTTAGAGCTTTCATGAAGTGTTTAAGGATTACTTTTAATGTTGCTGAAAGGAATAACTTTCAAGGGAAATGTTACTTTTACAAAGTAAAGGTATTTAAATTTTAACATGCAAAGTATAAAAGTGAAGTATAATAACATTCTAAGATTGAGGTGGATCACTATCTGGTAATTATGATGGAAATTATTATGTTAAGTTGTTAAGAGTTAACGGACTTGTAATAAGATTGTTGTTTGAAGTGGCAAAACGAATAACTTTTGAAGAAAAGGTTTCTTTGATAAGGTTTAACCAATCTTTATAGTTAATAGAATGTGATAATGTCATTTGCGTTTGTTCAATAAGTTTGGACTTGAGATGCCTTATGACTTAATATGGAACAGACAAAAGTTAACTATAAAAACATAATTTGATCTAGGGTGTGATATTTTTAAAAGTATTAATAAGCTTTAAACCTTGTAACAAGCATGTTTGAAGGTATAGAATCATTCACTTTCAGCGTTAGTGAATGATGAGTTTAAATGTGATTTGTTATAATAAATATACATCTTATTAAGGAAAGTACATTTAGATGATTTGAATAAACTATTAGAGCTAGAATCATGTTTAAGAACAGTTAAGAGATAAATAGCATTTCTTTTTATGATGTTTAAAATTTACTTAAAATTATTGGTTTACTTTGGATTTCTGACTTTAAAAGAGTTTTATAAGATTAATAAGTTACACTTAAGTTTTATTACAGATCCAAGTTATAGCTTTGGACTTAGTATTTAGTTATTAGGGATTTAAGGTGTTATATATAGAATTGTGCTTTTTATTTTTTTTATTGAAGAGGTGTTATATATGTAGACCAATGATTCCTAGCGTTTGTTACTGAGAAAATGATATGAACACTTGTTTCATTTATGATTGATTTAGTTAAGGTAAATGGTGGCTTCTGCTAGTATGGTCCTGCTATTGTGAGGCCTCCTTGGAGTATACACAATAGTTTGATCACACATAGCATGACCTGCTGCGGTTAAGTTTGGCTGTGTTGAATGCAATCATTCTTTTAGATGACTTGATGTTTAAAATATTTTGTAATAGCCCATGTCTATGATGCACAAGGCTGTGACATAAATTTGTCTAGTTCACTGTCAATAGTTGAACTTGAATTCCAGATTTGATTGTGTTTATCCTAGGCCTATGATGCAAAAGGCTGAGGTTTAGAAGTGTATGTTGGCTTATGTAAATAAGATGATCTTATAAATGATTCCTAGTCTACTTGATTAGGAAGATGATTGAATTATGTCTTAGTGTAAGACTGTTTATCTCTATAAACATAGCTTCTGTGGTGGAACCTACCGCTGTGGTGCCTTCCTAAGGAAGTGTGCATAGTGGTGCAGTTTTTCTAAATCAGATGATGTTTTAAATTGAAGCTTTGATTTGGATAAGGACATGTGCTAATAGTGGCTTCCTTTTCTTTGACCTTGCTACTATGATGATCTCTAGTTATAAGCTAGGGAAATGATTTATCTTCTTCTTAGAATATGTTGCCTTGAGATTTTTACTTGTTAATTAAACAAGTAGCATTTAGAGATGGAATTCACTTATTAGGAATTACTTCTTGTGAGCTTAGATCCACGTGAAGCCTCCATAAGGATGGTACACAAGATCTACGACTTGTAGAATTTATTTTCCTAAGTGTGAATACATATGATTGACTTTTATTAGTTGGATAATGTGATTTGCAAGCTTTTTGTGGAACCTTGCTAGTGATGCTTAGATTGAGGCAAGGTTCTTTTGATAAGAACAGATGCTATTATATCCCTAATACTCAATGATGATTTTTGCATACCACTTGTATGCAAATCTGAGAGTAATTTTCCCCTCACAACACTCCCCTTTTGCCTAATCAAAGATGAGGGTAAATATTACAAGAGCAAGTGATCTACCTCCAGCTGGAATGTGAGATTTATTTTGGAGCTGTCTTGTGGTGCTTCCATTGGCTCATTGTCTTGTTATCCCGCCCTCCTGATGTTGGTGGCCTACTTTGCTCCTTGCAGGCCTTCTCCCCTCGTGCCACTGTTGGCATGTTCTTCTTGCTGCTGGTTCCTTGTTGATCTTGTGAAAATAAAATGGATGGATCTATGATGAACAGTTGATGAAGTGTGGTGTAGTGTTATCTTAGCATGGAAATAGAGAGGATGGATATGGTTGTGCAGTTTGGCTAGTGTGCTGTGGAGAAACTAGTAATGAGCTAGTTAGCTTCGGCTGCTCTGCTGTGAGCAACTATGGTTTTAACTCTTCCTCTCTCTCCCTGCTGTTGACAGCACAACATATGAATGCCGTGTATATGCTGCTTGCAAGTGGGACCTTTAGGTCCAAGTTTCAAGGGATACATATATTTCTCTTGGGGATAAGCTCAAGTGGAAACTTGTTATGTCCTACTGTTTTACCTTTTGCCTATTTATCTGACTTGGTGAAACTTGCCTCTCTCTTAGGCCAATGAGGTTATACTGAGGCAATTCTTTACTGATAAGAACAAGTACTAACTTGGCCCTTTATTCATATACACAATGATGAGTTTGGCATATCACTTGTATGCTCAATCTGAGAGTAATCTAACTCCAAAACTAACCCTTTTATTTTTTCACCTGTTTGTCTATTTCTTTTATTTTGTGTTACATGGATTAAAGTGAAGAAGAAAAGATAAGGAAGATAAAAGATGTAATAGGAAATTTAGTCTAGACTTTTCCTTTATACTTTTGTAATCTTTCTTTTCTATTTTGGATGATTGCAAGATTTGTATAAAGTTATTCTTTTCTATTCCATTCTATTGTTCCATATATGTTGTAATAATTTCAATTTTTCTTTTACAAGACTTATTACTTATTTGTACTCCTGTAGTATGAGGAATATCATTCTTTATTTGTAATTTTCTTTTTATTCAAAAGTGTGAAGACATTGTAATATGGTATGATTTAATAAAGATTATTTTCTTTGTATTCTCCTGTTCTTTTATTTATGTAATTGCAATTTCCTATTTCATTTCTTGTTATTACTTTATTCTTTAAGTATTATTTACTTAACATTGGAGTATTCTAAATTCCAAGTTATTCAAATTTGAAATTCAAATGTCAATTTCAAATATGAATTGAATTGTCTCCCAAACACAAAATTACAGTAGAGGTCATGTCAAAATCTATCGCACCTGTACTGATTCTCCCACTAGTACAAGAGAGACCTCAATCCCTCTACGGTTCTGCTTGTTTTGTGCGAAAATTTCCCGGATTTTCTATGCATGAATGCAATGCACACACCTTATCTCAGCTTATTTCTAAGCTCTAATGTTGGGATATTACAGACTCTCCCCCTTAAAATAAACTTCGTCCCCGAAGTTCGTACTCTCTTACGTTTCGGAATGAGGAGTTAACTTGTATTGATCACACAATTTCTCAAATTCCATCGTGATCACAATTGGGAATAATTATGGTATCCCATATCCAGATCTGTTTCCTTGAATCATCTTCATTCTTGACAATATACATTAACACTTCTAATTCATCCTATGTCTTATTTTACCATAATTTCTTGGTTTACGTCCTTATATTTCTATTTAGAATTGGTTTAGGACACATTTAGTCCATTCCAATCCGGTCTTTCCTGTTACACTACACCGGTCTATTTTAGAATACTCTCTTTACACTAAAGGATAACTTACCAGCTGTTTCCCCTTTATAACTAGTCCACAAGGGTTAAGCAGTTATGCCTACTTTTGTCATTTATCCGGACATACCCAAAAGAGTACTCTTATACAGATGATTTATTATAACCTTATGAGAATAAGGCTTAATCTCAGCATAGTTTAGTACTTCTTTTCCAACCTTTAGTCAGAAAATTAGACAACAACACTTCAGTGTTTATTGTTTACTCTCCCCCTTGGGGTTTCCTAATGGTCTCTAAACTTCATGTATAATACCAACTAGTTAAGGTATTAGTCTCTGTCTAGCTGAAATCTTACCTATATAAGGTCTCCCAAAAGAATCTACGGTATATCCACACAATTGTGGATTTCCGAAATGAATCTTCCAACACTATTTATCTTACTCTTAACCTTCTGGACATTTTCGCTTTGGTAAGCCCGATTTCACGAAGCGTCTCGAAAGACGATCTTTTTATTTCATACTTCCTTAGGTCTAACTTAACTTAGGCCAAGTTTTATATTCTTTAGATTACACAAATATGACTTACTTCACTACATCGTTAGGATACCAGCTACGGATACCAACTACGGATACTAGCTGCGGATCCTCCTAGGTGTACGAATTACCCTACGTTTTTTTGACTTTTTACTAACATCCTCTCTGAGTTTGTCAGAGCTTGCATACCACTTTTGTTTCTAGACTTCTTCTTTGCACTGATTCATGATACTTCCATGAACCTGGTACAACTACTTCATTTGCTTCTTAGCAACATCACCTACTTTAAGTGAACTTAAATTCATGTTGCTCTCCCTCTTTTTCTGCACTAATATTCCTTCTTATTACCAACTAATAATAAGTTGGGATTGATCCACCCTTCCAAATAGTGCTGATACTCCTTATATTTAGCTTCCTTCTTCTTGCAAATCTTCAACTTGATCTCCGAAACTCATCACTCCCTTACACGAATTCCCTTTTCTATCTAGGTCTATAACATCAAGTAATAACTTGATGATGCAACATGCATTTGCACATCAAATCAAACTTCATGCATAGATTTAGTCAATCAAGAAGATGCAATAAAAACCAAAAATCCAAATGTGGTACATACAACACACCTCATTCTAAGCCTGAAATATAATAGTTGAGTATAATACCTCTAGAATTCATGCTTAGCTACGTAGTATATGACACCTCCTAATATTGCTTTACCTCGTGATACTTAGCACTTTAAGGTTTAAACTACTCTTTGTCTCAACATTTACCCAAATTGCTCAAGTGCAACAGGATAATTTTGAGCAAAGTGGTCTCACTTTGGTTCTGACTGACCACTTACCTTTCCTTTAGGACTACTAAAGACTACTAATTTTCTATTCTATCATAACTATCCTCATATGATCTCTCAAAACTACTAACAAAATTGTAGTTACTACCTTCATCCCAAAAATTATTGTAATATTATGGCACCTATGACTTCTATCATAGACCTTCATTGTTCTTTACTTACTGTTATTATCAGATTATTTACTATGTACTTATCCTAATTACAGACTTATCATGGTTTCGAGTTATTATCACCACGAACTTCTCAAGATTTACCTAGTCATCATGATTAAAGAGCTAATCTCACCATGACAACTCTTCTTCTTGGCTTACTATTAATGATTCTTTACAAAATTATACTCCATCACATGGAATTCTCAAGTGGATGCCACATGATTTACTTCCATTTGTATCTGTACATACTCTGATGGTCTAACTTAAGTGGTATGGTGGTATCTACTAGTGATAAGATTCTTCGAATTTATAGGAATTCTAAATGTAGACTCCATCACTAATACTACTCCACATGATATCCTAATCTTAGTCTTAATCTTACTTGATATTTTATCTTACTTAAGATATTTTAGGGGTGTTATACCTATTTAGATCTACACTAGAATGACATTTCTCTAGAGAATACATATAACTAATCCTTAAGAAAGATGACAAGAACATCTAACTTAAGTGTGACAAGTTTTATCCTCAAGTGGATATCCACCATAAGTCTTGGTTTAGATAAGATCGCTCCTATAGTCACTATCCAACCTACAAATCTTCCTAAAAGGGTTTTAATCCTAAGGTCAAAGCATATGCTCTGATACCAGCTGCGGTGACCCAACATACCACTGCATGATGTGGTACACTATAGTCGTTGACATAACACCAATGAAACACCGTTCACTAGTATTACATCCCTTAGAGTGTTACAACAGAAACACAGCAGGTCCAAGACATGACTATAGATTACAAATCGACTCTCTACAAAAGATCCAGAGAACACTCTAGGTTAAAGAGAGAGAAAGAACTTCTTACATAGAAAAACCAGAAATAATAACTTCGAACTATCTGGCTAAAAGGACTAATATCTAAACCATAAGGCTTGAAATTGCTACTAATGCAATGCTCTACAGAAGTAGGTTTTATGGCTAGAGTATCTACTCCTATCTAACAGAGACTTTGTCTTCACTTCAGCTAATGTATAATTTTGACTTCATAGACTTTATTGAAGAACTTGAGCTGCCGATGATGATTTCTTGTGCAGAAATTGATGTTGACGTCGTCTTCAATGGCTTAGGACCTAGCAAGGGTTAAGAAGGTACGGTTGAGTATGAGTGTACTCAGCAAGTTCACTAAAAAGGAGTGTATGACGCACTATCTCTATAGCCACAGACCATAGGTCATAGGCAATGCAGGTTTTCGTAAACATTTCTTCAAAGGTTGCTTTTATTTCTGAAAACAAAGTCCGACAGCCTTCATAGGTTACCAGAACTTCATGCAGTTCCTTTCCAGCTGTGTTCGTAGCTCCTTCCCAGAACAGGGAGTAACATGTCACAATTCTTACACTCTGTAGAGGTCCGTCACTTTTCCCACAAGATACCAAAGCTTTGTTGCACAACCGGGAGTATGTCCCCTTTCAAACTTCCTTGGTTTGAGGCCCAACTTAAGATCCAAGCCAATCGCTGCCCTCTCCACGACCCCAAATGTCTGCACGATCCTCCGGGGCTGACTACACCTCTGTTAAGCCTCCAACTAGGGTAAGCTATAACCATGGTGAGTTCCCGAAGAATCTATGAGCTGGTGATGCCCCTGGAGGTCCACCTATACCTCCGGCAGCCACTCATAAATAATCTAGACACCAAAATCGTGGGGCCTAAGGGTGCCCACCCACATGTTGGATCCACACCGGGAATCCCAACATCACGATAAGGTCATCTTGCCTCCATATGAAAGGAAGAACATACAGCTGACTTCTCTGTCCCATTCCAAATCTCATGGTTGACGCGTATTATATGGCGCTAGAATCACTGGCGACATTGGATGTTAAGTCCTAGATGATACATTACTGTACAATGGCGTTTCCATTGCCAGTTATTATAGATTAGCTGATCACCCTGGATCAGTAACCGATATTTCCAGTTAATTGTGAAAATAGTATTTTCGACCTTTTCGAAATGCAGGTGATGACACAGTTGAGTTACAAGCATCAAAGGACATGAGAAAGTTGTGAACTTGCCTTTTGTAATTGCAAGATTATGCAATCACGATCTCCAAGACAATAGAAGATCCAAATTCTGTAAACAACATCATTGGTCCGGTAAGGACTAATGTTTAAAGAAGCAAGATGCAATTATGCATAAGTAATGAAATGGAGTTTGATAAATGTGAACCCCCAGACTAATCGTATTTGATCTAGGGTTCGAAAACTAGGAATGGTTCTTTAGAATGTGTTTCACTTTTATATCAACTTCACACTTGTGCTTCTTATTAAGGCTTGTGAGAGTGTGTGAAACAATATGTAAATACAACAAGTAGCATACAATATTAAAGCACTCAAATGGGTCATGATATGTAAAAGATTTCTTAAGCAAGATTATTAATCACTAAGATCTTTCATAGTGTTTAAGGATTACTTTTAATGTTTCTTAAAGGAATAAGTTTCAAGGGAAATGTTAATTTTACAAAGTAAAGGTATTTAAATTTTAACGTGCAAAGTATAAAAGTGAAGTATAATAACATTCTAAGATTGAGGTGGATCACTATCTGGTAATTATGATGGAAATTATTATGTTAAGTTGTTAAGAGTTAAAGGACTTGTTATAAGATTGTTCTTTGAAGTGGAAAAACGAATAAGTTTTGAAGAAAAGGTTACTTTGATAAGGTTTAACCAATCTTTATGGTTAATAGAATGTGATAATGTCATTTGCGTTTGTTCAATAAGTTTGGATTTGAGATGCCTTATGACTTAATTTGGAATAGACAAAAGTTGACTATAAAAACCTAATTAGATCTAGGGTGTGATGTTTTTAAAAGTATTAATAAGCTTTAAACCTTGTAACAAGCATGTTTGAAGGTATAGAATCATTCACTTTCAGCATTAGTGAATGATGAGTTTAAATGTGGTTTGTTATTATAAATATATATCTTATTAAGGAAAGTAAATTTAGATGATTTGAATAAACTATTAGAGCTATAATCATGATTAAGAATAGTTAACAGATAAATAACATTTCTTTTTATGTTGTTTAAAATTTACTTAAAATTATTGGTTTAGTTTGGATTTCTGACTTTAAAAGAGTTTTATAAGGTTAATAAGTTACACTTAAGTTTTATTATAGATCCAATTTATAGCTTTGGACTTAGTATTTAGTTATTAGGGATTTAAAGTGTTATATATAGAATTGTGCTTTTTATTTTTTTATTTAAGAGATGTTTTTTTTAGAATTTACAAACTAGTCTTTCATAACATAGGTAAGGATTTAATTCCTCAAAATCTTAAAAATCTTTTGGAAAATACTTTTAGTATTTTTCTAGTAAAATATATTTACTCAAGATTTTAAAAATGATTTTTTCTTTATTTTTAAGTATTATTTTTATTTTTACAAAATTTTACAAAGGATAAATGTCATTGACTATTTGTTCCAAGTTTTATTTATAAAAATTAAGTTAGTATTTTTGTAAAATAGTTGATTTATTTTCATATGCAAAAATGATTTTTTATTCATTTTTAGGACTTTTCCTTATTTTATGAAATATCACTTAAACTTTAGTGGTGTTAACATTTATTGGCATTTTATTTAACTCAAATAAGTGAATCTATTTTTTATTATGTAGATATTATTTTTGTGATGATTTTGATATATTATATGCATTTTTAGGATTTTATATGAATTTCCTATGCTTTATTCTAGTTTGGGAATATTTGGTAGGATTTGTTAAATAGAAAAATGAGTTTGCGAGGCAATAGTTGGGTTTTGGCCCAGTTGGTTAAAACCTGACCTGGTCCAACTGAACTGAGTTGGTTTTGCCCAACAGGCTGTGACCCAGTTCGAGTTTGGGCCCAACCTCCCTTGCTCTTTCTCTTGTCCTCTCCACGCACACTGCAAGCACGCCATCGCCTCGCACCCTCCTGCTCGCGTTGCCACCACCGCTCACAGTGCGATGGCCGGCCGCTGGCCATACTCGCCGCCATAGCTTGTTGCCGAGGCACTGCTACCTCCTCCTCTTCTATTACTCCGTTGATTTGGCTCAAGCACGCACTCGCGCGCGCCCGGCTGAAACCCTAGCTGCCACGCCTCGGGGTCACGACGCGGCTCCCGCGCCTATGCCTCCGGCTGCTATTCGTGGAGGACCATGATCCCCTTTCCATCTACCTCGACCTCTGTGCTCCTGCTCGACATGGCTTGCCCATCTTCCCCAAGGCCGTGACATAAATTTGTCTAGTTCACTGTCAATAGTTGAACTTGAATTCCAGATTTGATTGTGTTTATCCTAGGCCTATGATGCAAAAGGCTGAGGTTTAGAAGTGTATGTTGGCTTATGTAAATAAGATGATCTTATAAATGATTCCTAGTCTACTTGATTAGGAAGATGATTGAATTATGTCTTAGTGTAAGACTGTTTATCTCTATAAACATAGCTTCTATGGTGGAACCTACCGCTGTGGTGCCTTCCTAAGGAAGTGTGCATAGTGGTGCAGTTTTTCTAAATCAGATGATGTTTTAAACTAAAGCTTTGATTTGGATAAGGACATGTGCTAATAGTGGCTTCCTTTTCTTTGACCTTGCTACTATGATGATCTCTAGTTATAAGCTAGGGAAATGATTTATCTTCTTCTTAGAATATGTTGCCTTGAGATTTTTACTTGTTAATTAAACAAGTAGCATTTAGAGATGGAATTCACTTATTAGGAATTACTTCTTATGAGTTTAGATCCATGTGAAGCCTCCATAAGGATGGTACACAAGATCTACGACTTGTAGAATGTATTTTCCTAAGTGTGAATACATATGATTGACTTTTATTAGTTGGATAATGTGATTTGCAAGCTTTTTGTGGAACCTTGCTAGTGATGCTTAGATTGAGGCAAGGTTCTTTTGATAAGAACATATGCTATTATATCCCTAATACTCAATGATGATTTTTGCATACCACTTGTATGCAAATCTGAGAGTAATTTTCCCCTCACAACACTCCCCTTTTGCCAAATCAAAGATGAGGGTAAATATTACAAGAGCAAGCGATCTACCTCCAGCTGGAATGTGAGATTTATTTTGGAGCTGTCTTGTGGTGCTTCCATTGGCTCATTGTCTTGTTATCCTGCCCTCCTGATGTTGGTGGCCTACTTTGCTCCTTGCAGGCCTTCTCCCCTCGTGCCACTGTTGGCATGTTCTTCTTGCTGCTGGTTCCTTGTTGATCTTGTGAAAATAAAATGGATGGATCTATGATGAACAGTTGATGAAGTGTGGTGTAGTGTTATCTTAGCATGGAAATAGAGAGGATGGATATGGTTGTGCAGTTTGGCTAGTGTGCTGTGGAGAAACTAGTAATGAGCTAGTTAGCTTCGGCTACTCTGTTGTGAACAACTATGGTTTTAACTCTTCCTCTCTCTCCCTGCTGTTGACAGCACCACATATGAATGCCATGTATATGCTGCTTGCAAGTGGGACCTTTAGGTCCAAGTTTCAAGGGATACATATATTTCTCTTGGGGATAAGCTCAAGTGGAAACTTGTTATGTCCTACTGTTTTACCTTTTGCCTATTTATCTGACTTGGTGAAACTTGCCCCTCTCTTAGGCCAATGAGGTTATACTGAGGCAATTCTTTACTGATAAGAAAAAGTACTAACTTGGCCCTTTATTCATATACACAATGATGAGTTTGGCATATCACTTGTATGCTCAATCTGAGAGTAATCTAACCTGATCTCAGCTTATTTCTAAGCTCTAATGCTGGGTTGTTACTGACTCTCCCCCTTAAAATAAACTTTGTCCCCGAAGTTCGTACTCTCTTACGTTTCGGAATGAGGAGTTGACTTGTATTGATCACACCATTTCTCAAATTCCATCGTGATCACAATTGGGAATAATTATGGTATCCCATATCTAGATCTGTTTCCTTGAATCATCTTCATTCCTGACAATATACATTAACACTTCTAATTCATCCTATAGCTTATTTTACCATAATTTCTTGGTTTACGTCCTTATATTTCTATTTAGATTTGGTTTAGGACACATTTAGTCCATTCCAATCTGGTCTTTCCTATTACACTACACCGGTCTATTTTAGAATACTCTCTTTACACTAAAGGATAACTTACCAGCTGTTTCCCCTTCATAACTACTCCACTAGGGTTAAGCAGTTATACCTACTTTTGTCATTCATCCGGACATACCCAAAAGAGTACTCTTATACAGATGATTTCTTATAACCTTATGAGAATAAGGCTTAATCTCATCATAGTTTAGTACTTCTTTTCCAACCTTTAGTCAGAAAATTAGACAACAACACTTCAGTGTTTATTGTTTACTCTCCCCCTTGGGGTTTCCTAATGGTCTCTAAACTTCCTGTATAATACCCACTAGTTAAGGTATTAGTCTCTATCTAGCTTAAATCTTACCTATATAAGGTCTCCCGAAAGAATCTACGGTATATAAACAATTGTGGATTTCCGAAATGAATCTTCCAACACTATTTATCTTACTCTTAACCTTTTGGACATTTTCGCTTTGGTAAACCCGATTTCGCGAAGCGTCTCGAAAGACGATCTTTTAATTTCATACTTCCTTAGGTCTAACTTAACTTAGGCCAAGTTTTATACTCTTGAGATTACACAAATATGACTTACTTCACTACATCGTTAGGATACCAGCTACGGATACCAGCTACGGATACCAACTACGGATACTAGCTGCGGATCCTCCTAGGTGTATGAATTACCCTACGTTTTTTGACTTCTTACTAGCATCCTCTCTGAGTTTGTCAGAGCTTGCATACCACTTTTGTTTCTAGACTTCTTCTTTGCACTGATTCATGATACTTCCATGAACCTGGTACAACTACTTCATTTTCTTCTTAGCAACATCACCTACTTTAAGTGAACTTAAATTCATGTTGCTCTCCCTCTTTTTCTGCACTAATATTCCTTCTTATTACCAACTAATAATAAGTTGGGATTGATCCACCCTTCCAAATAGTGCTGATACTCCTTATGTTTAGCTTCCTTCTTCTTGCAAATCTTCAACTTGATCTCCGAAACTCGTCACTCCCTTACACGAATTCCCTTTTCTATCTAGGTCTATAACATCAAGTAATAACTTGATGATGCAACATGCATTTGCACATCAAATCAAACTTCATGCAAACTGCCACGTGGCAGCCACTGTTAACGGTCGGTTACCTCCGTTAATGGTCAAAGAACCCGTGGTATTAGCCTGGCCCAACTAAGGCCTGCTAATTATTAAGTGGGCCGACCCATAAGGAGAGCCTAATAAGTACACGACCCATTACAGTTGCATCTTGCACTGCTTAAAGTGGGCCCATTAAAGCAGCCAGCTTCAGCCTATGAACTTTTGTGCCCATTACTTTTTTGGTCTACAGGAGGTCCAAGTTGGTCCAACACTGCAGCCCATTAGCAGCCTATGGCAAGTAGGCATGCTGCCGTGCCATCACTGTTCTCGTAGCCTATAGTGGGCCTCCTACTAATGGCCCTTCTATGAGATGGTCCGTTACCGTTCTAGCCTTTTACTGTTCCGACCGTCTCTTGTTTAGGCCCATATGCAGTCTGTTACTATTCTAGCCTGGTAATTCTGTCGGCTTGTACTGTTCTCGTCTAGAAATTTCACGGTTCGTTACTGTTCTGGCCTTTAACTTCTTTGGCCCTTTACTGTTGCATCCTTTTACTATTGTGGCCTGCTACTGTTCTGGCACGTTAATACTCTGTCCTATTACTATTCTATCATGTTATAGTTTCTTGCCTTCTACTGTTGTGGCCTGTTACTGTTATAGCCTATTTCTGTTCGGGCCTGCTACTTTTCTAGACTCTTACTGTTATGGCCTGTAACTGTTACTAGGTCCCACATGCGGGTCGGCCCATTACATTTATAGTCTTTTGCAGTTTCGGCCTTTCTGAAGCCCATGCAAATATCATAAAAGATGTATAACTAGTGAGCATTTTTACTGTTCATCGTCGGCCGAATACAAGACGGGCCAATAACAAAGCATGATATTGTTCCCTAATCGACTTGACTGGCATAGTTACGATAATGACTACTGCCATATGTGGATGACATCAACTAAATTCCTACATGGCCTATGCGAGTTATCTAGATATTACATCAGCTACAAACTTCTTAAAATTATTACATATTATCAACTCAAGGGAAAGAAAATTCGGCATTTCAGTTGACAATCGAGTTGATAGCAAAGTACTCAATTTGCTTTCTCAATCGATCACGTGCATCTTCCTTTGAGTGTGACAGCTACATTGGAGGAGACATGATCTTGCAGCCCATTCTTTTGTGGCGATAGCAATAATTGTAGTCTAAAACTAAGTAATAACAAGTTAATACATCAAACAAGACAAGCTTCTCATTTGACTGATATGACATGAGCTATGAACTGGAGTTTACAACTGGTCAATGGTTCAATTATTGACCAACACGTCAAACAAACATGACACGCAAGCACGCATTAAACAAGTGTGCTGTGAAACGAGCAATCAAAAAAATATGTGTGTGTGGATTAGAATTTCAGCAAACATAAACTAGGCAGGTCATTTCAACAAATATATATGGAAGCAGTTGTATACCATAAAATTCAAGAGACGTTGGGTGACTCGGAATTTGCGCTGAGCCACAAAATGGCATGCAGTTACTGTCGTAGCAAAGAACGAACCAGATAGAAATTATAACCGCATCATACACTTATAGAGCAGGAATGCAAACCAAGGATAAACTATATACATTAGAGGATAGTTATGTCGTTGCTTAGAATGAACCAGAACCAGATGCGAGATATAATGGCATCGCTCGTGAACCTATAGAAAAGGACAAACAATCATTAGAAAAGTGTGCCTAGAATGTGAGTAATCAAACAAAGTGTTTCTTAGACTTTCAGCAAATATAAACTAGTCAGGTCATTTCAGCAAATATATATGGAAGCAGTGGTATCTCCTAGAATACAAGAGTCATTGGGTGACTCAGAATTTGCGGTGAGCTACACAATGGCATGTAGTTACTGTCATAGATAAGAATCAACCAAATAGAATTTATAATGGCATCATAAGAGAACTTCTAGAGTAGGAATGCAAACCACAAGTGAACTACATAGTAGAGGATAGTTATGCCATTGCTCATGACGAACCAGCACTAGGTAAGGAAATAATGGCATCGCTTGTGAACCTGTAGAATAGGCTATGCAAACCAACATGTTCATTGTTCCATTTTGAGATCTATGTAAGAAAAAGAAAATAATTAGTGATGCAACTTTTGAATAATTAGATTGCAGCAACATAATTATAATCGAATTAGTATGAAGAGTTTAAATGGCTACTATAGGATAGGAGAACGATGCCAAGGAGGAAATAATAATAGGAACTGATCTCAGGACGAACCAGATAGATTCAGTAACTATAGAGCAGGGAATCCACACTAATATTTTCCCTTGACTTCAGATTTTGCAAGAATTACAAGGTAGCAGACAATTACCATTGTACGGAGTAGCTAAGAACACGTGCATAAATTTTTTAGAGTAACGAATGCAAACAAACATGTCTAGTGACCTTGTATGTAGTGTGTACAATAGGCGTGCACATTGACTTGGTGTGTAGCACGATTACAAAAATTCAGTTCACTATGATAGGCTTGGACCCGCTATACTACTGACAAAACAAAAATGGGTTGGAGATTTTGTTACCTTGGTAGGAGAGGTGTCTAAGTATCGTCGGTACCGTGCGGGTGACATCCAGGTCACCGAGTGTGCTGCGGTTGCGGTGGCTGTTAGTGTCAGGGAAGCAGATCTTGGGCGGTCGATGCCGGCTTGAGCACGGTGGATGAGAGCGTCGCTAAGGCAGATCCGGTGAAGTGAACAGGGATGGCCGTGCAGCTGGTCTAGAGCAGTGGACATGGAACTCCTTGAACTAGGTCACATCCAGTGGACACCGGTGAAGAGGATTCGGTATGGTTGAGTAGCTTTCGGCGGCGAGGAAGCAGAGCTTCAGTTGTCGATGACACCATCGGTGGCGAGGAAGTAGAGCTTGGGCGGTCGATGATGCCATTGGGTGGTGAACGACACCGCAACGCCGTTGTAGTGGTAGAGAGACCCAGTGAACTAGATCCGGTGGGTGAGCATCAGTGAAGCGGCTCCGCGGCGGCGCACGAGACCACAGATCAATACGGTGCACGCGGTGGCCGTGGAGGGAACAGAGGAGCTTGGGATTTTTGGGAGGGCCAGCGGGAAAAACTGCACAAATCGGGACCATATAGGTGAATAGAAATATAATTATGATCGTGCCCCCGAGATACTAACTTTAGTATGCCCATCTATCGTGTGACCAATGGGTAGAATAGGATATTTAAAGACAAAAGTTTTTGAAACAGAGGGGCGTGAAATGCTTCAAGATCGGTGTGTGATATTGCCACTCGATTGAGATTTGAATATGGCTAGCGTCCAGCCAATAATAATAGAAAAAATGGTACTATCCCGTGGGAGATTTTGGCTCAATGGTTTCGAATTGGTGGGGCGGGAAATGCTTCAAGGTCGTGGGGGATTTTGCCGCTCGTTTCAGATTTTGAATTTGGCTAGCATCCATGTAGTAATAAAAAAAGCTAGTAGACCGTAAGCTATCTTTCCAGTAATTCAAGGCCGAGAGTTACATCAATTGATCATCCATATCCATAGTAGTAAAAGACACGTGCCACACACGTATATACTGTATGAAATGTGATTTAACAAACATTAATTCAATAGTCTTGTTAGAGAAAAAAATGCATACATTAAGTCTATTAATAATAACTATCTACACATATTGATAATACAATCTACTGTGCTATGAAATTTTGGTGGTGGTGACATGATGGTTCTAGAACATGGTGGAGTTTTCTCTAGGTACTACTCCTTTAACACGAATCTAGCTGCTTTGAACCATTGGATCTAACAGCCCAATGGTCAGGATTAGTGCTATGGATCTAATTCAAAACTACTCCATTATAGTAGTAGAGATTTTTGCACGCAACATTGGATACCTACAATTCACACAACCTAGGCGCTAAATTTTGCCGCTTGACACAAATTTTGAATTTAGCTAGCGCCCAAATAATACTCCCTCCATCTCAAAATAGATATCTCGGATTTATCAAGTATATTGCACAAACTCGTTTCAATCTCTCAAGTATATTCCACAAAGTAGTTGTGGACGCACCCATTTTTATTTGTCATACTTTAAAGTTCTCATAAAGTATGAGATAAATCATGAACATTGGTTGTGTTGTATCTTGTGAATTTAGCTACTTCCCCCATCCTCAAATAAGTGTACTTCTAGCGTTTGTTCTAAATCAAACTTAAGTATTTACAACCAACTTTAATTTATAAACGTAATAATATTTATGACACATAAATAGTACTATAAGTTTATTTGTTTTGAAATGTACTTTCATAATATGTAGATTTCATGTTATATATATTGCTCGATTAGATTTAAAAAGTAGTCAAATTTTAAAAAAGTTTGACTTAGACTAAGAACTACTAGAAGTATACTTATATTTGGACGGAGGTAGTAGACAAGAACTTGGTGTGGTGGTGTTCCCGTATTTGGTAGGAGTACATAGGTGCTTCCTCGCATGATGAACAATATTGCCACTAGGAGTTTCCCCCATGTTGAAAAAAAATCTGGGAGAGAGAAGATACTGAGAGCATGCAGGAGGCAGTGCGAGAGCTGTGAAGAGGAGAATTTTCAAAAACACTTTTTAAGCTAACCAGGAATTCAGTACATCAAAAACCACCGAAAATCTATTTCGTAAAGCGTTCAAACCAACCTACAATTTACTTGTAGTTCAAATTTGATCTAATTTCGTAAAACATTCAAAGCCACCTCCGAAAAGACATTTAATTCAAGAGAAATCTATCGCGCTTACCTGTAGCTCAAGTTTGACCTAATTTCGTTAAGTTGTCAAGATGAAAAATCTTAGAAAGAAGTTTAACCTACTATCCAAACTCTTGGTGGTGGTTTGTGATATATTAAATGACCCCCCCGATGGTTGGAAACTGAGAATGTTCTTTCGTGTTAGTTGGAAACTTACACCAACGACATTGTTTACTAAAATAAGATGCACCTATCTTCCTTTGAAAAGACATTTAATTCAAGAGCAATCTATCGCACTTAGTTGTAGCTCAAGCTTGACCTAATTTTGTTAAATCGGCAAGACGTGTGTGAAGTGTGCAAAGTTAGCTAGGAATCTTTAAAAATGGAATTATAAGAAACCACAGTCCACTTTGTGTGATAATTGGAGCTCTGTTGCATTTTCTTCTAACTGTGGTAGGTCCCGAAGGAGCGAGGTGCTTCAGTTAACATGGTGAGAGGAAGTACAAGTTACATCAAGGACCTCATAAAAATGAAAAATACATCCAAGTCCATGCACTTAGCACAAGTTCCCCGAAACTAAGAACTAGAGTGTGTTTTCAGGTTTGCGCATACTAGGATTCATTGTGCTAAAGACTATGAATATAATCTTCTAGATGCTAAGAATGGAAAAGAGGATCTAGCAGTTAACAATATTTGGATTTGCCAGTCTTGATCCAATGGTCAATGTTCAAAGTTATTTGTACACTATATAGTGGTATGGTATTGTAAGAGATAAGACAATATAATGATAAGATAAGAAGTACTGTGAATGCCTGGTCTCTTGAATAACCTCCCCTCCCGATGTTTCGGAAGCAAGCAAAAATTTTGAAATCGGAAAAGTTTGATTTTTTTGCTACCAAGGACCAAAGTGGTTTCCTTGCTATGAATCCTCCTACTCCACACCAACACGGCTACCGAACACGCGAGAGATATAGAGCCACCATACCAAGGCACACGTGCGCAGTGCCACGCTCTAGACGAGGGAGAGATCGGTCCGACAGTGTGTGAGGGGAGAGGGGAAGGGAGATGAGAGGCATCGAAAGAGAGAGAAAACACACAATTTGTTTTGCGTGCATAGATCCAAAGAAATTTACTACTAGTAGAGTGTACACTTTAAGGCGGTAGGAGTACCTCGTTTGAGGAACCCATCATAACTTTGCTCTAACATCCAACCGCCTTCAACTCCCTTCCCCATCGTGCTAGACTCATGGGTCCTAAACTATGATGTGGATATGGCCATGACCTTGATTGGTCGCTCAAGCCAATTTGCCGTTATGCAAATACTAATCAGTGCTGACATTTTTCAACACTATTATTGGCCCATGATATATTTGTCATCCGGGTTCCTTCAGAAGAATTTTTGAAATTTTCAAGAGTAATAGTCTATCGCGCTCACATGTATTCAAGTTTGACCTAATTTCGTTTTATTGGCATAGAGTCATTTAAGTGCGTGGAGCTTTGGCTTGGGAGTTTGAAAAATCCTTAAACTTGGGAAACTATAAGAAAGAATTATCCACTTTGTACAAAAATTTGTGTGTGTGTGTGGGAAGGGGGCATTCTTTGTTCTTTAATTTATTCTACCAGTAAAAATACTTGAAATACTCACTTCACGGTATGGCCTACTATACCATGTACTCCGTGTGAACTTTCTTGGGTTTAAAGGCAAGTGACCAAGGTCATGGACATACTCTGTATATCTATAATGACAGTGTGTCCATATTTTGGTATAGGTCGGTGCATGTTAGCATGGTAAAGAAGTAGAAGTTTTTTCAGAACGAAGTACGGTTAATATGGCTAAATTAGAGTTCATAGCATGTGCCATTTATTTACTAGTACATAAAGTGGTTGGATAAATTACATGTTATATTTTTCAAGCTTAATTTTCTACCTAATTTAACCCACTCAAATGACTTTCCGTTGATTTGTCGAATTAGGTCTAATTTACTAATCTACAAGAAGTGAGTGAGAGCAAGTTCAATAGTATAACCGAGTCTTAGGTATAACAAAGTGACACGTCGTATACTACCAACCTTATACCAGCATATACAATACCCAGCGATTAAACTATACAACATCTAGCATTATGATGCAACCACCTCATCAAAAAGCAAGAAGGTTGAACATGAATAAAATGAAAAACCTTTCTATGTACGCTTAAAAAATCCAAAAACTTGGGAATTTTAAGAAAGCATGGTACACTTTGTTTGAAAATTGTGGTGGTGGCATTCTTTATTTATTTTTTGGAACTAGAGGTCGCGGAGGAGCGAGACGCTTCTATTATCATGCTAGGGTTTGTTGTTGTCGCAAGGTGGTCTCAGGACCTTTTTGTAATTATTGTTATCTTTGAGCCTTTTTGTACTAGTGTTGATGATTATTTTGAATTTCGGAACAGACGGTTGCTAGAAGTAGATCGGTGTGCCATACCAAGGCACATGTGCGTAGCGCCATGTTGTTGATGAGGAAGAGACAAGCCTGACTATGCACCCGCGACTGCAGAGAAGAGATCGATGGAGGATGGATGGTGAGAGCCAGCAGAGGAGAGAGAAAACACAACTTGTCCTCCTCTACACTGCTCTCATGTTGCCTCTTTTCATTTGAAAGTCTCACGCTGCCTCCCTCTTGTTCTCTTATTTGTGTAGCTCAGGTTTGACCAAATTTTGTTAAATTGTCAAAATGCAAAATCTTAGCAAGAAGTTAAACCAGTTGTCCAAACTCTCGGTGTTTTCTGATATACTCCTACCTCCAAAAGAACTTTCAAAGAAACCTACGATTTACTTGTAGTTCAAATTTGAAAGATTCAGTAGTACATAATAAGACATGAAAATATCACAGATTCATATTCAGCAGCACTAGACAGATTTAGTAGCATTTCAAAGGGACCGATTCAGCAATACAAACACTGAAATTAAATAGTAGTACAGAGAGAATCAGTTCTTGTTTCAGCTCTCAAAAACTAGCATAGGATGAGTTTGCCCTCTTCTCCGAACAAACTCCATCATTGGAACTGACGATCAAGTATGTATTTGTGTGCATACCTCGTTCTTACATCAATGCTTATGTGACCAACATATATGCAACCCAACAAGGTCAGGCGTCATCCAGATTGACAAGGCCATGTTTCAAAAGAAAAGAAAAACAATCTACTACCATTAATCAAAACAAGTACCACTATAATAGTATTAGTTCTACAAAATACTTTAACAATAGCAACATCAGAACATTTGAGAGATTCAGTAGCTTTTGAAAGATTCAGCAGTACATGCCATATTCTCCACTCGATCTAAACAATTCCCAGTACATAGGAATTATTACAAAATGTATTAGAGTTGTAGAACTCCTTACAAAATACTCGTAGTAGTAAGTATAAAACTACTCGTAGTAGTACCTTAAGTTAGATAGGAACGATTACATGTCCCATCATATACTCCAAACATGCATGAGAGAAAATAGAGAGGTTAGAATCACCACAAGATCTGTATGCCAACGATTCAGCGTGTCCAAGTCGTGGCCGGGTAGCGCTTGCTTTCTAGGCTGGCACGCTTCTCTCGTTTTACCATCCTCTATGGATCCTCGTAATAGGCTTTCACCTGTTCACCCTCAACAAGATAGATGTAAATTTCACGGATCTTTGTAGCAATTTCCACCACTCCGATTACAAAGGGAATCTACCACTAACATAAATAAAGTAATTAATATTAGAATAGATCGACTAGAAAATTACATATAGTAGTACATTGATATTAGGATCATCTGGAGAATATTAAGATTTGATATCTTACAATGGGTTGATGTCGTCGTCGATCCAATATTGGAACTCCATGAGGAACTTCGACCAACGATTGAGGAGCTTGACAATAAGTGCACGACACCAACAAGTAATGGTTGAGCGCATCTTGCGCGGCTTTGGCCGATGGCTCCACAATCTTTGGCTTAGAATAAAACTCGAGATGATAGTACCCATGAAAAGAGACCAATGATGACATCCCCACCTCGTACTCCTCTAATTCCCACACCGCCGACCTTGCACGGCTGACGGATAGGACAATCTCCATGCTATGCCTGTCAATCTGGTTGATGAACAGCGTTCTCATCTTCCCGATGACGATGACATTTGTTCTCCACGAGCACACTGCAGGCACCACCTTAGACGGTTCCCATTGTTTGATGTTGTAGAGGACTATGGGCACCTCGATCGAGTGGGTGGATTTGAGATGCAGATACAACGTTAATTTGTTGTTGACCCAGTTGCATCCTGGCTCCGTGTAGATAAACGGGTTGTGGATGTAGGAGATCATGTGGGAATAGAGTTCGTTGAAGGAGACCACTTTCGAGCAGTTGTAGTTCAAGAAACTGTAACCTTCTTCGTCGACGACTTGGCGATGTACTCCTTGGAGTATGCAGCCAGCCAGACGACGCTTTTAGCGTCCATACGCTCAACGATTTTGTTGACGATGTCGTCGCTGACCCTGCTAAAGCCGTTGCACCATCGGCTCTCCCTCGAACCTCTCCAAATTTTGTACAAACGATCCACCATCATGTCCAGGAGGATTGGGGGTGAGGGCGGAGCTATAAGGAACTGCCACTATTCAAAAAATCATCCGAATCAGCGATTAATAGGCCGATTAATCTCTAGTAGGTATCTAACCGTTGTCGATTACCACTAATCCATTGAGTTAATCCTTTATCCCTACTAATAGCTCTGACATACCGATTACTAGGTATATTCCCAATTAACTACTACACTTGGTCAAAAGAAGTTGTAAATTTTTCAATGCATATCTCCCATCCAACAACTAGACAACCCCAATGAAGTAGGTTTTTGAATCTCCTGCTCTATTCCCGCCTCCAAGAGCTTGGTTCTCGCTGTCACCAACCAGTACCCTGGATAGGTGGTGGGAGAAGAGCAACTTCAGAGGTCAAAGGAGAAGCTTATGTGTTTTAATCGGATTTTGGGCTCTAGATAAGTAGGGTTGGGTGTGGGCCCCCGGATTAATCCTCCGAGAATCCCTGTTATGCATACAACCACGATCCCATGATCAGTTAGTCGTGGCACATAACCGACAAGTATCATTACAACATCTGAGAATATACCAAATTTACAAGACTTACATAAATGCTGTTATGGCTACATCAATAATCATCAGCAGAACCTCATCAAGCGTAGAGCCCGAGCTATGCCTTAACCTACAGGCAACTGACTAGGAGAACGTCCTAGCTCGCATAGTCGTCCACTTCACCTTCGTCTTGATATCTGACCATGTTAATAGCCAGGGACAATGCCAATGAGTACATTGAAGGTACTCGCAAACCACCTTAAGAGAATAATAATAACAAGAGGATATGCAATATGGCTGTGGTAGTAGGAGGGATCCAAGAGGGGTTCTTTTCTCAATTAATTTCTCTTGTAGATATAGCATCTACATATCTTTGTTGAAAACTTTTGTAAAACATTTTGGAAACCTTTTTGAAAAGTTTTAGAAAACCCTAGGACTGGGTCACCCATTTGTTTCCTTCTACGATCATCCCACGACCAAACTCCTTCCATCCCTTTCTGACCATCCCATCGTCAAAACAGGGCTCCTTGCCGACCATCCCATGGTCAAAATATTTCGAAAGCCATTTCTTTTCAGAAATCTTTTTTGAAAACAAAACCAGCACCGCTCTATAGAAGTTTGTCCAACCCGTCCTTAACCGCGGACACGGCTATTCGAATAGATTTACACTCTGCAGAGGTTGTACACTTTACCCACACCATCTGGGTACACTACCCTGATCTTCCCGATCGTGGGTCGAGTAACTGATCAAGACTCTCCGGATGCCCACTCCAATATAAGTGCCTACCCTATGAGTGTTAATCCCCTCAAAACCGGGACGTCAGGCGAGGACCAATCAGAGCGCTTTTTCCACTTCTCGAGTGTGCGCTTTCAATGAGGGGCTCATAGTAACGCGTGGAGGCCTGCCGACCCTTCATTCCTTCTCCAGGTCGATGTCCCACATGGACCTACATCGGAAAAGGCCCACCGTCCAGGGATCCCCGATCCCCTGTAGTTGTCACAAGGCAGCTTATAGCAGAATAGACAAACATCAAATCCGGCCCTGTCCCATACCAGAGTAATGTGGTTGCACGGGTTAAGTTGTTATAGCTAAACTGCAAAGAACCGGGTGCGTTTTCGTAAACCTTTTTCCTCTGGTTTTCCTCCAGCATTTTATAAAACAAAAACCTTTTTCCTTATCAACATCTCTTGGGAGGTCTTACCTCACCAAGGTTTTATCATAAAACATTTGGTAAAACTTTTTCCGGGGTCTTCCCATCCTATAGCTTTGCTTTGGCTAAATCGGGGTCTCCAAAGGGGTATGGTGTATTACACCATGTATTCCACTACGGACAAGTAGGTATCCTCAAGGGGGCTGTACTTAGTAGTACAAGAGTGTAATAGTTCGGAGGAGCCAAACCACTACCATATATACATTAACATATAACAAAATAATGCAGTTTCATAAATAGTAGATAAAACATGCATAAGTAAAGTAGTAGGACGAGGCTTATGAGCAAGAAGGTGGCTTGCCTGATGATTAGCAATAAGGAAATATGTCCCTGGATTTCTTCTTAGAATACCCAATTATACCAATAATAATTGCCACTTCTCCTGCTCTCCGTTTTCATTGCAACTATCGTCGTTATCGAGCATACATGCAAACAAACAAATCCACAATCAAACAAGGCATTCAAGCATCAAAACCATACAGCAAGCAATTGTCAATGCAAGTTTACAAATCAGTAGTGGTGTTGAGAGAATGGGTTAGAAGGACTAGGAGCATTTCGTGGAACAGTGAAGGAAGCCATATGAGTTTTATAGTCTAGGAACTAGTGATGAGAGGGTTTTGGACCAAGGACTTATTCTATGAGATACCATGGTAAAACCATGGTACCAGCAGATAGGTATTGATAAAATGAAACCAACAAAAGTGGTATCACTATTTAATCACTTTCCATTGATTTATTAGGGATATTCTAGTGATAAAAGCTCTAGTTTTAGGAAATAATACACCAGAAATGTTATGGAGCTCCAAAAATTATTTCCTTGGAGGATTAGGTAAGGATTTATGTACTTGTTCACTGAGAATTGGAATCACTCCAAAATAATTACCGGAATGCCCTCAGGAAATTCCCAAAGGCAGTTCTGTAGACATTTTGTCTTTTTCACCAAATTTAATCTACAGAAGATGTTGATATGAGGTAAAGGGCAATGGATAGGTATAAATACCTCTCAGTACCAACTGGAATAACTCCATTCGGAGTTGCAGAGATACTGTAGTGAATTTAGAGGTGAATAAACCATGCACATAATAGTTTAATTCACAGAGAAATATCTAAGGCTCAATAAATTATGATCTCCTAGGGTTTGCTAGATATGGATGTATCCCAACCAGGATAATTGGAAATGGTTCACTTGAACCCATGTTTTGGTTTAGGGAATTTTGTAAAGTCATAAATGAATTGTTTTTGTTATTTTTACTCAAGCTAACCTACTATTCACCTTGGCATGAGACCAAGGTCCAGAGATGGGTACATTCAAAAGCTACCAGTGGCACTTTTTTTCATTTCATTTGGAGATGTTAAGCTCACAGAGGAAATTAATTAGTGGGATAGACACATTTTGGTGGGAATAATGCCCATAAATAATGAAAATTATTTTGGGCAATAGACCAGTTCTGCATGATGAGGAAAACCTTAGGGGACCATGTAAAATTGTCACCTAAATGAAATCATGCAGTTGTATATTTTATTTGGACTTAAACTGACAGGTATAATTCAGATCTAGAATTCCCAGAGAAAAAGAAAAAGAAACAGCCACTACCGGGCCGGATCTGGAGGGTAGCTAGGCTGTCCAGGGGAGAAGCGACCCACCCGGGCGGGGCACTGCGCGGGAGGAGTTTCAAAACACTGACGGGTGGGGCTCGCTGGTCAGCGACCCAAAGTGGCGAAGACGTATCGGGGCACGCTGTCCGTTGGATCAAAAGGGGCATCGACGACTAGGAGCTCGTCATCCTCCTCCGAGGCGCGGCGGCGTGAGCTAACCCTAGCTGGGGCTCGGGCGGCGACGGGGAGCTCACCTAGGGACTTGTCGGCGTCGAGGAGGCGACGGAGGAGACGCGGTGGACGACGGCGACTCCGGGGAGGGGCGGGAGTAGCAGGTTCTGCGACGGATGGTGACTCGCGCGACGATGCCTGTGGCAATGCTCTCGAGAGCTCGCCGGAGCAGGGCTGGGGAGTCGTGCATGTTGGCGGCGAGGGTACTAGGCGACGCAGGGATCAGAGGCGATTCTGGCGATGGGCAGCAGAGCTTGGTCCGACGCAGGGACGCCCCATGCGCAAGCATGCTTCCGGAGCTAGCCTCGGTGATCACCGGAGGTGGTACCTGCGTTGGTTTGGAGCCTAGGAAAAGGGTGGGGTTAGACTCAGAGGGGCAAGGGGATCTTGGAAAAGGGGACATGTAGAGCGGAGGGAGCTGGAAAGAGGGCACCCGAGCAGATCTTGGCTATGGTCGAGGAGCTCATTTTTCTGCCTCTCTCGAGCAGGGCAGAGCAAGGGAGGAGGAGAGAGGGCTCTGGGAGGTGAGGTAGAGGGGTAGGAGGCAAATGAGGGGGGGAGAGCTGAAGTGGCCTCTAGTAATAAATACCGAGAGGGAGAGGATCTTGATGGACTTGGTCCATCGGGCATGGAGGAGAGGAGGGCAAACCAGGGCTGGTGTTGCTGTGGGCGTGGAGGTGGTTTTCTGGTCGGGCTACAGAGCAGAGGGGGAGGGGTAGCTGCTGCTAGAGGGGTTTTGCAAGCCAAGACACCCACATGGGGTTAAGCACTAGTGTCCAAGCACTAGAGGACAAGTAATCTACAGTAATTGCTACAGTGATCATGACCAGAGATGAGTGCTGGGTGTTATGGTGCATTGCCTTGCAAGCTTGGTGGTGGTTTGGTCTTGATTTAACTCAATACTAGCTAGGTTTGCTAAACTGAGTAAATAGGTGCTTGTGAAGGAAGTTTGATAAATTGTATAAGACAAGGTAGGGAAATGGTACTGGTAGATAGATGAGGTCAAGGTAGATATCCAGGAATTATTTGTGATTTTTCTAAGGATTTAAAGTCCACTTAAATCCATTTACTCAAAAATTGCAGAAATAAAGTATTGGAGCTCAATTGATATTTTTACATTGTACTTTGTTGGATTTGATGTGAGATGGTCCTACATATCATATCACACCTTGAGGAATTTTGTTCGTATTTATTGAGGTGGGAAAGTATTTTTAAAGGATTATTTCTTATTTCTCCCATTTAAGAAAAAGGGCAAAAAGAAATAATGAAGAATCTCAACAATATTTATTTTTGAGGTGGGAAGATGGGGTGTGATATATGGATCTCAATTGAGCCAAAATTTTGGGAAGTGTTTTGGCAAAAACCAAACTTTCCTTTATGGAAGGAGTTTTGGAGATTTTGACTATTAAAGAGATTTATTAGATTTGGAGCCATAATAATTATGGAGAATTATTGATAAATCTTGATGATCAGGGTAGATGATGTAGACAAGGTGTAGCAAGCATTTTCAACCTTGGGATTGGAGAATCCAAGTTGATTATGGTGGAATACCCTAGATTAAGGATCTATGGTGATGTTAATTTCATACCATCAAAACATGGTTGTAGCTTGAAGTTCAGATCTCCCCTTGGGGCATGGGCTAGATGGATGGATATACCAAGTTATGTAGATGGCAATGGTGTAGGGTTTTGAGCTTGATCCTGCTTGAGCTCACCAAGACAAGCTTGCAAAGTTTGAAAAAAATAAGCCTGCTAAAGCAGATTATCAACTAGCCTTCAAAACCTTGTGGGTTTGAGCAGCACAAAGATCCACTTGGAACAAGTGAAGTAGATGTTTATAGGATTATATTAGTATAACACAACCATGCAAATAGTTGGTCCATAGAAGGTTGGATGGTGGTGTGAGTTTATACCAAAGTAGGCACGTTGACTAGATTTGTAGGAAAAGTTATTTTCTTGCCTGCAAAACCATCAAGAACAAGTGGGTTGGAGGATGATATAACCAAGAGAAAGAGTGGGCCTTGGTAGTAATTAGGATGGTTAACAAGATGGTTTAAGTGCATTACCAAAATTGCACAAGGTTTTAGAAAGGGAGGCATTCAAAAAGGTGATGTGGGAATAGTTTTCCAGACTTAGCCAAATTTGGCAGATTTAGGGTTTTTGACTAGAATAAGAGGGAAGATGTTCTTGATTGATTTCAAGGTACCAAAGCATCATTAAGTGGATGATTTTGAAGTGTAGATTGAGTAGGAAGTATCCTTGCTTGATATTGGTCATCATTGACTTGGAAACTTCTAGAATGGAGCACTACAAACTTGATCTAGGTAAGGGTTTTAGATGATCACCTGGTGGATAGAGGTTAGATATAGATGGTAATCATGCTTACGGTGTGGTGATTTCAAGTATCTTGATCCTAGTGGATGAGCTCCTAGAGTATCTCATACTATTTCTAAGCAATCAAGTCAAACAGCAGATCAAGGCAATTCATCAGACAACAGATCAAGGCAACTCAACTTATACACTGAGTAAATCCACTACTGGGGTTACCATCAAGCCTAGCTTGAGGTAAGGTTAAGGGCTTTTGAAGAGTTTGGATTTTGAATAAGATGAGAGTCCTTGATATCTCTACCAAGAGTAGAGTCCAAAAGCTTACTGAAAGGTTTTTGGAGATCCTAGAGGTAAGAGTAGTTGAAGGTTCTGTCTTGAAAACATAAGGAGACAGTATTCTATATTTCTCCATAGTTTTGTCAATAGAAGCTACAAAAGTAGTTTTGGTTTCATAAACATCTTGGCTCATGTTTTTGAAATGCTAGAACATTTGAGAATATGGAAATTAAGCCAAGGCAGTTTTGGGAAGTAGCTTTTGTCAACTGGGGTTGAGGTAAGGAGTATATCTTCTAATACACCATCATAAGCATATCCAACAACAAGCAACCCTTCAGCACTCAACAAGAAAAAGTTTTTGTTCCCCCTGATTTTTGCATTCTGGACAACTAATCAGGGTTCTAGAATTTGGGATGTTACATTGGGCATATAAAGGCCCATGTACTATTTCTTTCTTATATACGCTTGTTTTAGGTGCTAATTTGTTTAGGTTGCACCGATTAAGAGCCGACTGATTAAATCTGTTAATCATCTGAATTCCAATTAGTCGCTACTCCTAAGATGACCGAGCAGTTAACGATTGCTGATTTCCTCACCAATGAGAACTGTTAGTGGTTTTTTGGAGGAGAGGGATGGTGGTCTAGAAGGAGAAATGCACCGGGAGAGTTGGCGAGGATCACAAATGTGGCTAGGCGATGTCGGCGAGTGGGGATAAACTAAACGGAGATGGGGAAGATGGGATGGCTCTTTGAAAGAGGTTTCTTCTTTTCTTGTAATAAACTAACCATGTCACCTCCTAGGGGCAGTGTAGTCTCATCACGTCGGACGAGACACACTATTTATTTACAAGTTTTACTACAGTACATAAGTAGGAGTATTACTCTACCTCCGTCCCGAGGAATAAAGCGTCCTCGTTTTGCATGTTTTTTCTTTGACTAAGATTTACTCTAAATATATAAAGAATGTTTGTACAAAATTAGCATTATTGGAAAGTATTACTCTACCTCCAACAGTACTAATTTTACACAAAGTAATCAAGTGTATTAGTTAATCTATTTATTCGGTCAAATTTTACACAATGTAATGAAGTATGTATCTTATCGGCACCCGCGCGCACACCTGCCAGTTTATCTCTCCCTCGTCCGCAGTGTGGCGCTCTTCACATTTACCATGGTTAGGGTTGAGAGCGGGATCCCGCGAAAGTCCCGCTTCTAGTTCATTCTGAAGTTTCTTAGGAGTACTTCAAAATGAACTAGAAGCAGAACTTTCACGGGATGTCGCTTTCAACTCTAGCCATGGTACGATGGCTCTATGTCTGTCTATCGTGTGTTCGTCAACACGTTGTGTTGGTGTGCATATGAAGGAACCACTTTGGGCCTTGGGTTGGGGTAGCGACAAAAAGTATTATGTAGACTTCCCCATATGGATGGCCAAGATCAATGCCATATCCTGTGATCCGCATCATAGTTTATGGTAATTTCCCCATATTACGTAGATTGGTGCATCTTGGCATGGTAAACAATATTTTTCCAAGGGGAGTTTCCAAGAAGTATTAAGAAAAGAGATGATCTCAATTTTCCAAGTGATAGGATTTTTTTTCTGAAAATTGGAACTTTGTTTTCCGTAAAGCAAATAGTAGTACTAGGAAAAAGAAGGATCGAAATGGAGGGGGGTACGAATAAAGAGCTACTATGTAAGAGATTATGGGGTTAGAGAAGGTATCCCGAGAGGGTAGAAGTGAAGAGGTGTTGAAGGCTGTTCAATGTCAGAGAAAAGTTATGAAAAAAGAGATAGACATAGAGCCGCCATAGTACCATGGCTTACGTGCGCAGCGCCACACTATGGATGAGGGAGAGATCAGCTGGAGGATGGATGTGATGTAGCAAAGGAGAGAGTAGTACACAATTTATTTTCTGTGCATAGAGGAGGAGGAGGAGCACACTGTAAGGCTGCAGGAGTGACCCTGAAACTTAGCAATGAAGTGTGTGTTTTGAGGTTTGCGCATACTAGCGTTCATCGTGCTAAAGACTATCAGTAGAATCTTTCTAGATGCTAAGAATGGAAATAAGTCCAGTGGTTAGCAATGTTTGGATTTGCTAGTCTTGATCAAATGGTCAATGTTCTGTACACTACGCAATGGTATGGTATTGTAAGAGATAAGACAAGATAAAGATAAGACAAGAAGTACCGCGAATGGCAGATCTAACGGCAGGTCTCGTAGGAGCAAGGTGCTTCAGAGTTAACACGGCTGGTGGAAGTACAAGTTACAGCAAGGACCTCATAAAAAATGAAAATTGCATCCAAGTACATGCATCATTTAGCACTAGGGACCTGAAACTAAGCAATGAAGTGTGTGTTTTGAGGTTTGCGCGTACCAGTGTTCATCGTGCTAAAGACTATCAATAGAATCTTTCTAGATGCTAAGAATGGAAAAGAAGATCCAACGGTTAACAATGTTTGGATTTGCTAGTCTTGATCCAACGTTCAATGTTCAAAGTTCATCTGTACACTATGAAGTGGTATGGTATTGTGTGTAATAGATAAGACAAGATAAACATAAGATAAGAAGTACTGCGAATGGCTAATCTAATGGTAGGCCTCGTAGGAGCGAGGTGCTTAAGAGTTAACACGGTCGGTGGAAGTACAAGTTACATCAAGGACCTCGTAAAAAATGAAAATTGCATCCAAGTCCATGCATTTAGCACAAGGATCCTGAAACTGAGCAATGAAGTGTGTGTTTTGAGGTTTGCGCATACTAGCGTTCATCATGCTAAAGACTATCAGTAGAATCTTTCTAGATGCTAATGATGGAAAAGAAGATCCAACGGTTATTAGCAATGTTTGGATTTGCCAGTCTTGATCCAACTATCAATGTTCAAAGTTAATCCGTACACCGCTATGCAGTGCTATGGTATTGTTAGGGACTAGTAAAAGGTACATGCCACACACATATATATACTGTATGAAATATGACTTAAGAAACATTAAGTTGTTATTAACCAATAGTCTTGTTAGAGAACAAAATGCATACATTAAGTCTATTAATAATAACTATCTACACATATTGAGAATACAGCCTACTATATGCTATGAAATTTTGGGGTGGTGTGGAGTTTTCTCTAGGTACTATTCAACATGAATTCAGCTGCTCTGAACCATTGGATCTATCTGCCCAACGGTCAGGATTGGTGCTATGGATGCAATTCAAAACTACTCCATTATATATAGTAGTTATGTAAGAGATAATACAAGATAAATAGAAAACATAAGAAGTAATATGAATGGCCGATATAAGCGTAGGTCTCATAGGAGCAAGGTGCTTGAGAGTTAACACAGTCGGTGGAAGTACAAGTTACATCAAGGACCTTGTAAAAACTGAAAATTGCATCCAAGTCCATGCATTTAGCACAAGGACCCTGAAAGTGAGCATTGAAGTGTATGTTTTTTTGGTTTGTGCATACTAGCGTCATCATGCTAAAGACTATCAGTAGAATCTTTCTAGATGCTAAGAATAGAAAAGAAGATCCAATAGTTAGCAATGTTTGGATTTGCCAGTCTTGATCTAACGGTCAGTGCTCAAAGTTAATCTGTACACTATATAGTGGTATGGTATTGTAAGATATAAGACAAGATAAATATAAGATAAGAAGTACTATGAATGGCCGATCTAATGGTAGGTCTCATAGGATATAGGTGCTTGAGAGTTAAGACGGTGGGTGGAAGTACAAGTTACATCAAGGACCTTAGAAAATTGAAAATTGCATCCAAGTCCATGCATTTAGCACAAGTACCCTAAAACTAAGCAATGAAGTGTGTGTTTTGAGGTTTGCGTATACTAGTGTTCACCGTGCCAAAGACTATCTCAGTAGAATCTTTCTAGATGCTAAGAATGTAAAAGAGGATCCAATGGTTAGCAATGTTTGGATTTTCTAGTCTTGATCCGATGGTCAATGTTCAAAGTTAATCCGTACACTATGCAGAGGTATGGTATTGCAAGAGATAAGACAAGATAAAGATAAGATAAGAAGTACTACGAATGGCCAATCAATTGGTAGGTCTCGTAGGAGCGAGGTGCATGAGAGTTAGCACTGTCCGTGGAAGTACAAGTTACATCAAGGACCTCATAAAAAATGAAAATTGCATCCAAGTCCATGCATTTAGCACAAGGACCCTGAAACTGAGCAGTGACTTAAGTGTGTGTTTTGAGGTTTGCGACTACTAGCATTCATCATGCTCAAGACTATTAGTAGAATCTTTCTAGATGCTAAGAATGGAAAAGAAGATCCAACAATTAGCAATGTTTGGATTTGCCAGTCTTGATCCTTCTGTCAATGTTCAAAGTTAATCCGTACACTATATGTAGTGTTATGGTATTGTAAGAGATAAGACAAGAGAGTTTGAATTTATGTGCTGCCAAGGACCAAAGTAGTTTACTTCCTATGTACTCCTTGTCCCTACTTCACACCAACGTGCGATAGATGAACACGCCAGAGACACAGAGCCGCCGTACAAAGGGACACATGCGCATCGGCGCACTGTGTACGAGGGAGAGATCAGTTGGGCCGGTGCGCGAGGGGAAAGGGGAAGAGAGATGGAGGATAGCGAAGGAGAGAGAAAACACACGATTTTTTTGCGTGCATAGGTCCCAAAAATTTACTACTAGTAGAGTGTACACTGTATGGCCATAGGAGTACCTCGTGTCAGGAACCCATCATAACTTTGCTCTGACATGGAACCGCCTTCAACTCCTCTTGGTTGCTGCCCTCTTCCCCTACTAACGTTTTATTCACTCAGCATGTACAACGCGTGGAAAGAGGTGAGCATATGTCTAAGCAAAGAAATATACTACTCCCGCATTGTGTAAAAAGAATTTGTGGCATCCGGTAAGGTTCACCTTATACATAGTGGAAAAAATAAAGTTATCTTTAAGCCTAAGGTGCACCTCAAGCTTGTGGGTTTCCCATAGAGAATAGAAAAATCATTTCCCCTCTCTTCCTATTTCATGTGATCGTTTTCAAAAGGGGTTCACAATTTTCATGTTGCAAAATCTTAGCTAGAGGTCAAACCAGTCATCAAAGCTCTTTGTAGTTTCTGGTATATTAATTCACTGCTCGATGGGTACCTCCAAAAGATTTTTTCATAAAACTTTCAAAGCAACCTATAATTTATTACTTGTAGTTCAAATTCGACCTTATTTTGGTACATCGACATGAAGTCATTCAAGTGGGCGAAGTTGGCTAGGAAGGTTCAAAACACATAAAACATCGGAATCGCAAGTACAACATGCTGTTGATCCACTATATATGTGTGAAAACTTGGCTTGTGGCACTTAGATCCAATATTCTTTACACTTTCTTTATTGAAAAGAATGATCTCGTCATCAATTGAATATTCTTTCCTGATAGTTGGACACTCACACTGATGACAATGCTTTACAAGAAGATGCACTCATCTACCTCTGAAATGACATTTAATTTAAGAGCAATCTATCACGCTTACTTGTAGCTCAAGTTTGGCCTAATTTCATTAAACTGTCAAGATGAAAAATCTTAGCAAGAAGTTGAACCTGTCATCAAAACTTAGAGTGGTTTCTGATATATTAATTGACCGCCTGATGGGTACCTCCAAAAGCTTTTTCATAAAACTTTCAAAGCAACCTACAATTTACTTGTAGGTAAAATTTGACCTAATTTCGATACATCGACATAAAGTCATTCAAGTGAACAGAGTTAGCTAGAGGAAGATCAAAAACTCACAAAACATGGGAATCGTAAGTAAAACATGCTGGCCCACAATATATATCTGAAACTTGGCTTGTCGCATTCATATCCAATATTCTTCGGCCTTTCTTTGCGAAAAAGAACAATCTCATCATCACTCAGAAAATTGGGAATGTTTTTTCCTGATAGTTGGATACTCACACCAACAACATTATTTACTACAAGAACAATATCATCATCACACGGAAAATTGAGAATGTTTTTTCCTGATAGTCGGATAATCACACCAACTGATCTACCTCTGAAATGACATGTAATTCAAGAGCAATATATCACATTTACTTGTAGCTCAAGTTTGATCTAATTTCGTTAAATTGTCAAGATGACATTTTAATGTATAGGTTCATAGATGTTCACCCCGAATCTACACACTAAAAGATAACTAGATACATAACCTTTAAAAACCTAAAACATCTTATATATATTGAAACTGAGGGAGTACTACTTACTGTAATGCGAGTAAGCTCCACCATTTTGACATTGTCTAAACGAGATGATCCATGGGACCTACTAAACTGAAGATGCTAACTTTTGCATAGGAGTACATTTTATAGCTTGGTTATACACAGCAAAGTGGGCCCATTATTTACTTTTTCGTTAGGGAATCCGCATTGTGTAAAAAAACATAACTTAAGGACTATGTGGCATCCACTAAGATTCACGTATACATTGTGGAGAACATAAAGTTGCCTCAAGCTTGTGGGTTACCATAGAGAATATAAACATCATTTCCCCTCTCTCCTCTCTCTTGCAAGGAGCAATATGACAAGCTATGTGGGTCCTATCTTGTGCCAAATGTTGACCTTATACATTGTGGTAATTTCCATATAAGCCAGGTGGGTCCTACATTACGGATGCCCTTAGACACTTGTGCCTTGTACTCCCTTCCCCATTGTGCTAGTCTCGTGGGTCCTAAACTATGATGTGGATATGGCCATGACCTTGATTGGTCGCTCAATCCAATTTGTTGTTATGCAAATACTAATCAGTGCTGGCATTTTTCAAAACTATTGTTGTCCCATGATATATTTGTCATCCGAGTTCCTTTAGAATTTTTTTGAAATTTTCAAGAGTAATAGTCTATCACGCTCACATGTATTCAAGTTTGACCTAATTTCGATTTATCGTCATAGAGTCCTTTAAGTGCGTGGAGCTTTGACTTGGGAGTTTGAAAAATCCTTAAACTTGGGAAACTATAAGAAAGCATGGTACACTTTGTTTGAAAATTGTGGTGGTGGCATTCTTTATTTATTTTTTGGAACTAGAGGACGCGGAGGAGCGAGACGCTTCTATTATCATGCTAGGGTTTGTTGTCGTCGCAAGGTGGTCTGAGGACCTTTTTGTAATTATTCTTACCTTTGAGCTTTTTTGTACTAGTGATGATGATTATTTTGAATTTTGGAACATACGGTTGCTAGAAGTAGATCGATGTGCCATACCAAGGCACATGTGCGCAGCGCCACGTTGTTGATGGCTACAGAGAAGAGATCGATGGAGGATGGATGGTGAGAGCCAGCAGAGGAGAGAGAAAACACAACTTGTTTTGCATGCATATACTAGTAGCAGGTCCATACATTTACTACTAGTGGAGTGTACCCTGCACCTCGTGTAGGCAACCCATCATATCTTTGATCTAACATCGCATCGCCTTCAAGTCCTCCTCTGCACTGCTCTCGCGTTGCCTCTTTTCTTTTGAAAGTCTCGTGCTGCCTCCCTCTTGTTCTCTTATTTGTGTAGCTCAGGTTTGACCAAATTTTGTTAAATTGTCAAGATGCAAAATCTTAGCAAGAAGTTAAACCTGTTGTCCAAACTCTCGGTGTTTTCTGATATACTCCTAACTGACTCCCGATGGGTACCTCGAAAAGAAATTTCAAAGAAACCTACGATTTACTTGTAGTTCAAATTTGAAAGATTCAGTAGTACATAGTAAGACAGGAAAATATCACAGATTCATATTCAGCAGCACTAGACAGATTTAGTAGCATTTCAAAGGTACCGATTCAGCAATACAAACACTGAAATTCAATAACAGTACAGAGAGAATCAGTTATTGTTTCAACTCTCAAAACCATGGCATAGGATGAGTTTGCCCTCTTCTCCGAACAAACTCCATCATTGGAAGTGACGATCAAGTCTGTATTTGTGTGCATAACTCGTTCTTACATCAATGCATGTGTGACCAACATATATGCAACCCAACAAGCCCAGGCCTCATCTAGATTGACAAGGCCATGTTTCAAAAGAAAAGCAAAACAATCTACTACCATTGATCAAAACAAGTACCAGTATAATAGTATTAGTTCTACAAAATACTTTAATAATAGCAACATTAGAACATCTGAGAGATTTAGTAGCTTTTGAAAGATTCAGCAGTACAGGCCATATTCTCCACTCGATCTGAACAATTCTCAATACATAGGAATTATTACAAAATTTATTATAGTTGCAGAACTCCATACAAAATACTCGGTAGAAGTTTAAAACTACTCGTAGTAGTACCTTAAGCTAGCTAGGAATAATTACATGTCCCATCATATACTCCAAACATGCATGAGATAAAATAGAGAGGTCAGAATCACCACAAGATCTGTATGCCAACGATTCAGCGTGTCCAAGTCGTGGCCACGTAGCGCTTGCTTTCTAGCCTGGCACGCTTCTCTCGTTTTACCATAGACTGTGGATCCTCGTAATAGGCTTTCACCTGTTCACCCTCAACAAGATACATGTAAAATTCAAGGATCTTTCCACCAATTTCCACCACTCCGATTACAAAGGGAATCTGCCACTAACATAAATAAAGTAATTAATATTAGAATAGATCGACTAGAAAATTACATATAGTAGTATATTCATATTAGGATCATCAGGAGAATATTAAGATGTGATATCTCACAATGGGTTGATGTCGTCGTCGATCCAATATTGGAACTCTATGAGGAACTCTGACCAACAATTGAGGAGCTTGGCAATAAGTCTGCGGCACCAACACGTAATGGTTGAGTGCATCTAGCGCGACTTTGGCCAACAGCTCCACAATCTTTAGCTCAGAATAAAACTCGAGCTGATAGTACCCACGAAAAGAGACCAATGACGACATCCTCACCTCGTACTCCTCCAATTCCCACACCGCCGACCTTACACGGCTGACGGACAGAACAATCTCTGTGCTATGCCCGTCAATTTGGCTAATGAACATCGTGCCGTCTTCCCGATGATGATGACATTTGTTCTCCGCGAGCACCCTGCATGCACCATCTTAGACGGGTCCCATTGTTTGATGTTGTAGAGAACTGCGGGCACCTCGATCGAGTGGGTCGGTTTGAGATACAGATACAACGTTAATTTGTTGCTAACCCAGTTGCATCCTGGCTCCGTGCAGATATATGGGCTATGGATGCAGGAGATCATGTGGGAATAGAGTTCGTTGAAGGAGACCACTTTCGAGCAGTTGTAGTTTGGGCAACTGTAACCTTCTCCACCAGCGACTTGGCGATGTACTCCTTTTAGCATGCGGCCATCTAGACGATGCTTTTAGCGTCCATACGCTCAACAGTTTTGTTGACGATGTTGTCTCCGACCCTGCTAAAGCCGTTGCACCGCTGACTCTCCCTCGAACCTCTCCAAATTTGCTACAAACGACCCACCATCATGTCCAGGAGGAATGTGGGCGAGGGTGGATCTATAAAGAACTGTCACTGTTCAAAAAATCGTCCAAATCAGCGATTAATATGCCGATTAATCTCTACTAGGTACCTAACCATGTCGATTACCACTAATCCGTTGAGTTAATCCTTTATCCCTACTAATAGCTCTGACAGACCGATTACTAGGTATATTCCCAATTAACTACTACACTTGGTCAAAAGAAGTTGTAAAATTTTCAATGCATCTCGCCTATCCAACAACTAGACCACCCCAATGAAGTAGGTTTTTTGAAGCTCCCTATCTATTCCCGCCTCCAAGAGCTCGGTTCTCGCTGTCACCAACCAGTACCCTAGATAGGTGGTGGGAGAAGAGCAACTTCAGAGGTCAAAGGAGAAGTGTATGTGTTTTAATGGGATTTTGGGATCTAGATAAGTAGGGTTGGGCATATAAAGGCCGATATACTATTTCTTCTTATATACGCTTGTTTTAGGTGCTAATTTGTTTCAGGTGCACCGATTAATAGCCGACCGATTAAATCTATTAATCATCCGAATTCCAATTAGTCGCTAGTCCTAAGACGACCGAGACGTTAACGATTACTGATTTCCTCACCATTGAGATATGTTAGTGGTTTTTTGGAGGAGAGGGGTGGTGGTCTGGAAGGAGAGATGCACCGGGCGAGATGGCGAGGGAAATGTGTGATTCGCATGGTGGAGAGGATCATAAATGTGGCCTTGTGACATCGGCGAGTGGGGGTAAACTAAACGGAGATGGGGAAGATGGGATGGCTCTTTAAAAGAGGTTTTTTCTTTTCTTGTAATAAATTAACCATGTCACCTCCTGGGGGCAGTATTGTCTCGTCACGTCGGACCAGACACATTATCTATTTATAGGTTTTACTGCAGTACATAAGTAGGAGTATTACTCTACCTCCGTCCCGAGGAATAAGACGTCCTCGTTTTGCGTGTTTTTTCTTTGACTAAGATTTACTCTAAATATATAAAGAATGTTGGTACAAAATTAGCTTTATTGGAAAGTATTACTCTACCTCCAATAGTACTAATTTTACACAAAGTAATCAAGTGTATTAGTTACTCTATTTATTCGGTCAAATTTTTCACAATGTAATGAAGTATGTATCTTATCGGCACCCACACGCACACCTGCCATATCCTGTGTTCGATGGTACGATGGCTCTGTGTCTGTCTATCGTGTGTTCGTCAGCTACGTTGTGTTGGGGTGCATAGGAAGGAACCACTTTTGGCCTTGGGTTGGGGCGGCGGAAAAAAATATTATGTAGATTTCCCCATATGGATGGCCAAGATCAATGCCATATCCTGTGATCCACATCATAGTTTATGGTAATTTCGCCATATTATGTAGATTGGTGCATCTTGGCATGGTAAACAATATTGTCGTGGAAATAGCCACGGCAGTCGCTGCCATTGGCAGCGATTGATTGTTTCGTGAGGAAGAGTTGGCGGCCATCTGCGGTGCGAGATGGGGGCGGATGCACATGGATTTACCCAGGTTCGGCCCCCTAGAGGGTAAAGACCTACTCCTGCTAGATTAGATTATTGGAGAGCGAGTTACAGGGGTGGCGAGCTCGGCGTCTAGGCAGCGAGTCGCTTGAGGGGGTGTATGACGGAACGTAAGTCTCTAGGATACCCTAGGGAGGTTTATATATGAGGCACCTCGCTAGGGTTTACAAGTTACCACCGAACAAGATAATGATTCGGAGGTTTTGACATAATCCGACTGGGCTTCTGTTACGCTCCTGGGCCTCCAGTCGCCAGTCGCCGGGCTTTTCCTTCCTTCGTAGTCCAGTCGCCATCCTTTAGGCGCACTCGCAGGCCCTTCGGCCCAATCGGAACGTCCTATTGGGCATACCCCCTTTGGCGTATCCCCATCAGTAGTCCCCGAGGCCATCGTTGATGCAGGCGCAGGCGTCCCTTTGGCGTTTGGAGTAGGCGAGCCCAATTTGGGCGTCCAGTCGAGTCGGCGATGGACTCCATCAGAACCAAGGAGAATTTCCCCATGCTTCCATTCGCCGTCCAAATGAATGTTACTGCTGCCAAGTCGTTGTCTCGGCGAGTGGAAAAGACTAGCGGGTAGCGGGTGAAATAAAGGAGTTGGACCGTCAAATCTGGTCAAACTATCCGTTGGAATTTCCAACGGTAACTTCGGCGCAATTACCGTGAGTAACGACTATCCCGATTTTGGCGGGTGGCGTTCCCATATAAGGGGAGTGATGGTTCAGCTCTACAGACCTTCTCCGCATTCTTCATTCTTCCTCATTCGTTCTTCCTGTCTCCAATCTCCCTGCCTACATCCTTCCGACTTGTCCTTTCCGCATCGCGCGATTCCACATCCTACATGGCGCCTTCCAAAGGCTCATGGGGAAAATCCAAGTGTACCACAACCCAGCTTAAATCCTTCGAGGACGCTGGAGTACTCCTCAAGGGGAACTGGCAGGTTCCCCCCTCCTCCGAGACCGAGCCAAAGCTGCAACCCGGCGAATTCATCTGTTTCCCTAGCCATCTTGAGAGGGGTCTAGGATTCCCCACTTCACTCTTTTTCTGCCGCTTCTGCGTGTATTACGCGTTCAAGCCATCGGATCTCGGTCCGCATAGTATCAAGAAGCTGTCGATCTTCGTCGTCTTCTGCGAATGCTACCTCGGCTGCAGGCCGTATTTCTCGTTGTGGCTAGAGCTCTTCCACGGCCGCATCGAGCGCGAGGCGTCCAGTGGCCTGATGTTGGCCACAGGTGGCGTCACATTCCAACTGAAGCCGAAGGCCAATTCGTCAAGCTCCTCCTGCCGAAGAAGGTCGCCAACGAGTGGAAGAAGAGCTGGTTCTACGTCAAAGAGGCCACTCCCTCCGGCGAGGTGGCTCTTCCCGAGTTCGTCGCCGAGAGGAGCAAGCCTCGCCGGTTGGTGCCGAAGAAGCTTCCCGAAGACCAACGGATGGCCGTCGTGGAAATGATGGACCAGATCCAGAAGCTGAAGGACCAGGGGTTGATTTCGATCAACCTCTACAACTGCTGGCTCGGGCGGCATCTGGTTCCGCTGGAGGCTCGGCCGCACTAGATGTATGAATACATCGGGAAGCATGACCCCTCCCGAACCAGCAAGGAATCATGGGAGGCCGAGGACTACAAGGCTGCCCTGAAAAAGATCACTGATGCAGAGTTCACCGGCGTGGCGGTCGGGCTCGCCCCGTATACTCCTATGAAGAATGAAGCCCCGACAGTAAGTTTTCTTTCCAGTCGCGGTGTCCATACCTTAGTTCTCAGTCACCACGTTTGTTTTTTACTCGTGGTGGTTCTCAGCTTTTTCAGGTGTTGGAAGGCCGGCTCCCTCCGCTCGATGAGGAGGTTCCCCAGGAACTGGAGGAAGACTCCGAAGGAGACTCTTCCGACAGCGACGGGGAGGAGGAGGTTCCTCCTCCAGCGCCTGTGGCTCGCAAGACCCGCATGCGGAAGCAACATGAGTTCGAGGCGAGTCGCAGCCTGGAGAAACACGACGGAGGCGACGAGGTCGCGCAGGAGCACATGTCCTGGCGTACTGCTATGCCGTCAAAGCCCGCACGCAAGCCCAAGTCACCAGCAAAGGGGCCAACGTCGCTGTCCAAATCAGCGGTGGTGTTCGAGTCGGATGACGACTCCGATGATGAAGGTTCCCCTGAAGTCTCGCACAAGGCTTCAAAGAGCGCGATCCCGACAAAGGGGTTGGAGGGCGAGGACACCGAGGTAGTGGTAGAGGTTCCCCTGGCAGTGATTGCGCTGATGGTCTCGAGGGTTCCAAGCTAAGAAGCGGCTGAGGAAATGACATCCAAGTCGCCGCAGCCGTCAAGGGTGGCCGCGTCTTTGGAGCCGAAGATCCCGGCAACTGTGGCTTCATCATCGAGGAAGCCTGCTGTGTCGTGGGCTTCAGACGTCTTTGAGAGGGGGCTCACCCGCAAGTTGGGTCCCGAGCTGGACAAGCCCGCCCACATCAGCACCGGGCTTCACGTCCTCTCGGTCGCTAAGTGAGTACTGCTCCTTTATCCCGATTCGCCTCGCTCTTTTGTATCGTCGTTATATTGATTGTGGGAACTCGTGCAGGTCGGGGGCCAAGAAGATGGCCTTCCTTCGGTGGCTAAGATTCTACCGGCCGCCCCCACGGGAGAGGGCGACCTCCCAAGAACAGAAAGGCCGCCGGAGATGTGGCGATCGCGGAAGGCGCGAAGAAGCAGAAGGGGGGCGCCGACGCCGCCGCAGTCAAGGACAGCGCCGCGGAGCCCAATGCTGCGTCAGTCGCCGAAGAGGTGGTGGCGGCACAATCGAAACCGGTCTTGGCTGCGTCCGTGCCGGAGGCGCTAGCCCCGACATCCAGTGCCCCCGCCAGAGCGTCGGCAACGTTTCCGCGTTTCATGGCGAGGGGGTTTCCAGGTGTGGCGGACACCCAGTCTCCACAGAGTCCGGAGATCATGGACACGGACATTGGGTCCTATCGTGGGTGCACTTCCTTCACGATCCCGTCGACTGACGCCGGAGAACTTCACAGGATGCTCGACGCTGCTATTCAGGTATGTCCAGTCCCCGAGTTTCTAGTCGCTGAATTTTAGCGGCTGGGAACTGAACTTATCTCTCCTCTCCAGTCCCCGAATTCCTAGTCGCTGGATTTCAGCGGCTAGGAAGTGAGCTTCTCTTTATTCTCCAGTCCCTGAATTCCTAGTCGCTGAATTTCGGCGGCTAGGAATTGAGCTTCTCTTTATTCTCCAGTCCCCGAGTTCCTGGTTGCTGAATTTCGGCGACTGGGAACTGGGTTTTTGTTTTGTCGAATGCTGAGATGTGTTTTTGTTTGTAGGGATTGCAAAGGGAGTCGACCGATCGGCAGGCCGCGAGAGAGCGATTGGAGCGTGACTTGCGCGAAGCTCAAGAGGCGAACCAGCGGCTTCAGGAAACTACTAGTGAGTATCTGTTTGTCTTTCTTTTCCTCTGTCAGGTGTGAAATAGTGGTGTACAGCATGCTGATGGTTTCTCTTGCAGATGGTTTCCCGGTTGCGATTTCCAAGGCCCGCGAGGGGTATGTCCTATTCGCCGAGCTAGACGCGGCGAATGGACGAATAGCCTCCCTGGTCCAAGACTTGGAGGAGGCGAGAGCAACCTTAGTTTCTTCGGAGGAGCGAGCGAAGGCTACCGTTGCTGCGGCTGAGGAAGAACGCAAAGCCACAGATTCCATCATCGTGGGGCTGCACAACGAGCAAACCGCCTTGGAGAAGCACGTCAAGGAGAACTGCCGCAAACTCCTTGGTGAGTCTCCGTCTTTGCCTGACTCGTTTGTCGAGTCCCTGATTGGGGGTTTTATAGTTTCGCTGACGCCTGATTTTGCAGCTGTGATAGGCCAAAGCGATCCAGTGGTGCAGACCTACAATGCTTCGCAGTGCGTGACTACCATGGTGAACGCGGCCACGGCTTCGGCGTTGTGCGTCCAAGCGGCTCTTCAGGGCATGTCCCCCACCGAAGTTATTCCTGGGGAGCTCACGGAGGTGTGGTGCTATCTGGAGGAGGTGCCTGCCGTCGTGGAGTGGATGACATGCTCAACGTTCAGGCGCGGGGCCACCACAACGTTGAGCTTAGGTCTTGCCCACTTCCCCGACGACTTCGACCTTGACGAAGTGACGAGTGGCTACCCATCGGCGACCGGCATGGTGGAGATGTCAGAGATGCTGAAGCTGACAGCGAAGGCCGCCCCTTACGCTGATTGGGTCTTGGCGATGGGGGGTCTGCTGCCGTACCACGAGACGGTGTTGGTGCCCGGCGACCCCGAGCCGGAGCATCGCGACATGAAGTCGGAGCAGCCCTTCCGGTCGTCATTGTCAAAGTCGCTGACGACGTACCCGACGAACCCGTGGAAGCCTTTTGTTCGTGTCAAGGGAGGTGGCGCTTCTTCTTCACCAGGGCCTGTGGAATAAACAATGTAATTGTCCAATTTGTGATGTATGCCAAGTGGCGACTGCTGTAAAGTATTTTGCATTATATACCAATGGGAGTCAATCGACTCGTGTTGCGACTAGGATTGTGTTGTGTGTTTGTTTTTTGGTTGAACGAGTCCCTGAGCGCGTCCGCCCTTTAATGGGGTATAACTCGGTTGTATACTTTTGTGTATTGTTTTGGTTGTGCGCTGTTTTTATCTCTCTCGTCTTCTTAGTGGCGAGTCCCCATGCGCGAGTGGGACTGATTTGTAGGCGAGTCCCCGAGCGTGGTGCTCGACCATATTGGTCATGTCCCTGTTGTAGGTTGTGAATGCATTGTTTGTAACGCGTCTCCTCCCCTGGCCCGGAGAGCCAGTCGCTTGGCGAGTCCAAGGCAACTCTCTTACTTGGTGTGTTCCCGAGCCGCGTGGTGGTTCCCGTTTTGCGGAGTCCTCGTGCGTGGTACTTTAACCGTTCAAGTCGCTTTGCACGAGGATGGGAGGGACATGCCGCTGTGAGAAGCGTGCACCGGTTGTCTTGGCCCGGTGGGCCAGTCGGGCTAGGCGACTCCAATGGCGGCTCCGGGTTGGCGTTTTTGTGGACGACCCAAGGCCCAAATATTTCTAGTGCCCTTGTGCCGCACTACTTAGCCGCGTCGGGCGCTCGACCAGAGGTTGACTTCCGTAGGTAGCGTATTGCTAATATGTACGAGTGCGAGTGGCACAAGAATATGGCGAGTAGACACAATTTGTGTGATCCGGATGAATTTCATTATATATGCCAGCGGAGTACAATGTGAGGCTCTAAGTATAGAACTTTCTGAGGAGGCTTACATTCCATGGCCTCTCGACCTCCAGTTGGCCGTCACCCCGTATGTCGATGAGGTAGTAGGCATCATTGCCAAGGACTCGGCCTATGGCGAACGGCCCCTCCCATGGGGGGGAGTTTGTGCATGCCCTTCTTGCCTTGGGCCAGTCGTAGGACCAGGTCGCCTTCCTAGAAGGTGCGAGTTCGCACTCGGCGGCTGTGGTAGCGGCGGAGTCCTTGCTGGTATATGGTGGTGCGGGAGGTTGCCAGGTCGTGTGCCTCGTCGAGTTGATCAATGCTGTCTTGGCGGGCAACCTCGTTGGCCGCCTCGACGTAGTTGGCGACTCGAGGTGAGTCATGATCCATGTCGGTTGGCATTACGGCCTCGGCGCCATACACCATGAAGAAGGGCGTGAACCCGGTTGAGCGATTGACGGAGGTGCGAATCCCCCATATCACAGAAGGGAGCTCGTCGACCCAGCATCCTGGGGTGCGCTCGAGGGGCACCTAGAGCCGCAGCTTGAGCCCGTGGAGGACGCTCTGGTTGGCGCGTTCTGCTTGGCCATTTGACTCTGGGTGGGCGACTGATGCGACGTCGAGTTGGATGCCATGTTCTTCACAGAATTCCGCCATGGCCCCCTTGGCGAAGTTGGTGCCATTGTCTGTTGTGATGCTGTGCGGGTAGCTGTACCGGTAGATGAGTTCGCATAGGAACTTGGTGGCTGTCTTGCCGTCGCACTTTTTTATCGGCTTGGCCTCGACCCATTTGGTGACCTTGTCGACTACGACCATGAGGTGAGTGAAGCCAGACGGGGCCTTCTTGAACGGGCCTACCATGTCCATGCCCCATACGGCGAATGGCCACGTGATGGGGATGGTCTTGAGGGCCGAGCCAGGGAGGTGCGTCTGGTGGGCGTACTTCTGGCATCCAACGCATCGTTGGACGATGTTGGTGGCGTCGGCGTGTACGGTGAGCCAGTAGAAACCGTGCTGCATGGCCTTGGCGACTAGCGACTTGGCGTCGGCGTGATGGCCGCAGTCGCTGGCGTGAATGTCCTGGAGGATCTTGCGGCCTTCTTCTGGCTGTATGCAACGCTGGAACACGCTGGTCACGCTGTGTTTGTGGAGCTCGCCGTTGATGATGACGAAGGATTTGCAGCGGCGCACGATCATTCGCGCCTCCGTCTCATTGCTCGGTAGGAGTTTGTGTTCCAAGAAGGCGACGTATGGAGCTGTCCAGTCGCTAGGTTCCACAACCATGGCAACTAAGGCCGGTTCTGGTTGAAGTGGGATCCCGATGTCGATCTCTTTTGGTGGGCTGACTGATGGTTTGTGGATGATGTCGAGGAAGACGCCTACTGGTGGCGCTTGTCAGGTCGATCCGATGCGGGAGAGGGCGTCTGCCTCCTCGTTTTTGCGCATATCGATCCACACGATGGAGTAGCCGTCGAAGTGTCCTCCCAACTGGTTGACAGCTTGGCGGTACACAATCATTGTTGGGGAGATGGCGTCGCACGTCCCGGCGACTAGGTCGGAGTCGCCATAGCATCGTAGGCGGTTGACGTTCATCTCCTTAGCGGCTCTCATGTCGTGAAGGAGGGCCTCATATTCTGCCATGTTGTTGGTGGAGGGCTTGAAGTTGAGGTGGAGCACGTAGCGGAGCTTGTCCCCTTTGGGTGAGGTCAGTATGACCCCAGCCCCAGCACCGTCGGCGTTCTTGGAGCCGTCGAAATGGAGCGACTAGTAGTGGAGGTACGGGAGCTTTTCCAGCTGCTGTGCTTCTTCCCAGTCTGCAAGTTAATCAGCCAGGGCTTGTGACTTGATCGCTTTGCGGGGCTCGCATTTGAAGTTGTGGACGCCGATTTCGACAATCCACTTGGCGACTTGCCCGGTCGCCTCGCGATTGCGTATGATGTCTTGCAGGGGAGCGGAGGAGACCACCGTGATGGGGTTCTCCTGGAAGTAGTGTGGGAGTCGCCGCTATGCTTGGAATACCACGTACACCAGTTTTTGGTATTGCGGGTAGCGCTATCATGAGTCCGTTAGGGCTTCACTTATGTAGTAGACGGGGCGATGTATGGGGTGCTCCTTGCCCTCTTCCGGTCGTTCAACGACCATCACGGCGCTGACGACGCGAGTAGAGGCCGCGACGTAAACGAGCATTGGCTCTTTGTCGAGTGGAGCAGCGAGTAGTGGGGCTGCGAGTAGCACTTCTTTGAGCGCTTTGAGTGTGTCGTCGGCCTCCGCGTCCCATTGGAACATGGGGTTCTTGCGCATCAGGCGGTAGAGGGGCATTGCCTTCTCTCCTAGTCGGGGGATGAAGCGGCTGAGGGCCGCGACTCGCCCTGCCAACTTCTGGACGTCGCGCAGGCACTCGGGTTTCCCGAGCCGCGCGATGGTGTCGATCTTGGTGGGGTTGGCTTTGATGCCTCGCTTGGAGACTACATATCCCAGGAGCTGTCCGGTGGGGACGCCGAAGGTGCATTTTTTGGGTTCACCTTGATGTTGTACCTCCGCAGGTTTGCGAAGGTTTCAGCTAGGTCGGCGAGATGGTCGTCCTGGCGGGTGGATTTTACCACCACGTCGTCGAAGTAGACGTGAATGTTGCGGCCAATTTGGCTCACTAGGCATTCCTGCATGCATCTCTGGTATGTGGCGCCTGCGTTCTTGAGGCCGAACGTCATGGCCGTATAGCAGGATGTGCCGAATGGCGTAATGAACGCCGTCTTCTCCTCTTCCTCGACTGCCATCTTGATCTGGTTATAACCAGAGTAAGCGTCAAGGAAGCACAGCGACTCCGATCCCGCGGTCGAGTCGATGATCTGATCGATGCGCGGTAGGACGAACTCCTCCATCTGGCAGGCGCTGTTGAGGTTGGTGTAGTCGATGCACATTCTCCATGTGTTGTTCTTTTTTAGAACCAGAACTGGGTTTGCCAGCCACTTGGAGTATTTGATTGGCCGGATGAAGCCTACGGCTAGTAGGCGCTGAACTTCTTCGGCGATTGCTTGACGGCACTCTTCATTGAAGGGCCGTAGCAACTGCTTTACTGGTCGCACTTTGGGGTCGGCGTTGAGTTTGTGCTCAGCGAGTTCCCTCGGGACACCTGGCATGTCAGATGGCTTCCGTGCAAAGATGTCGCGGTTCTCACAGAGGAACTCGATGAGCGTGCTTTCCTATGCGGGGCTCATGTGCGCCCTGATGGTGACAGTCTCGCTGGAGTCGCCTGGGACGAGCTCGACGGTGCGGGTGTGCGTGGTCGCCTCGAACGTGGAGTTCGTGGCGGTTGGTTTCTTCAGGATGGTGGGGTCGTCCTTGTTGATGTTACCCGCGTATTTCGCGAGCTCCTCCACGTGGTCGGTCTCCGCGGCGATGATGGCGTCGGCAAGCTCGACGCCTTTGTCCTCGCATTCCACGGCCATGTCAGGGTCGCCGTGGACGGTGATGATGCCGCTTGGCCTGGGAAGCTTCATCATGTTGTAGGCGTAGTGTGGGGTCGTCATGAACTTTGCGAATGCCTGGCGACCTAAGACCCAGTGGTAGGGGCTGCGGAAGTTCACCAGCTTGAACACGATCCTCTCCGTGCGGTAGTTTGCCGGAGTGCCGAAGGTGACTGGTAGCGTCACTTTCCCGACCGAGTACGCCTTCCGACCAGGGACGATGCCGTGAAAGGTCGTCAGTGTTGGCTCAATGGCTGCTTCTGGGAGCTGGAGCCTTTTGAACGTGTCTAGGTACATGATGTTGATGGAGCTCCCACCGTCCATTAGTGTCTTGGGCAGCCAGTAGTCGGCCACCTTGGGCCTGACTACCAGGGCGACTCGCCCTGGGTATTTGATCCTTGGCGAATGGTCCTAGCGACTCCAGGTGATGCTCTGCTCGGACCAGTTGAGGAAGCGCGGGATGTCGACATGTGTCACCGCGTTGACGGCAACCGCGTGGGCGAGCACCTTCTTCTCGCACTTGGTGCCGAGCCCGGTGAAGGTGTGTAGCGAGCCGACGGCGGTGCCGAAGCCGCCGCCGTTCCCGTTGTCTCGAGGTGGGTTGTTATTGGGTTCCTCCCTTGCTCGTCTCGCCTTCTCGATCTCTTTGAGAGAGTGGCAATCAGCGGTGGTGTGGGTGGTGGGTTTTCCCTCCCTGCTATGGTAGATGTAGGGCTGATTGAGCAGGGCGGCAGGGTCGAATTTCGGCCTCATCGCGTTGTTGGCCGGTAGTTCCCGCTGTCGCGGGTAGTTTCCTCCGTCCCGGCGGTAGTTCTTGGAGTCGCGCTGGCCGTAGCCGGCGTTGGCGATGAAGTCGAGTCGCTCGTACGTGTGGCGCTTGCCGGTGATGCGGGTGTTGCTGTAGCGCATGTCGCGTAGGCGCCCACTGTCGTGGATGCTGGTGCGGCGTCTTCCTCCCGACTCGTCATCGGAGTCTTGGTTGGGGTCCTCCTCCGCATAGCACTTGGCGATCTCCAGGAGGTCGGGGATGTTGCCGAGCGTCCGATAGACCCTCTTGATCTTAGCGACCAGGGGTTCGTACCGGCACGCGTTCTTGAAGCAGTCTATCGCCGTGTCTTGGTGGATGCCGGAGGCATTTATCCATAGTTCTTGCCATCTTTGGATCCAGCGGCGAGTTTACTCGCGTTGTCCCTGGATGCATCGCTCCAGGTCCTCTATGGTGGTGGCGCGGGTGTAGGAGTCTTCGAAGTGCCTGACGAAGGCGTCCCGCATTTCTTCCCAGGAATCGATGCTGTCGGCGGGGAGCGTGTTGATCCATTGCCGGGTCGCACCCTCCATCATCAGGGGGAGGTAGTGAGCGGCGAGCAGGTCAGTGTGGCCTGCGATTCCCATTGCCATGAGTTATGTGTCTAACCAGACAGCGGGATCATACGTCGGGTCGTACTTTTTGATCTCCTTGGGGGCCATGAAGTTGGCGGGGTATTTTTTCCCGCGAATCATGGGCCCGAAGCATTGCGGCTCGACTCGACTGAGTGAGCCTCTTGGTTCCGGGTCGCCGCGGTTGGTGAGGGTGTGCCTCAGGTCGTTGGGCTGGCGCGACCGGCATGCCTGGTTGTTGATGATGTTCGTACGGGCATCGAGGGGCTGCCTATTGGCGGCGACCGTGTTATTCGCCGGTCACGGCTCGTTGGTGGACAGCGCGGGATTGGCGGCCCGTGGTTGGTTCGCCAGGGGCTGGGGTGGTGGGCAAATTAATGCGTTGGCCACGGTGGGGTGGCCGCTTGATGTCGCCCTACTTGCTAATGAGCGGGAGTACATCTGTTCCTGCGGGTCGACTCCCACAGCTTGTTGCTCGATGGCCCTGACGAGTAGGGCCTTGGCGTACCGGATCTGTAGCGCGCCATCGCCTTGGACATCGAGGTTGGCGATTGCAGCGTCGGCCGGGACAATGTTGTCCATCGGGGTGGAGTATAATGGTAGCCTGTTGGCATCGCGGGCTTGAGGCGAGATGATGATCCGCGGTTGGTCCGGCTTGGGCGCGCGGCCCATGGGTGGTGGAGGGGCTCCGGTTGCCGGTGCGCCAGGTGGTGGTCTCGCGGGGTTGCTTCCGCCCGGCGGCGTGTTCTCGCAGTATTCGTGCTCCGCGGCACGCGCATGGTCGCTCTCGTCGTTGAAGTTCAGGACGCGGCCCTGGATGTTGGAGTTCAGGCGGGTCCTGATGCGGCACTGGTGATAGAGCGACAGCTCCCGCGCCGTCTCTCGTTCGAGGCGGTATTTCTCACGCTCGGTGAGTTCGTTGCGTTGCGCCTCCGCGAGCCGCAAGCGGGCTTGCTCCACCTCCGTGGCTGTCGCAGTCGGCGGGATCGGCGTGGCGAACGGATCTGGCAGGGCGGCCGTGCTGCCCGCCATGTAGATTGCGTTGAAGCGATTGGATCTGGCGCAAAATCCTCGGGGGACTCCGAGCCGGAATCGGAGTCGAAGATCCCCGGGATGGAGGAGTCCTCGAAGTCCTTGGGGTTGGACACTCGCGTGATGGAGTCCTCCCGTGATGCGGCGGTGATGGATCCATCGACCGAGGCAGGGGTCGCGGAGTTGGCATCGTCGTTTAGGGCATCGTCGTTGGTGGCGGCGTTAGTCTCGACCGCGTCGCTAGCGGCCGAGTCGTACTCGGTGACAAGGCTCCTGATGGAGCGGACCTACTCCTCCGAAAGCAGATCACGGTGCGGCGGTGATCCGCCGACGATCACCATTGCAACTGGGTCAACTGCGCCGGTGAAGCTGACGAAGAGGTTGATAGAGCCGACCGACATCACCGCGCCGTGAGTGACCGGGCGTGACGGCGGGATGTAGTTGCTCGGCAGGATCTGTAAGATCCTGCCCGGGGCGATCATGCGACCGGTGGCGAGCGGCCGATCGATCGGCGAGTAGGGTCTCGCCGCAGAACTCAGGCTAGTCCCGCTATGCCCCACGGTGGGTGCCACTATCGTGGAAATAGCCACGGCAGTCGCTGCCATTGGCAGCGATTGACTGTTTTGTGAGGAAGAGTTGGCGGCCATCTGCGGTGCGAGATGGGGGTGGATGCACATGGATTTACCCAGGTTCGGCCCCCTGGAGGGTAAAGACCTACTCCTGCTAGATTAGATTATTGGAGAGCGAGTTACAGGGGTGGCGAGCTCGGCGTCTAGGCAGTGAGTCGCTTGAGGGGGTGTATGACGGAACGTAAGTCTCTAGGATACCCTAGGGAGGTTTATATATGAGGCACCTCGCTAGGGTTTACAAGTTACCACTGAACAAGATAAGGATTCGGAGGTTTTGACCTAATTCGACTTGGCTTCTGTTACGCTCCTGGGCCTCTAGTCGCCAGTCATCGGGCCTTTCCTTCCTTCGCAGTCCAGTCACCGTCCCTCGGGCGCACTCGCAGGCCCTTCTGCCCAATCGGAACGTCCTGTTGGGCATACCCCCTTTGGCGTATCCCCATCAAATATTTTTCCAAGGGGAGTTTCCAAGAAGTATTATGAAAAGAGATGATCTCAATTTTCCAGGTGATAGGATTTTTTTTCCGAAAATTGGAACTTTGTTTTCCGTAAAGCAAATAGTAGTATTAGGAAAAAGAAGGATCGAAATGGGGGGTACAATTGAAGAGCTACTATAGAAGAGATTATGGGGCTAGAGAAGGCAGCCCAAGAGGGTAGCAGTGAAGAGGTGTTGAAGGTTGTTCAATGTTAGAGCAAAGTTATGAAAAAAAAGAGATAGACACAAAGCCGCCATAATACCATGGCTTACGTGCGCAGCACCACACTATGGATGAGGGAGAGATCAGCTGGAGAATGGATGTGATACAGCAAAGGAGAGAGTAGTACACAATTTATTTTCCGTGCATAGAGGAGGAGGAGCACACTGTAAGGCTGCAGGAGTGAGCACCACACTGATTTCCTTTGTTAGGCAAGTACAAGTGGACCTCATAAAAAAATTAAAAATCCAAGTCCATGCATTTAGCACAAGGACCCTTAAACTTAGCAATGAAGTGTTGCTTTGAGGTTTGTGCATACTAGCGTTCATCGTGCTAAAGACTATCAGTAGAATCTTTCTAGATGCTAAGAATGGAAAGAAGTACAATGGTTAGCAATGTTTGGATTTTCCAGTCTTGATCAAATGGTCAATGTTCCGTACACTACGCAGTGGTATGGTATTGTAAGAGATAAGATAAGAAGTACCACGGATGGCAGATCTAACGGTAGGTCTCGTAGGAGCGAGTGCTTGAGAGTTAACACGGCTAGTGGAAGTACAAGTTATAGCAAGGACCTTAGAAAAAATGAAAATTGCATCCAAGTACATGCCTCATTTAGCACTAGGGACCTGAAACTGATCAATGCAGTGTGTGTTTTGAGGTTTGTGCATACTAGCGTTCATCATGCTAAAGACTATTAATAGAATCTTTCTAGATGCTAAGAATGGAAAAGAAGATCCAACTGTTAACAATGTTTGGACTTGTCAGTCTTGATCCAACGTTCAATGTTCAAAGTTCATCTGTACACTATGAAGTGGTATGGTATTGTGTATAATAGATAAGACAAGATAAACATAAGGTAAGAAGTACTACGAATGGCCGATCTAACGGTAGGTCTCGTAGGAGAGAGGTGCTTAAGAGTTAACACGGTCGATGGAAGTACAAGTTACATCAAGGACCTCGTAAAAAATGAAAATTTCATCCAAGTCCATGCATTTTGCACAAGAACCCTGAAACTGAGCAATGAAGGGTGTGTTTTGAGGTTTGCGCATACTAGCATTCATCGTGCTAAAGACTATAAGTAGAATATTTCTAGATGCTAAGAATGGAAAAGAAGATCCAACGGTTATTAGCAATGTTTGGATTTGCCAGTCTTGATCCAATGGTCAATATTCAAAGTTCATCTATACACTATGAAGTGGTATGCTATTGTAAGAGTTAAGACAAGATAAACATAAGATAAGAAGTACTGCGAACGGTCGATCTAATGGTCGGTCTAGTAGGAACGAGGTGCTTGAGAGTTAACACGATCGGTGGAAGTACAAGTTACATCGAGGACCTAGTAAAAAATTAAAATTGCAACCAAGTCCATGCATTTAGCATAAGGACCCTGAAACCGAGGAATGAAGTGTGTGTTTTGAGGTTGTGCATACTAGCGTTCATCGTGCTAAAGACTATAAGTAGAATCTTTCTAGATGCTAAGAATGGGAAATAAGATCCAACGGTTATTAGCAATGTTTGGATTTGCCAGTCTTGATCACACGGTCAATGTTTTGTACACTATATAGTGGTATGATATTGTACGAGATAAGACAAGATAAAGATAAGATAAGAAGTACTGTGAATGGCCGATCTAATGGTAGGTCTCGTAGGAGCAAGGTGCTTTAGAATTAACACGATGGGTGGAAGTACAAGTTACATCAAGGACCTCATAAAAATTAAAATTGTGTCCAAGTCCATGCATTTAACACAAGGACCCTGAAACTGAGGAATGAAGTGTGTGTTTTGAGATTTACGCATACTAGCGTTCATCGTGCTAAAGACTATCAGTACAATCTTTCTAGATGCTAAGAATGGAAAATAAGATCCAACAGTAGGAAATGTTTGGATTTGCTAGTCTTGATCCAACGGTCAATGTTCAAACTTAATCCGTACACTATGCAGTGGTGTATGGTATTGTAAGAGATAAGACAAGATAAATAGAATGTAAGAAGTTCTGCGAATGGCTGATCAAATGGTAGGTCTCGTAGGAGCGATGTGCTTGAGAGTTAACACGGTTGGTGGAAGTACAAGTTACATCAAGGACCACATAAAAAAATGAAAATTGCATCAAAGTTCATGCATTTATTAGCATAAGGACCCTAAAAACTGAGCAATGAAGTGTGTGTTTTGAGGTTTGCGCATACTAGTGTTCATCGTGCTCAAGACTATTGGTAGAATATTTCTAGATGCTAAGAATGGAAAAGAAGATCCAACGGTTAGAATGTTTGGATTTGCCAGTCTTGATCCAACGGTCAATGTTCAAATTTAATCCGTACACCGCTATGCAGTGGTATGGTATTGTATTGTAAGAGACTAGTAAAAGGCACGTGCCACAAAGGTATATATATACTGTATGAATTATGGTTTAACGAACATTAAGTTTTCATTAACCAATAGTCTTGTTAGAGAACAAAATGCATACATTAAGTCTATTAATAATAATTGTCTACACATATTGAGAATACAGCCTACTGTATGCTATGAAATTTTGGGGTGGTGTGGACTTTTCTCTAGGTACTATTGAACACGAATCCAGCTACTCTGAACCATTGGATCTAACAGCCCAACGGTCAGGATTGGTGCTATGGATCCAATTCAAAACTACTCCATTATATATAGTAGTTATGGAAGAGATAAGACAAGATAAATAGAAAACATAAGAAGTACTATGAATGGCCGATATAAGCGTAGGTCTCGTAGGAGTGAGGTGCTTGAGAGTTAACATGGTCGGTGGAAGTACAAGTTACATCAAGGACATAAGAAAAATGAAAATTGCATCCAAGTCCATGCATTTAGCACAAGGACCCTAAAAGTGAGCAATGAAGTGTGTGTTTTGAGGTTTGCGCATACTAGCGTTCACCGTGCTAAAGACTATCTCAGTAGAATCTTTCTAGATGCGAAGAATGGAAAAGAAGATCTAACGGTTGGCAATGATTGGATTTGCTAGTCTTGATCCAACGGTCAATGTTCAAAGTTAATCCGTAGACTATGAAGTGGTATGTTATTGTAAGAGATAAGACAAAATAAAGATAAGATAAGAAGTACTGCGAATGGCCAATCAATTGGTAGGTCTCGTAGGAGCAAGGTGCATGAGAGTTAGCACGGTCCATGGAGGTACAAGTTACATCAAGGACCTCATAAAAATTAAAATTGCATCCAAGTCCATGCATTTAGCACGAAGACCCTCAAACTGAGGAATGAAGTGTGTGTTTTGAGGTTTGCACATACTCGCGTTCATCATGCTGAAGGCTATCATTAGAATCTTTCTAGATGCTAAGAATTGAAAAGAAGATCCAACGGTTAGCAATGTTTGGATTTGCCAGTCTTGATCCAACGATGAATGTTCAAAGTTAAGCCATACACCGCTATGAAGTGGTATGGTATTGTAAGAGATAAGATAAGATAAAGATACGATAATATAAGAAGTATAGTACTGCGAAAGGCCAATTTAATGGTAGGTCTCGTAGGAGCAAGGTGCTTGAGAGTTAGCACAATCGATGGAAGTAGAAGTTGCATCAAGGACCTCATAAAAATGAAAATTGCATCCAAGTCCATGCATTTATTTGAACAAGGACCCTAACAACTGAGCAATGAAGTGTGTGTTTTGAGGTTTGTGCATACTAGCATTCATCGTGCTCAAGACTATCGGTAGAATCTTTCTAGATGCTAAGAATGGAAAGACGATCCAATGGTTAGCAATGTTTGGATTTGCTAGTCTTGATCCAACGGTCAATGTTCAAAGTTAATCCGTACACCGCTATGTAGTGCTATGGTATTGTAAGAGACTAATAAAAGGCACGTGCCACACAAGTATATATATACTGTATGAAATGTGATTTAACAAACATTAAGTTGTTATTAACCAATAGTCTTGTTAGAGAACAAAATGCATACATTAAGTCTATTAATAATAACTATCTACACATATTGAGAATACAGCCTACTGTATGCTATGAAATTTTGGGGTGGTGTGGAGTTTTCTCTAGGTACTATTCAACACGAATTCAGCTGCTCTGAACCATTGGATCTAACATCCCAACGGTCAGGATTGGTGTTATGGATCTAATTCAAAACTACTCCATTATATATAGTAGTTATGTAAGAGATAAGACAAGATAAATAGAAAACATAAGAAGTACAGCGAATGGATGATCTAACGGAAGGTCTCGTAGGAGCGAGGTGCTTTAGAGTTAACATGATCGGTGGAAGTACAAGTTACATCAAGGACCTTGTAAAAAAATGAAAATTGCATCCAAGTCCATGCATTTAGCACAAGGACCATGAAACTGAGCAATGAAGTGTGTGTTTTGAGGTTTGCACATACTAGCGTTCATCGTGCTAAATACTATTAGTAGAATCTTTCTGGATGCAAAGAATGGAAAAGAAGATCTAACAGTTAGCAATGTTTGGATTTTCTAGTCTTGATCTAACTTTTAGTGTTCAAAGTTAATCCGTACACTATATAGTGGTATGGTATTATAAGATATAAGACAAGATAAAGATAAGATAAGAAGTACCATGAATGGCCGATCTAATGGTAGGTCTCGTAGGAGAGAGGTGCTTGAGAGTTAACACAATGGGTGAAAGTACAAGTTACATCAAGGACCTCATAAAAATGAAAATTGCATCCAAGTCCATGCATTTAACACAAGGACCCTAAAGTAAGCAATGGAGTGTGTGTTTTGAGGTTTGCACATACTAGCGTTCATCGTGCTAAAGACTATCTCAATAGAATCTTTCTAGATGCTAAGAATGGAAAAGAAGATCCAATGGTTGGCAATGTTTGGATTTGCTAGTCTTGATCCAACAATCAATGTTCAAAGTTAATCCGTACACTATGTAGTGGTATGGTATTGTAAGCGATAAGACAAGATAAAGATAAGATAAGAAGTACTACGAATGGCTGATCAAATGGTAGGTCTCGTAGGAGTGAGGTACATGAGAGTTAGCACGGTCGGTGGAATTACAAGTTATATCAAGGACCTCATAAAAATGAAAATTGCATCCAAGTCCACCATTTAGCACAAAGACACTCAAACTAAGCAATGAAGTGTGTGTTTTGAGGGTTGCACATAATAGCGTTCATCATGCTAAAGACTATCAACAGAATCTTTCTAGATGCTAAGAATGGAAAAGTAGATCAAACGGTTAGCAATGTTTGGATTTGCCAGTCTTGATCCAATGGTTAATGTTCAAAGTTAATCCCTACACTATGTAGTGGTATGGTATCGTAGTAGATTAGAGACAAGATAAAGATGAGATAATAAGTACTGCGAATGGCCGATCTTATGGTAGGTCTCATAGGAGCGAGGTGCTTGAGAGTTAACACGGTCGGTGGAAGTACAAGTTACATCAAGGACCTCATAAAAATGCAATTTGCATCCAAGTCCATGCATTTATCACAAGGACCCTAAAACTAAGCAATGAATTAAGTGTGTGTTTTGAGGTTTGCGCCTACTAGCATTCATCGTGCTCAAGGCTATCAGTAGAATCTTTCTAGATGCTAAGAATGGAAAAAAGATCCAACGGTTAGCAATGTTTGGATTTGCTAGTCTTAATCCAACTATCAATGTTCAAAGTTAATCCGTACACTATATGCAGTGTTATGGTATTGTAAGAGATAAGTCAAGAGAGTTTGAATTTTTGTGCTGCTAAGGACCAAAGTGGTTTACTTCCTATGTACTCCTTATCCCTACTTCACACCAACGTGCGGTAGCCGAACACGCCAGAGACACAGGGCCGCCGTATTGATACGTTACTGACGTATCCATAATTTTTGATGTTCCATGCTTGGTTTTTATCTACTTTCTTATGTTTTGTCCACACTTTGGAGTACTTTTTATACACTTTATTGGACTAACCTATTAACAAGATGCCACAGTGCCAGCTGCCTGTTTTCTGCTGTTTTTGGTTCCAGGAAAGTCAGAAAATGAATATTCTCGGAATTGGACGGGACAAAAGCCAAAGTCAGTTTTTCACCGAGGGGGGCATGGAGCCAGAAAACGAGACAGAGAGGGGCCAGAGGGCCGCCACATCACCTGGCCGCGCGGCCAGGCTTGGCCCATGCCAGGGGGGTGGTGTGGCCGCCTAGGGCACCCCCTCGGCCTCCCCTTTCGCCTATAAGATGCCTCCGATACAGAAAACCTAAGGACCCGATCAAAATTCCACGAAAGAGTCTATAGCCGCCGTCATCTCCATCCCTAGACCGAGAGGGATCTGAAGCTCTTCCCGGCACCCTGCCGGAGGGGAGAATTCACCCTGGAGGCCTTCTTCATCACCATGCAAGCCTCCGGTGTGATGCATGAATAGTTCATCCCTGGACTATGGGTCCATGTAGTAGCTAGATGGTTGGTTCTTCTCCTTTGTGCTTGATACGTCCATTTTGCATCACTATTCTATGTCTTAATTCACTATTATTCATTGATATATTTCGTATTGAGAGGTGATACTTATGTTATTTCATCTATTTTTGCATGGTTGATGACTTTTGGAGCATGGACCGCTGTAGTCAGGATTCTAATGGAAAGGTGTTATTTGGAAGCAAAATTCGTGAAGATCAGAAAATCCGGGAAAATATATAGAAAATCCTATTTTTCCAGAAGACTCAGGATGCCAGAAGATGGAGTGGAGGTGGGCCACAGGGGGCCCACACCACCCCATGGCGTGGGCAGGCCTAGAGCACGCTTGGAGGTGGTGTGGCCGCCCTGGCCCACTCCAGCCTCTCTCCTCTGGCGTATATCATCCCCACGAAACCCTAAGACTTGGAGAGGGACCACAGAAAGATTCCGCTGCCTCTACGGGGCGGAAAACACCGAGAGAGAAAGATCTCTCCGGCAGACAGATTTCTGCCAAGGGAATTCCTTCCCGGAGAGGGAAGATCATCGCCATCAACGCCACCATCAAGATGGACTTCATCGGGATCATCATCATCATCACCACCATCATCACCATCAGCACCCTCACCACCATCTCCATATTGCTGTAACAGTTGAGTTGAATCTTGCATAGTTCATAGGGGAAACTTTCTCGGTGTTGATTACTCTTTGAAGTTGATGCTATTGAGTGCACCATTGAATTACTGTTTATGTTCAGATTGTTATACACCATTATTCCATCTCTGATCATGATCCATATGATGTCTTGTGAGTAGTTTATTTTGTTCTTGAGGACATGGGAGAAAAATTCAATAGATTGTTATTTAAGTTGTGGTGTACTTCTTCTAGTGGTGTCATGTGAATGTCAACTACATGACACTTCACCTATAAGGGCCTAGGGGAATGCATTGTGTATTTGGCCACTAATCGTAGGGGTTGCCGGAGTGACAGAAACCTGAACCCCCGTTAGGAAACCATTGCACAGGGGACGTAAGGGTCTTAGAGTTTAAAGCTGTGGTTAGGTTTCTACCTTAATTACTTTCTTGTACTTATGGATGTTTGCAAGGGGTATAATCACAAGTATGTATTAGTCTTGGATGGGGCGGTACATTAGCACGGGTTCACCCACACCACACTTAGCAAGCTAAAGAAGATTAATCGACTATATGAAGCGAAAGCTTGGGGGAGATTGAAGTTACTAATGCTCGAGAACGTTTGGTCCTCTTAAGAAATACAACCGGCTTGTCCTTTGCTGCATAAAGGATTGGGCCACTTGCTGCATTTATTCCTACTATCTTTTGTTTACTCGTACTTTGTTTACTTGCTTTATCGAAAACCCCTAAAAATCCGTTTGCTAAGTATTTGCAGAGAATTCCTGATCCATACCACTAGCCAACACCTTCTGCTCCTCGTTGGGTTCGACACTCTTACTTATCGAAAATAGTGCGATACACCCCTATACTTGTGGGTCATCAAGACTACTTTCTGGCGCTGTTGCCGGGGAGTGAAGCGCTATTGGAGAGTGGAACTGGTAAAGGAAACTTCTACTGTGAGTATTGTTACTTCTGCTAGTTGCTTTATTTTCGTTATGGATAATTCGCTGAGTTTCTTATTTGGTAATACTACTACCACTGCTAAGGTAGTAGATAAGCCACCACCTGCTGAGAATGATGTTTTCAAAATACCTACAAGAATTATTGATCGTGTTATGGATAACTACTATGTTGGGGATGGAACTGTCCATCCCGGTGATCATTTACTCTTTATACACGAATTATGCGGGTTGTTTAAGTGTGCAGGTATTACTACAGATCAAGTTAAGAAGAAGTTATTCTCATTGTCGCTGAAAGGAAGAGCTGAGGACTGGTATAAGCTGCTGAAGAATGGTCAAGCTCTGGAATGGGAGGAAATAGTTCCTCTCTTTTATTCAAAGTTTTATCCTCCTAGTGAGATTCATAAAGATTGGAATAAAATATACAACTTTTGGCCTCTCGATGGAGAGAGTACAGCTCAAGCTTGGGGGAGATTGAAGTTACTAATGCTCCAATGTCCCATTCATGAGCTCCCCAATAATATTATTATCAACAACTTTTATGCAAGGCTCCCTCTACATGACAAGGATTTATTGGATGCTTCTTGTGCTGGATCATTCACTCGTATGGAAGAAGAAGCTAAATGGGACCTTCTAGATCGTATTCAAGACAATGCTGAAGCTTGGGAGAATGACAAAGGTAGAAAGTCAGGTATAAATTATGATTATGAATGCATTGAATCTTTTATGGGAACTGACGACTTTCAAAATATTAAAAAAGCTTATGGTCTAGATTCTCAAGCTATTGCTTCTTATTTTAAGGCTTTTGCTTCCTACATTGAAGTGCCTAAAAAGAAGTGGAATAAGTATCATGAACCTTATAAAGATGTTGCTAAGAGTGTTCCTGCAAGAAATACTGAAGTTTATACTGCAAATCATGTTTTACCTAAACCTTATATTGAGAAAATGCCTTTTCCAGTTAAGGTAAAGGAACATTCTATGATAGCTAGTATGGTTAATGAAAGTACGAATGAAGCTATTGAACCTGATAAACAAATGGTTGATGAACCTATTGTAGAAAATGTGAAAGACTTTGTTGCTAAATATGAAAAAGAGGGACACACTATCTTTTGTAAGGATACCTCTAATATTGTTTCACATAGTAGTGTTATGAGAGCTAGTATTCCTGTGTTTTCTGTTAGAATAAGTGATCATTGCTATGATAGTCCTTGGGATAGCTATATTTTTAAGTTTATGCATGATACTGAAAGCTACTATGAGAGAGGTAAAAGTGTTCTTATGCATCTCAATAATATCAAGTTTCCTCGTTTTATGCTGAAATTTTTTATGTTGCACTTCTTTTGCCTTCTTATGCAACTTGCCTCTGGTTTCAATAACTTGTTTGTTTACAAAATCCCCTTGCATAGGAAGTGGGTTAGACTTAAATGTGTGTGTGTTTTTGCTTCTTAATGCTCTCTTTCACTTCAATTCATATCCCTATGAGAGCTTCTTCAAAATTATCATGCCCATCTTAATGGCTATAAAGAAAGAGCTTTATGGGAGACAACCCAATTTGTTTTTGCTTTTAGTTTGTTTTTGTTTCTTTGAGTCTTGGAAGTTATTACTCGGTAATAACCGCTCCTTATCCATTTTGTTTGGTTTTATGTCAAGATCAACCTCTAATGAGAGAGAAGTAAGATTTGGGGAAGTTGCTGTCCCGAAACAGATTTTTGTGCTTCACCATAAAAATCGTGAGAGATCTCTGTATGTCGGATTGAGCTGTAGTTGTTTGTGCTTCTGCCCCAGGTTGTTATTCAACTTTCGTTAGTTTTTCACTTTTTGATTTGAGCAACAGAAGATTTTCGAAAAAATTGATCTTTACCTGCCGGTCTGTTTTGACAGATTTAACCACTCTTGCATTTGCTTCTTTATTCGATTTTCTTTTTGAATTATTTTTGGGTTTTCAGAAGAAGTTGCTACAGTAGCTTTTGTTGGGATGGTTTTCAGTTGAGATTGGGCTCAAAAGGTTTTATCACTTCACTTATACTAATGTTGCTAATAAGAACTGTGTGAAGTTTTGTGTGAAAGAAATTTCCAGGAAGTGGAGACAATGGTGTAATAAGGAAGAGAAGGGTTTTATGACTCAAGTAATAAGTATATGAAGATGAAGATATCGATGATATTCAAGAGATAACTCCAGAGAAATTCATTGAGGACCAAATCCAGAGACCTGCAGAGTCTGTTTCCAACTAGGTAACAGTTCTGGTAAGAAAAGTTCCGCGAAAATACAATCCAACTAAATTTTTTGCAGTTTTCAGTCAATAAGGTAAGCTACGAAGCGAAAAAGGGACGGAAACGGAGCCAGGGTGGCCCACACCACCCCATGGCGCGGGCCCACCCCTGGCCGCGCCACCAGGTGGTGAGGCCACCCAGGACTCTGCCTCTAACTCGTTTTCTCCCAGTACCTTCCTTTTGATATGAAACTTCATAATATATAACCCCCCGGATCCCCCGAGGTTCGTATATTGTGTTTTCATCATGTTTTTGTTTCGATCTGTTTCTGCCAGGACATACTCTTTGAAGGTTTAGAAGCACAATGGTGTCCGCCAAGGATAAAGGGAAGGAAGCTATGGAGGAAGACCTCCAAGACCTCGGGAAGGAGAAGGAGATCAAGAGTGAAGGTGAAGAGGAGGAAAAGCACACCGGCACTACCGTTGCAAGCATTGGAGTGGTGGCGAACCCTGCCAGGATCAGAAGGACTGCACGGATGTCAACTGGAGGGAAGCCTCCGCGTCACTGCTTGGCACCACGGACACCTCCTCCACACACAAAGAATCCCTTCCATCTTTATCCATAACCATGCAGGAAAAGAAGACTCCAAGTGGGAAGAATGGAAAAAGAATCACAAGAGCTGGGATCCACAAACTGAAATGATTATGGGCCGTATTGAGCACAACTCGGAGTTGATTCGTACTCTCACCTTCGAGATTGAGGACTTTGGGAAATTGATCAAAGAGCTCATCAAGAGGATACCATGACCACCTAAGGAGTAATTCGTCATCAGGTTTGGCATCCCCTTGGTTTGTTCCAAGCTTGGGGGAGTGCCGCGGTATCATATCACTATCTTCTATCTTTTTACCTTATTAGTAGAGTCATATCATGAATAGAGGAGTTATTATGTAGTATGGTTTGCATTATGGAAGTGTCCCCTCTCTCGTTAGATATGTATCCCTTGGTGTGAGTTTCTGTTATGGAATATTAATGAGAAGTTCTATCATTCACTCTTTTGCATAGCTTATATTAGTTTTCAGTTCGTGGTTATATGATTGATCTTGTTGTTAGTATTGGTAGCACTTTGGGATCATTGAGTTAATTTAGTTGGTTTTGGCAAACCTGGCTCGGTCAGTAGCAAACCTTTTTGAGAGTTGAAAGAAAAAGATAGAAATACTCTAAAGAGAAAAATAATTTCGTCATCTTTCTTTCTTGATTTGCTCATAAGTCTAGTATTCTCTAGTTGAGATCTTTTGTGCTTCCAAGGAAGATTGCGTGTTTTTCTTTATCACTTGTATGTTTGGTTGTTTCCTTCAACTCTTGTACTTGCTACCGATCCTTGCTAGCCAAAAACCTGTACTGAGAGGGTATTCTTCTCGTGCTTCCAACTCCTTTAAACCAAAACCCATGCCATTTGTGTCCACCATACCTACCTAGTAGCATTATTGCTATTCCAAGTAAATTCTTGTTTTGTCTACCTCCCAAATTAAACTTGATATGCGAAAATTAGTGATTAAAGCTCTCACGAACTTGATGGCACACTTTACTTTCTTGCATTTAATAAACTTGAACCATTGTGAACTCTCCATGAAAGTTATATGCTTGCAAATTATAGGCTGGGGATTAGCAGAACTGTGCTATCACGAGGAACGCTTTCAACACTTTTAAATATATACCCAGTTGATACCTTGCTCTTTTGTTTGCGGATGTCGTCGGTGTGAAATAAAAGGGGAGCTTGTAAGTCCATGGAGTTATGTATGTGTGTTAGAGAAACGCCTGGGCCGCTGGTCTAATCCATGCTGACATGGTGGAAACCTGGAGCGTAACCATAATGATATCTATGAAGCATTCTTCTTATAAAAAAAGAGAGAGAGATAGCTATTGAGAAAAAGAAAAGAAAAAAAGAGATACTATGAAAAGAGGAAAGAGAGAAAAAGCACCATTTTCCCATGGTAAATAAGAAGATTGCTGAGATACTCATTGTCTGCTTGCCTTGTGATTTTGATATAGGGATTCTTCCGTATCATCAGGCAAGGGGTACCCCGTTGGCGGTTCTCAATGATACGCACATACTTACGATGACAAGAACTTACCGGTAACTAAAGTTGAGTAGCATGAGGAGCGGCCCTCGTACTCAAGGGACTTGGGATCTTCAGTTTATAGTCTGTCAAGCATATAACTCAGATTGGACCTCACTTTCAGCTTAATCACCTAAAGATGCCTATGATAGGGGCAATGAGAGCTGAAAGCTAGTAAGTATCATAATTTTTGGGAGCTCTTTATGAGACTTGCAATCCCTGCTTCCCTCTGCGAAGGGCCCTTTCTTTTACTTTGTAGTTGAGTCAGTAAACCTATTCTCTTCTATCTCAGCAAGTATTTTGAGTTGATGTGTTTCATTCATTCATATGATGATTAATTCAATCATGTTTCTTATGTTCCTTGTTTTGCACATTGCTCTTATCTTGATGTTTACTACTTTGAAAGCTTTCATTGAAAACCATCTATTTGTGAACTCCAGCAAATTATCAACTATTCTTCGACCGAGAGCTAAGTTTGCCATTACCAATTCTGATTCACTTTATGTATCTTTATTGTGTTTCCTTTACTCATTACAAGTTGAGCTATATAATAGTGAGTTATCTTCTATTATGATCTATGTATTTGATGAATGTGATGCTTCTTGTCCGTATTCTTTTATCGACTCTTCACTCCATAAACCTAAGGCCATGTTTATTGAGCTCAGTTTCGCTTGGGGAGAAGCAAAGTCTAAGCTTGGGGGGAGTTGATACGTCCATTTTGCATCACTATTATATGTCTTAATTCACTATTATTCATTGATATATTTTGTATTGAGAGGTGATACTTATGTTATTTCATCTATTTTTGCATGGTTGATGACTTTTGGAGCATGTATAGCTGCAGTCAGGATTCTGATGGAAAAGGTGCTGTTTGGAGGCAAAATTCGCGAAGATCAAAAAATCCGGGAAAATATACGGAAAATCCTATTTTTCCAGAAGACTCAGGATGCCAGAAGATGGAGTGGAGGTGGGCCACCGGGGCCCACACCACCCCATGACGCGGGCAGGCCCAGGCCGTGCCTGGAGGTGGTGTGGCCGCCCTAGCCCACTCCAGCCTCTCTCCTCTGGCGTGTATCATCCCCACGAAACCCTAAGACTCGGAGAGGGACCACAGGAAGATTCCGCCACCTCTGCGGGGCAGAAAACACCGAGATAGAAAGATCTCTCCGGTAGACAGATTTCTGCCGGGGGAATTCCTTCACGGAGAGGGAAGATCGTCGTCATCAACGCCACCATCAAGCTGGACTTCATCGGGATCATCATCATCATCACCACCATCATCACCATCAGAACCCTCACTAACATCTCCATATTGCTGTAACAATTGAGTTGAATCTTGCATAGTTCATAGGGGAAACTTTCCCGGTGTTGATTACTCTTTGCAGTTGATGCTATTGAGTGAACCATTGAATTATTGTTTATGTTTAGATTGTTATACACCATTATTCCATCTCTGATCATGATCCATATGATGTCTTGTGAGTAGTTTGTTTTGATCTTGAGGACATGGGAGAAGTCTTGTTGTTACTAGTGGAGTTGTGTTGAGAAAGATTCAATAGATTGTTATTTAAGTTGTGGTGTACTTCTTCTAGTGGTGTCATGTGAGCGTCGACTACATGACACTTCACCTATAAGGGCCTAGGGGAATGCATTGTGTATTTGGCTACTAATCGTAGGGGTTGCCGGAGTGACAGAAACCTGAACCCCCATTAGGAAACCATTGCACAAGGGACGTAAGGGTCTTAGAGTTTAAAGCTGTGGTTAGGTTTCTACCTTAATTACTTTCTTGTACTTATGGATGTTTGCAAGGGGTATAATCACAAGTATGTATTAGTCTTGGATGGGGCGGTACATTAGCACAGGTTCACCCACACAACACTTAGCAAGCTAAAGAACATTAATCGACTATATGAAGCGAAAGCACTTGACAGTCTTTCCATGTGCCCTTGAGAACGTTTGGTCCTCTTAAGAAATACAACCAGCTTGTCCTTTGCTGCATAAAGGATTGGGCCACTTGCTGCATTTATTCCTACTGTCTTTTGTTTACTCATACTTTGTGTACTTGCTTTATTGAAAACCCCTAAAAATCCGTTTGCTAAGTATTTGCAGAGAATTCCTGATCCATACCACTAGCCAGCACCTTCTGCTCCTCGTTGGGTTTGACACTCTCACTTATCCAAAATACTACGATACACCCCCTATACTTGTGGGTCATCAGTGCTACGATGTTTAGATCTTGTGAGCTTCGTTCATGATCAAGATCATCTATTTGTAATCCTACATGTTGTGTTTGCGGGGATCCGATGGATATTGTATTTCAGATTGATTATTGATTCTATCATTTCTTTTTGCTATTTGTGATCTTGCATGCTCTCCGTTGTTAGTAGATATCTTGGCTGAGTAGATGCTAGCAACTCCAAGAGGGAGTATTTATGCTCGATAGTGGGTTCATGCCTCTAGTAATCTAGGGAAGTGACAGAAATCTCTAAGGTACTAGATGTGCTATTGCTACTAGGGAGAAAATAACAATCCTTTGTTCATAGAACAATCATATTGTTTACTTTACACGCAATTCGTAATGCAATTATTTGTTGCTTGCAACTTTATACTGGAGGGGGTTCGGATTATAACCTGAAGATGGATTATTAGTCATAGATGCAGTTGGATTACAGTCTATGTATAATGTTGTAATGCCCAATCAAATCTCATAGGAGTCAAGATGATTAGTATATGCATGATTGCTTTCTCGATGTTTGTCAATTGCCTCGCTGTAATTTGTTCACCCAACATGTCATCTATCTTAAGGAGAGCCACCACTAGTGAACTATGGACCCCGGTCCTTTCTTTTACCATCAACCTACAACTGTTTACTGTTTTCTGTTTACTTTCTGCAAGATTTTACTTTCTTCCAAACAATACGTTTAATCCTTTGTTTTTAGCAAAACCAGTGAGATTGACAACCTCACTGTAAGTTGGGGCAACGTTCTGTGGTTGTGTTGTGTAGGATTCCAAGTTGGCAACAACACCTTGGAGGTGTTTCCTTGCTCCTACTAGTTCGATAACCTTGGTTTCATAATTGAGGGAAACTTACTGCTGTGGTCATCATACCTTCCTCTTGGGTTTCCCCAACAAGCTCGACATCAACCACGAGTCAGCAAGTATTTTTCTAGCACCGTTGCCGGGGAGTCAAGGACATCTTCACAAGGGGAGTCCCTCATAACCAATTCCTTTACTTTGTTATTTTTGTTTTGCTTAGTTTATTTTTGCTTTGTTTGCTTGTTTCTTTATCAAAAATGCAAAAAATAGTTGTACTAGTTTGCTTTCTTTATTAAAAACACAAAAAATTACTACTCTTGAAAACACTAAGTTGTGTGACTTCACTAGCACCAACAACAATGATTTCATGTGCACACCTATTGCTCCACCTATTCCTGAAGCTACTTTCTTTGAAATTAAACCTGCTTTACTCAATCTTGTTATGAGAGAACAATTTTCTGGTATTGGTACTGAAGATGTTGCTGCTCATCTAAATAACTTTTGTTGAACTTTGTGAGATGTAAAACCATAGGGATATATATGGGGATATTATTAAGCTTAAATTGTTTCCTTTCTCTTTGAGAGGAAAAGCTAAAGAATGGTTGTAATCCCTAACTAGAAATAGTATTGATTCTTGGACTAAATGCAAAGATACTTTCATTGGAAAATACTATCCTCCTACTAAGATTATATCTTTGAGAAGTGAAATAATGAAGTTTAAACAATCTGATAATGAACATGTTGCTCAAGCTTGGGAAAGAATGAAATATTTGGTAAAGAATTGTCCCACTCATGGACTGACTGCTTGGATGATTATGCAAACCTTTTATGCAGGATTGAACTATTCTTCAAGAAATCTACTGGATTCTGCTGCTGGAGGTACCTTTATGACCATTACTTTGGGTACTTCAACAAAGCTTCTGGATAATATGATGGTTAACTATTCTGAATGGCATACCGAGAGAGCTCCACAAGGTAAGAAGGTAAATTCTGTTGAAGAAACCTCCTCCTTGAGTGATAAAATTGATGTTATTATGTCTATGCTTGTTAATGGGAAAGCTCATATTGATCCAAATCATGTTCCCTTAGCCTGTTTGGTTGCTCAAGAAGAGCAAGTTGATGTGAACTTTATAAGAAATAATAATTTTAGCAACAATGCCTACAGTAATAATTTTGGTAATAATAACTATAGGCCATATCCTCCCAATAATGTTAATGCTTATGGAAATTCCTACAACAATAATAGGAGTTCTCCCTCTAAACTTGAAGTTATGCGTAAAATTTTTTTAGTAAACAAACTGTTTTCAATAAAACTATTGAGGAAAAACTCTCTAATGCTGAAAGAAATATAGCATCATTGGCTAAAGCACAATCTTCTTTTAATAAAATGGCTGCTAAACCTGAAACTATTGAAAATCCCTTTGCTTCTACTAATTCCATACAAGTTAGAATTGATGAGAATGTTAGACTATTAGCTGAATTACATGCTAAGTGGGAAAGAGAAGATGAAATTGCTAGAAATATTAGTGTTTCTACTATCACTACCACTAATGTTGAAGCTAGTAAACCCAATGGAACCTTTTCTAATAAAAATAGTGAAACTCTTCGAAATATGGGAAACAATAGATCTAATACTTTAGATGATAATTATGATTTTGATCTTGATGGTTGCAACATCTCTGAAGTTATTAAGTTCCTACAAAAGCTTGCTAAAAGTCCTAATGATAGTGCTATGAATATGGCCTTTACAAAACACATTACTGATGCTCTCATAAAAACTAAAGAAGAAAAGATGAAACATAAAGCTTATATTCCTATAGAATAAGAAGATGATTGGGAACCATCATCAATATGAAAGTGAATGCTTTTGATTTTAAAGCTTTATGTGATCTTGATAATAGTGTTTCTATTATGCCTAGAAGGATTTATGATATGCTTGATTTGCCACCTTTGGAAGATTGTTATTTGAATGTCCCACTTGCTGATAATGCTAAAAAGAAACGCATGGGGAGTATTGATGATGTTCTTATTATGGTTAACAATGCTTATGTCCCCGTTGATTTCTATGTTTTGGATTTTGAATGCAATGCTTCTTGTCCTATTACTTTGGGAAGACCTTTTCTTAGAACTGTTGGTGCCATTATTGATTTGAAAGAAGGCACCATTAAATATCAACTCCCACTCAAGAAAGGTATCGAACACTTCCCTAAGAAGAGAGAGAAGATTTCTTTTGCCTCTCCTATGAAAACAAAATTTGCTCTTAATGCTTCTTCATTTGAGAACACTTGATTCTTTTTCTTGCTTCTTATGCCTAACTTAAAGGCGTTGAAGAAAAGTACTTATTGGGAGATAACCCAAAAGTTTTAGATGAGTCTTGGAAGTTATTACTTCAGTAATAACCGCTCCTTATCCTTTTTATTTTCTTTTTGTGCCAAGAGTAACCTCTAATGAGAGGGAAGTAATGCTTGGGAAAGTTGTTGTCCCGAAACAGATTTTTGTGCTTCACCGTAAAAATTCGTATAAAATATCTATACGTCTTTTTGAGGCGTGCATTTGTGTGATTCTGCCCCAGCTTGTTATCTAACTTTCGTTAGTTCAACACTTTTTGATTTGAGCAACAGAAGGTCTTTGAAAAAATCGGTTTTTACCTGCTGGTCTGTTTTGACAGATTTCTTCCATTATTTGCATTTGCTTCTTGTTGGTTCCTTTTTGGGTTCTCTTTGGGGAATTGAGCTTTTTAAGGGAAGTGCTTCAGTAGATTGTGTTTTAATGGAAGTTTTATCGGTGTTGAAACTGAACCAAAAGACTTATTATCTTTTTTGCACTAATGTTGCTAATAAAGATTGTGTGAAGTTTTGTATGAAGGAAAAAAATTGCAGGTGTATGGAGAGAATGATGTAATGAGATGAAGAATGGACTTAAGGTCAAGCTTGGGGATGTAACCCCATGTCACCCCAAGAAATATCCAAGAAGTACAAGTGGAAAAGCTTGGGGATGCCCAAGGCATCTTCTTCTTCATCAATAAAAATTCCAGGTTTCTTCCAAACACTTCATTTTTATTGTTTCATGCATAGTTGTGTTGTTCTTGGAGCGTCTTCGTTTTTGTTTTTGGTTTTCGTTTGCTTGGTTTTCTTAGTTTTCTGAATAAATTGGTTGGACCCCCCTCTTTCATGCATTGGTTTTCAAATTGTATGGTTTGGATTGGAAAAAAGTAGGAAAAGTTCATGCTTAAGTGGTAAAAGGAGTTTGTTTTTGACTGTGGCCTATGATTTGTCATGCCATGCTTGATATTGTTTTGGCTTTATGCTTAGTGATATTTTGCTGTAGCATGACATGTTATAAACAATTGAGATTGCTTAATGTGCCTTTGAAGAATCATGCGTTGTTTTAGCATATTAAAGCATAAGTATTGTGGTATTCTCCTTTGATGCTTTATTTGGGTTGACTTGGCGCATGCTCACACCATGTTATGACTATCCCAAGTCACCATAAGCCTTTATGATCCTTTAGTTTTCAACTTGTAATATCACTTTATGCTTTAATTAATGATGTTTTGTCGCTCTGCATGATTATGGCCATTATTGCTCTCTTAGTTGGTCGCTCCCAGTCTTTTGCTAGCCTCCATAACCAAGTATGAGTTCCACTCATGCATCCAACTCCAAATAAAACCATGTTGTTCCAAACAGTCCACCATACCTACCTATTAGCATATGCTATTCCAAGTATATTCATGTTTTTATCTACCTTCCGAATTAAACTTGTTATGTGAAAATTAGTGATTAAAGCTCTCACGAACTTGGTGGAACACTTTACTTTCTTGCACTTAATAAACTTGAACCATTGCGTCCATATTTGTTGCGTATATGCTTGCACTTTATAAGTTGAAGTTAGCAGAACCATGTATCATGGGGAACGCTTTCACCATTGCACTTGTACATTGTACCTAGTTGATATCATGTTATTTTGCTTATGGGTCCCGGCGGTGTGAAATAAAAGGGGAACTTATAAGATCATGGAGTTTGTATTTGTGTTAGAGAAACACCTGGGCCACTAGCCTAAGCCATGCCTAATCATGGTGGAAACTTGCAGCATAACCATAATGAGCACTCTATGAAGCATCCTCAATAAAAAATGCAAATAGCAAATAAAAAGATTGCTGAGATGCTCATTGTCTGCTTGCCTTGTCATTTTGATTATGGGATAGCTCCTGTATCATGTGAAAGGGGTACCCCATTGGCGGTTCTCTATGATACATATGTACTCACAATGACAAGAGCTTACTTGTGACTGAAGTTGAGTAGCATGAGGTTCAGTCTTCGTAAGTAAGGGGCATGAGATTTCAACTTATAACTTGTCAAGCATATCCTCTTAGTTGTGTCACTTTAACCTTAATCACCTAAAGATGCTTATGATAGGGGCAATGAGAGCTGAAAGCTAATAAGTACCATAATTTTTGGAAGCTCTTGATGAAACTTGAATCCCTACTTCCTTCTATGAAGGCATTTCTTTTACTTTTATGTTGAGTCTCCACCTTCTATCTTTATGCACCTACTTTGAGAGCATAGTGGCCATTCTTAGTTCTATGTGCATTGTCCCAAGACTTGTTGATTGATGCATAACTTTGATATTGCTTGTTCTTAAACTATTTGTATCTAGTCACTCTTATGAACTTTGGAGGTGTCCTATGAATTTATGTTTGCTACTCTATGAGGGACAAGCTGAATGCCACTATGCTATGTTTTTTTTATGTGAAACAAACAAACGTCTTACAAAGCATTGTTATTCATGAATCTTTTGTTTCTGCCTTTTCATGTTGCAACATAGTTGCTATGTCTTATTGTTAGAACTTTATCTTTCATGCTATGTTGAAGTACTATGATCCCAGCTATCAATATTTTACAAATACTTTGATCAAGTTTATGATGGTCCATGTCACCTCAAAAATTATTCTTTCTTTTTATCACTTACCTACTCGAGGACGAGCAGGAGTTAAGCTTGGGGATGTTGATACGTTGCTAACATATCCATAATTTTTGATGTTCCATGCTTGGTTTTTATCTACTTTCTTATGTTTTGTCCACTCTTTGGAGTACTTTTTATACACTTTCTTATACTAACCTATTAACAAGATGCCACAGTACTAGCTGCCTATTTTCTGCTGTTTTTTGGTTCCAGGAAAGTCAGAAAATGAATATTCTCGGAATTTGATGGGACAAAAGCCAAAGTCAGTTTTTCACCGAGGGGGACATGGAGCCAGAATACGAGACGGAGAGGGGCCAGAGGGCCGCCACACCACCTGGCCGCACGGCCAGGCCTGACCCGCGCCAGGGGGTGGTGTGGCCGCCTAGGGCACCCCATCAGCCTCCCCTTTCGCCTATAAGATGCCTCCGATACACAAACCCTAAGGACCCGATCAAAATTCCACGAAAGAGTCTGTAGCCGCCATCATCTCCATCCCTAGATCAGGAGGGATCTGAAGGTCTTCCCGGCACCCTGCCGGAGGGGATAATTCACCCTGGAGGCCTTCTTTATCACCATGCAAGCCTCCGGTGTGATGTGTGAGTAGTTCATCCCTGGACTACGGGTCCATGTAGTAGCTAGATGGTTGGTTCTTATCATTTGTGCTACCATGTTTAGATCTTGTGAGCTCCGTTCATGATCAAGATCATCTATTTGTAATCCTACATGTTGTGTTTGCGGGGATCCGATGGATATTGAGATGCTATTTCAGTTTGATTATTGATTCTATCATGTCTTTGTTATTTGTGATCTTGCATGCTCTCCGTTGTTAGTAGATATCTTGGCTGAGTAGATGCTAGCAACTCCAAGAGGGAGTATTTATGCTCGATAGTGGGTTCATGCCTCTAGTAATCTAGGGAAGTGATAGAAATCTCTAAGGTACTAGATGTGTTGTTGCTACTAGGGAGAAAACAAAAATCCTTTGTTCATAGAACAATCGTATTCTTTACTTTACATGCAATGCGTAATGCAATTATCTGTTGCTTGTAACTTAATACTGGAGGGGGTTCGGATGATAACCTGAAGGTGGATTATTAGTCATAGATGTAGTTGGATTACGGTCTATGTATAATGTTGTAATGCCCAATCAAATCTCATAGGAGTCAAGATGATTATTATATGCATGATTGCTTTCTTGATTTTTGTCAATTGCCCCGCTGTAATTTGTTCACCCAACATGTCATATATCATAAGGAGAGCCATCACTAGTGAACTATGGACCCTGGTCCTTTCTTTTACCATCAACCTACAACTGTTTACTGTTTTCTGTTTACTTTCTGCAAACTTTTACTTTCTTCCACACAATATGTTTAATCCTTTGTTTTCAGAAAAACTGGTGAGATTGACAACCTCACTGTAAGTTGGGGGAAATTTTCTGTGGTTGCGTTGTGTAGGATTCCAAGTTGGCAACAACACCTTGGAGGTGTTTCCTTGCTCCTACTGGTTCGATAACCTTGGTTTCATAACTAAGGGAAAATTACTGCTGTGCTCATCATACCTTCCTCTTGGGGTTCCCCAACAAGCTCGACATCAACCACAAGTCATCACGTACCAAGGGACACGTGCGCATCGCCGCGCCACGTACGGGGGAGAGATCAGTTGTGTCAGTGCGCGAGGGGAAAGGGGAGGAGAGATGGAGGATAGCGAAGGAGTGAGAAAACACACGATTTGTTTTGCATGCATAGGTCCTGAAATTTACTACTAGTAGAGTGTACACTGTAAGGCCATAGGAGTACCTCATGTCAGGAACCCATCATAACTTTGCTCTGACATGGAACCGCCTTCAACTCCTCTTGGTTGCTGCCCTCTTCCCCTACCAACGTTTTATTCTCTCAGCATGTACAACGCGTGGACAGAGGTGAGCATATGTCTAAGCAAAGAAATATACTACTCTCGCATTGTGTAAAAAGACTTTGTGGCATCCGGTAAGGTTCACCGTATACATAGTGGAAAAAATAAAGTTATCTTTAAGCCTAAGGTGCACCTCAAGCTTGTGGGTTGCCCATAGAGAATAGAAAAATCATTTACCCTCTCTCCCTATTTCATGTGATCGTTTTCAAAAGGGGCTCAAAATTTTCAAGTTGCAAAATATTAGATAGAGGTCGAACCAGTCGTCAAAGCTCTTTGCGGTTTCTGGTATATTAATTGACTGCTCGATGGGTACCTCCAAAAGATTTTTTCATAAAACTTTCAAAGCAACCTATAATTTATTACTTGTAGTTCAAATTCGACCTTATTTCGATACATCAACATGAAGTCATTCAAGTGGGCGGAGTTAGCTAGGAAGGTTGAAAAGTCATAAAACATCGGAATCGCAAGTACAACATGCTGTTGATCCACTGTATATGTGTGAAAACTTGGCTTGTGGCATTCAGATCCAATATTCTTTGCACTTTCTTTATTGAAAATAATGATATCATCATCAATTGAATATTCTTTCCTGATAGTTGGACACTCACACTGATGGCAATGCTTTACAAGAAGATGCTCTCATCTACCTTTGAAATGACATTTAATTCAAGAGCAATCTATCACGCTTACTTGTAGCTCAAGTTTGGCCTAATTTCATTAAATTGTTAAGATGCAAAATCTTAGCAAGAAGTTGAACCTGTCATCAAAACTTACAGTGGTTTCTAATATATTAATTGACCGTCTGATGGGTACCTCCACAATATTTTTCACAAAACTTTCAAAGCAACCTACAATTTACTTGTAGGTAAAATTTGACCTAATTTCGATACATCGACATAAAGTCATTCAAGTGAACGGAGTTAGCTAAAGGAAGATTGAAAACTCACAAAACATGGGAATCGTAAGTAAAACATGCTGACCCACAATATATGTATGAAACTTGGCTTGTCACATTCAGATCCAATATTCTTCAGCCTTTCTTTGCGAAAAAGAACAATCTCGTCATCACTCAAAAAATAGAGAATGTTTTTTTCCTGATAGTTGGATACTCACACCACAACATTATTTACTACAAGAACAATCTCGTCATCACTCAGAAAATTGAGAATGTTTTTTCCTGATAGTTGGATACTCACACCAATTCATCTACCTCTGAAATGACATTTAATTCAAGAGCAATATATCACGCTTACTTGTAGTTCAAGTTTGACCCAATTTCGTTAAATTGTCAAGATGACATTTTAATGTATTGGTTCGTAGATGTTCACTTCGAATCTACACACTAAAATACGACTAGATACATAACCTTCAAAAACCTAAAATGTCTTATATATACTAAAACCGAGGGAGTACTACTTATTGTACTGCGGCTAAGCTCCACCATTTAGACACTGTCTAAACGAGATGATCCATGGGACCTACTAAACTGAAGATGCTAATTTTTCATAGGAGTACGTTTTATAGCTTGGTTATACACTGCCAAGTGGGACCATTATTTACTTTTTTTGTTAGGGAATCCGCATTGTGTAAAAAACATAACTTAAGGCCTATGTGGCATCCGCTAAGGTTCACTTATACATTATGGAGAACATAAAGTTGTCTCAAGCTTGTGTGTTACCATAGAGAATAGAAACATCATTTCCCCTCTCTCCTCTCTCTTGCAAGGAGCAATATGATAAGCTATGTGGGTCCTATCTTGTGGCAAATGTTGACCTTATACATTGTGGTAGTTTCCACATAAGCCAGGTGGGTCCTACATTACAAATGCCCTTAGACACTCGTGCCTTGTAGTCCCTTCCCCCATCACGCTAGACTCGTGGGTCCTAAACTATGATGTGGATATGGCCATTACCCTTATTGGTCGCTCAAGCCAATTTGTCATTATGAAAATACTAATCAGTGCTGACATTTTTCAAAACTATTGTTGGCCCACAATATATTCACCATTCGGGTTCCTTGAGAAGAATTTTGGAAAATTTCAAGAGTAATAGTCTATCGTGCTCACATGTATTAAAGTTTGACCTAATTTTGTTTTATTGACATAGAGTCATTTAAGTGCATGGAGCTTTGGCTTGGGAGTTTGAAAAATCCTTAAACTTAGGAAACTGTAAGAAAGAATTGTCCACATTGTACGAAAATTTGTGTGTGTGGGGGGGGGGCATTCTTTGTTCTTTAATTTATTCTACCAGTAAAATACTTGGAAAACTCACTTCACGGTATGGCCTACTATACCATGTACTCCGTTTGAACTTTCTTGAGTTTAAAGGCAAGTGACCAAGGTCATGGACATACTCTATATATCTATAATGATGGTGTGTCCATATTTTGGTATAGGTCGGTGCATGTTAGCATGGTAAAGAAGTAAACGTTTTTTCAGAACGAACTACAGTTAATATGGCTAAATTAGAGTTCATAGCATGTGCCATTTATTTACTAGTATATAAAGTGGTTTGATAAATTACATGTTATATTTTCCAGGCTTAATTTTCTACCTAATTTAACCTACTCAAACGACTTTCCGTCAAATTAGGTCTAATTTAATAATCTACAAGAAGTGAGTGAGAGCAAGTTCAATAGTATAACTGAGTCTTAGGTATTACAAAGTGACACGTCGTTTACTACCGGCCTTATACCAGCATATACAATACCTAGCGATTAAACTATACAACATCTAGCATTATGATGCAACAACCTCGTCAAAAAGCAAGAAGATTGAACATGAATAAAATGAAAAATCTTTCTATGTCCGCTTGAGAAATCCTAAAACTTGGGAATTGTAAGAATGCATGGTACACTTTGTATAAAAATTGCGATGGTGACATTCTTTATTTATTTTTTGGAACAAGAGGTCGTGGAGGAGCGAGACGCTTATGCTATCGCTCTAGGGTTTGTTGTCATCGCAAGGTGGTCCGAGGACCTTGTTGTAATTATTGTTACCTTTGAGCCTTTTTGTACTGGTGTTGATGTATTTTGAATTTTGGAATAGCCAATTGCTGGAAGTAGATCGGTGTGCCGTACCAAGGCACACGTGCGCAACGCCTGTGGACAAGGAAGAGACAAGCCGGACTGTGCAGCCCCGACTGCAGAGAAGAGATCGATGGAGGATGGATGGTGAGAGCCAGTGAAGGAGAGAGAAAAAACAACTTTTTTTGTGTGCATATACTAGTAGTAGGTCCATACATTTACTACCAGTGGAGTGTACCCTGTACCTCATGTCAGCATCCCATCATAGCTTTGCCCAGACATCGCACCACCTTTAAGTCCTCCTCTGGACTGCTCTCGCGTTGCCTCTTTTTTTTGAAAGTCTCGCGCTGCCTCCCTCTTGTTCTCTTACTTGTGTAGCTCAGGCTTGACCAAATTTTGTTAAATTGTAAAGATGCAAAATCTTAGCAAGAAGTTAAACTTGTTGTCCAAACTCTTGTGGTTTCCGATATACTCCTAATTGACCCTCGATGGGTACCTCCAAAATCTTTTTCGTAAAACTTTCAAAGAAACCTACGATATTATTGTTGCATAAACCGGATTATTTAAGATGTAATAAATTTACTTATTGTTTCATTAGTACTGTTTTATCTTCTGTATTAGTGAATCTATGGACTTCAACGACAGAGAAGGTGAGGAGAATATGTTCTACGTTAAACAGAATCCCTTGGTGGAGCAGAAGACGGTGGAGCATATCGGGGTGGAGTAGAAGACGATGGTGCCGAAGATGGCTCATGGTTTCTAAATGAGGATAGAACAAAGAAACTAAGCGCCAACAAGTTTTGATTGCGATGACGGCTCACAAGAGAGCGAATATTAATTATATATGCATCAACTAGTACTATGTATGTAGTAGCGTAGAATATGTGTATGAAAACATGTTTGATATTATATTGAAACACAAATTGAAAAAGGAACGAAATTGAAAAAAAACAAAATGAAAAGGAAAACACAAAAACGTGCCGCGACAAAGAAACACATGAATTCTCTTCTGCAGCAGGGAGATCTTTAGTTCTGGGTTGTGTTACAACCCGAGATTAGAGGTCCTCTAGCCCCGCCGCGCTGCCGCTGCCACGTGGTAGCCTCTAGTCCCGATCCGTAGAAAAACTGGGACTAGAGATAGGGGTCTATAGTCCCGATTTGGCAGTCCTGGGGGCGATACCGGGACTAGTGCCAGTTACGGACCAGGACTAGAGACCCGTTTTGCACTAGTTCCTCTTACGTGTATTGCTCGCCATCAAAAAATTATAAATAAGTGTTTGACTTCTTTTCAAAAGAAAATATTCTTTGTTGCTTCACAATATCAATATATACCACTATATAGTGTACGAATAACTTCGAACATCGGAAGTTGGATTTATATTGAAAAATCTCAACATTGTTGACCATTGGATCTCTTTCAGTATATTATATTATGTCATGTCTAGCATCTAGAAGATTCCATCGTCGTCCTATAGCACCATGAATACTATGCACGAAAAGTACGAAGAATATGGTTCAGAATGCCACAAGCCGAGTTTCCAAATATAGTGGACCATGTTTCACGTATGAAGGTGCTTGGCATGGTGGTGTTCCCGTATTTGGTAGGAGTACATAGGTGCTTCCTCGCATGATTAACAATATTGCCACTAGAAGTTTCCCCCTTGTTGAAAAAAAAATCTGGGAGAGAGAAGAGACCGAGAGCATGCAGGAGGTAGCGCGAGAGCAGCAAAGAGGGAAATTTGAAGGCGGTGCGATGTTAGAGCAAAGCTGTGATTGGTTCCTGACACGAGGTACAAGGTACAGTGAGTAGTACTCCTACTCATCACCATCCATACACCCCGGCCAGCTGATCTCTTCCTCGTCCACAACGTGGCGCAACCCACGTGGGTCGACCTACCTTGTCGTTCCAATTCACACCATGCAAAAAGGAAGTACCAATCATACGAGTAATTCTACACTTACGGAGGAATTTTATGGAATCAAACTTACGGGATAATGTGGAATCAAAAGGTTGGGTGCGGTTTTTTCCACACCCCTCGCACGCTGGTTCAAAGTGTGAGGAGCGCTTTTTTGTGTGTGTGAAGCTAATATAGTCATACGAAGGGTATGACTCAGTTGCTCTCTCAAGAAGGACCCAATTGCTTTTCCTTGCTTAACTTTAGGGCCATTTGTGCTAAATTTATGGACCTCTATGTAATTTTTTCTTTTTTGAGGAGCTAAATGTAAACCGTACTCTCTCCCACCGACCGTGTCAAATTTTAACTACAAGTAAGTGCGATAGATAGACTCCTCTTAAAATTTTCCAAAAAACTTTTGAAGCTAACTAGGAATTCAGTACATCGAAAACCACCAAAAAGCTTTTTTATAAAACTTCCAAGCAACCTACAATTTACTTTTAGTTCAAATTTGACCTAATTTCGATATATTGGCACAGGGTCTCATTCAAGTCGGCAGAGTTAGCTAGTGAGTTTTCAAATTCACAAAACATGGGAAAATCGAGAATGTTCTTTCCTCATATTTGGAAACTCACACCGACGATGTCGTTTACTAAAAGAAGAAGCACCCATCTACCTTCGAAAAGACAATTAATCCATGAGCAATCTATCATGCTAACTTGTAGCTCAAGTTTGACCTAATTTCGTTAGGTTGTCAAGATGCATTGTCGTTGTATTAGGAACGGCAGTACCTAAGCAGGTAAGATAGAGGTGTGGGGACTAGCAGGGAAGCTATCGACGGCGTCCACAGGCGGGTTTAGATACAAGCAAGTGTAGATGGACACAGGAAGTACCCAGGTTCGGAGCCCTCGTGGTGAGGTAAAGCTCCTACTCCTGCCGATCTGACTATGAGTGATACACGGGCTACAAGCGCTCCTCGAGCTGTATTCTCTAGCTACTGCCTTAAATGAACTAAGACCAACCCTTCCCAATAAGGCCTTGCCTCTCCTTATATAGGCAGAGAGGCAACGGTCTCACTGGCCAGTCCGGCCGGGAGGCCCCATAGGTGGGTCCCAGCCGGCTGGTCATCTACAGTACTCGGTACAACTATGTCTCATCAGAGTACGAGCGGTATGGTCATCGTGGGTACAGTGAACGCCATGCGAGCCTGTCGTCAGCATCTGACGATTGTTCCCGCGTCACCCCGCAAAGTCTTCAGTATGGCCGAGTAGTTGCAAGTATTGTCATCGTACCGGGGCGTACCGCGCACTGTGCTGCACGTCGCCCTATCCTCCTGATTGGTTCCAGCTACGCTGGTGTAGCCGGATGCTCCTCGCCGTTCTAGCTACCGCGAGGTAGCCGGCTTGTCTTGCTCTTGTCCGGATGCGCTCAGCCAGCCGGACATGATCCGGCTGCCATGGTTCTTGTCTGGTTGGGGTATCCGGAGGTCATCCCCAAGACACTAGCCCCCGAGCGTGTCTAGATTTCGCCCTTAGATGAAATGTGCGTGCGCTCCTCATCATTTTGAATTTTCTGGCCAGCTAGGTCTGGCGGTTGCGCTACCCATGATGTTAGTGCTGATGCCAGCCACGCGCGCACGCGCCATCATTACTCTGCGGCGGGCAGCGTAACGTCCCGTCGCACGTCGCCTCGGGAACCGCCGCCTGCCTCTTCGGTTTCTGCTCCAGGATCGTCTGCGCGTGGATGAGGTAGTAGGAGTCGTCGGGCAGCGCCTGGCTGATGATGAAGGGACCTTCCCAGGGTGGCGATAGCTTGTGCATGCCCTTCGTGTCTTGCACCAGCCGGAGGACCAGGTCGCCCTCACGGAATGCGACAGGGCAGATCCGGCTCGAATGGTAGTGGCATAGGCGTTGCTGGTAGAAGACCGATCTGGACAATACCAGCTCGTGGGCCTCCTCGAGGAGGTCCACGACATCTTCCCGCGCCTCCTGGTTGGCCTTTTCATCATAAAGGAGCTTGCGTGGAGAGTCAAACTCGATGTCCGTGGAGAGGACGGCTTCCGAGCCATAGACGAGGAAGAACATGGTGTAGCCGGTTGACCTATTCGGCGTGGTGCGGAGGCTCCACAGCACAGCTAGAAGCTCCTCGATCCAGCATCCGGGCGACCGCTCCAAGGGCTCGATGAGGCGTGGCTTGATGCCGGCTAGCACTAGGCTGTTTGCCCTCTCGACTTACCCGTTGGACTGCGGGTGCGTGATGGAAGCAAGTCTAGGCGGATTCCCTTGTTGATGTAGAATCGGGCGAAGGCCCTCTTGGCGAAGTTCGTGCCATTGTTGGTGATGATGTTGTTGGGTAGCCAAACCGGTTGATGATGTCGGTGAAGAAGGTGATGACTGTTGCCCCATCCATCTTCCGGATAGGCTTGTCCTGTATCCATTTTGTGAACTTGTCTACCGCCACCAGTAGGTGGGTCATGCCCGCGCGTGCCCGCTTAAAGGGACCGACCATGTCGAGACCCCAAACAGCGAAGGGCCAGGTGATCAGTATGGTCTTGAGCACCAAAGCTGGCATGTGCCTGAGCTGCCCGAAGCATTGACACCCGTTACAGGCGTGGACTAACTATTCGGCGTCCTCGAAGGTGGTGGGCCAATAGAATCCGTGGCGGAACTCCTTGGTGACTATCGCTCTAGATGAGGCGTGGTGCCCGCACTCGCCCTGGTGGATGTACTTGAGCAGTCGGTAGCCTGTGTCCACATCGACACATCTTTGGAAGATGCTGGATACGCTGCGCTTGTACAGTTCTTTGTTGATGATGGTGTACATGTGCGCACAGCGCCGGATTTGCCTGGCCTCCACCTCATCGTCCGGAAGCTCTCCATTGGCGATGTAGTCCATGAAGGGCTGCGCCCAGGATGCTATCTCCCAGATGGTGAAGATGATTCCGCTCTCCAATTGATGGTCGTCGGGGGGTCGTCTGGGTGAGGTACCCGGAATGGCAGCCCCCGAGCCACTTGACAAGTCGGGAGCCCACGAGTCTTGCGAGCCAGAGGGTACTGACTTGCCTAAGTTGGTGCGGGCCTTCTTCTTTGGGGGTTCTGCCGGCTCTGCGTCTGCCGTGCCGTCAACCGGAGCGTTCCGTGCCCAGATGATGGAATCCGACTCAGGGGGCGGGTTGATCGAGGTCTTGCGCAGGTGCTCCAAGGAGACCTCAGGTGGGATCGCTTGCCTGGTGGATCCGATTCGTGCGAGCGAATCGGCTGCCTTGTTGTTGACGTGAGGGACGTGATGGAACTCACATCCATCGAAGCAGGCGCTGAGCTTCTGTATGTGGAACCGGTAGAGGGCCATGTTTGCGTCGCGGGCGTCCCATTCCCCGGATACCTGCTGCACCACCAGATCCGAATCGCCGAAGCAAAGGATCCAGTTGACACCGATCTCTCTTGCTAGCCGGAGGCCGTGCGCTAGTGCCTCGTATTCGGCCATGTTGTTGGAGGCCTTGAAGTGGATCTGCAGGACGTACTCCAGCCGATCTCCTTTGGGCGAGGTGAGCACGATGGCGGCTTCCAAGCCCTCGAGCATCTTCGACCCGTCGAAGTGCATCCTCCAATGGTCCAAATCCAGAACCGGTGGGAGGTATTGGGTTTTAGCCCAGTCGACGAGGAAATCCGCCAGCGCCTGCGACTTGATCGTGGGTCGTGGCTTGTACTGGATGGAGTAGGCGGCGAGCTCGATGGCCCATTTGGCGACTCGGCCGGTGGTGTCCTTGTTGCCGATGATTTCCGAAAGGGGTGCGGTGCACCTAACCTTAATTGGATGCTCCTGGAAGTAGTGCTTGAGCTCTTGCATGCCAGGTACACGCCATAACACATCTTCTGGTAGTGGGGGTAGTTCTACTTGGAGAGGGAGAGAACCTCGCTGAGGTAGTAGACGGGTCACTAAATCAGCTGAGCCTTGCCTTCCTCAGGATGCTCCACCACTAGGACGACGCTGACGACCCAGTTGATGGCTGCTATATAGAGCAACATCGGCTCCTTGCTACCCGGCGTGGCTAGAACCAACGCTGTGGATAGCATGCGCTTGAGGTCATGAAAGGCGGCATCAGCCTGCAAGGTCCAGGAGAACTTGTCTGTCTTCTTCATCAGTTGGTACAACGGAAGTGCCTTCTCTCACAGCCAGCTGACGAAACGGCTAAGGGAGGCTAGGCATCCGGTGAACTTCTGGACTCCAAGCAGGCTCCTGGGCGGCTGCATCCTCTCTATGGCCGCAATCTTTTCTGGATTCGTCTCGATCCCTCGTTGTGAGACGAGGAAACCGAGTAGCTGACCGGATGGGACTCCGAAGACGTATTTCTCCAGGTTTAGCTTCATCTGGTATTGCTGGAGGTTGCCGAATGTCTCTCCTAGGTCCTCGAGGAGGGTGCGCTTCTCCTTGGTCTTCATGACCACATCGTCCACATAAGCATGCACGTTTCGGCCGATCTGCGAGTGCAAGCACTTCTGCATGCAGCGCTGATAGGTAGCGCCTGCATTCTTCAGACCGAAAGGCATGGTTACATAGAAGAAATCCCCGTACGGGGTGATGAACGATGTTTTTATCTGGTCAGCCGGGTTTACCCGGATCTGATTGTAACCAGAATAACAATCCAAGAAAGACAACAAGTCGCAGTCGACCGTGGAATCGATGACTTGATCAATGTGGGGCAGGGCGAAGGGGTCCTTCGGGCATGCCTTGTTCAGGCTAGTGTAGTCGATACACATGCGCCAGGTCTTGTTCTTCTTCAACACCAGGACTGGGTTTGCCAGCCAGTCTGGGTGGTATACTTCCATGATGAACCCGGCTGCAAGGAGCCGGGTGATCTCGTCATCGATAATCTTCCTCTTCTCCTCTACGAACCGGTGCAGAGGCTGCTTGACCGGCTTGACATCCGGCCGTATGTGAAGTGAGTGCTCGGCGAACTCCCTTGGTACACCTGGCATGTCCTTGGGTGACCATGCGAATATGTCCCGAGTCTCACGTAGGAAGTCGACGAGCACGCCTTCCTATTTGCTGTCCAAGTTGGCACCAATGGTGACGAACTTGGTCGGGTCGGAGGAGTCGAGCAGGATCCTCTCCGTCTCCTTTGCCGGCTGGAAAGCTCCTTCTCCAGCCGGTTTACTGCTAACCGACATATCTTGCTGGGCCATGGCCATGTTGCGCATGATCACGCGCTTTTCTTCGGCTATGAGGAGGGCCTCTGCCAGCTTGGAGCCGGCTGAGGCGCACTCCATCGACCGCTTGAAGCAGCCAGCGACGGTGATCATGCCGTTTGGTCTCAGCATCTTCGTCTTGAGGTATGCATAGTGGGGGACGTCCATGAACTTAGCGAGGGCGAGGCGCCCGAGGAGAGAGTGGTAGGACCTCGTCAGGTTTACCACCTCTAACCAAATCGGCTCGCGGCGGAAGTTCTCCTCGGTCCCAAAGATGACTTGCAGCTGGATTTTACCCAGCGGGGCGCAAGCCGGTCCCGGCAGCATGCCAAGGAACGTTGTGATAGTCGGGCGCAGATCGCATTCGCGGATGCCCAGCTTCTCCAGCGAAGACCGGTATAGGAGGCTGAGGCTGCTGCCTCCGTCGATGAGGACGCGTGAGAAGCGACATGTGCGCTCATTGGAGACAATGAGGGGGTCGAGCACCATAGCGTAGCCCCCGGGAGTCGGAAGCCGCTCAGGCTGATCTTCTCGGCTCCAGGTGATGGGGGTTTCCGACCAGTTCAGGTACTTGCGGACCGGAGAGACGATGGCGTTGACCTCCTTCGAGCATCGTCTGCGGCTATGCTTGTCGTCCAGCTCCCTCTCGAAGATGTCGTCGGCGGCGTGCGGCTGGGGGTAGCCGTTGTTGTTGTTGTTACTGATGTTGCCACTGTTACCATCATTACCGGCTCCCCTAGCCGGTGGTGGTGGTCCACCAGGAGGGGGCGGGGGGAGACGTTGCTGGTTGCCCTGGTCCATTAGCTGGCGGGTCCAGCTGCAGTTCCGGGTGGTGCGCATAGCCGGTTTGAAGGGACCGCTATGCCACTTGCACGATCCATCAAACATCTGGTCGAAGGTGAGCCACGGCTTCTGCCTTCTTGCATCGTTAGCCGACGGGTCGGGCGCGCCCTCCACAGCATTGACCTGCCACGTGTGGTAGCGGGGCTTCTGCTGTCCGGCCTAGTGGTCCCCATGGAACCGGTTATCGTTGCCGTGGCGCCTGGAGGATCCGGCTTCTCCAGCCGGATTGCTCGGACGGTTGCGAGCCGGCTCCGTAGGAGTCAGACGCCCATCAGCACTTACTCGGAGGGGCTTCTTCATGGTGGCATCTGCCATGGCGTAATGGTCCGCGACTGTCATGAGATCCTCCATGGTTTTCGGCTCATCACACAGTAGCCAGTGGCAAAGCATGGTGCCTTCTCGGCATCCCTCGATGAAGAAACCAATGGCCTGGCTCTCTAGGATGCCCTCGCAAGTGTTGCGCAACTCCGTCCACTTGGCGAGGTACTCATGGTCCGTCTCGCGGTCGCCCTGGACGCACAGGGCCAGGTCGTGTGGGCGTCCCGGACGCTTGTACGTGCCGTTGAAGTTGCGGACGAAACACCTTTTCAAAGTCTGGCCAGGCGTTGATGTTGCTGGGCGCGAGGCTATTGAGCCATGTCCTCGCTAACCAGATTAGCATAAGGGGGACGTAGCGCACAACTGTGCGCTTGTTCCCATGGGCGATGCCGACTGCCATAGCATAGTCGGTCAGCCAATCTTCCGGCTTCATGATGCTGTCGTACTTGGGGGTGTCCCTGGGCACGGTGAACTTATCTGGAAATGGCTCATTCTGGATGCGGGGTCCAAAACAAACCGGTCTGGTGGAGTCTTCTTCCTCCGTGATGGGCGCTTGAGCGAGGAGCTCGATGCGGTCACGGGCATCCAGACGATCTGGGTTGGGCGCTCCCACTTGGCCCAAGAGACGAGAACCGGCGGGTCTTGGCGCTCTGGTTGGGGGAGGGGGAGGTGGTGGGTTGCTGTTCACCATTTGCTCCTGGCGTGGCTGGGCCTTGCTGCCCGAACCACGACCCTTGCTGCAGGCCTTAGCCGGAGGAGAGGACGTCTGCTGGGTGTCACGGGGCACACCCTTGCTGTTGGCGGGTGGCTTGCTCCCCTTGGAGCAGCTGGGGTCCTCTTGCATCTGCCGGTTTGCATCAGCCTACTTGTCCGCGATCTGCAGGAGCTCCTGTACCCGAGCATGCTGGCGGGCTCGCTCCTCGTCCTCCAGGTTGGGCAGTTTGTCTACCGTAGCTCACGTTGCATGGAGGTTCTTGATGGGCGTGCTGTAGGTGGGCTGGATGAGAACGGGTGCGGGATCCGGCTCACCATCCTTTTCCAACCTTCCGCCTAGCTCGCCGTCCCGGCATCGCACCTGGCCGTGCCGGCTCGGCTCCGCGGTAGCCGGAGTGAAGCCGTGCGTGTGGTCGTACTCGCGCCAGGTGATCTCAAGCTGCTTGTGGGTCGCAGCCACCTCCATGGCCTCCTGGAGAAGAAGATGTCTCTCCATGGCGAAGTTGGCCTCCGCCTCCTCCACGTTATCCCCGAGGTTAACCGGTGTGAGGAGCCGATCGATGGCCTCCTACACCGGGTTCCGGGGCTGCGGTGGCGCGGAAGTTCTGCCCTCGTCTGCGCCCTGCTCCCGCAGCTGGCGGGCTTGAGAGCTAGAACCGGCCATCATTACCTTGATGCCGCGGGAAGCGACGGAGGTGCGGCTGCCCAAAGGCGGCACCTCCGCGACGGAGACGATCTCCCTAGGGAAACATTTCGGCATGGTGGCAACGTAGACGGGGAGGTCGCCGAAAAGCAGGATGGAGCCGTTCACCGGGAACGAGGTTCCGGCGAAACAGGAAGCGTTGTCGATGACGCAGTCAAATTTGCCGAGCGCGAGCACCAGGCCGGAGGCCACGCGCTCACCGTCTGAAGTGCGGGGTCCCGTGCGGAACGTGACTCCGATCGAAGCCATCTTGCCCCATGGTGGGCGCCAACTGTCGTTGTATTGAGAACGGCAGTACCTAAGCAAGTTAGATATAGGTGTGGGGACGAGCAGGGAAGCTATCGACAGCGTCCACAGGCGGGATTGGATACAAGCAAGTGTAGCTGGACACAGGAAGTACCCAGGTTCGGAGCCCTCGTGGTGAGGTAAATTTCCTACTCCTGCCGATCTGACTATGAGTGATACACGGGCTACAAGCGCTCCTCGAGCTATATTCTCTAGCAACTGCCTTAAATGAACTGAGAACAACCCTTCCCACTGAGGCCTTGCCTCTACTTATATAGGCAGAGAGTCAACGGTCTCACTGGCCAGTTCGGCTGGCGGGCCCCACAGGTGGGTCCCAATCGGTTGGTCATCTACAGTACTCGGTACAACTATGTCTCGTCATAGTACGAGCGGTATGGTCATCGTGGGTACAGTGAACACCGTGTGAGCCTGTCATCAACATTGGGCCACTGTTCCCGCATCACCCCACAAAGTCTTCGGGATGGCCGAGTAGTTGCAAGTCTTGTCATCGTACCAAGGCGTACCATGCAGTGTGCTACATGTCGCCCTGTCCTCCTGATTGGTTCTGGCTACGCTGGTGTAGCCGGATGCTCCTCGCCGTTCCGGCTACCGTGAGGTAGCCGGCTTGTCTTGCTCCTATCCGGTTGTGCTCAGCCAGACGGACATGATCCGGCTGCCATGGTTCTTGTCTGGTTGGGGGTATCCAGAGGTCATTCCCCTCACATGCATATTCTTAGCAAGAAGTGGAACGTGTTGTCAAAATTTCAGGACCTTTACTATATATATGCACACAAAGCAAATTATGTTTTCTCTATCCTTCACTGCCTCATCACACTCCACGCACACCCCGGCCGGTTGATCTCTCCCTCGTCCAGAACGTGGCGCTGCCCACACGTGCGTCGACCTACATTGTCGTTCCATTTCACACCATACAAAGAGGAAGCACCAAGCACACACCGAGGACGCTGGTTATAAAGTGTGAGGAGTGTTTTTCTGTGTGTGAAGCGAGTATAGTAGTACGAAGGGTATGGCTTAGTTGCTCGCTCGAGAAGGACCCGAATGCTTTTTCTTGCTTAACATTAGGTCCCTTTGTGCTAAATTTGTGACCTCTATGTAATTTTCTCTTTTTTGAGGTCTTCGATGTAAACCGTACTCACGCCCACCGACCGTGTCAAATTTTAACTACTAGAAAGCGCGATAGATAGATTCCTCTTAAAATTTTCCAAAAAACTTTTGAAGTCCTAACTTGGAATTCAGTATATCAAAAACCACCGAAAAGTTTTTTCGTAAAACTTCCAAAGCAACCTACAATTTACTTGTAGTTCAAATTTGACCTAATTTTGATAAATTAGAACAGAGTCTCATTCAAGTCAGCAGAGTTAGCTAGGAAGTTTTAAAATTCACAAAACATGGGAATATCAAGGATGTTCTTTCCTAAAAGTTGGAAAACTGACATCGATGACATCGATTAATAAAATAAGATGTGCCCATTTACCTTCGGAAAGACAATTAATCCAAGAGCTATCTATCACGCTTACTTGTAGCTCATGTTTGACCTAATTTCGTTAAGTTGTCAAAATGCAATTTCTTAGCAAGAGTTGAACGTGTAGTCAAAATTTCAAGACCTTTACTATATATATGAACGCACAACAAATTCTGTTTTCTATCTCCTTCACTACCCTCATCACCAACCACACACACCCTGGCCGACTGATCTCTCCCTCATCCACAACATGGCGCTTCCCATGCGTCATCCATTTCACACCCTGCGAAGAGGAAGCCAAGCACACCCCCAACACGTTGGTTTGAAAGTGCGTGGAGCATTTTTTTGAGTGAAGCGGGTATAGTAGTACGGAGGGTATAGCTCAGTTTCTCACTCGAGAAGGACCCGACTGCTTTTACTTGCTTCACTTTAGGGCTCTTTGTGCTAAATTTTTGGACCTCTATATGTAATTTTGTCTTTTTGAGGTCTTCGTTGTAAACCGTATTCCCACCGATCCTATCAAATTTTAACTACAAGTAAGCGCGATAGATAGTTTCCTCTGAAAATTTTCCAAAAAACTTTTGAAGCTAACCAGGAATTTAGTACATCGAAAACCACCAAAAAGATTTTTCGTAAAACTTCCAAAGCAACCTACAATTTACTTATAGTTCAAATTTGATCTAATTTCGATAAATTGGCATAAAGTCTCATTCAAGTCGGTAGAGTTAGGTAGGAAGTTTTGAAATTGGCAAAACATGGGAAAATCAAGAATGTTCTTTCCTAATAGTTGGAAACTCACACCGATGACATTGTTTACTAAAATAAGATGCACCCATCTACCTTCGAAAAGACAATTAATCCAAGAGCTATCTATCATGCTTACTTGTAGCTAAAGTTTGACCTAATTTCATTAAGTTGTTAAGATGTAGAGTCTTAGCAAGAAGTTGAACCTATCGTCAATATTTCAGGACCTTTACTATATATATGCATGCAAAACAAGTTATGTTTTCTCTCTCCTTCACAGTGCCTCATCACCATCCACACACACCCCGGTCAGCTGATCTATCCATCGTCCACATCATGGTGCTGCCCACGTGCACGTTGACCTGCCTTGTCATTCCATTTCACACCCTGCAAGGAGGAAGCACCAAGAACACCCCAGCATGCTGGTTCGAAAGTGTGAGGAGCATTTTTGTGTGTTTGTGAAGCAAGTAAACTAGTACGAAGGGTATATGGCTTAGTTTCTCGCTCGAGAAGGACCCGACTGCTTTCCTTGCTTAACTTTAGGGCCCTTTATGCTAAATTTATGGACCTCTATGTAATTTTGTGTTTTTTTGAGGTCTTAGATGTGGGCCACATAGAGATAAACAAAACTTTTGCCCCTACGCGGTACACCCAAGATCCAGCTCAGGTAGTAGGCCACGACATTGCCGCTAGACGCGCATTGATGTAGCGCGTCAAAGCATTGTTGACCGATCCCACGGACAGTCCTCCGGATCCCACGAATAGTCCACCGCCAGATCCCCACGAGCCATGTCTCCAGCACTGCACGTGCAATGCCTCTACCAATATCCACACATACATGAAGGAGCTTCAGACAGATGATTTCTAGATCCTATCTAGCCCGAAATGGAAGTGGAGAAAGTGACGGCTAGGTCAGAGACTATCCCTTGTCACTCCACTTATATACACTCCTAGTTAGGCTCAACTCTTGAGGCCCATCTAGGCCATATTCCAATCTCCACATGGATCTAATCCACATGGGCTCCTTACCCTTAAATGTCTGACCATGTAGGTTCATGTAAACTTGGACACGACATGAGCTACTCCTCCAAGTATCCCATCATGGCTTTGAGTCCAAATTACTCCCATGAACACTCGGTCTCAAGTCGATAGATGGTAGTGGCCTCTAGCAAGACGTGCCATCTCCAAAGTGCCATAAAGTTAGAAGACGAACCTTCAATGTGACTTTGCTCCAAGTCGCTTTGCCTCATGATATACCTGTTAAGCTATAGGAGAGTAGTTGCCATCACTTAAATAGCTTGACTCTCTTCTTGTTCCGCAATATGTGATTCATTGGACTAACACTTAGTCCAACTCCTCAGTTAACACTTAACTGAGTAGCGCATGGCCATGCTACCGAATCATATCACACGAGAGGGCCCAGAGAATATCTCTCCATTATGTAGGGGCAAATCCCATCTTGGTAATCCACGTCACGCAGCTTGCTTCACAACCAACCCAAACTCTACCTTTATAACTGCCCATTTATGGAACAACGTTTGATAGAACCTAAGTTGGGGATCCACAACTCAAATCATGCAATCACCTCAGGTCAAAGGATTCCATTGCTTGAGACTGCAAATGACAACTTGCTCGTTGCTTATCAATTTTGGGTCAATCTGATTCGCTAAACTCTTAAGCCAAATCAGTGTAAGTTGGAATAGCATCACCATGCCCATGACACGTGGAACCGTGTCATCAGCCGACTTGCATATTGGTCTAAGTTATGTGTCCAGCACAACCTTAACGACCAAGAACAATCTAGTATGAACAATCATGAATATATAGTTCCACAACTGAATCTCATATTCATAAGTGATACATATCTGATGTTCATACAAGGACAACTTTACTTTATGAATACTTTGGGAAATATCATCAACCATGATTGCCTCTAGGGCATATTCCCAACATTAGATGTAAACCGTACTTTCTCCCACCGACTTTTTTAACTATTAATAGTAAGCGTGATAGATAGATTCCTCTTAAAATTTTCAAACCAACTTTTGAAGCTATAACTAGGAATTCAGTACATCGAAAACCACCGAAAAGCTTTTTCATAAAACTTCCAAAGCAACCTACAATTTACTTGTAGTTCAAATTTGACCTATTTTGATGATTGGCACAGAGTCTCATTCAAGTCGGCAGAGTTAGCTAGGAAGTTTTAAAATTCACAAAACATGGGGAAATTGAGAATGTTCTTTCTTGATAGTTGGAAACTCACATCGAAGACATCGTTTACTGAAAGAAGATGCACCCATCTACCTTCGAAAAGACAATTAATCCAAGAGCTATCTATCACGCTTACTTGTATCTCAAGTTTGACCTAATTTCCTTAAGTTGTCAAGATGTAGAATCTTAGCAAGAAGTTGAACCTCTTGTCAAAATTTCGGGACCTTCACTATATATATGCACGCAAAACAAATTGTGTTTTCTCTCTCCTTCCCTACCTCATCACCATCCACACACACACCCCGGCCCGCTGATCTCTCCCTCGTCCACAACGTGGCGCTGCCCACGTGTGTCGACCTACCTTGTCGTTCCATTTCACACCCTGCAAAGAGGAAGCACCAAGCACACCCCCATCATGCTGGTTCGAAAGTGTGAGGAGTGTTTTGTGTGTTTGTGTGAAGCGAGTATAGTAGTACGAAGGGTATGACTCAGTTTCTCACTCGAGAAGGACCCGAGTGTTTTTCCTTGCTTAACTTTAGGGCCCTTTGTGCTAAATTTATGAACCTCTATGTAATTTTCTCTTTTTTTGAGGTCTTCAATATAAACTGTAGTCCCACCAACCGTGTCCAATTTTAACTACAAGTAAGCATGATAGATAGATTCCTCTTAAAATTTTCCAAAAAACTTTTGAAGCTAACCAGGAACTCAGTACATTGAGAACTATCGAAAAGTTTTTTCTTAGAACTTCCCAGCTTATAGACAAACCCTGCCACATACATAAGTGATGCCCTAATATTAGTATGAAAATAGAAACTGTAAATAGTAAATAATATGTCTGGTCAAATGGACGTGACGAGATTGTACTATGCTAGGAAGTGACATGTTTAATTTATTGCATAGGGGCACGTTTGTCTATCACGCATTCACGCTAGTCGGCGTCCTCGATGTAGCCTCTTCTTACAGCAGAAGAAAAAAAAACCTCTTTCAAAGAGCCATCCCATCTTCCCCATCTCCGTTTAGTTTATCCCCACTCGCCGACATCGCCTGGCCGCATCTCTAGTGCGCGCTTCACACATTTTCTCGCCATCTTGCCCGATGCATCTCTCCCTCCAGGCCACTAGCCCTCTACTCCAAAAACCACCAACAACTCTACATAGATCCACCCTCGCCCCCAATCCCTCTAGACGCGATGGCAGATTCCAGGTGCAACCTGCGGCATGCGGCTGGAGCAAGGTCGGCGACAATGTCTTCAATGAAATCATTATGCGTCTTGACACTACCAGGACTGTTAGGCTGGCTGCATGCTCCAAGGAGTTGTACCGCCAGGTCACCAGTGGAAAAGGTAGTACGTGCCCCAACAACCGATGTTGTTCTTTGGTCTCCTACAATGACGTCTACGAGCACAAGATCTAGTGCTACTACACCCCGTGCACAGGCTGCATGGAGCGAGGATTCGAGTTCGTCACCCGACCATTGACTCTGCACTAGCTCTTTTACCACTTGATACTTTCCCACAAGATGTATTTTCCCGAAGTGACCTACTCCAACAAGCACTGGTACCTCACTGACATGGTGCCCACACTAGAGATCATCGGCATCGGGAGAGAGGGCACGGAGTTTGCCACCCTAATTGAAGGGTACACCACGGACATCTTCCTATCCGTCAGGTATGTCAACTCGGCGACGTGCGAATCACCGTGATACAAGGTGATGTTATGGTTGCTGCCGTCATGGGATAAGCTCCATTCGGTTGAAATGCCAGTGACATCTGAGCAGACGAGCAGGCCTTCGTCGGCTGAAGTTGTGCTGAAAGGGATCATGTCGTACCTATCGAAACCACGAAGTTACCTGCGAGCTTCTCAAAATGTGTTTCGGAATTCCCCCTGGATTACAAGAATATCAACCAAGACTGAGTTAACAGATATAAATCTTTTGTGATGATCCTAATATGAATATATGTAATGTCGTACTAGTTAATTACTTCATGTTGGTGACAGACCCAATTGGTATGGGCTCTCCAGCCAAATATGTCTTCATGTTCAATTCTCCCTGTTGTAGTGCCATGGAACTACATGGTGCCTGGCTGTGAGTATGCCTCAATGCTGTTTGTGCTCCACTCCCACCTCAGAGAAGCCCACTCCATGAGGTTGTGCATTTTCCACTACAGTAGGAAAGGCATGTACATCTCTAAGTCGGTGCCGACACCGGGCTCGCGGAATGTAGATATCAGGGTAACCGACAACGATAGCATGGTGTTTTGTGTGCTATTTGATGGGCATGATGAAGTCATCTTGATATCCGTCGTGTGCGTCATGTCGGCGGCACGCTTGTCGCCACGGCATAGGGTGAAGTTGAGCTCTGCACATCCAAATGGCTTGTGTGAGAAGGTATTCTATGCGAATCCTAAAGTCACTTTCTCTTTGTCGGTTTGTCGAACTAATTTGGTCGCTCGTCATCAGAATCGACCATCAGAGTTCACTGTGGAATGCAAGCTTCGTATCGACAGGATTCTCTAGAGAATAACACATCTTAATCTTCTTGTGATGATCCTAACTTGAACACATGTACTCCTCAATAGAATTTTTTTATCATTTTGGGACATGTGGTTCCTACCTTAAGGTAGTTCTGAGTATTTTGTATGGAGTTCTGCTACTCCATGCTAATCTATTTTGTAGTAGAAGTAATACCTATGTACTGGTACTTGTTCAAACCGATGGATCTAGTGCAGAATATGGTCTCTCTTTCCTTTTGAATCATGGCCTTGCTACATATGCCGAATTTCAATGTCTGTATTGTTGAATCTGTCAATTCCTTTAGTCATTGTCTGTACTGCTAAATTGGTCACTTTGAAATGGTGCTAAATCTAGCAAGTGTCGCTTATTATGAACTGGGAATCTGTTGATATTTTTTGTCTTATTCAGTACTTCCAAATCTTTCAAATGCTAGTGAATCTGTCAAATGTTCTATTGTTGCTATTACTAAAGTATTTTTTAGAACTAATAGTGATGTATTGGTACTTGTTTAGATAAAGACCATATCTTTCTCTTATTTCGGAACATGGCCAGAATATGGTCTCTCTGTCCTTTTGAATTATGGCCTTTGTTGGAAATATGCCCTAGAGACAAATAGTTATAAGGACTATTCATATTTCATATAATTTATGATTGAGTTTTATATCATGCTATAAATGTATTGAGTGGAAACATCAATACACGTGTGATATACAAACAACCAGGGGTTCCTAGTGAAACTCTAGTCACTGGTTCATTGGTCAACAGATGATCATGTTTCTTGATCATGTGGCATTTATGCCAGTTGGAAATGGAGTCAACTCATTCGTAGAATGAGATGATGAACTAATACCCAACCTAAACATCTTGACCCGATCATGTCACGAAGTTCAAGTTACGATGATTAGAAATGGATCCTTGTAGACTATTCCTTAGACCGTGATGCTATATCAATCACTGTCTCCCGAGAGTGCTTAGATAGCATCAAGCGCCACTTGGTAATACTGTGGTTATAAAGGTGTGTTCAGGTACTTAGAGGAAACCGTAGAGGCAATATATGTCAAGAGCGGGATTTGTCCGTCCATGTGACGGGAAGATACTCAAGGGCCCACTCGGAGAAGTTATATCCAATAGTTGCGCAGCATGGATTTGATCATAGGGATATCACTTGTCGGAACGATTCAAGTAGCATTGTTCGGTAACGAGATTGAACATGACATGGTGATGTCATTGATCAGATCTAGGGAAATGCAAGTATTGAGAGACAAAGGGAATAAGACACGACTGTCCCGGTTCAAACGATGAAAGATCTTCGTGGAACGCAAAGGGGTCACATGGCCATCCAGGTCCTTCTGTTGATCATTGGTGCAGGAGTGTCCTGACCATGTCTGGAGTGTTCCCGAACTATGGGGTATGACGCTTAAGGGCATGATGCTTAGAGAGTGTTTATAGGCGGTAGAATCACCGAAGAATAGTAGAGAGAAAACCGAAAGGGTTTCGGTAAGTCCAGAGGATGTCCGGAGTGGAGGTGGAAGTGTTCCATAACCATAGAGGTTGAATAATATGTGAATGAATGTTAAATATTGATTTAATCATTTATTCATAATTATCTAATAAAGAGAAAATCAATTTAAAAGGTTAAAAGGCTTAATGGGCCAATTCCCGAAGGGGAGAGGGCTCATTAGGAAAAGGAGAGAGGGAGAAGGGGAAATGGGTGGCCGGCTGGGCCAAGGCCCCCCCCCCCCCCCCGCGCGGGGCGCACTATGGCTGGCCGGTGGCCTCCCTCCCCTCCTCTCCTTTAGTCCCACCCCGGGACTTTGAGGGAGGTAGTACCTCCTTTTCCCCTATATATAGTGGGGGTATTTGGCCAGATAAAGACACACAATAATCAATAAACGACTTCTCACTTTTGGGAGGACCTCCAATTGATATTTCTCTCTCTCCTCTCTCTCTCTATCTATCTATCTATCGTGACCGTGTTCCCAAGTTCGGACTGCGCGAAGGAGAGACATCTTCACCACAGAGCGTCGTCGCGCTGCGGGATTTGGATCTAGGAGATCTACTTCCGCAATTGCTGCTGGATCGGAGAAGCGGGAGTCATCGTTAGGCACCATACTTGTGTAACTCTCCGCGAGGTGTCACACTTTAGGCACTCAAGTCGTTGGAGCCAAAGGAGCGCAAGGACTTCATCAGGACCTTGAGGTTGGCTTCGGCTCGTCTACATACCACCCTCTCCTGAGTGTTGACAATGCTTTTCGGTCTTCAAGGGTAAGTTCGTGAAAATCCCCTCCCGTTACTGTATTACTAATAGATAGGTCCTGGCAAAATCAGGGGTTCAGGGCGTAGGGTAAAATTTTATTGTTTTCTTACGCGGAACCCCTATAGTGGTATCAGAGCTAGATCTATGCATAGTAATGATAGTACGGGTAGAACACACAAGATGTGGCGTGTGGGCGTCGATCTTTTAGTTGTTACCCTCCCACATGTACTTGTGTATACCGCAGTAATGCTTGATGAAGCGGACCCCAACCGACTTTACGTGTTCATTCGCGAGACTGGTCCATGCTTGACATACGGCTTGTACCGTATAAAGTGGCTTAGGGGGTGTCTGTCTCTCGCATTAGTTGGTATGCCATTTGCAACGGAGGGCCCCGAAAGGGGTGTAGTAGAGATAACTACTTGATTAGCCTTGTGCTGAAAGTTCGTAGGTAAGAACGGTTCTTGTGCGAAAGCCGATTCAGCCACATAAAACATGCAAAGATAAAGTAGATGCGTCTAACTTTGTTTTGCAGGGGGCGTTGCTTTGTGATATGGTTGTGGCAAAGGTAAAGTGATTATCTTATGTTACGTAGTAGTAGATAGTCACGGAGGTGACGGACTACCACGCCGGAAAGACACCGGTACCCTCGTGTCTATGGCGTCGGAACCCTGGCGCCGGAATCCGGTGACGACGGATGGAGATCACGACGTGAAGGACCATATAACATCGCATTTACATTCAATGTTATTGTTTGTATATCTTATTGTGTGCTAGTATTAGATACTCGACGGTAGCCTAATAAGATGATCCTTGTTAAAATTACCAATGATTGTGTTCCCCCTTAGTGTGCACCACCAAGAAAGTTCTTCGGTATGAGGCGATACATGGTATAGGCATGGGTGTCAGACATATCTATGTTTGCATACAGTGGGTGTAAGCCATGTTGCACAACAAATACACTAAGGTTGAGTTGGCGAGCCTAGCATGTGCAGACATGACCTCGGAACGCGGATGGTCGAAAGATCGAGCACGAGTCGCATGAATTATGTGACCGACGTTTAGCTTCCACCCTTGAACCAACATTTATGGCCGTGACAATCGGGGTAGATGTGGCTGATAGGGGTCGTGTTATCACTAGGAGACCTCATGGGGATAGGTGTTTCTGAGTGGAGTTATTATTAACTCATTTAATTATAAACTTAGTCTAAATTCCTTTTTGCGATTGTAAATGTAGAAAAGTTCTCCCCGATGCCACCTTTCCTATTGACGATTGATTGGTTAGAAGGAGAGAAACTCAGATTAGATGGATCAAACTTCTCTATATGGGTTGCACGTCTCCACGTTCTTCTTAGCGAGAATGACGTGGTCGACTACATACTCGATGGGATAGATTTGGATCAGCCCATTGACCTAGAGACCCCAGAGCATCGGGAAGACTGCTATCTCTGTCGGGAGATGGCCTCCTTCATTTCAGTTACAATGCATTTCAGAATGGTGGACGAGCTATGGCCTTTCGTGGGTGATATCAACCCTCGTACAGTAATGCTACAACTTAGGACACATTTCGTGGAACAAGCACGCATATGGGAGCATGAGCTGATGGGAGACTTCCTCTCCATTGAGATGGAGGAGGACTCATCACTCGACGACCACTTGGAGCGCATGCATTATGTGTACATGAGGCATGTATACTTCCTAGATAGCTGGATGATGGGCTCTTTTGCAAATGGCGTTGTGTTGCGGTCGCTGCCACCAAGCTACCAAGCACAAGTCAGGACTTGCATTATGAGAGGCGACACGGAATCAATGGAGTTCCACCGGTTCGTAACACATCTCAGGAATGTGTTGGTTGAACCAGATGTCGCTCAGGTCATCAGTGACAAAGGTATATATTTGATATACAATTTTATAAATGTTATAATCTTGTAAACACATTTGCAGTGTTAAGTATATTTGATACTTGTTCTGTTTTGCTGAAAACGGGTCCTTCTGCATGAGAGGTGCTTGCTGGAGAGGAGGTGATGTTGCGTGTTGATGGCGAGCATGATGATGATGGCTGACGACACTCTCCCTCGACATTTATCACTTAGTTTATGTTTTTGGATAGTTATTGTAATCAAAAGATTGTGTACTTCTTTAGTGTGTCTCACACTTTGTGAGACAATTATTCATATGAGTTTGTAACAAACAGTTGTTCTACTTTTATGAATGATTTCTATTCATGTTCATATCTTGTTTGATTATGTGTGAATTATCCTTGTTGTTTGAAACTAATTGATAATGCATGAACATTTGTAAAATATTGAAATGCTTTTAAAAATACCCAACTTAAATGATATTTCAGTACGGAATGAAAACCATTGTTTAAATTCAAAGTTATATTGATAATATGTGAAAGTCATTCGATTTCTTATCACATATAAATCATGCCTAAGTTCGGCAAAATAACTTGAACACCGAGTATTACTTGAATACAAAGTGTTTAATGAATTGTTAAAAGTAAATACATATTCGATGTATTGTGTTTTAACAAAATGGTAATTATCATAACATGATTGTTTAAATGTGTAAAGAATTTTACCAAAGGAAACATGAATATGAAACTATTTGATTTGATCAAAGTGTTTCATCAATAAAAGGGTATAAATATAAAAGAGAATCTAATTACTATGATTTGATCAATAGTAATAAAATTCAACTTTATAAGATTGGCATAAAAGTAATTGTGAAATGCAAAGCGTTTTGAAACGTCAAAATGAAAGCATCACAATATGATATTAGATATCAAAATGGGTGAATAGATGGCACAAAATAAATCGTTGTAGTGTAGATGTAGAGACCATTAGTTAAGAAATAGTTAGCACTCAATTAGAATATATAGTGCACCATTTGAATTCGTGAAAGCGGCTCCATATCTGGTATGGATCGTCGTAAAAGTTTTGGGGTTATTTGATATAACCAAAACAATAGCGAATAATTCCTTGTAGAGTATTCATTGGAAACTTTGAATACGAAATCCATAGCTGAAACCAAAAGGGAAGCAAAACTTCTATTGCTTGGATTTTGGTACATTCTTGAGAAAGCTCACTTTTAGTGATATTTCTCGATTATGGAGCAATTGGAAGATAGTGAAAAACATGATGAGGATTCAAATCCATGCATTAGAGTGTTGAGAAGCGCATCGGATAATGTTCCTGAACTATTCTCTTCACAAATGAAAGAATCAATGATATTGATCGTTGTGTTTTCCCCACTGGTGTTTTCACTACATGAAGTAGGATTCAAAATTTAATCCATATCTAGTATGGATACATTCATGAATCATTTGTCATGATTATTGGAATATGACATACCTACAACTACTAAGCAAATAATGGTAAACTAGAATTATGAGAAATCCTAAAAGAAAAATTCACTCGAGATTAGAAAGCAATTCGTTGCTGAATCTCACAAGTAAAAGGGGTTACTTGAATTTTCCCAAATGACGGCAATGCCATAGTGGAAAAGGGGGTGAATGACAAAGGCGCAATTTTTCAAGTATTGGACGAATTCAAATGAATTTGATTCATGTGTGCTTACTATCCAGTGGATTTAAAACTAGTGAAAGTACTAGTGTCTCATAGTATCCAAGTTTGATATTTGATCAAAGTTTTGAAGTTGTTCAAAATAGTGAGTAGATGTGCAATTTGCATGAAATTGAGTGGGAGCTATGAAAGTCTTCCTAAAATAATATGTGAATGACATATTTTTGAGTGGGAGCAATATAAGTCTTAAATTCAAATATGTAGGAACATAGTTTGAGTAAGAGTAGTGACTCATACCCAAATATGTTAGGAATATATTTTGAGTGGGAGCTTATAGGAGTGATTATTAAGTGTGTTAAGAATAAAAGCGCAAGTACTTACAAATAATGATTTATAAGGTGTAGAAGTTGATAATAAGTGTATTATGATATTATGTAGTATTCCTTAAGGGATTCTGAAAAGGTTCCAGAATAGAAGTTAATTGAGGAACTGGTCCTTGATAACTCAAGTTAGGAATAGTATTAAGTTTAAACATCAATGGTTGAAAAGAAAGAAAAGGATGATCATCATCCACTATGTTGAGACATAGGTTCTATCTTAGAAAACCATAATGATAACTTAACATAATATGTAATCCAATAAGGAATGTTTGAAAGTGATTAAGTTTGAATCACAGAACGTTGAGATAAGTTTGTCTGCAGTGTCTAATAGAGAACTGCAGACATATTTTCCAAATCCATAAAGGATGACATATCTTAAAACATAAAGGGTTATGTTATAAGGGAATATGTTGGAAACTCCTGTAAATACCGATTAAAGTCAAGTAGGAAGCGAGGTGAACAAAACATCCAAAGTTGCACAGAGTGCACTAGTGTTTCGATGGTTACATTTATAATAATAGATAACGGTACCATGTAAAGTGTTGTATAACGTTATGGCGGGGCTAGTTCGCTTTTAACGTAGAATGATGTGTCCTAGGACACAGTGCCCATGAGAAAGCCCTCGAGGTTGATCTAAAGTCACTGTAGGCTCCTAGAATCAGGCCTCGTTCTGCTGCCATAGCGACGATGCATACACACAGATGTTATCATGTGATGATAAAGTATTAATGTCAATCAAGGTGACATTAGTAAGTTGCAAAGGATTTGGGAGTATAAAGTACAGAACCAAGACTCAACCTATTCCATGAGTAAGCATGTTCAGGGTACCCGATATATGGTGCCAATAATTAAGAACAAATGCAGCTAGTGTATTTGTACTCTAGTGCAAGTGGGAGACTATTGGAAATATGCCCTAGAGACAAATAGTTATAAGGACTATTATCATATTTCATATAGTTTATGATTAAGTTTTATATCATGCTATAACTATATTGAGTGGAGACATCAATACACGTGTGATATACAAACAACCAGGGGTTCCCAGTGAAACTCTAGTCACTGGTTCATTGGTCAACAAATGATCATGTTTCCTGATCATATGGCATTTATGCTAGTTGGAAATGGAGTCAACTCATTCGGAGAATGATATGATGTACCAATACCAAACCTAAACATCGTGATCCGATCATGTCACGAAGTTCAAGTTACGATGATTAGAAATGGATCCTCGTAGACTATTCCTTAAACCGTGAGGCTATATCAATCACTGTCTCCCGAGAGTGCTTAGATAGCATCAAGCGCCACTTGGTAATACAATGGTTATAAAGGTGTGGTCAGGTACTCGGAGGAAACCGTAGAGGCAATATATGTCAAGAGCAGGATTTGTCCGTCCATGTGACGGGAAGATACTCAAGGGCCCACTCGGAGAAGTTATATCCAATAGTTGCGCAGCATGTGATTTGATCATAGGGATATCACTTGTCGGAATGAGTCAAGTAGCATTGTTCGGTAACGAGATTGAACACGACATGGTGAGGTCATTGATCATATCTCGGGCAATGCAAGTATCGAGAGACAAAGGGAACAATACACGACTGTCCTAGTTCAAACAACAAAAGATCTTCGTGGAACGCACAGGGGTCACATGACCATCCAGGTCCCTCTGTTGATCATTGGTGCGGGAGTGTCCCGACCATGTCTAGAGTGTTCCTGAACCATGGGGTATCGTGCTTAAGGGCTTGATGATGCTTAGAGAGTGTTTATAGGATCGGTAGAATCACCGAAGAATAGTAGAGAATACCGGAAGGGTTTCGGTAAGTCCGGAGGATGTCCGGAGTGGAGGTGGAAGTGTTCCATAACCATAGAGGTTGAATAATATGTGAATGAATGTTAAATATTGATTTAATCATTTATTCATAATTATTTAATAAACAGAAAATCAATTTAAAAGGTCAAAAGGCTTAATGTGCCAATTCCCGGAGGGGAGAGGGCCCATTAGGGAAAGGAGAGAGGGATAAGGGGCAAGGGGGTGGCCGGCTGGGCCAACCCCCCTCCCGCGCGGGGCCCACTAGGGCTGGTCGGCAGCCTCCCCTCCCCCTCCTCTCCTTTAGTCCCACCCCGGGACTTTGAGGGAGGTAGTACCTCCTTTTCCCCTATATATAGTGGGGGTATTGTGCCAGATAAAGACACACAATAATAAATAAAGGTGTTCTCAATTTTGGGAGGACCTCCAATTGATATTTCTCTCTCTCTCATGACTATGGTCCCAAGTTCGGACTGCACAAACGAGAGACATCTTCACCGCGGAGCGCCGTCGCGCTGCGGGATTCAGACCCAGGAGCTCTACTTCCGCAATTGTTGCTGGATCAGGGAAGCGGGAGTCATCGTCAGGCACCGAACGTGTGTAACTCCCCGCGATGTGTCACACTTGAGGCACTCAAGTCGTTGGAGCCAAAGGAGCACAAGGACTTTATCACGACCTTGAGGTCGTCTTCAGCTTGTCTACATCAACCACGCTCTCCTGAGCGTTGGCAATGCTTTTCGGTCTTCAAGGGAAAGTTTGCAAAAATCCCCTCCCGTTACTGTATTACTAATAGATAGGTCCTGGCAACATTAGGGGTTCAAGGGCATAGGGTAAAATTTTATTGTTTTCATACACGGAACCCCTACAGCCTTGCTACATCTATTGAATTTTAGTGTCTGCATTGTTAAATCTGTCAATTCTTTTGGTCATTATATATACTGCTAAATCAGTCACTTTGAAATGTTGTTGAATCTGTCAATTGCCACTAATTTTGTATTTGGAATCTATTGACATTTTTCTGTTTTCTCCAGGGTTGCTGAATATTTCAAATGGTAGTGAATATGTCAAATGTTCTGTCATTTTTATTACAGTACTAAAGTATTTTGTAGAACTAATACTGATGTACTGGTACTTGTTTAGATCAAGGGCAGTAGATGGTCTTACTGTTCTTTTGAAACTCGGCCTTGTCACAATCTAGACGTGTCTTGGGGCATTTTGGTTTGCATATGTGGGTCACACAGTCATTGATGTGAGGAGAAGGTATGCACATAAAAGCAGGCTTGATCGTCAATTTTTCTTGCTCCGGTGATCGAGTGTGTTCGGAGAAAAGCGTCTGATCCCGCGCCAAGGTTTTTAGTGCTGAAACAAGAATTGATTCTCGATGTCCTGCTATTGAATTTCAGAGTCTGTATTGTTGAATCACTCACTTTGAAATGCTGATGAATATGAACTAGGAACCTGTCTTTATTTCATCAAGCATGATGCAATTTTAAGCTATGGGTTCTTGCCTTTCTAGAAGTTTCAGCAATTTTAGCAGGCTTGCCAAACTTTGCAAAGGGGTACCTTTCTAGAAAGTTCATATGAGGTTCAGCATCTTGGTATTTTGGTACGTATAAAGTAACTAAAAACATAAGTGACTCAACCTCAACTTACAACTACTCTGTCTAACTGATGTGAATCTGGACAAAGTTGAGGCCATTAGAATATGAACTTGAGGGAGTAGTATAAAATGGAAGCAGTAAATAAATCATCTCTTTGTTCTAATAACTGAGATGTGATGAGAGAAGACTCCATGGCAGCATGCTAGTCTAGAGTAATTATTGTACTCCCTACTCCATAACTCTAGTCGGTGTGCTCGATGTAGTACGCCCGGCAGAAGACAGCCGAAGGAGCACAGCAAAAACCCCTCCTTCAAAGAGCCATCCCCAACTCCGTGAGCCCGCATTTGGATCTTCTCGAGCGTGCACTTCACACATTTTTCTCACCATCTAACCCGCAACATTGATCCTTCTAGGCCACCACCCCTCCCCTCCAACTAAGCCCAACAGTCATACATAGATCCATCCTTGCCCCATTCTTCTAGACATGATAACTATGGATTCGAGGCACAACTGACTGAACAACGTTTGGACGAAGGTCGGCGACGATGTCTTCAATGAAATAGCTAAGCATCTGGACACTACCAGCGTCGTCTGGCCGGCCACATGCTCCAAGGAGCTGTACCGCCAAGTCGCTGGTGGAAAAGGTAGTAGATGCCCCAACGACATCTGCTGGACTTTGGTCTCCTACAAGGACGTCTACGACCACAAGATTGTGTGCAACTACCGCCGGTGTGTCTGCATGGAGCCAGATGCGAGTTCACCAGCGTCAAGAAAGTGTTCGTCGAGTACCTCATATTTGCCCACTCGATGATAGTGCCGAGATACAGCCCCAAAAATGGGACCCGTCTGTGTCGGTTCATGCACTGGGCTCGCTCATAACTGAGGTCATCGGCATCGGGAAGGAGGGCAAGATATTTGTCGCCCAAATTGACGGGCATAGCATGGACTTGCTCCTATCCGTCACGCCGGTCAGGTCAGCGGCGTGCGAATTGCCGCGGTACGAGGTGAGCTTTTGGTTGTTGGTCTTGTTTGCTAGTTTCAATTAGGTTGTAGTAACAAGGTTATTAGAGACAACGATTAGGCTGTCACCGACCATCGCCGTGCAGGAAGTGCTCATGTCTTTTCTGTCAAAGCTGCGGCTTTACTGGCATACTACTGAACCTGTCATCGGACAAGATTCATCGGTGAGATATCACATCTTAATCCTCTTGTGATGATCCTATAGTGAGTGTATGTAATGTTGTACTAATTAGCTAGTTTATGTTGCTGGCAGATTCCCTTCGTAATTGGAATTACCGAAATTAAGGATCCCAAATTTCCTGGTTTGTCATATGAATTTTACATGTATGCTGCTGACCTATAGGCCGATAGGTGACAATGAAACGAGAGACACGTCCCAGGAAGGATATCAAGTGCGCAGCCCGGCCAGCACTTTGACATGCTGAAGCATTCTCTTTTCTTCGAGTATGTATGATGGGGCATGTAGTGGTTCCTAGCTTAGTGTAAGCGTGTAGTTCTACACTTCTACTAAGTATTTTATGTGGAGTTCAGATAATGCTAATCTATTTTGTAGTAATACCTATGTACTGGGACTTGTTTAGATCAAGTGCAGAATATGCAAGGTCTCTCTTTCCTTTTGAAACTTGGCCTTGCCGCATTGTTGTACATCCATTGAATTGCAATGTCAGCATTGCTGAATCTATCAATTCTTTTGGTCATTTTGTGCCACCGTTAAATCGGCCACTTTAAATTGATGTTGAACTGTCAAGTGCTACTGAATGTGAACCAGACACGTGCTCCTTACCCTTGTACAATGTGCTGATCACTTCCTATTACCTAATAGTAGAGCTGGGGTTTGGACTGGTGCAATATGCAATTCCTCCACGCCTAGGAGCTGGGCGGTGCCGGGCAACATCCGGAGGAAAAAACATTCATATTTGTTGTTCCATGAACCATCTCATATTACCCAGGGCCTGCATTACTCAATATGCATCAATCTTGGGGGAGAATACCCAATTGACACAACATTTATTAGGTTTTCTATTTCCGTGCCCTCGGTTCATTAGTTGTACTCAGCTTTCCCTAGCCGCTTAGTTTTTCCTCACTTTTGCCCTCCCTCTATTCTGAAACCCTCATAGGCGCTCGGACGGGGGATGTCATCAGGTCAAAGGCTTGACCATTACATGCTGACTAGTGGGACCGCGTTGGGGCGGGTCGTGCGTTGAGCATTCTGTTACGTCTCCTTGACCGTTACATCCTGATAGGTGGGGCCAGGATACATAGCGGACCAGCCATCCATCTCTCGTTGATTATGGGGGACATGGTGTGGGACCATGTGGGGCAGGTTTGGTGGTTACGTGCACCCAGTCGCCTAAATTGGAAGTTTTATTTTTTGTTATTTTTATGATTGGCCTTTTTAAGAGCGTCTTTTCCCCTCTCTCTCGCCAATAGTTGTTTTTTTCCCAAAAAGGTAGCGAATCTAGAGAAGATTCTCTCTTCATTCATTGTTCCTTTTGGCCCTCGTTTTCTCCCAATCTAGTAGCAAATCTAGAGCAGCAAATCTAACCAGCACCATAAATAAATTTAGTAAACATAGCAGATGTAGATAAAGCAGCTAATATAGATTATATAGTATGGTACTTAATGAGGTTCGACAATTAGGCTGCTCAGTAGCAGCAGCGGACAAGTTCAACACAGACAAGACAAAAGAAGTTGCTTTACAGCAATAGCAGCAGCACAAGATTAGTGGCCTATCATGGCTTTTGCCAGGAGGGCCTCCGCCTCCTCCCTTTGGCGCCTCCTCCACTTCTTGGTGCCTAGTCCCTGTCAACACCCGGATTTTTAATCCCAGATGCTTGTTATGCCATACATCGCAATCCCAGGATTACCATTTTTGCGAGACATAACAGATTGGATATCACAATACATCATCCATTACAAACCATAATAAGGTCTTACACAAATAAAGGATCTCATGATCCAGTCTTAATACAAACAAGTAGCAGATAAATAAGCGTAGCGGTGGGCTCCATCCTCAGTGTCACAGGCAATGCTGACGATGGGAGATGATCCTAGTTGTCGTAGCCTTCCTGTTGTCCTTCTTCTGGATAGTCCTCCTCATAGTCTGGCCACGGGAATAGCCAAGGACAAAGCCATGAGTACTCTTTAAGTACTCGCAAACTATCACTATCAAGTAAGGTAGTTCTAGTAGGAATGCTAAGTTCTAAGTTTATTTGTAAAGTTAAGTTTGAAACCTAAGCTGAGTTCAGAAAAAAAAGATAAAATAAAGTGCTAAATCACCTAAGTGGGAACTTAGTTGTCATAGTCACAACCCTGTTGTGGTCAAGTTAAGTCACAATTCATTTCATAAGTCATTTTGAAAACATCTGACGACGGAACAGTATGGCCACTCCAACTGTCCATAACCGTGGGCACGGCTATTCGAATAGTTTGACACTCTGCAGAGGTGGTACACTTTCACCGCAAAATTCGATACATCTATCAGGGATAACCCTGAATCATCATATTTAGTATGCGGATAATCAATCATAACCTTTCCTTTACACACTCTAGTATAAACACCTCTCCTATGAGCTTGGCCTCCCAGCCATGGCCATCTGCCATCCTGGGCACTGCATAGGTGGACAACATCAAGAGGTAGCCTCAGCTCAAACCTCTCCTGCGAGGGAACTCATACTAATGCATATAAACTTCCGGCTAAGCCCTACCCAATTCAGGTATTGTGGTTGTATGGTAAATTTGGAATGGTATCGCATCCGAACCCAACCATCAGTTTTTATAAAGGGCTAAGGCTCATGCCTCAACATTTTCATCATCATAAACCACTTGTGTTTCTCAACACATGTCAAAACATCTCAATAGAATGACTCATCATTCCAAGGTTTTCATAAGCATTTTCCCCAAGTATTCCCATCTAGAGTGATCAAGTTTTTGGTTTAGCTCCAACTACTAAGTTAAGTGTGTTCACTAAGGTGGGATGCTAATCTCAATCTCATGCCATAGAATGCCATCTAGTGTAGGCCAACTTTTATACTCTTTATGCTATCTAAACTACTTTCTAAAATCTCACAAAGCATTACTAGAAGTAAAGAAACTTTGGTAAAGTAAAAGGTAAAAACTTGGGATGGGTATAAATCAAGAGGTATAACCAAAGCATGCCTAATGCATCTTGCTTAGGTTATCTTGTATAATTCTAGCTTGATGATAGCTTTCCTTGATTGGTGTAGTGGTTGAAATTCTCCTCGTCTTCTTCAGGGTAGAACTCCTCCTCCTCGTAGACTTGGTCGGTACTATCGTCTATAAATACATACGGGATACATAATCACCAAACAATACTTAACTAGTCTATTTAGCACACTAAGGCACACACTTGATGATCTAGTATCATCACAAACATCCCAATATTTAATGAACTAGTTTCATTTATTTTATTTGAGAAAATTAATTTCTACTCATTGAAATTAATAAATATTTAATATTCTCCAATTAAAATATGGGATCATGTGGACACATGCCATCACCACATATTCTAATACATGGGAATGTGATTTAAATGTTGGATCACCTTTTATAAAGTCTAAGATTAATATTTAAATGATTTAAAGTGACTAGAAATGTCTATATAGCATTATTTTGGTACTAGTCCAAAGTCACTGCATGCAAACCTAAATATTATTACATATTCAGATGGATATTATCAAATGTGATTTTTGAGAGTTTGAATCAACTCAAAAGCTATTATGGTTGATTTTTGAAAAATGTTTGAAATGTAGAAAAGTCTATGTCTTGTTATTTTTACTATATGTGATCTATAACTCCAATTGATTTAAATCCAATGGGCTTGGATAGAGATTTTAATTATCTTTCTAAAAAATTGGAATCATTCATTTTGGCTCAGTAGAACTCTCTGAATTGATTTTTAAACTAGTGTACAAAATTGAGTTTAAGTCTAATTAGAAAAATCTTTATTTGAATTTGCGGGCTAAGGCGGGAAACTAAATGGGCCGGCCCAATGGCGCTCCGCGGCACAGAGGGCAACTGACAAGGGGGTCTCGCATGTTAGTGGCACTTAAAACCCGAAACGGTATGGGGCGATCTGGGCGCTACGATTAGTATAGAGATCAACGGATGTGGCTCGTCGTCAACGACGAACAGGTCGCCAGTGAGAATGAACCCTAGCGGCTCGCTGGGGGTCGATTGGGGGCTTACCAGGGCTCCAACTAACGTGGCAATGGGGGCGATCGAACTGGTGGACGACGGTGGACTCAGGCGTGGTCGCGGCGGCTCCTGGGGTGGTCGCAATTGACGGCTCCCTTTCTCATCTGTTGCGGCGAGCTCTGGTGGAATTCCGGCGACTGCGGGCTCGAGCGGCTCCGAGGATGGTGTGAGGGGATCAGTGGAAGGTGGTGAGTGTTGGAGTGTGGAGAAATAGGGTTGGAGAGGTCTCCTTTTATAGCTCGACGAGGGGACCGTGAGGTGCGACGGTGAGCTCATCGGTGACGATGGTACAAGGGGCTAATGGCATGGGTGAGGTAGGCAGACATTGCTCTGCCTCCTGGCGGTCATCTACGGTGTAATGGCACGGCTGGGGTGATGGCGTTTGGTTGGGCGTGGCTGGCGCTCTGAGCGGGAGCAGCGGCGTTCGACGCGGCTCACGGCGGGTGTTGGTCGCACGGCGGGAAATGGGCATGTCCGGGAGTGTGCCGGGGTCAAGGCGGAACAGCGCGCGTGGGCTGTGGTCGAGGGGCGGCGTGTGCTACCTTGTCGGGCGAGGCGCACTGGCACGCTCCGGACACGGCGCAGAGGCTCGGTGCGCGGCTGCTCTGAGGTGGTCCAGTGCTCGCCTGCGTCCGTCGGGTGGACAAGGGGTCGCGGTAGGGTGTGGCGGAGCTAGGGGACATGCTGGGTAGGTGTGGCGTGGTCTCTGGCGCGTCGGCCACGGTGGGCCAGTGACGACCATATTCAGGCGACGCGCCACTGTACTCCACGGAGAAGGCGGATGTTGGTCTGGGCTGGGTTGGATCAGAGGGGACAGAGGACAGTAAAGAGGGCAAAGCATTGAAGGATGACTGCTCAAAACAGTAGAATTAGGCTAGAGTTTATCCTGTGTCTGCAAGGTGTTCGGTCAAATGGCCGCAAGCAAGTTTTATTTGAATTTTGAAAAGTGTTTTGGTGTGCGTGTTAGTCATAAGCTTGATCATCTGTGGTTGCTTGGGATTGTCAAGGTGAACTCATTTGAGTGGTTTTTGAAAATGTGGGATCTATGCATACGAAAGGGATTCCATTTTCAAATGTCATTTAAAATTAGTGGTTAAATGTTTTTGTAAGATTTCAAAGTGGTCCTTGGTACATCTTTACTTGTACTAGCAAGGGGTGAAAAGAGTTGAGAATGTTTCTGTTTGAATTTGACTTCTAGGAACACCTAAAGTGGCCTAGTGGATTAAAATGGCCAAAATGGCCATTTGGTCTTTTTATTCTTATTTGATTTCTTTTTCTTTGGATTTTGTTTTTGAATGATCTAGATGATGTGGCATTCATCTTTGAATCATTTTACAACCATTAGAACAAACAAACATGGCATTTTCAAACAATTCTATATTAATGCAACACACATGCATTCATAATTGTTTTTAATAATAAAAAGTTTTTGTTAACACTAAATTGGGTGATTTGGATCTTGATAACCTTCATTAAAGATTTGGGATGTTACATTCCCATGACCTTGAGCGCCTAGGGCTTGATCGGGGGCCTGCGACCCTCCTTGATAGCCAACTTCTGGAGGTTGCGGAGGTGAAGACCGAGCGCCTGGTGCTTGGCTATGAAGCCGTGGATGTTCACGAACTCGCCACAGGTCCTCACGTCCTCGGCATGCTTCACGAGGGAGTTGAATTCTGTGGCGCGGAGCCTCCTGGTGGGGACGAAGGGGCACCTGTACATTTCACCAGCAAAGAAGTTGTCGTACTGGCCGAATTTCATCCTCCTCAGCACATGACGAATCTTGGTGTCCTTGGACTTGTCGTTGCTGTGGACATCGCTGCTATCCTCCCGTTGGAAAAAAATAGTAGAGTGCAATAAGGACATGATTGAGATACTTTGATTATAAGATTGATTATTTGCATAAATTAACCGATTGAGATCTCCTAATTATTCCCCAAATCTCAAACCAAATCGAATACTGATCCCAACTATGAAAAGCGGGGTTCAAATACAAACAGGGGGATTCATCGAAATACAAGATCTAATACAAGAGGATTAGCTACTATAAAAATACGAACAACCGAGCCCTAATAACATATGATCTAGCATCCAACGATGGGAACGGGGGAATAACAAGGGAAGGCGAGAAAACCCTGGTTACCTTCGACCATGGGTCGGTGATGATGGTGTCGTTGGGGTTCTCTGGCCTTCTGTAATCAACCTCCTTGTAGGGGTCACAGCCGAGCGGGATCTGCCTAAGACCGGCGGGGTCCTCCTCGCCGGCGGCTACGGCGGATGCGGCGACAGGGACGGCAACTGCCTTCGATGCCTGGATGGGGGCCTATAACGGGATGGGGGCCTCCTCGCCGGCAGCCTTGGAGGCACCGATGGCCACTGCGCCTTTCTTCTCCATTGCCGGCGTGGTTGGGGTTTTCTTGGGGCGTTGCAGAAGGTGATGGGACAGTGGAGACGGTTGAGTGAGCGAGTGAGTGATGAGTGAGAGTGAGGAGGCCTCTATTAAAGGAGAAGGGAAGCGATGTTTCGTTGCACCACCGTGCACCGTGTAACCGCGTATGCTACTACACCGTGCACGACCTCACGTGTCCGCTACGGCCCCGTGCACCGCACATGTGTATCGTGAGTCACGTTTTTCCCTCGTGTCTAACCCTGGCAACTTAGTTGTCCTCAGTTTTTCCCTTGAGTGTAACACTGGCAGTTTTGTTGAACTCGGTTTTGCCCTCTAGTACTAACACTATCGTGTGCAATATACTCAGTTTTACCCTCCGGTGGCTGGTCAACAAAGAGTCAGGGAATAGGTTTTAGCTAGCTAATTGAGTCCATTTATGCATAACAAATTCAAAAAGAGCAAACCATAGTGGCATCTACCCAGGGAGTCTTATTATGTGACCTGCCACCATAACAAATGTATATCAACCAAGTTTTAACCTAAATCACCACTTCTCAAAACAACTACTATCTATGAAGGTTCATGGCTTTCTACTCAAGCCTCTTCCCAAAACATCCCTCCCCAAAACATAGTTTGTCTGAATGACGCAATAATTGTCAAACTGGTGTATATTTGAATTGCAAATAGTTTGATGTATGCCAAGATGTATTTTATTGTATAAAAGACTCATTTTCCATTTTTAAATCTTTTTTCTATTTTCTTTTTGAATCCCTTTGTCATTCTTGCCCTTGGTTTTTAAGTTCTACTCAGTTTTGCTCTTGGTTCTTAAGTGCTACTCAGTTTTCCCCTCTTTTAGTATCAATCTCTCACACCTGTGCTCATCTTTGCTGCTACGCTCTGATTGGTTGAGACAGTTGTTCCGCGGATCGTGCCCCCCAAACTGTTGATCCTCTGTGATCTAGCGGACAGGATAACCCCTATATCTGTCGGGGCACCCCTCTATCCATGCAAAATAACGAGTTTGGCATCGGTACTTTAACTCGATACACAAATGAACTTGAATATAATTTGAAGGGAATGTGTTCAAAGGTGTATAATTTGTGCATTACATTCCACTCTATGAAAATGGTAACCTCTCAAGATTTTCTTAGCACAATATTATCACGTATTAAGTGCGATTTCAAAGAGTTCAAATGTGTATAATTTTTGTATATGCAAGTTTATGCATTACATTCCACTCTATGAAAATGGGGGGAGAAAATGATAATCTCTCAAAATTTTGCTAGCACATCATTATCTTGTTATTAAGTACGATTTCATAGTGTTCAAAGGTTTAAAATTGTCATATACACAAGTTTATGCATTATATTGCACTCCATGGAAATGATAAATGACCAGGATTTTATTAGCACAGCATTATCATGACCTAAGTGCGATTTCAAAGAGTCCAAAGGTGTATAATTTTCGTATATGCCAGTTTATGCATTACATTCCACTATATGAAAATGATAATCTCTCAAGATTTTCTTAGCACAACATTATCACGTATTAAGTGTGATTTCAAAGAGTTCAAATGTGTATAATTTTCGTATATGCAAATTTATGCATTACATTCCACTCTATAAAAATAATAATCTCTCAAGATTTTCTTAGAACCACATTATCACGTATTAAGTGTGATTTCAAAGAGTGCAAAGGTGTATAAACTTCGTATATGCAAGTTTATGCATTACATTCCACTCTATGAAAATGGGGGAGAAAATAATAATCTCTCAAAAATTTGTTAGCACATCATTATAACGTATTAAGTGCAATTTAAAACTGTTCAAAGGTTTATAATTTTCGCATATGGAAGCTTGTGCATTACATTCCACTCTATAAAAATGATAATCTCTCAAGATTTTCTTATTACGACATTATCACGTATTAAGTGCGATTTCAAAGAGTTCAAAGGTGTATAATTTTCATATACAAAAGTTTATGCATTATATTTCACTCCATGGAAATGATAAATGATTAGCATTTTATTAGCACAACATTATCATGTCCTAAGTGCGATTTATAAGAGTTCAAAGGTGTATAATTTTCGTATATGCATTACATTTCACTATATGAAAATGAAGCTAGACAAAGGGCGCAGGCGCGGGGCTGATTCGGGGTCCCATCTTGCAATGCCAACCTGGGTAAGCTACGGGTCCAGCGCTCATGTGGATAAGCTGTGGGTTCGACGCTGATCTAGATAAGTTGAGAGAGTGTCCACTACGGGAACCGACTGAACGCGGCCCCACTTGTCAGCATGTAACGGCAAGGGTACACTACAGGACCCGATATAATGCGGCCCTACTCGTCAGCATGCAAAGGCGAGGTTCCACTACGGGACCCGACTGAAAGCGGCCCCACTTGTCAGCATGTGACGGGAAGGCTGACGGACGGCGAGTTTCAGACCATGTGAGAGTTTCGTACAAGGAGATGGGCAAAAGTAAGGAAAAACTAAGCGGCTAGGGAAAACTTAGTACAACTAACGAACCGAGGGTACAAAAATAGAAATCCCAAATTTATTTAACCTGCTTAGGGATCTATGTGTGTTGGAGGGTGGATTTTAGATGCATAGTAGTACTAGTATAGTACTAGTTCTTGTACTTCAGAGTATTTTGTCCTATATACTGGTAGTACTTGTTTAGGTCAAGGGAAGGAGATGGTCTTCCTTTGCCTTTGTTCTATCGTTCCTATTACCAAAGTATTTTGTTGAACTAATAATGATGGACTATTACTTGTTTAGATCAAGTGCAGTAGATTGTCTTTCTTTTATTTTGAAACCTAGTATTGTCACAATTATCTAGATGAGTCTTGGGAATTTTGGGTTGCATATGGGGGGGCACACAGGCATTGATGAAATGAGATGGTATTCACATAGAAGAAAACTTGATCGTCAGTTTTGCTTGTTCCAATGATCAAGATTGTTCGGAGAACATGGAAAACCGATCGTGCGCCAAGGTTTTTTGAGATGAAACAAGAACTTATGACCTCTATACTGCTATTGGATTTCAAGCAGGAATGCTACTGAATCTCTCAAATGTTCTATCGTTGCTATTACTAAAGCATTTTGTGGAAATACTGTTGTACTAGTACTTGTTTAAATCAAGGGCAGTAATAGTCTTTCTTTTCTTTTGGACCATGGCCTTGTCACAATATAGACGAGACTTGGGCATTTTGGGTTGCATACAGGGGTCACAGATGAATTGATGTGAGAAGAAGGTACTCAAAGCAGACGTAATCATCAGTTTTGCTTGCTCCAATGGTCGAGTGTGTATGGTGAAAGGGCAAACTAATCGCGTGACAAGGTTTTTAGAGCTGAAACAAGAACCGGTTCTCTATATACTGCTATTGTATTTCAGTGTCTGTATTGCTGAATTGGTCACTTTTAAAATGCTGCTGAATTGGTCAAGTGCTGCTGAATATGAACTTCGAATCTGTTGATAATTTTTCTATCTTATTATGTACTACTGAATTTCGACATGAATATCTGCCAAAAATAATTATCGCTTTTCCCCTCCCTCTCTGAGGTCTTTGTTTCAAATCCGACCGAGCACATCACAATGCAATTTTTATTAACCAGGAGAAGAAATCTTGTAGATCATTCGACCCTCTTTAGCCTAGAACATTTTAATTCGGTATTTTCGGGGTCAGGGGACTGCTGACCATAGCCCGGTGAAATTTGAGAAAGTAGCCCATGGAGCATAGCCGAGGACATATTAATTCGGCCTTTTAGGGGTCAAGGGACTGCTGAGCACACCCCAGCGAAACTTAAGAAAGAATCTCATGGAGCATAGCCTATGGAGTATAATCCACGTAGAGTAGCCTATGTAGAATAGTCAAACTCTTTTTAATTCAGCCTATGATATTTTTTCTATAAATATCTTTGTTGTAGTGGCAACACACTCAGTTTACGTTTATTTGATTTGAAGGTCTTTTGTTCGAATCGCCTATGTGTGTGTGTTTTGGGTTTACATTTTTTCTTCTAGTAATATCACATTATGGAGAGGCTGATCTCACGGACCCACCAGCCTGCAGTATCCCTCGAGTTTATTTTTGAGGGTGGGTCTGAAAAAAAATTAAATACTTGTGTAGAGAGGCTGGCATCGGGGACCCACCAGACAAAACATACAAGGCTGTATCAGGGACCCACGAGCAAGAATATACCAGAGAGGATGACATAAGGCCCCCAGCAGTAAGACCATGCACGGCTGCTACGGTGAAAACAGCGGACGCGGCCAAAAAAAGTCTATGTTACACACATTGCACTTACAGAGAAGCTGATATGTCGGACACAGCAGGTCCAAGCATAGCCAGGGAAATTAGCGTACCAACCCCAAGCATAGCCCAAATCCTTCTAATTCGGCCTTTTCATGGTCTTGTGGCCACCGACCATAGCCCATTCAATTTAGGGTGAGCCCATGGAATATAAGCCATGAAGAATAGGGCATCCGCCCTGAGTTAGCCCACAATCCTTTTAATTCGGCCTATATGAGCATTTTTTGTACTCTGAGGCTGACATGTGGGACCCGAAAAACAGTCCAACATACACACGTTTCTTTCAAATAGAGGTTGTCATCTAAGACCCGGCAGAGAGATGTTTCTAGCATAGAGGAGGTTGACATCTGGGACCCAGCAAGTTGCCAAGGTCAAAATAGCAGACACGGCCAAAAATAAGTCCATCATACACACGTTTCATTTACAAAGAGGCTGATATGTGGGATCCAGAAGTGCAACCTTATACATATGCTGCATCAAGCAATGTTGCCAGTTCGAAACAGGGAGACGCGATCGAGAAAAAAGTTCAGCATGCACATATTTCTTGTAATGAGAGGCTGGAATGAGGGACCCAGCAGCGTGAGCAAATGACAGATTCATCGAGCAACGCTATCTTGTTCAGAACAAGGTAGCGCTAGAGAAGACAAAAAATCCCGTCATACCCACGATTCTTCTAATGTGAGGTCGACATAAGGGACCCACCAGCCTGAATAAATGGCTGATACAGCGAGCAACACTATCAAGTTCGAAACACGAAGGCATGACCGAGAGCAAAAAATCCATCATACACATGCTTCTTCTAATGAGTGGATGACATGTGGGGCCCAGGAGGTTGATTAAATGGTAGATGCATCTACCAGCGCTATCAACTTCGGAATAGGGTAGCGCGAGCAAAGGAAAAAATTCCATCATACACACATTTCATCTAATGAGAGGATACCATGTGGGTCCTAGCAACCTAATTAAATGGTAGAAGCATCGAGTAACGGTATCAACTTCGGAAAAGGGTAGCACGAGCGAAGGAAAAAAATTCCATCATACACACGATTCTTCTAATGAGAGGCTGACATGTGGGACCCAGTAGCCTGACTAAACAACAGATGCCTCGAGCAACATTATCGAGTTCAAATCAGGGAAGCGCGATCGAAAAGTATGGTCCGTTAGAGACACTGACGTCTGGGACCCACACACCTCAAAAGAGTTCGGCGAGTCAACATCACGCAAGGAAACGAAAACCTAGCTTCTGCCACGCGCCAACCGAGCTTCCTCCATGTTTTTAACGGTTCTGTCATAGTAGAGGGCCATGAAACCGGGAAAAAAGTGTTTCATTAGCCATGGTCGAGCCGAGAAATTCGTCGTGGAAGACGCGCCTTCTACGACGACCTTCGGGCCAAGTCGTTGTGGAAGGAAACATTTCATGTAGTGAAGGATAGAAATTTTGACAGATTCAGTAGCATTTTAAAGATTCAGAAGTACATAATAAGACATCAAAATATCACATATTCACATTTCATATTCATTAGCACTTGACAGATTCGGTACCATTTCAAAGTGACCGATTCAGCAATATAGACACTAAAATTCAATAGTAGTACACATAGAATCAGTTCTTGTTTCAGCTCTCAAAAACATGGCATATCATGAGTTTTGCCCTTTTATCCGAAGACACTCCATGATTGGAACAAGCAAAATTGATGATCAAAACTGCTTTTGTGTGCATACCTTATTGGATAAAGATAAAATGATGATCAAGTGCATTTCAATGAATATGTGACCAACATATATGCAACCCAAAATGCCCAAGGCTCGTCTAGGTTGTGACAAGGCCATGTTTCAAAAGAAAAGCAAAAAAATCTACTGTCATTGATCGAAACAAGTACCAGTACATCAGTATTAGTTCCACAAAATACTTTAATAATAGCAACATCAGAATATTTGAGAGATTCGGTCGCATTTGAATGATTCAGCGATACTGGCCATATTCTGCACTCGATCTGAACAATTCCCAGTACATAGGAATTATTAAAAAAAATATTAGCAATTGTAGAACTCCATACAAAATACTTGGTAGAAGTGTAAAACTACTCATAGTAGTACCTTAATCTAGCTAGGAACCACTACATGTCCCATCATATACTCCAAACATGCATGAGAGAAAAGAGAGAGGTCAGAATCACCACACGATCTGTATGCCAACGATTCAGCATGTCCAAGTCATTTGCTAGGTAACGCTTGCTTTCCAGCCTAGCACGCTTCTCTTGTTTCACCGTTGTTTGTGGATTCTCGTAATAGTCTTTCGCTTGTGCACCCTCAACAAGATAGATGTAAAATTCACGGATCTTTCTAGCAAATTCCACCTCTCCGATTATGTTGGCAATCTGCCACTAACATAAATAAAGTAATTAATATTAGAATAGAGGGACTAGAAAATTACATAGTGCATTCATATTAGGATCATCAAGAGAATATTAAGATGTGATATCTCACAATGGGTTGATGTCGTTGTCGATCCAATATTGGAACTCCACGAGGAACTCCGACCAACGATTGAGGAGCTTGACAATAAGTCTGTGCCTCCAACAGGTAATGGTTGAGCGCATCCAGTGTGGCTTTGGTTGGAAACTCCACAATCCTTGGCTCAGAATAAAACTCAAGCTTATAGAACCCACGAAAAGAGACCAATGATGACATCCTCACCTTGTACTCCTCCAATTCCCACACCTCCGACCTTACGCGGCCGGCGGACAAGTCAATCTCCGTGATATGTATGTCAATCTAGCCGATGAACAGTGTGCCCACATTTCCAATGCCGATGACATCTATTCTCCGTGAGCCCCGTGCAGGCACGAGCTTAGACGAGTCCCATTATTTGATGTTGTAGCGGACTGTGGGCACCTCCATTGAGTGGGTAGATTTGAGGTGCAGATACAACATTAATTTTTTAACCACTTGCATCCTGGCTCCATGCAGATAAACAGGTTGTGGATGCATGACATCATGTGGGCATAGAGTTCGTTGATGGAGACACTTGTCGAGCAGTCGTAGTTTGGGAAGTTGTAAACTTCTCCGCCTGCAACTTGGTGGTGTAGCTCCATGGAGCATGTGGCCAGCTGGACGACACTTTTAGCGTCTTGATGCTCAACAATTTCATTGATGACATCACCGCCGACTATGCTAAAGCCACTGCATCACCGTCTCTCCCTCGAGCCTCTCCAAATTTTGTACAGACAATGCGCCATCGCGTCCGGAGCATTGGGGGAAGGGCAGATCTATATATAATTGTTGGCTCTTTTTGGAGGAGAGGGGTGGTTGTATGGAAGGAGTGATGCAGCGGGCAAGATGGCAAGGAAAATGTGTGAACCGCGTAGTGGAGATGATCCCAAATGCAGCTAAGTAGCGTCGGTGAGTGGGGATAAACTAAACGGAGATGGGGAAGATGGGATGGCTCTTTGAAAGAGGATTTTTCTTTTATTCTACTGTAGGAAGCGGCTGCATCGAGGACGCTGGCTAGCGTGATAGACTGGCACATTGTTGTGCACTAAATTAACCATGTCACCTCCTAGCGCAGTATAGTCTCGTCATATCAGTTTGACCAGACACATTATTTATTTACATCTTCTATTTGCATAGTATTACTCTACCTCCGTCCCATGAAATAAGGCATCATCGTTTTGCGTGTTTTTCTTTGACCATGATTGACTCTAAATATATAAAGAATGTTGGTACAAAATTAGCATTATTGGAAAGTATTATTGTACCTCCAACGATACTAATTTTATACAATGTAATCAAGTATTAGTTATTCTATTTATTTGGTCAAATTTTAGATAATGTAATTAAGTATGTATCTTCTCGGCACCCCCGCGCACACCGCCCAGTTGAGCTCTCCCTCGTCCACATCTTGGCTCTCAACACATGTGCCATAGTTAAGGGTGCGAGCATGATCACACGAAAGTCCCGCTTCTAGTTCATTTTAAGGTTCTATAGGAGTACTTCAAAATGAACTAGAAGCAGGACTTTTGCGGGATGCCACTTTCAACTCTAGCCATGGTACGACGGCTCTATGTTTGTCTATCATGTGTTCGTCAGCTACGTTACGTTGGTTTGCCTAGCAAGGAACCACTTTGGGCCTTGGGTTGCAGCGGCAAAAAGCTGTAGCGAATCAAACTTTCCAGGTTTCGTTTTTTTCACTTGCTTCGTCCCAACATCGGCATGGAACGTTATTCCAAACATCGATACTCGCAATACTAGAGAAGAGATAATATACTTGATACGTATATATACGTTCCATCACATTCGATGCACTTCATCAGCAAGATCTAGAAAAAGTGAGCACCGTTCTGATTTCATTTTTGTTAAGCAAGTAGTTGTTGTTCTAGTACGAATGGTGCCTCGACTAATGGGTTGAGAAGGAGAGTCAATCTCGACTGCTTTTCCATGCTTATTTTCATGCCCCTTTGTACTAAAATATGGATCAGGTGTAATTTTATCCTTTTTTAGGTCCTTAATGTAACATGTACTTCCACTAATGTGTTAAGTTGTTAACCGAAACATCTCGCTCCTTCCGGGCCAAACCTAGTTGAAAAAAGTGCCTCCACCCCATATTTCAGATAAAGTGGACCATGCTTTCTTCTCACTTCCTAGTTAGAACTGTTTAGCCTTTCTAGCTAGCTAACTTCGCCCACTTAGAGGAATTTATGCCAATTTAACGAAATTAGGTCATATATGAACTACAAGTAAGCATGATAGGTTACTCTTGAATTTTACAGATGTCGTTTGTTGGTACCAATGTTGTCAATATATCGTGAACCATCGCGAGTTTTAAAAAATGCAACTAACTTCGTGCTAAGAGTATGCATGCCTACAAATTTGATAATGTTTTGAAGACATTAAAATAAAACAAAGAATATACTTTCATGTGGCATCCTCTTACGCATATTGATTGCCATGAAAAAACAGAAATAAGTGTTTGACTTCTTTTCAAAAGAAAAAACTGCTATGTTGCTTCAGAATATCTATACCACTATATGGTGTACGAATAACTTCGAACATCGGGAGTTGGATATAGATTGGCAAATCCTAACATTACTGACCATTGGATCTCTTTCAGTACATTAGATTATGTCATGTCTAGCATCTGGAAGATTCCATTGTTGGCCTTTAGCACCATTAATACTATGCATAGAAAGTACGAAGAATATGATTATGAATGCCACAAGCTGAGTTTATAGATATGGTGGACCATGTTTTACGTACGATTCCCAAGTTTTATGAGTTTTCAAAGCTTCCTAGCTAACTCGGCCCACTCGAATGACTTTATGTCTCTTTTAACGAAATCAGGTCAAATTTGAACTAGAAGCTCTAGTAAGTGGTAGATTGTATTGAAGTTTTACAAAACGCTTTTGGAGGTACCCATCAGGAAGTTAATATATCAGAAACAATCGGGAGTTTTGACCAATTCAACTTCCTGCTAAGAATTTGCATCTTAACAATTTTAACCCGTTTTGCAATAATCACATGTAATAAAGCAAAATATAAAAACAAATATTTACGCATGACATCCTATCATGTCAAGTGTACTGCCTGTCAGGAAACTAATAACCACGGGATTTGACAACTTTTGAAAAATCAGCCCCATGATATTGTCCCACCATGTATGAATATTATTTGGTCTGAACCCTGATGACCCAAAAAGGTCATGGCCATATCGACATCATAGTTTATGATACCCTTCCCACATTAATTTGGTAGATGGGTGCATTTTGGCATAGTAGGCAATGTTGCCTGTGGGAGTCTCCAACATTGGGCCTGTTTGATTCGCGGTATAGGAAAAACAAAGGAATAGGGGAAATGAAGTATTATTAGAATGTCATGTCTAGTTGAATCCTACAGATTTTGAGTCTTAAAAAGTGTTTAATTCATAGGAAAGCAAATGAATTGTAACATGAGGTTGAGGTTGATGGCAAGTTTCCTCCAGAACATAGTGTAATGCAATCCTATGAGAAAAATTCCTAAGATCCAAATCCTATGAAACAAACAATGCACCTAGGAAAAATTCCTATGGATCGAAATCCTACAAAATTCCCATGTAAATCCTTTGAATCAAACTAGCCCTTAGGGGCTTGTTTGATTCAAAGAAATTTCAAAGGATTTGTGAAGGATTTTGTCCCTTAGGAAATATACCTACGTTGGTTCTTTGATTTAAAGGAATACAATCCTTCGGAAATTCCTTCAAAGGATTCCTTTGCTCTCTATTTTGCAGGAAAATTTCCATTCACTCCAACCTCATATTTAATAACTTTGCTTTTCATGTCATAAAGACACATACTTGATCCAAATTCTTGTAGTTTTCTATTCCTATAGGATTCAAGAGGTCATGCCACTCCAATCCTACGGTTTTCCTATTCCTATGTTTTGATATTCAGCAAAATCAAACAAGCACTAGGGGAAATCAGTTTTCATAATGGTGCAGTGATGTTTTTTTGTAAAGAGAAAGTAATAATATAGCTCGAAATGCCACAAGACAATCTTTTCAGACATAGTGGACCATGCATGTTTTACTTACTATATATTCCCATGTTTTAAGCGTTTTCAAACTAACATCGCCTACTCAAATGACTTTATGTTGATTTATCAAAATTAGGTCAAATTAATTTGAACTATAGGTAAATGGTGGATTGTTCTTAAAATTTTATGAAAGACATGTGCATGGTATCCTTTAGCATGTATCACATGCCATGAAAAATAATAAACTTGATCTTTGACAACTTTTGAAAAAACAGGTTCACAAAATTGTCCTACCATGTATGAACGAGTTTCAAGTTGGACGACCAAGGTCAATGATATATCCTGTGATCCACATCATAGTTTATGATAATTTTCCCATATTATATACATTGGTGCATCTTGTCATGGTAAACAACATTTTTCCAAGGGGAGTTTCCAAAAAGTATTAGGAAACAAGACAATCTCAATTTTCCAAGTGACAAGATTTTTTTGTTTGCAAAAACTAGAACGTTCTTTTCCGTAAAGCAAGTAGTCATACTAGGAAAAATATGGATCTAAATGGAGGAGAAAACAAAGAGCTACTGTAGAAGAGATTATGAGGTTAGAGAAGGCAGCCCGAGAGGGCAGCAGCAAAGAGGAGTTGAAGGCAATTCAATATCAGAGCAAAGTTATGAAGAAAAAAGACAGACACAGAGCCGCTGTAGTACCATGGCACACGTGTGTAGTGCCACGTATGGACGAGGGAGAGATCAGCTAGAGGATGGACATGGGGCAGCAAAGGATAGAGTAGTGCACAATTTATTTTCCCTGCATAGAGGAGGAGTAGCAAACGATAAGGCTGCATGAGTACCTCGTGTTAGGAGCCCATCATAAATTTGCTCTGACATCGCACCGCTTTTAACTCCTCTTCGTCGTTGCCCTCTCGGGATGCCCCCCTTTTATTCTCTAAGACTAGTCACAATGGGGAGTACTATCATATACTAATAGTATCATGTACGGAGTATATGATACTCCATCTCCACAATGTATCATGTAGTAGTAGTATCATAGTCTTAGTATATATATTATTTTGTAGAATCTGAATGTAAAATTGTGTAGTACAAGATTTATTTGAGATTAGCTTTTCTAGTTCAACATGCTATGGTATCGTAGCTACCTATGATACCAACATAATCTCTTTCATCATTAATTGCAGTGACACATAAACATTTTGCATACATGTAAGGGCATCCACTATGTTAGCAACAAGGCTATCCATAAGCAAAAGGTAGTCCACAAGGAGTTCCACATTCAGAGTGGAGGTTATCAATAAGCTAACCATAAGCTGAAAACCTTGAGGGTGACCTACAAGCTTGTGGGTTCCACATTTTAGTTTGTCCTCTCTCTCTTGCATGTGTGCAATTTTAACCAACACGTGCGTCCAACTTATAGACAAGTTCAACTAGATACATTATGGTGCAATCAACTATCTTGTGGCATGGTACATGGGTCGCAGCTTACGAACAAATTCTGCCACATACATAGGTGATGTGTGACACCCCCGGGATCAGGGTTAAATAAATCTAGACCTTAGCCTAACATAAGCTTAACCAAGACCTCAAGGATATCCAGTGAGAAATCGGTAACACAACAGTAACCCTACGAGACAAAAATTATTACAACAAGCTCATAACTGAGCGAAGAACCAAAATATTACAAGCAGAGGTCACTAACCACAAACATCAAACAACAGAAGGCAAATTATGCTATTAAGTATATCAAACTTAACAAATGGCCTAAGAGGCCCGAAGCATAATGATGACATCCCAGCCCATAGATTCCAGGCTGCCGGCCGGGAACCCCAAGCTACTCGTCAGTGTCGATGTCGTACGAAACTTGTCTTCAGGGGAACACTTATTCTGCTACAAAAGTATCAACAAAGCAAGGGTGAGTACAGGGTGTACTCCGCAAGACTTATGGCTAGTGGGGTTATTTTGCATAAAGCCATCTTTGTTTATAAAACAAGAGAGAGAAGAAGCTCGTCTAATCAGAATATTTTAAAAGGGGATAAGAGAGCGACATCTCCGAAGAATTTATCATCATCTTGATATCCACCAAAGTAATCCTCATCTCACAACTAGGATCACCCCCTCGTACCCTTGAGGAAGCATCCTTAAGCACACGATGATCTACCAAGTTTACGATTAGGTTATAGTTCTCTATGATCTTAGAATTCAGTCATCAAGCGTTCATAACCGTGAACACGGTTTTTCGAAAAGATTTAACCCTGCAGGGGTGTACAACTTTACCCTAGCGTACCAACCGACTCTCAATGCCAACGTTTTAGCCTTCTTCCTTGGAAGGCCGGTAGAGGGTGGTTGGCCACGACCATTACCTTGTTTTCGCCGAGACCATGAGTCACGCCCTAAGGATGGTTCCGCCGTAACGGGTCAAATCCTGAAGTCGGTCCCTAGAGATGTGGGCGAGGTTGGTTTACCAGGGGCTCCATCAACCCCAAGCAACCCCGGCCATGCTTACCTACCTGTATGAATGCACCTCCTACACTGCATTCGAGAAGATCTAGAATGCATGTCGAATGGAATGCCTGAACTATGTGACTCATGAAATCTACTAGGAAAGTTAATCACCGGAGGGGTTCCCAAGCCCCGTGTGGCTATACGCTCGTCTCGGTTCCAAAGTCAAGAACCCGGTTCCTAGTAGTGGCGAGCATGGGACTAGAAAAACCACATCCCACCGTGGCCTCCCATACAAGCCTTAACATGTTTAACCTTTACCGCTGATCTCATCTCATCACGTTCTCCTGTCATACTAGATTCTTTGCATCTGATACATCAACTGGATGAACCAGGACTGACAGCTAAGCATGGCTAAGCGAGACATAGATATAAGCTCTAGGAGTGCACACAAGCCAAACCTAGTTATGCTAGTGGATCGGGTAATATAAGCTCAAAGGGAGTAATGCAACAGATAGGGATACTCTATCTATCGATAAAAGACCACAATAGAATCGTATGCATCATGGCAAGAATGAAATACTTTCGAAACCATGGGATTGTATAATGGTGGGGCTATGCTTGCCTTGTTTGTTGATACCCAGATATAGATCTTCACAAGCCTTGTACTTGACTTGATTACAGTTGGTAAAGTAGTGTTCATCGGTCTTCTATGGTGTTAACCTCGGTCTTTGGTCTCGATCTCGATATCATAATCTACCGAGAAGAAGCAAACATTGGAAAGAAAGGAAACAATCAACACATGGCATCGGTGCAATGCTCAAGCAAGGATGATGATATGACAAGTTCATTAGTGTTGTAATGAAACCCTAGAGCATGCTCGATCATTTTAAACAAGGTCCGAAGGTACAAACCCTAGGACAGAGGAACCCCGGAACACCTGTGAGGGGTTGATTTAGTTCTCTAACTAAACTTGTCATTTGAGTTGCTTAACAATACATGATTATATTTTAAACAGATAGATCTCATTTTTCTGAACATTTTGATATATTATTTGTATTTTTCTGACTTATAAATAATAAGTTATTAAATTTATAAGATTTAAAACATTTTCTAGGATTAATAAACCATTTATAAAGTTATTTAAAATAACCAAGAATTTTTTTTACACCGGGGCTGGCCCTAGCCATGGTGGCTGATAGAGGGACCCTAGGCCACCTCAGCTACCATGCGGGCAGGGTGGGACCCAACCCGGGTTTGACCGGTCTGACCCGCATGGCTGACACACGGGTGACGTCAGCATGATGTCACGCCGGCGGGGGCTCTCAGATTGTCAGCGGGAACGGCGCTAGGCAGCGAATTGGGCCACACGAGGAAGAATACTAGATGCAGCGCGGCTAGGCAAACCATTCTAGCGTGGCGCCACTGGATTTCGGTCACCGGAGCTTGGCCGGCGACGAGGCCGAGCGGCGGCGGAAGGCGGCGCAAGACAACAACACGGTACAGAGAGAGGGAGAGGGTGGAGAGGCCCGTATGGACCGTGAGCTCACCATGAAGATGGTGGAGGGATCTTCGAGGCCGGAGGAGGTCGAGAGGCACCGAAATCGATGGCGAAGGCGGCGGCCGGCGTCGGTGAAGGAGGTGTCGATTGGGGCGAAGGGTGAAGGAAATATGCCCTAGAGGCAATCATAGAGATGATTGTATTTCATGTGTATCCATGAGTTATTATAATGTTCCTTGAATATCCATATACCAGGCAACTTGTATTGATTGGCAATTATGTGAATTGTTTGTGAAACTCTTTACTTGTATGGTTATCTAATAATTGTCCCTAGTCGGAGTTCATGCGAGGACACACGTGAATATTAGACTAGCACATCGATTGGTTGATGACTATGTTTCACAAGTCATTGACATGGAGATGTCAAACCAATGATGTGGACACATGTTATGAACATGGGGTTGGACTGACCCAACATGAGACTAGCAATAATACTTGCAGCTCTCTCTACACATCGTGTACGTTTTGTCCTTAGACCTGAGATTGTCGCATGTACTTGAGATGTGGATCGACCTACTTTGGGGCTATCAAACACTACTCCGTAACTGGGTAGTTATAAAGGTAGCTTTCGGGTTTGTCCTGATACATACTGCAAGGCATCGGTCAATCAAGATGGGATTTGCCCCTCTCTACTTGAGAGAGATATCTCTGGGCCCCTCGAGTGATCGGATCCAGAAATGCATGGCCGTGCTACATATGGTTAAGAGTTAACCTAGTAAAGGGATTCCGAATCACAGTATCGAGAAAGAGAGGTTAGCTTGGAGCTAGACCAAATATCGTGAGGCAAAGGGAAAGACATGTACTCAACCTTGTGATGGTTCGTCCAAATAATCTTTATATGCGTTTAGGAGTTGGCACGTCTTGATAGAGGCCGCTACCAACTATTGACGGAGTAAGTGTACTCGCGTCATGTCTATACGTGTATGAACCTATAGGGTCACACACTTTAGGGGCTGGAAGCCTAATGAGGATTGGATCCGAATTAGACCAGGCTTAGGCTGCTAATGGGCTGCTAATGTAGAAGCCCACCAGGGATGCCTATATAAGAGAGAGTGAGGCGAGCTGAATAGGAGAGAGCATTCCACCCAGCCGCCACTCCTCTTCCGCCTGTGTTGCACGCACAGACCTAGCAGTCTGGCGTGTGACGGCTTCCACTCCGGACGTGTGGATACCTTGGAGGTGCTGCATCTGTAGCACTTGGACGAGCCGCACAAAGGGGAGCTGCTCGTGGTACAAGGACGAGGAGGAGACGTAGAACATCTACACTGCTGCAACGTGCTTCATCGAGTTCCGCACCTGCGCGTCTAGCGGTAATCCCGTGATCTATGACAATAGTATTCCTGGTTGACGCGGTAGAAAATTTTGATTTTACGCTAGTGTAGCCTACCCGTTTCCCTTCAAAGGGGACGGCTTCGGTTAGCGTTGACCGGGGCAACCGAACTAGGGAAAGCAGAGGGTCACGACGGTGCGCTCAGCTGGGCTCGAGGTGGTCCAGAGCGGCGGCAACGGGCAGCTCTGGTCGGGCTAGGGTTCTGGTTTCGAGGGAGAGTGAAGAGGGGCGAGAGGGTGACCGAAGGGGATAAGGAAGAACGTGCATGGCATTGGGGATCTTATCCTTGTCCTGGAGGCGGCGGGGCGAGCATCTTGGCGCGGAGCCGATCGACGACCGGTGATGGGACACGCAACACCTTCGCTGCGTCATCGGGAGGAAGAAGAAAAGGGAAAGAGGGCCGAAGGGGTATGTGGGCCAGGGTAGGCTACACATGGGCCAACTGCGGGCTGCACTTCGTGGCATGTAGCAGGGAGAAAGGGTCTGGGCCGGCCTGGCTTGCTGCTGGCTCTCTTTTTTATTTGCAAAACCTTTTTCCAATTTGTTTTCTGTTTTCCCTTTTGTAACTTCAAATACAAAACTGTTTTGGGTATTTCAAAAATACCAGAACATTTGTTAACTATAAAAATATTATGGGGCCCTTTTATTCAGTTTGGGCTCCAACAATTTTGATCTTTTCAAAGGTACCGCGAGGGGCGCTGCCCCTTCGAACCCCGCAGGGGGAGACCCCCTTAGTCGTAGCCCCCTTTTTGTATCTCGTTAAGGTTCATAGGTGGTACGATTTCACATGATCCGGCAGAATGCGATTCTATGCACAACTTGTTTTTGCAGGATTTATGTGATCAGTATGGCCCCAAAAAAATGTATGTGATGCATGTATGTATTTTTCATGACCTGCGTGTCGTGAGTTGGGCAACACGGCTGGAGCCATATGTGTTGTCAATTATTGTAATGGCATGCGTGCCAACTTGTGATGATCCCAATACCATGTAATTTTGATTACTAGCTGTTAGGAGTAATAGCTTGTATTAGTTCTTGGAGAACTCATCACTTGGAGGATGGCTCGCATAGAGCATGAAGATGGAGATCATCATGGTGGACAGGATCTATGGCGATGGAGATCACCATGAGAAAAATGGGCCATACTGTATCACATCTATGTGAATGCTATTCTTATACGTTTTACTACTATGCATGCTTAGATGATAGAAGTAGAACGATCCCTCACAAAGTTTAAGTTAAACCATGCCCTCCCAACCAAACCTTGCACCATCCTATGCCCTGAACAATCGTTGTGGGTCTATGAAATTAGGGTGCCACGGTTTTCCTTGGCTGGATGGGTTTGTATCGGATACCTACACGCATAAGGGTTGGTGAGCTTAACAAGGTCATCTTAACAGTTAAGGACCTTGGGGCATAAAGTTTGGGCGCCTAGTTTTGACATAGAGATGTCACCCAACAACAAGAGTCATATGTGATATGATTAGCAAAGGTTGCTTACCGATTTACCTTGTCTTCTAGCACTGATGCTAAAGCTCACTAGTCGACTTGTTAATTGTGGATCTTGAATCACTTAGTATCAATAGAGGGATTTTGATTTAAGTGGGAGTATATGCTATTAAATTGTTTAATATGTTTTACTCTTTCATGGTTACATGGCTTAGTATTTTTCATTTTTTTTTGTTGTAGATCAATGGCACCGAACAATTCATCACCTTTTGCTTTGCGTTCGATTCTTGAAAAGGATAAACTAAATGGAACAAACTATTCGGACTGGGTCCGTAACATGAGAATTGTTCTCAGGGCTGAGAAAAAGGAAACTGTTCTAGATACCCCAATCCCGGATGAACCTGCTGATAATGCAACTGCTACCCTTAAGAATGCCTACAAGAAAGCATGTGATGAATCTCTTGAGGTTAGTTGTCTTATGCTTGCATGCATGGAACCTGATCTTCAAAAGCAGTTTGAGGATCAGGAAGCGTACGATATGATCGTTGCGCTTAAGGACATGTTCCAGACTCAGGCTAGGACTGAGAGGTACAATGTCGCTAAGTCCTTTGTGGAATGCAAGCTGGCAGAGGGAGCAGCTGTAGGCCCCCATGTGATCAAAATGGTTGGTTACAGTCAGACTTTCGAAAAGCTTGGTTTTCCATTAGGCCAAGAGTTGGCCACTGATTTCATTTTGGCATCTCTTCCATCTAGCTATGGGCATTTCATTTCGAACTACCATATGCATGGGGTGGAGAGGGGCCTTAATGAATTATGTGGGATGCTGAAAATAGCAGAATGTGACATTAAGAAGTGTGCAGGGCATAGCCATGTGATGGCTGTGCAGAACAAGCCTAGCTTCAAGAAAAAGGGCACTTCTTGGCAGAAGAAGAAGGGAAAGGCTAAGGATACGATCCCTAAGCCAAACCCTGCACCCAAGCAAAAGGCTGGTCCTGCAGGAGACACTGAGTGTTTCTTTTGTCACGAATATGGCCGCTGGAAGAGAAACTGCAGCAAGTACCAGGCTTCTTTGAAGAAGAGTGGCAGTAAGAGTACTTCCCACTCAGGTACGCTTGTTGTAAATGTTGTGGACATTTTTCTCGCAGATTCTTATGTTAACTCTTGGGTATTTGATACCGGATCGGTTGCTCATATTTGCAATTCGATGCAGGGGCTAATAAGGACTAGAGAAGTGCAGAAAGGCGAAGTGGATTTTCGCGTCGCAAAATAAAGCAAGGGTTGCTGCATTGTTCGTCGGCGTCATGCAACTTCACCTTCCGTCAGGATTTATCATGGAGTTGAATAATTGTTATTACATTCCTAGTATGGGTCGAAACATTTTATCACCTTCATGTTTGATGAGGGATGGTTATTCATTCGTGAGTACAAACAGGTTGTGTAATCTCTAAGAATGCTATGTTTGTGGCTGATGCTCCCATTGTGAATGGGTTATTTATTTTAAATCTTGATAATGCATGTGTTTACAATGTTAGTGCTAAAAGGCTTCGGCCAAATGATTTGAGTCCTACCTATCTATGGCATTGTCGTTTGGGGCATATAAGTGAAAAGCGCATGAAGAAGCTCCATGGTGATGGTCTTCTAACTTCGTTTGATTTTGAATCATACGAGACATGTCAAGCTTGTTTACTTGGAAAGATGACCAAGACGCCTTTTACGGGGTTTCCTGAGAGAGCGACAGACTTGTTGGAACTCATACATACTGATGTATGTGGACCAATGAGCACGACAGCCAGAGGAGGATATCACTACTTCATTACTTTCACTAATGATTTCAGTAGATATGGCTATGTCTACTTGATGAAGTATAAGTCTGAAACTTTTGAAAAGTTCAAAGAGTTTCAAAATGAGGTAGAGAATCAACGTGGCAAGAAAATAAAGGCCTTGCGATCTGATCGCGGAGGTGAATATTTGAGTCACGAGTTTAGCAATCATCTTAAGAGTTGCGGAATTGTTCCACAGCTCACGCCGCCCGGAACGCCTCAAAGAAACGGGGTCTCTGAACGGCGTAATCGAACTTTGTTGGACATGGTTCGATCGATGATGATCTAGTCGGATTTACCATTATCATTTTGGGGTTACGCGCTAGAAACAGCAGCTTTCACACTAAACAGGGTACCATCTAAATCCGTAGTTAAGACACCATATGAGATGTGGACTGGAAAGAATCCCAGTTTGTCTTTTCTAAAGATTTGGGGTTGTGATGCATTTGTCAAGCGACTTCAGTCGGACAAGCTAACACCCAAATCGGATAAGTGCATTTTTGTGGGATACCCAAGGGAAACCTTAGGGTATTACTTCTACAACCGAGAAGAGGGCAAAGTGTTTGTCGCTCGTAGCGGTGTTTTCCTAGAGAAAGAGTTTCTCACAAAGGGAACGAGTGGAAGGTCGGTGCGACTTGAAGAAGTTCAAGATGAGCCAGTCGGGGATGCTTCTACGAGTGATGCTATTGTAGAAGAACAAGTTGAGGAACCCGTGGCAATAGAAGCACCACAGCCACGAAGGTCAGCGAGGCTCCGCGAAGCGCGAGAGTTATTATTGTTAGACAATGATGAGCCTGCGACCTATGCAGAAGCGATGGTGGACCCAGACTCTGAGAAATGGCTGATTGCCATGAGATCCGAGATAGAGTCCATGGGAGACAATCAAGTTTGGAACTTGGTTGACCTGCCTGATGGTTTTAAAGCCATCGAGTGCAAGTGGATCTATAAGAAGAAGATTGATATGGATGGAAATGTTCACATCCATAAAGCTTGACTTGTTGCAAAAGGTTTTCGACAAGTTCAAGGAGTTGACTACGACGAGACTTTCTCGCCCGTAGCGATGCTTAAATCTATACGGATCATTCTAGCCATTGCTGCACATTTCGATTATGAGATATGGCAGATGGATGTCAAGACGGCTTTCTTAAATGGAATCCTTTCTGAGGACGTGTATATGATGCAGCCCGAAGGTTTTGTCGATCCAAACAATGTTGGAAAGGTATGCAAACTTCAAAAGTCTATTTATGGGCTGAAGCAAGCATCTCGGAGTTGGAACATTCGATTTGATGAAGTTGTAAAGGAGTTTGGCTTCACCAAAAACGAACAAGAACCTTGTGTGTATAAGAAAGAAAATGGGAAATCACTTGTGTTTCTAATCTTATATGTGGATGACATATTATTAATTGGAAATGACATTCCTATGCTCGAGTCTGTTAAGACCTCATTGAAAAATAGTTTTTCTATGAAGGACTTGGGAGAAGCGGCATATATTCTAGGTATCAAGATCTATAGAGATAGATCAAGGAGGCTAATTGGATTAAGCCAGAGTACATACATTGATAAAGTGTTGAAACGGTTCAGCATGGAAGAGGCTAAGAAGGGGTTCTTGCCCATGTCTCACGGCATTAAACTCAGCAAGACTCAGTGTCCTTCGACCACTGATGAGCGAGAACGCATGAGTAGGGTTCCATATGCTTCGGCTATTGGATCCATCATGTATGCAATGACATGTACTCGCCCAGATGTTTCCTACACTCTAAGTATTACGAGCAGATACCAGGCTGATCCAGGTGAGATTCACTGGATAGCGGTAAAGAATATCCTTAAGTACTTGAGAAGGACTAAGGATATGTTCCTAGTTTATGGAGGTGAGGTTGAACTCAGTGTAAAGGGTTACACAGATGCGAGTTACCTTAATGACTCAGATGACTCGAAATCGCAATCAGGTTATGTGTTTGTCATGAATGGTGGTGCTGTGAGCTGGAAAAGTTCCAAGCAAGATACAGTGGCCTCCTCTTCAATAGAAGCTGAATATATTGCTGCCTCGGAGGCTGCAAAGGAAGCTGTTTGGATTAGGAATTTCCTGATCGCTCTTGGTGTGGTTCAGGGCTCGTCCAATCCCTTGGACGTTTATTGTGACAACAATGGTGCTATTGCACAAGCCAAAGAACCTAGACAGCACCAGAAGAACAAACATATTCGCATGCGCTACCATCTGATTCGTGAGTTCATTGATGAAGGTAGTGTCATGTTATGCAAAATACATACGGACTCAAATGTTGTTGATCCCTTGACTAAGCCACTCCCGCAGCCTGCGGATGAAGCGCACACAAGAGCAATAGGTATTAGATACTGTCTAGATTGAGTCTAGTGCAAGTGGGAGACTGAAGGAAATATGACCTAGAGGCAATCATAGAGATGATTGTATTTCATGTGTATTCATGAGTTATTATAATGTTCCTTGAATATCCATATACCAGGCAACTTGTATTGATTGGCAATTATGTGAATTGTTTGTGAAACTCTTTACTTGTATGGTTATCTAATAATTGTCCCTAGTCGGAGTTCATGCGAGGACACATGTGAATATTAGACTAGCACATCGATTGGTTGATGACTATGTTTCACAAGTCATTGACATGGAGATGTCAAACCAATGATGTGGACACATGTTATGAACATGGGGTTGGACTGACCCAACATGAGACTAGCAATAATACTTGTAGCTCTCTCTACACATCGTGTATGTTTTGTCCTTAGACCTGAGATTGTCGCATGTACTTGAGATGTGGATCGACCTACTTTGGAGCTATCAAACACTACTCCGTAACTGGGTAGTTATAAAGGTAGCTTTCGGGTTTGTCCTGATACATGCTGCAAGGCATCGGTCAATCAAGATGGGATTTGCCCCTCTCTACTTGAGAGAGATATCTCTGGGCCCCTCGAGTGATCGGATCCAGAAATGCATGGCCGTGCTACATATGGTTAAGAGTTAACCTAGTAAAGGGATTCCGAATCACAGTATCAAGAAAGAGAGGTCAGCTTGGAGCTAGACCAAATATCGTGAGGCAAAGGGAAAGACATGTACTCAACCTTGTGATGGTTCGTCCGAATGATCTTTATATGCGTTTAGGAGTTGGCACGTCTTGCTAGAGGCCGCTACTAACTATTGATGGAGTAAGTGTACTCGCGTCATGTCTATACGTGTATGAACCTATAGGGTCACACACTTTAGGGGCTAGAAGCCTAATGAGGATTAGATCCGAATTAGACCAGGCTTAGGCTGCTAATGGGCTGCTAATGTAGAAGCCCACCAGGGATGCCTATATAAGAGAGAGTGAGGCGAGCTGAATAGGAGAGAGCATTCCACCCAGCCGCCACTCCTCTTCCGCCTGTGTTGCACACGCAGACCTAGCAGTCTGGCGTGTGACGGCTTCCACTCCGGACGTGTGGATACCTCGGAGGTGCTGCATCTGTAGCACTTGGACGAGCCGCACAAAGGGGAGCTGCTCGTGGGACAAGGACGAGGAGGAGACGTAGAACATCTACACTGCCGCAACGTGCTTCATCGAGTTCCACACCTGCGCGTCTAGCAGTAATCCCGTGATCTATGACAATAGTATTCCTGGTTGACGCGGTAGAAAATTTTGATTTTACGCTAGTGTAGCCTACCCGTTTCCCTTCAAAGGGGACGGCTTCGGTTAGCGTTGACCGGGGCAACCGAACTAGGGAAAGCAGAGGGTCACGACGGTGCGCTCAGCTAGGCTCGAGGTGGTCCAGAGCGGCGGCAACGGGCAGCTCTGGTCGGGCTAGGGTTCCGGTTGCGAGGGAGAGTGAAGAGGGGCGAGAGGGTGACCGAGGGGGATAAGGAAGAACGTGCACGGCATTGGGGCTCTTATCCCTGTCCTGGAGGCGGCGGGGCGAGCATCTTGGCACGGAGCCGATCGACGACCGGTGATGGGACACGCAATAGCTTTGCTGCGTCATCGGGAGGAAGAAGAGAAGGGAAAGAGGGCCGAAGGGGTATGTGGGCCAGGGTAGGCTGCACATGGGCCAACTGCGGGCTGCGCTGCGTGGCATGTAGCAGGGAGAAAGGGTCTGGGCCGGCCTAGCTTGCTGCTGGCTCTCTTTTTTATTTGCAAAACCTTTTTCCAATTTGTTTTCTGTTTTCCCTTTTGTAACTTCAAATACAAAACTGTTTTGGGTATTTCAAAAATACCAGAACATTTGTTAACTATAAAAATATTATGGGGCCCTTTTATTCAGTTTGGGCTCCAACAATTTTGATCTTTTCAAAGTACAAAACCGTTTTGAATTCATTTGAGGGAGAAGAAAACTAGGGTTTAGGGTTTCCATTATCTTATTTACATGCATTTTTGATAAATGATTCTCATGAATGCACAATCAAACCCTAATTAAACATTAACTAAAACTGGGGTGTTACAGCTCTATCCCCTTACGAGAATCCCGACCCGAGATTCCAAAGGTAGGAAGAGAGATAGAGGGAGAAAGAAACGGGGTCACTCTAGAGATAAGAGGGAAACACACTAAACAACACAGAGTATTTCATAGTCAACTCATGAACGTGTGTTCAGAAACAACTCTAATATGATGACATGAAACACATCAAGATAATGGAGGAACAAGAGGAGATGGTTTCAAGTTGTTAGATAGCTGGTCTTCATAAGGATTGAGATCATGGAGCTTCAGAAGAGCTTAAGCTTCTGAAAAGGAAGGCTTACAACAGAAAGAACTTGACCAAAGACTTCGAGATATGAAACTCTACTAGATGGCATAAGTAGGTCTTCTAGGGATACAAAGATACGGATAACCAAGCTATTGAACTACTTTTGATACAGAAGGATCACTCTTCATTCAACAGAAGGTTAAGATAGAAAGGTTGTTTTGTGGCGAGGGCTCGTAAGAGTCATAAGGAACATGTAACAAGAGGAACTGATGACTACCAAAATCATAGTCGCTCTTCGAACATGATTGAGGAAACAAGGGAAACTCTTTATTCATCTAGGTCTATCAAAATCTTTGCCAAGGATCATGATATCACTTTACACCACCATATGAATAGGTAAGAAGATTCCTGATGACACGAGGAAAAAGAAACTTCATTCTCAGACTTCAAGTAGTTGGCACAACGAGAGACTTGCCAACATAAAAGGGTCTGAAGTATATAGCAACACTACTTTAAATGTTCTCCTTGATGTTCGAGTCACGAAACATTAAGTAAAGGCCAGACTTTGGAGACAAAGGAAACCATGAGCACAATTTCTATAATAAATCATAGAGGAAGCCTCATGAAGAGTGGTTGTTATTTGCTGATTCAATAGAATTTGACGATAGGCTTTCCAACTAGTTGTGTCAACCATTACATCAATCATGTCGGACTTACAAAGAGACCTATGTCAAAACCTTGAAGAACACCAGCCATCATATCTTCTTGAGATTCATATTTGGTTAGGTGAGATGATACTTCAGACTCAGCATGTCCGAATAGAAAGTTTGCAACATTTACTGTAAAGGTAAAGTTACTAGATTCTCAAGACATGGACTTCAGTGTTAAGCTCCAAAATACTGAGCTACATTGCGGGACACATGTATTAGCAACTTGTTGAAGGACAATTGCTCATACATCGAGTAATTGCAACAAAATACAACTATGTCCTTAAGGTACGGAGTTAACTCTACTCGAATCCATGGAAACATTTTTCTATAGTTGCGCGTGAATTGGAGAAGGTTACTTCTAACATCCAGAATACATTCTTCGAAATAACACGAAGAAGGTTCTCGAAAGTTTTCCAACATTAATGCCAAATGTTCCATATGAATATATTCTAGCATGGAGAAGATAAGGATGTTATCGTTGGGCTCAACAACAAATTTATCGAGATACTCCATGAATATGGACTCATATGTGGTATGAATGGAACAACAATATTGGTCAGACCAAAGAACATGAAGATGTACCTAGGTGGAACATCACGAGTAAATACATCATCAGGATAGTCCTTGGAACTGAGTTTGATTTGATGATAACCCAAATCACATCAAAGGCAAGGAAGATAACATATCCACGGAGGAGATACTATCTTTCTTCAGCACGGGCAAAACTAGACATCCCTTTAAGAAGGAACATAGTCATATAGAACTTTTGTCTTACAACTCTCCAAGTTGTTGTTTAAGCTCAACCAGCTAGTTCAAGGGTATCTAGTACGGATCCTTGGAGGAAGGAGCAGTTCAGAGAACTTGCTTGCTCAAGAACTTGACAACGCGGTCATGTGGAAACATGGAAATACTTCTAGTAGACATCTACAATATTACGAACCACCGATATGTCACTTAGTTCGAGAGGAAACTTGCTTGGTAAGGCAATAAGACATAGTCTCAGAGCTTGGGCACAAGCCTAACTCTTTGACCAAAAAGAATGCAACAAGGTGACGGACTTGGTATCATAATCATCCTTTGCTTAGTGATAGGTTAACCATCACGCTAAGAATGACACAAATGTTCTTGTTGAGGTCCAAAGAAATAATGATTGCTAAGAATCTCAGATGGACACATTATTACACACACGCATCATTCACGAGCACGAAGGCTTGGAGGAAGGGTGGTAAATATGTGTAAGAGCATCACTTCATTAAGGGGTCACAAAACTCAACACAACCTCTTAGCACATAAGAGTGTGATATCTTAGGGTAGAACATGTAAAAGCTAATCAATGCCTCTTAATCTACGGACTACAACACTTTGACCTGGTCCTAGATATGAGGAGGTATGGGAGTTTGTTTCTCCTGTCATCCCAAAATGGTTTGTCTTGATGGACCACAAGAATATCTTGCATCGGAAGACACCAATGCACAATACCACTTGGCTACCAGCTGATGGACAAAGGTCAGAAACAACAAGGGGGAAAGGAACATGCTCAGGATAGACTCCCAAGATGTGGACGCATAGATTATCATTCTTTCGAAAACCAATGCACAGAAGAGGTAAGGTGTGGCAGAGTCACGAGTATAGATGCGAGACTCACGAGGAGTACTCTTGTCGTGATCTATTTGGTTCCATTAAAGAACATCTGCCATGGATAGTGGTAGGGGAAGTCCTTAATTGTCAAGATACAATCGCGACAATATCCACAAGCATGAAGGCTAGAATTGTAGTACCAGCCATCCTGAGTTAATGTGTAAACATTAACGACAGGGAACAATGGAATGTATCTTGGGTTAAAGATCAGCTTCATGTACAAGATTCATAACACTAAAATCCAGCACAATCCGGGACCTTTGGTTCAAGTCCAAGGGTTAAAACCCGAGAAAGACGTGAATACAACTTGAGTTACACAGCGTACACTACAAGATACTAATCACATGGTAGCTTCCAAGAGAAGAAACGACTTCTGAAGCACCCAGACAAATAAAAAGGAGGCACACGAGGCGAAAGGAAACCTCGAAGCCTAGAACAGAACACTTTAGGGCTATACAATATAATATTTTGGGCCCATAAGGTAGAGAGATCATGAGGGAAAGGAATCTCTCAACTGAAACGGAGCAAAGGGGACACAAGGATTTCACAACACACACAACTCTAGAAAACTATATACTAGGTCAACTGGTTAAGAAACGACTTGCCCAAAAGGCACCTAAATTTTGAAAGACTAGAAGATATATCAAAACTTTTCAAAGTCAACACAAGATAAGATGACCCAGAGTTAGAGCGAAACTGGATAAGGAGAAAAATAAGCATACCAGAGTTTTCGCAAATACTTTTCATGTTTCAAGTAGTTTTCACAAGCACTAGACTTAACATCGACCAATAGCAAGGTTTTCCTACGGTCGGTACTGCTCTAATACCAAGAACTGTGACACCCCCGGTGAAAGGGCATGTATGCCCCCATGTGTGGTTTTGGTAATTAATGACAATCCCTATGGCCTAATGTGCAAATTGAGTTTCACTTGTAGGTTTGTCCATTAGCATCGCTTGGACCATGTGTTTGTTTCAAGGATGAAAAAGAAGAAGCAATGTCCAAGGGGTTTGTGCCTATTGGAATCAAGTAGAAGAAGAAGATCAAGTATGTCTTGAAGAAGAAGAAGAAGATGGAGTTCCTCATGGCAATCTTCAAGACATCATCAAGAATTGAAGTGCAAGCTCAAGATCTGTCATCTCTCTAAGATCTCATTCTTGAAGCTTGCCATCCTCGGCAATCATGGAATGATGAAGACAAGTTCGAAGAAGAGGCTTCCCCATGGAGTATGGGGGAGCATTTCTCAAGACTTCATCAAGCAAGTGCAATCAAGAAAGGTGTTCCATCTTGAAGGTGACAAGATCGTCTACATCAAGTTCAAGTGGGATGCTCAAGGCAAAGGTATGATCGTGATAGGTTTTCTATTTTACCGGTCTCTTGTAGTGTTGGGAGACCGGGTTTAGGATAGATAGTCTTACTATCAAGAGGGGCTCTCGAGTGGGTGACTCGTTCGTATCTTTCGAAGAGAGCTCAAACCTTTGCATACATAGCACTATCTTTCTTGGTTGTTGTTTGGTTCTTGTCCATTAGAGGATCTAGAGCTTGTGGTTATCTTCATAACAAGCTCTAGTTCATCAAAAACAGATTTTCCTTGCATATCTTATAGCGTTTTTGATCTTGCGGGTTTTTCCGGCTCCACACCTTGGGAGGTATCTCACATATATATTCATCGTATTTCTCCCTTGGTGATGCCTAACATTTCACCTTTTGTTGTATTCTACTCTTTATTATCTTTCTAACAAAATTGGTTTCATCCCAATTAGAGTTTCCAAGCTCAACTTCTTGCCTTTTGGGTTCTGGAAGTTTTACCTGTTCGTCGCTTCTGAGAGGTCATACCTTTCCCATTTTATTTTATCCTCTCTTGTTGTACTATGATGTTTATTTGCATAATATTGTAGAGATTTTTGTTCTCTTCAAAACGAGCTCAAGATCATCGAAATCAGAGTCTGGAGTCAAACGTTATTGAAGTTTTCGTGCAATGTTGTCCAACGTTTTTGCTTGAGCGGTAGTACCGGCCCAAGTTCCGGTAAATCTCGTTTTTCTTCTGTATCTTGTGTTTCTATTTAGAGGTAGTACCGGTGGGGCACCGGTAGTTCCGGTGGGGCGCGAATCTGGCCCAAACGGGCAGATTTCTCTTGCCCTATTTAAGGGCCCCCTCTTCCCAAAAGTTTCCCCAACTTTGGAGGTCATTTTTGCTAGCTCTTCCACTCTCTCTCCTCCATTGTTGACCTTCAAAAGCTTTCCCTCTTCCCTTCTCCCTCCCATGATTCTTGCATCTCTTTGAGGGATTTGAGAGAGGAGATCTAGATCTACAATTCCCACCAAACCAAATCCCTTCTTTATGAAGGAATCCTTGGGATCTAGATCTTGGAGAGTTTTGTGTTCTCCACTTGTGTTCTTCCTCCCTTATTCCCTCAATAGCTTTTGTAGCTTTGGTGGAATTTGAGAGTGAAGGACTTGCCTCTTGCATTTGGTGCATAGTTTTGAGTTCTCCTCAGAGATTCGGTGAGTTCAAGCCCTTGGGCTTGTTTCTCTTGGGTTCTTGGAACCCTATACAGTTTTGTGGTTGGATTGTTGACCTCTTGTGATCTTGTAGCCTTTCGTGGCCTTGTTGCCTTTTGTGGCTTTGTAGCCTTTGTGGCATTGTTGTTGGGAGCCTCCAATTGAGTTGTGGAGATTACCCCAATCTTGTACGGGTTCGGTGACCGCCCTCAAGTGTCCCATAGTGGAACGTGAGTAGGCCTCTGTGGCGAGCTCACTGGAGAATAGGGTGAGCATTTTGTGGTGTCGGTAGGTTGCGTGCCTTCGCATCTTGGGGTGAGGCCTTGTGTGGCGTTGGGTGAGCATCGAGCCACCACACCTCGAGGTGAGCCACTTGTGGCGTTCGAAGTACATTGCGCCCCCGCACCTCTCCAACGGAGACGTAGCTTCTTTGGAAGTGAACTTCGGGAAACAAATCATCGTCTCCGCGTCCATCGGTTATCTCTCAGCCGAGCCCTTTACTTATGCAATTTACACTGTGATAGCCTTCGTGCTTGAAGTATTATATCTTGCTATCACCTTGTTGCTTATCTTGCTTAGCATAGGTTGTTGGTGCACTTAGTGAACCTAGTGGATATAGGTTTTGGCTTGATAAATTAAACGTAAGTTTTATTCCGCATTTATTAGAGCCTGAACCGTAATAATTTTAAAACGCCTATTCACCCCCCTCTAGGCGACGTCCATTTCCCTTTCAATTGGTATCAGAGCGAGGTCTCTCGCTTCTTAGGCTTCACCACCTCGAGAGTAAGGATGTCTCCTAGGGGTTTATTGCACTCTCACACATTTACATTTCATGGCACAAATTATGATGTTTGGCGTATTCGCATGCTTAGTCATTTCCGGGTCATTGACCCAAATATTGAGCAAATTCTAGATATGGGCTTGTCTCCTCCGAAGGATCCCCAAAATTTATCTTTGGAGGAGGATACAAACTCTTATCTTGAAGCTCAAGCATCTAATGTGCTTGTTAATGTTGTGAGCTTTGTAGTTCTTTCCTCAATCATGCCTTTTCGGAATGCTCATGATATTTGGACCAAGCTTCAAGCAAAATATGATGTGTCCAAGATTATTGAGGATGATTGTGTTCCCTCCACCTCCGGCCATGATGAGTTCTCATCTTCCTCCACTTCACCTACATGTGAGTTGTCAGAGGGTAATAAAATGGTGAGTGGTGATAGAACTTGCAATGTGGATAGTGAGCTTGTCATTGATGATTCTTCATCTCTATCTCATTGCAATGTTGTATCTTTGGGCATGAACACTTGTAGGACTATATGTGATTTGCTTCCTAGTGTTGATTGCCCTTGCATATCATGTAGGAATGCCTTTAATATATCTCATGATGATATGCTTGCTTTGCCTTGTTGCCATGATAAATGTGCTTCTATGTCCTGATGAGATCAACACGGAGGCCAAGAAGGAGAGATTCCTGAATGGACTGCATGATGAGATGCAGACTGTCCTCGTCAACATCCGTTTCGAGGATCTCGAAGAGCTAGTCGACTCTGCCATTCAGATGGAAGGGAAGATTAACCAGGAAAGCGACAACCGCAAACGTCGTATGATGCATCAAGCTGGATCCAACAGTCACCAAAATTACCATCCCAACCCGTCTGCAGGGTATGCACCAAGAAACAACTGACCCCCAATGTCTTGCCCAAGCTACCCCAACTGTAGCGGAGGCAATGTGAAGTCCGGAGGAAACAACAAAAACCCCGGCAACACTAGCAATTACAACCGTGCACCTCCCAAGAGCAACAACAACAACACTGCACCCAGAACTGGAAGCAATGTTGTGCCTGTCGCAGCTAAAGACAAGTCTCAGATCACTTGTTTCGAGTGTGGAGTGAAGGGTCACTATTCCAATGAGTGTCCCAAGAAGATTGTTGCCACTGCCAATGTGAATGCCCCAGCTCAACAACAGCGTCGTGTTCAACCAGGAAGAAGATTTGCCCCGGGGAACCCTCACAACCGCAACGGCCGTCTCTTCCACATGAACACCGAAGAAGCCCAAGAAGCGCTAGATGTAGTGCTGGGTATGTTTTCTATCAACTCAGTTTTAGCAAGAGTGTTGTTTGATTCTGGAGCATCGCACTCATTTATCACCGAAGAATTTGCATGCACTAGTAAGATTCACCCAACCAACTTGAAGCATGTCATGATAGTTCAAATTCCCGGTTCCACTACAAAAGCTAGAAAATTTTTGCAAAGTTGTGCCTATCAGAATACATGGGATAGATTTTTATGCTAATCTAATAGTACTTGGAACCAAAGGTTTGGAAGTAGTACTAGGAATGGATTGGATGTGCAAGCATAAAGGATTGATTTACTGTGCTAAGAAAGCCATCCCCATGACCAGTAGCTCTGGAGTAACAGTAGAGCATATATCTGAAACCTTACCCCGTCAATTCAAGTGCAACAAGAGTCTAGCCCTACCCACCATAGACCAAGTCAAAGTAGTCTGTGAATACCCTAACGTATTGCCAGATGAATTGCCCAGTATGCCCCCAGATAGGGATATTGAGTTCATTATTGAACTAATCCCCGGAACCGGACCCATAGCCTAGAGAACCTATAGCATGAACCCCACAGAGTAAGTAGAATTGAAGAAGAAGTTGGATGCTATATTAGCAACATGCTTGATTCAACCAAGCACATCGCCATGGAGATCACCAGTGCTATTCGTCGACAAGAAAGATGGAGGCAACCGTTTGTGCACCGATTATAGAGAGCTGAATGACGTCGCCATCAAAAACAAGTACCCTTTGCCAAAGATCGAGGATATATTTGATCAGTTGACTGGTGCCCATGTGTTCTCTAAGATCGATCTTAGGACTGGTTATCACCAACTTAAGATTCGTGCAACGGATATTCTGAAGACTGCCTTTACTACTCGTTATGGTTTATACGAGTATACGGTCATGTATTTTGGATTAACCAATGCCCCTGCTTATTTCATGAATCTCATGAATAAGATCTTTATGAATTTCCTAGATAATTTTGTCGTTGTGTTTATCGACGATATCCTTATCTACTCCAAGTCAGAAGAGGAGCATGAGCAACATCTGAGAATCATCCTAGAAACCCTGAGAGAGCATCGGTTATATGCCAAGTTCAGCAAATGTGAGTTTTGGCTGAAAGAAGTAGGATTCCTAGGACATATTGTGTCTGCCGGAGGAGTCTCTGTTGATCCCGCCAAAATTAAAGATGTCGAAGAATGGGAAGCCCCAACCACTCAAACCCAAGTCCGTGCATTTCTTGGATTGGCGAGATATTACCGCAAGTTCGTAGAAGGATTCTCGAGCATCGCCAGACCCATGACCCAATTTTTGAAGAAGGACAAGAAGTTTGAATGGACCGAAAAATGTGAAGCTAGTTTCCAAGAACTGAAGAAGAGATTGATTTCAGCCCCAATATTGATCATGCCAGATATCAAGAAGTCGTTTGATGTGTATTGTGATGCATCCAAGATTGGTCTTGGATGTGTATTGATGCAAGAAGGCAAAGTCATCGCGTATCTGCCTCGGCAACTGAAGCAGCATGAGCAGAACTGTCTGACCCATGATCTTGAGTTAGCAGCTGTAGTTTTGGCATTGAAGACATGGCGTCATTATCTTATGGGAAATCGCTGTGAGATTTACTCAGATCACAAGATCTTGAAGTATATTTTCACTCAGAAGGAGCTGAATATGAGGCAAAGGAGATGGATAGAGTTAATCAAGGATTATGACCTTGACATTCACTATCACCCAGGAAAAGCCAATGTGGTAGCGAATGCTCTTAGAAGATTGCCGTGTAGGCTAAACACCATGATCAAGGAGAAGCAACCAAGTTTGCATGAGGAGTTGGAGCAGTTTAGAACTGAGCTAGTTAGCAAAGGATTTCTAGCAAGCATTGAACTTCAACCCATTTGATTAGCCAAATCAAGGAAGCCCAGAAAGGAAATGAATGTATCGATGGAATCAAACGTCGTATTGGTACAAGAAAGGTACCTCGGTTCACCAAAGACGAAGAAGGAGTTATGTGGTACAAAGGACGTATCTGTGTGCCAGCAGATTCGGAACTGAAGCAAGTTATCATGTAGGAAGCTCATGATACTCTTTATTCTATCCACCCCGGAGGAACGAAGATGTATCAAGATTTGAAAGAGCAATTTTGGTGGCACAAGATGAAGAGAGAAATCGGAAGCTACATCGCCAAGTGTGACATCTGTCAAAGAGTCAAAGCAGAGCATCAGAGACCCGCAGGACTGTTGCAACCATTGCAGATTCCGGAATGGAAATGGGATCCTGTCGGAATGGACTTTATCACCGGTTTGCCTACTTCTAGTAGGGGAAATGACTCATTTTGCGTCACCGTTGATAGACTCTCCAAGGTCGCTCACTTTATACCTGTCAAGACTACCTATCAGAGTTCGAAGCTAGCAGAGTTGTACATTGCTAGAATTGTTAGTCTGCATGGAACCCCCAAGACCATAGTATCAGATCGAGGAACCCAATTTACCTCGACATTTTGGTAGAAACTCCAAGAAGGATTAGGAACCAAGTTGAATTTTAGCACCGCTTATCACCCGCAAACCGATGGACAGACTGAAAGAGTCAACCAAATCTTAGAATATATGTTGAGAGCTTGTGTGTTGGAGTATGCATCAAAATGGGAAGATTGCTTGCCTTTCGCAGAGTTCTCATATAACAACAGCTATTAAGCCAGTTTGCAAATGGCACCATTTGAGTTCCTATACGGAAGAAAGTGTCGTACCCCTTTGAATTGGTTGCAAGTAGGAGAGAGTCAGATCTTTGGACCTGACATTCTCCGAGAAGCTGAAGAGAAAGTTCACAAAGTCCGTGAGCACCTCAAGACTACCCAATCCAGGTAGAAGAGTTATGTTGACAAGAGAAGGAGAGACCTGACTTTCAATGTCAGAGATTTCGTGTATCTCAAGGTTTCGCCATTGAAGGGAACCCAACACTTTAGTCTGAAAGGAAAGTTAGCCCCCAGCTATATCGGACCCTTCAAGATTCTAAATCGCCGATGCGAAGTATCGTATCAACTGGAACTGCTAGAAGAGATGTCAGCTATCCACAATGTGTTCCATATCTCGTTACTTGGCAAATGCCTAGAAGTGCCGGAGAAGACCGAAGTTTTCAAGAACATCGATCATCGAGCTGTTGATATCAACAAGGATCTGATGTATCGTGAAGTGCCCATCCGTATCTTGGAGGAAGCCTACAGAACCACCAGGACAAGCAGTATCAAATTTCTCAAGATTCAATGGAGCGACCATACCGAAGAAGAAGCCACTTGGGAGCGAGAATATTACATTAGGACGGAGTTCCCAGATCTCTTTATTTCCTAGTTTTCTTTTGTAAATCTCGGGACGATATTTTGTTTAAGGGGGGAAGGTTTGTAACATCCCAAAACTTAATCCAAGGTTAATCAAGATCAAATCTACCCAATTTAGGGTTAACAAAAACTTTTCGATATAAAATAATTAAGCATTCATATGTGTGTGCATTTAAATTAGGAGTTGTTTTGAATTGCCATGTTTGAGTGATCCATTGGTTGTAAAATGATTCTAAGGTGAATTAAACATCATCTATATCATCCCCAAGCAAATCCCAAAGAAAAAGAAATCAAAAAGAATAAAATAAGCAAATGGTCACTTTTGCCATTTTAATCACCTAGCCTACTTTGGCTATTCCTAAAACTCAAATCTTAACAGAAACAATTGTGGATCTTTGCACCCCTTGCTAGTACAAGTAGTGAAGTATCAAGGCCCACTTTGTGATCTCCCAAAATCATTCAAACTCTAAATTTAAATGACCATTGAAAATTGAATGTAGTTCATATGTATAGATCACACTTATTCAAAAACCACTCAAATGACTTCCATTTAACAAATCCTAGCAACCACAGTCTACCAAGCATCAGATCAAAGCATCCACCAAAAATCAGCTCAAAATTCAAAAATTCCTCTCATGCGGCCATTGTGTCAAACAGGTGGCAGACAGAGATCAAACTGCCTAACTAACACTATTGCTAGTTAAGCCATTGTCCCCCACTTCACCCTCTCTACTCTCCTATGCCCCCTGAAGTCCAACCAAGCCATCAACCAGCCTACCCCTTCCCCGCAGAACCAGTGCAGCGCCACCCAACTGAGGTCACCGCCGGCCAGATGCGGGCAGCACGCCAGGGACCAAGCCGCACCAAACCAACGTGCCCACTAGCTCTGCCCAACCCTACCGCCGCCCACGGTCCACCCCTTGATCAACCCTAGCCCCTGGACCACCTCACCACCACGCCGCCCATTCTCTCTGCCGTGCGCAGCGCACGCCAGAGCGCGATCGCCGCCAGCACGCAGCAGACCACGCCTCGACACCATATCGCGCACGCCGCTCCGCCTCGACACCAGCACCCTGCCAGACACGGCCATGCACCGCTGCGCGACGCACAGTCGCCGTGATCGCCGTCGAGCACCGCCTCTGTCTCCTAGAGCGCAGGAAGCTCCCGACCACAATCCACCGCCGCTAGCGTCGCCATTAAGCCGTAGAGCACCGCCAGCAGACCGGCTACCATCTGCCTACCTCGCCCACGCCGGTAGCCTCCTATACCGCCCTCGTCGGAGACGCCTGCCCATGTCGCACTGCCACCTCGTCGCGCCTATATAAGCAGGCCTCCCCAACACGAATTCCTCACACTCTCACACTCCCCTCTCACCCCCAGTCCTTCCCCACCTCTCGCCAGAGCAGCTCGAGCAGCAGGCCACCGGAATTTCACCGGAGGCAGCAGCAGCAGAGGAGGTGACGTTGTCGTCGATTCCGTCCACCTCAGCCCCTGCCGCGACCATGCCTGAGCCTGCCGTCGCCGTCCAGTTCGATCGCTCCCCTCGCCCCACTAGCTGGAGCCCTGGTACAACCCCAGTAGACCCCCACCATCCGTTTAGGGTTCGGTCTCGCCGGCGACGAGTCCGTCGTCGACGATGACTGTGGACCGTTGATAAAGGTTCTAATCGTAGTGCCCAGATCGTCCCATACTGTTTCGAGTTTTATGTGTTGCTGACAAGCGGGACCAACCTATTAGCTGCCCTCTGCACCGCTGAGCGTCACTGGGCCGACCCATTTCATTTCCCGCGCTGACCCATTAATTCAAATTAGGATTTTTCTATTTAGATTTAGAATCAATTATGTCCCTTAGTTTAAAGATCAATTCAGGAAGATTTATTGAACCAAATTGAGTGATTCCAATTTTGTTGGAAAGCTACTAAAATTATCTATCCAAGCCCGTTGGATTTAAACCATTTAGTCTTAGAGATCTCTCCTAGTAAAAACAACAAGACAAAAGCTTTTACACATTCAAACATTTTTCTAAAATCAACCATCATAGCTTTTGAGTTGATTCCATCTCTCAAAATCACATTTAACCATACCTATCTGAATATGTAATAATATTAAGGTTTACATGCAGTGACTTTGGACTAGTACCAAAATAATGCTATATAGGCATTTCTAGTCACTTTAAATCATTAATTATTAAACTTAAACTTATTAAAATGTGGTCCAACCTTTAAATCACATTCCCATATGTTAGAACATGTGGTGATGACATGTGTCCACATGATCCCATATTTTAATTGGAGAATATTAAATCTTAGCTATTTTCAATGAGTAGAAATTACTTTTCTCAAATGAAAAGAATGAGGCTAGTTAATAAAACCTTGTGATGCTTGTGATGATAGTAGATCATCAAATGTGTGCCTTAGTGTGCTAAGTAGACTAGTTAAGTATTGTTTGGTGATTGTGTGTCCCGTATGTATTTATAGACGATAGTACCAACCAAGCTTTCGGGGAGGAGGAGTTCTACCAAGAGGAGGAGAAAGAAAACTTCAACCACTGCACCAACCAAGGCAAGCTATTGTTAGCAAGCTAGAATTAAACTAGATAACCTAAGCAAGATGCAATAGGCATGCTTTGGTTATACCACTTTGACTATTACCTACCCCAAGTTTTATTTTCAAGTTTTTCTTTCTTTACTTTATTAAAGTCCTTTACTTGTTTAAAGGTAGCATAAAAAGTATAAAACTTGACCTATCTAGTTAGACTTAGATGACATTCTATGGCATGATATTGAGATTAGCATACCACCTTAGTGAACACTTTTAACTTAGTAGTTTAGAGCTAAACTAGAACTTGAGTCACATTAGATGGGAACACTTAGTGAAAATGAATTGTGAAAACCTTGGAATGATGAGTCATTCTATTGAGATTTTGACATGTGTTGAGAAATACAAATGGTTTATGATGATGAAAATGTTGAGGCATGAGCCTTAGCCCTTTTACAAAACTGATGGTTGGGTTCGGATACGATACCATTCCAATTTTACCGTACAACCACAATACCTGAATTTGGTAAGGCTTAGCCGGAAGTTTAATGCATTAGTATTAGTTCCCTCGCGGGAGAGGTTTGAGCCGAGGCTACCTCTCAATGTTGTCCACCTATGTAGTGCCCAAGATGACAGATGGTCATGGTTGGGAGGCCATACTCATAGGAGAGGTACTTATACTAGGGTGTGTAAAGGAAAGGTTATGTTTGATTATCTGCATACTAAGTATGATGATTCTAGGTTATCCCTGACAGATGTATCGAATCTTGTGGTAAAAGTGTACCACCTCTGCAGAGTGTCAAACTATTCGAATAGCCGCGTCCGTGGTTATGGATAGTTGGAGTGGCCATACTATTCCGTTGTCAGATGTTTTCAAAATGACTTATGATATAAATGATGAATCTTGACTTGACCACAATAGGGTTGTGACTATGACACTAGCTTCCCAACTTAAGTGATTCTAGAACTTTATTTTACCTTTCTTTGTTTCTGAACTTAGCTTAGGTTTAAATATTAACTTTACAAATAAACATAGAGTTAGCATTTCCCTCTAGAACTACCTTACTTGTTAGTGATAGTTTGCGAGTACTTAAAGAGTACTCATGGATTTTATCCCTGGCTATTACTATGGCCAGAATATGAAGGAGATTACCAAGATGAAGGACAGTAGGACAGCTATGATAACTAGGACTATCTTCCATCGTCAGCATTGCCTGTGCCACTGAAGATGGACCCCACCGCTACGCTTATTATTTATTCCGCTGCTTGTTGTATTAAGACTGGATCATGAGATCCTTTATTTGTGTAAGACCTTATTATGGTTTGTAATGGATGAGGTACTGTGATATCCAATCTGTTATGTCTCGCAAAAATGGTAATCCTAGGATTGTGATGTATGACATAACAGGCATCTAGGATTAAAAATCCGGGTGTTGACATCATAACTGAGCGAAGAACCAAAATATTACAAGCAGAGGTCACTGACCACAAACATCAAACAACGGAAGGCAAATTATGCTATTAAGTATAGCAAACTTAACAAATGGCCTAAGATGTCTGAAGCATAATGATGACATCCCGGCCCATAGATTCCACGCTGCCGGCTAGGAACCCCAAGCTACTCGTCGGTGTTGATGTCGTACCAAACTTGTCTTCAGGGGAACACTTATTCTGCTACAAAAGTATCAACAAAGCAAGGGTGAGTACAGGGTGTACTCCGCAAGACTTATGGCTGGTGGGGTTATTTTGCATAAAGCCATCTTTGTTTATAAAACAAGAGAGAGAAGAAGCTCGTCTAATTAGAATATTTTAAAAGGGGATAAGAGAGCGACATCTCCGAAGAATTTATCATCATCTTGATATCCACCAAAGTAATCCTCATCTCACAACTAGGATCACCCCCTCGTACCCTTGAGGAAGCATCCTTAAGCACACGTTGATCTACCAAGTTTACGATTAGGTTATAGTTCTCTACAATCTTATAATTCGATCACCAAGTGTTCATAACCGTGAACACGGCTTTTCCAAAAGATTTAAGCCTGCAGGGGTGTACAACTTTAACCACATGTACCAACCGACTCTTAATGCCAACGTTTTAGCCCTCTTCCTTGGAAGGCCGGCAGAGGGTGGTTGGCCACGACCTTTACCTTACTTTCACCGAGACCATGAGTTACGCCCTAAGGATGGTTCCGCCGTAATGGGTCAAATCCCGAAAGTCGGTCCCTAGAGATGTGGGCAAGGTTGGTTTACCAGGGGCTCCATCAACCCCAAGCAACCCGGCCACGCTTACCTACCTGTATGAATGCACCTCCTACACCGCCTTCGAGAAGATCCAAAATGCATGTCGAATGGAACGCCTGAACTATGTGACTCATGGAATCTACTAGGCAAGTTAATAAGCAGAGGGGTTCCTAAGCCCTGTGTGGTTATACGCTCGTCTCGGTTCCAAAGGCAAGAACTCGGTTCCTAGTAGTGACGAGCATGGGACTAGAAAAACCACATCCCACTATGGCCTCCCATACAAGCCTTAACATGTTTAACCTTTACCACTAATCTCATCTGATCACGTTCTCCTGTCATACTAGATTCTTTGCATCTGATACATCATCTAGATGAACCAGGACTGACAGCTAAGCATGGCTAAGCGAGACATAGATATAAGCTATAGAGATGCACACAAGCCAAACCTAGTTATGCTAGGAGCAGTGGATCGGGTAATATAAGCTCAAAGGGAGTAATGCAACAGATAGGATACTCTATCTATCGATAAAAGACCACAGTAGAATCGTATGCATCATGGCAAGAAAGAAATACTTTCGAAACCATGAGATGAGATTGTATAATGGTGGGGCTATGCTTGCCTTGTTTGTTGATACCCAGATATAGATCTTCACAAGCCTTGTAGTTGACTTGATTACAGTTGGTAAAGTATTGTTCATCGGTCTTCAATGGTGTTAACCTCGGTGTTCGGTCTCGATCTCAATATCGTAGTCTACCGGGAAGAAGCAAACACTAGAAAGAAAGGAAACAATCAACACATGGCATCGGTGTAATGCTCAAGCAAGGATGATGATATGACAAGTTAATTAGTGTTGTAATGAAACCCTAGAGCATGCTCGATCATTTTAAATAGGGTCCGAAGGTACAAACCCTAGGACAGGGGAACCCCGGAACACCTGTGAGGGGTTGATTTAGTTCTCTAACTAAACTTGTCATTTAAGTTGCTTAACAATGCATGATTATAGTTTAAACAGATAGATCTCATTTTTAAAAAAAATTGATATATTATTTGTATTTTCTGACTTATAAATAATTAGTTATTAAATTTATAAGATTTAAAGCATTTTCTGGAATTAATAAACCATTTATAAAGTTATTTAAAATAACCCAGAAACTTTTTACACCGGGGCTGGCCCTAGCCATGGTGGCTGACAGAGGGGCCCTGGCCATCTCAGCTGCCACGCGGGCATGGTGGGACCCAACCTGGGTTTGACCGGGTCTGACCCGCATGGCTGACGCACGGGTGACGTCAGCATGACGTCATGCCGGCGTGGGCTCTCAGATTGTCGGCGGGAACGACGCTAGTCAGCGAAATGGGCCACGCGAGGAAGATGGCTAGATGCAGCGCAGCTAGGCAAACCATTCTAGGGCGGCGCCGCTGGATTTCGGTCAGCGGAGCTTGGCCGGCGACGAGGCCAAGCAGCGGCGGAAGGTGGCGCAAGACGGCAGCACGGTACAGAGAGAGAGGGAGAGGGTGGAGAGGCCCGTACAGACCGTGAGCTCACCATGAAGATGGTACAGGGATCATCGAGGCCGGAGGAGGTCGGGAGGCACCAGAATCAATGGCGAAGGTGGTGGCCGGCGTCGGTGAAGGAGGTGTTGATTGGGGCGAAGGGTACGGCTTCGGTTAGCGTTGACCGGGGCAACCGAACTAGGGGAAGCAGAGGGTCACGATGGCATGCTCAGCTGGGCTCGAGGTGGTCCAGAGCGGCGGCAACGGGCAGCTCTGGCCGAGCTAGGGTTCTGGTTGCGAGGGAGAGTGAAGAGGGGCGAGAGGGTGAGCGAGGGGGATAAGGAAGAACGTGCACAGTGTTGGGGATCTTATCCCTGTCCTGGAGGCGGCGGGCGAGCATCTTGGTGCAGAGCCGATCGATGACCGGCGATGGGACACGCAGCAGCTTCGCTGCGTCGTCGGGAGGAAGAAGAAAAGAGAAAGAGGTCCGAAGGGGTATGTGGGCCAGGTAGGCTGCACATGGGCTAACTGCGGGCTGCACTGCGCGGCAGGTAGCAGGGAGAAAGGGTCTGGGCCGGCCTGGCTTGCTGTTGGCTCTCTTTTTTATTTGAAAAACCTTTTTCCAATTTGTTTTATGTTTTCCCTTTTGTAACTTCAAATACAAATCTGTTTTGGGTATTTCAAAAATACCAGAACATTTGCAAACTATAAAATATTATGGGGCCCTTTTATTCAGTTTGGGCTCCAACAATTTTGTTCTTTTCAAAGTATAAAACCGTTTTGAATTCATTTGAGGGAGAAGAAAACTAGGGTTGTGGGTTTCCATTATTTTCTTTACATGCATTTTTAAGAAATGATGCTCATGAATGCACAATCAAACCCTAATTAAACATTAACTAAAACTGGGGTGTTACATGATGCCCTAATGTATGATACCACCTATGATACCCCTATTGGGGCTAGTGTGAGCTCATAGTAAATCTCTTCTATACAGTAGTAGCTCTTCATTTCCCCCTTACATTTCGAGTCATCTTTTTCCTATAGTACAAGTACTATACTTGCTTTACAGAAAAAATGTTCCTGTTTTCGCAAAAAATAATCTTGCCACTTGGAGATTGTTGGCATGCAAACTATTAGCAAGATGCGAAATCTATTTGCGAGATGCAAAATCTTTCAAAACTCTCGGTCGTTCTCGTATGTTGGCTTCCTAGTGGGTTAGCTTCAAAGATCTTTTGTAAAATTTCAAGAGCAATCCACCATTTTCCTCTAGTTCAAATTAATTTGACCTAATTCCAATAAATTGACATAACCATATAGTGTAGGGCTTTTAGTTTAGGTTTTTCCTTTTACTTTTTATACTATTGTAACTCTGGATCATGTACTCATATTCAAATATGAATAAAGATCATTTCCTATTGTTTGCTACAGATTGTATCTTTATGTGTTTATTCTTTAAGATTTCGTTCATATTTTATGTGAATGGAACATTTCAATCCATCATTTGTGTTTTGTGTTTAAATGTGTGGAATTTGAATTTGAATTCAAGTTTGACTTAGGTCAAATTCCATTCTGAACTCATCCAAATTATTTAAAGTTTAGTATTTGAATGTGGTCTCTATTCGCACTGACCTTTTAGTTGCTAACAACCTCATTAGAACCATATTGAAATAAGTTATGAAATTTTTCAAATTGACCCTACATTTCTAAATGCATGTTATGCACAATCTTAATTGACATATATACTCTTTCCTATAATATATAACCCTGGGTCATTACAAATTCTCTCCTCCACAATCAACATTTGTTCCTTCACTTTCATCTCAGCCTCAAGCTGGATATATTGATCAAACTGTTCTTTGGTAAAAAAACAAGCCCTCACCCCCATTACCCCCATTATGGTTGTTAACTAAACCATCATCATTCTTAGCTCTTTTGTTTGGACTCTCACTACCAGGCACCCTTTCACATCCCACACCTCCTATCATGATCACTCCATTATCATCCAACATCCCACCTTGCTCCACCACTTCTTCCACTTAAAAGAAAGCATCATAAACATAGGGATTAGTAGTGATTTCAGTTAATGGAGGAATGAGATCAGGATCCCTAACCCCCACTCTTGCCCTAGCAATTTTATATCTGGTACATGTAGACATATCCACTTCTTGTACCACACCCAAAGGAAAGGCAGCTTCACACACACCCTTGTAATGCATAAGATCTTCAGGGATCCCACTGATCTTGACCCAGACTGAAAATAACTTGGTGTTGGCCAATGAAGCAGCATTCCACTTGTAAATAGCCACCAACAAGCGAGTTCTTTCAGAGTGAATTCATCAAATCCCAGAACCCTTTCTAGAACCACCAAGTTGGGGAAAATCACCAGGAATTTATATGGGTCCAATTCTTTATCTTTCCAAGCCCAATCCATCATGAAAGATCTGCCAAGCCCAGCCTCAATCTCACTAACACTGGGAGTACCTTTCTTAACCACAATCACTGCCATAACATTCGTTGGATTCTTGTTTGTATTCTTAGTACTCTGAGAAAGGAAACACCCAAGCCCTTTAGCAGCAAAACCCACAAATTGCACAACAGGCTTGGGTTGTGAAGGCAACACACAAGCACCAGTAGCATGAGCAGTTTTAGCACAGGTATCACATAAAAGCTTCCCCTTACAACCCTGAGTATTAATTCAGAACTTGTGCACTTTTGACAGAACATTTTCTTCTGAACTCCTAGAGCTTTGCTAGGTAAGGTAGTTTCCATACCTTGCTCGGCACAACAGGTGTAGAAGGTGAGGTAGAAGTGGAAGCAGATGCCACCCCTTGATTGGTACCACTAGTACCACTCCCACCAGAAGCACTATGATTCACCTCAGTTTTTTCCCAGGATCACTGTTGGCCTTCCCAACTTATCCTCCTTCTCTCTGCCCCTGAGCAGCCGGCCTCCAATTGTTGCCATGATTCCAATTGGGATTGAAATTCGGCCTGAAATTGTAGCCATTATACCCCCTCTATTGAATTTTCCATAGCCCTGCTGAAGAAAATTGTTTCCATTGTACCTAGAACCCCTACCTCCTACATTGTCGTTCATCTTATCCTTCCCATCACCTTCAGATCTCGAATTTCCTAGCCTCGGCCACTCCTCTCTAACCCGAGGACCAGGGTGCGCCTCCGCCCAAATATGGCTCAGGGAAGGGTCAGAAAAGGAATTATCCAAAACTTCAGGCAGCACTGGACTCTACCATAACGGCAGCCCACGCCCACCTACTCCCCCATTACGACCATCCCCTCCCGTCGCCTTTTCCATCCCACACTCTCTAAAGCAACTATGTTCTTTGGCTCTCAAACAAGAAGGTCTGGTGCCAAAATCACCACCAATTTTCTTCGCCATTGACAAAGCTTCACCAAATTGTGCTAAATGAGGAGGCCGATGATCATGAGTCGCTGCCCCCAAATTGATCTAGTGCCTCATTGGCCTCCTCCAGCACCCATCCACTACCAACAGCCTCTGTTGCTTAGTCCTTATGGTCTGAACAATCTTCCTCCTCCTACACACAGGTTCACTCTAGCCACCTCCATCAATCACCTCCCTAATCACAGATCCAGGAGGAGCATAGGATGGTAACGAAGAAACGTAGATAGTTTCATCATCAGATTCCTCATCATCCGCCAGGCACCAAAACTTGTCCCCAAATTTAGCATTCAATCCTGAACAAAATCCTCCCACTCCATCTGCCCTTCCTTCTTTCCTTTGCCCTTCCTTCCCTCCAAGCTCGATCCTCACCACATTTCCCTTGACACATTGAATATCCCCTTTCCGATTTGCATCAGAACAGAAGCCCCTTGTAGATCCACATGAACCGTTGTACTCACCAAGCGAATCAAGCTCCTGAACTTTTCCTACATTAGAACAGGCCGCGACATGAAATCCGGCATTGGTGCAAGAGGGCGCCCACACATTGTTCGCCAATCCATAGCAGCCCCTCTTGCTCCTCTACTTGCCGATTTTCTACCTATTGGCCCTCCACCTCCATCAAACCCCTCAATATGTAGTCTTCTCTTCTCACAATGTCCCCGGGCAGTGATCTCGTGGACCTCTGATGTGGCTGTATCCCAGTGCTTATCTATCTAGGAGTCACTCCAAATTTCTGCTCCAGTTGCACATCACACCACTACCGATTCCATCTTATCCTCACCAGGAGACCCTGGACCCTCACTAGCCGGATGAACAGAATCAACAAGGGAGTGATGCACCTGATTTGTAGCACAAGCAGTCACCAGCACAGTAGAGACCCAATCATGGACCGCACCAACCGGTTTCGCCTTCAGATTCACCAGTGAAGTTTGTAGCAGCCCCGACCTCGTCACAAGAGCAACGGCGGGATCCCACAGCCACCCCCGAGCATGTCGATCCTCTCCTGTAGACATCAAATCCAGTCGCGCAGCTCGCTCGTCACCACCAACGGCCTCCACCCAATTGGCTCAGCCAATTTGATTTGCACCTCCGGTGTCGCAACCCTCGCTAGAAGGCGGAGAAATTTGCGCCGAAGCTGAGCCTCCTCCACGCACTCCTGCTCCGTGTCCTCCTCCCACCGCCACCGATCCTAGATGCGGACCGAGCTCCACCTCTTCGAGTGCTCTCTCGACACCTCTGTTCTCCTCCGATGAGGACTCGCCGACAGGGATGTGGCGTGGGAGGTGGAGATGGGGATCGCGTGTCGGTGGGTGTGTCGCAAGAGCTTGTCATTATAACCAGCTAGTTCATGAACTTTTTGCTGGGGTAACAAATGACTAACAATATTACATTTTCTGTTAGCTTCCAACACTTGATACTCTCCAATGCCATTACTCTATAAGTTAAGCGTGAGCAAAAGCGGGCACTCTCGGGCGTCTACCGTGCGACGCGTTCGCATGCGGTCCAACCTGTCAGTCTAACAGACATTCAATATTAGGCAAAAAAAACCGTAACCCCCACTCCACCCCCTCGTTCCCCTCGCCCTAGCGTTCCAGTCGCCGCTCTCACTTTCCCAAAGACGTGACTCGCGACGCACACGAGCGGCGCGTGCAGCTGCCGATGCACCTCCATCCGGCAGCCCCTCCTTCTGGCCTTCCAATCCCAAGCTCTCAGCTTCTTCACCGGTACCACAGCACGGAACCAGCGAGTTCATGCACACCAAACTCGATGTCGCCGGCAAGGGAGCTCGTCGGCAAGGAAGGAGGAGCACCAGTAAGTTCGTCGCCACCTCGCATCAGCTGGTCACCAACGCCGCCCCGCATCAGCTGGTCACTGACGTCGCCCCGCATCAAGTCAACGCCGGCGCCGCCCCGCTTCCACATCTGCTAGCTTGGGCGTCGGTGGGATGTCCCCGTGGAGACCCCGACGGCGGTCGGCTACCCTATGTTGGCGGGGATGGGGGCCGTTTCTCCCCCGATAAGCTAACATGGACTAGCGGGGATGGATACTCGCGTGGATTCGACTGTTACGGTGGATTCATCCCCGGCCCCGTTGCCATCTTGAGTCGCTGGTCGGGGCTCAGCCGGTTTGGGCTGCTGCTTCTGGGCCAGAGTCGCCTATGTCGGTCTGCCACAGCTGGTGCGCTGGCCTTTCCACACACGTCTCCTACCTGGTTGCTTTGGTATGTTTCTTTTGTCATCTGCGTGGTTGTGTGGGGCCCTGTTGTCATGGGCCTGAGGCTGGTTGCGCGGTGCAGGCTTCTTCTCCCGGGTTTCTCCGTGCTTTGACCGGTGGGGATAGATTTGGACTGGATATCTGGAGGCCGTCATTGCTACCGGCGGATCCTCTCTTGGTGGCGTGCGGTCCTCCTCTTGGTGCTGCTCGCTGTTGTTTGCTTCTTCCATGAGCGACTAGGCAGGCTGTTCCTCCGGTGGGTGCCGCCTTTGCCTCTTGGGTCGTCTAATTACTTCTTATGGCTTAACCACGCCAGAACATACCATTCAACAAAGTTAACGTCTGAATGATAATCCTGTAAAAGCCGTAACCACTTTAGGATACAGATAAACAGCTCTGGTATCAACACAAAAATCAACAGGCTTGTCATCCAAACTGCAATTCGACAATAATCTCAAAACCTGCGTAATTCAGCAGGCCGCCACCGTTTAAAACAACAGAGCGCATAAAAAAGGACACATCACTAAAAGGAACTCCTGCAACACCCTGCTGCTCAACAACAATTCAAGCAACCAGCAAACTGAATCACAGCATACAAGAGCAAACTTACTGGTTACAAGAATCCAGGTGCCCGTAATCGACGGCTTCACTACAGAGATTGATTGCTGCTCGGAAAGTTGATTCGCGCAAAGCACAAGCCATTTATTGCAGCTCAACAACAATTGTAGTATCATGTTTAAACTACCAGCGCCTCTGTGAGTTTACTATCAAGCAGTATGAAGTAGTATCAATGTGGACAGGATTTTCTATTAGTCGTGCCTATCACTGATCCGCACTAGAAGAACAAAAGAGATTTATCGAGCTATATGTGTTAAGTGAACCACAGTAAGCAGGATTGATGACAACTAGATGGCAGTCCACCTTGACGCCTTCAGCGTTGCAGCTTCCTCCTTGCAAGACGTGGGCTCGTCGTTGGTATGTAGACTTTGTAACTGACCTGAAAAATGTAATAGAGACAGTTATGACACGATGCATATGATTGATTCGTGATGATTCCACTACTTGATAGAGTAACAGTAAAGTATTTCGCTTACCTGCACTGTCTCTCCATCATGCATCCTAGAGAAAGTTCGCTTCTCAAACTGAGACCCATCTTTGTCCTCGGTCCCACCCTTGCTCTTGCCCTTGTCAGCTGAAAAAACAGCGCTGTCGCGAGCTGAAGCTTCACAAGTCTCTCTATCATCCCCATCGGTTCCTTCAAGATGGTTGATCTCAGCAGGATGGTCTCCGACTTCACTACTGCTTTCAACAGGGACAGGATTCTCACAAGCTGAAGGGGTTTTCGTAAATTCACTGCCATCACGCCCTTCTCTAACGGGTATGCTCACGACTGATCTTATTCTGCGTGTTGATTGCACAGATGTCACCCCAGCGCTGCTGCCTAACCTTTGCTTTACAGTAGCAGAACTCGCCGGATTGTTTCCCAACCTTTGCATCACACTACCACCATTCCTGCCATCCTGTGACATGTCACGAGAAGTTGGACGGATCAATTCTAGTCTCCTTCCCTGCTGTTGACTTGGTGCACTAGCCTCGAGTATTCCAGGTGATCTATCGCCATGACTCATTTCCTGGTTCCAAGGACTTGTACCATTCCCCAAATCTTCTAATTCAGGTGATCCAGCAGAGTGGCCAACTCCAAAACTGATTCCCTGGATCTGAGAAGGGATGACAGCAGACCGTACTTCAGCAATTTTTGTAGAAGTATTCTCTAGGCTCTCTGTTAATACTCCCTTCCCTGTACCATTGCTATCTGTCTTGCCTGGCATGACCGCTGCTTCCTTAAACTTCCTGAAATTCACAAGAGCTTTCTGCCTGAGAATGAGCTCCAGATCCTCCTCAACCTCTGGGCTTCCACCACCAACAGGTAGGATCTCGTCCGTTGCATTAGCATCATTGGGAGATAAGATCTCACCCATTTCTCCAGAATCCTTGGAAGGTGAGCTCTCCCTCCTTTCCAGCACCACATTATTCTCATAATCGTCAATCCCCTTCACGGCAAAAGCAACCGCTTCATCATCCCTATCAACATCCTCAACAGATTTCCTCCTCTCAGTCCGGGAAGATAGGTAATTATCATAGTCTTGGACAATCCTGTCTCCAGTTGCATAATCCCTAGTGCCACCCACCCTCCGTTTCCTACTCTCACTCTTGCTCCTACTCCTGCTTTGGCTACTGTCACTACTAGCTGGACTGCTCGAGTAGCTCCTTGACCGCCTTGCCCGTCTCGTCTTCCGATCTTTGTCTCTGTCCCTCCCTCTCCCCTTCCCCTTCCTAGTATCTTTGGAGTGGCTCCTGGGCAGTGGGCTCACTGACCTCTCAGATGCACTAATGCTGCTATGGCGGCTACGGCGGGAGTGGCTCCTGGACCTGGACACTGACGAAGAGCTACTAGTGCTCCGACTCGGGCTACGGCGGCGGCGGCGGCGACTGGTGCTACCACCCTTGTTTTTCTTGCTCTTCTTGTCAACAACCTTCTTGCTGGGTTTCTTGGAGCGCTTGCGGGGCGGCGAATCAGAGCCGGAGCTGGAGGGGGAGCGGCTGCGGCTGTGGTGGCCACGCCGACGCTTGCTGCGCGAGGATCGGATCTTCTTGGACTTGGCCTCATCCTAACAAGACAAAGATAGAAGCTTCAGTTAGTGGGGATTCCTCCCGAAGAACACAGTCGAAAAGGATTGGGCATCGCACCATCCCTCGGTCTGAAATCTAAGCAACGAGGATGATAAAGCGCCCATATCCTAGTCAAAAAAAAAAGCAATCGGCGTCCAACCTGGCAGCAAGATCCTAAACAATAATCAGAAATCTGGAAGCCGGCCGGGAAAGGCCTCCTAATCCCCTAACCCTAGGTGCAAAAAAGAGGATAAAGAGGGAGGCGGAGACCGGGATAAGTACCTCGTCGGCGGGCTTCTTGGACGCTTTGCTCTTCATCGGGCCGCGGCTTTACCTCCCCTACCGGAAGAAACCCCAAAGAGGAAGAAGAAGAGGGCGGAGGACGGCGTCCGCTGCTGGCTGTTGGGCCTGGATTTGGGTTCGCCTCTGTTTCAGTCTCTGACTGACCCTTTCTGTGTGTCCAGCTTTGGATAGGATTCCACTTCCACTTCTTTTCGGGGCAAGTTCCTACGTGGTACAACAAGCCTAGCTTCGTGTTACATTCTGTGACCAACAAGTTCTTTTGGCCAGTTTTAGAAATTCAACCGTAACCTCCAAATCGGCCTCCAAATTAGAAATTCAAAATTCGAATAAGAAAAAATATGGTAGGTAGAACGGTCGATCGCCGATCGCATAGCCGAACATAAATAGTCTGTGTGTTTAACGGTTACAAGACAAAGTCTCGACGATCCCATCGTCGCAAATAGCTGCAAATCATCATAGTCTAGCGATCAAAAGAAGCCGCGTCGGCATCACAAAGCATAGCGGCGCAGCAGACGACGACGTCGACATCGACGTCTGGCAGGGGAGTGCATGTCGCCGGTGCGCTCGCAGGTGTTGGGGTAGTGGATGCCGCAGGTGCTGGTGAAGTGGATGTCGGTGGACCTCGGACCTCATACAGGATTGCGGTGCGTTGGGCCTCCCACCACGCCCGCACGTCGGTGTCCATGTCCCTGGTGTCGACCATGAGGATCGACAGGTCCTCCCTCCTCTTCTTTGCGGCCACATTAGCCCTGATCAGCTCGAGCTTGGCGTCCTGCCTCTCGATGACCGACGCCCACCTGACCACGGCAACCTGCTCCATCTTGGCGGCCTGCTCTGCCCTCTCGGCAGCGTGCGAGGCGGCATCCGCCATGCAGGCCATGATCGAGCTGTGCAGCTTCTCGATGGCCGGCGTGACATCCCTCGCCGCCTTGGCCTTCTTCTGCCCGATCGGGCGGCCTCCCGAGGAGAGAGCTGGTGGCGCGTCGGGGTCGTACTTGCCCTTGGCGAGCGCCGTGCGCATCTCAGTCCACTTGTCGCACATCTCAATCCTGGCGAGCATATGGATGAACTTGAACTCGATGTCGTCATTGTCCTCGCGGTAGGCGGTGATCATGGCACGTATCTACGAAAGCAATGCAATCCAACGAACAAATGGCCGTGATCAATGGACGGCGACCAAACACTAGGCTATGATGGACAATGGACACGGTGAGTTCACTTACTTGGTCCTCAAAATTGGTGCCACTGACATGGACACGGTGCACCTCCTCCACGATGCCATGCCACTTGTTGCAAACATGCTGGATCATGTGCCAGCGGTGCGACATACCGAAGTCGTTGCGGTCGTGGTACAAGTCCTTGAAGTAGGGGTCCAAGAGTCGCCACTCGTCGTACGCCGCCTTGACGCATAGCCAGTAGGCCTCGGAGCTCTGGTTCGCGCCGATGAAGGGCACGATGCTGACCGACTTCCAAGCCTCGGCGAGGCACTCGTCCTCCCGTGAGCTCCACTTCGGGCCACGGCCACCGTTCTTCTTCTTCTTCTTGACCACGGGCACCTCCTCGGGCACGGGCACGGCCTCGGGCACCGGCACGGGCGCCTGCACCTGCTCCTTGTCGTCCTCGGTGAACGCATAGGCCTTGTTCTCCCAAGGCTCTTGGCTATTGTTGCGGCCGCCGTAGGCCTCCTCCTCCTCTTGCGTGTAGAATGGTGGAACCCCCCCCACCATTGATGATGTCGGCCATAATGGTTTCGGTGCCCAGTGGCATTCCGTCGAGCACCCCATGGCTGCTGCCGCTGCTAACAGCGGCGGTGGGCATACCGCCGTGGAAGAGGGGGCGGCGGAGAGCAGGAGAGGCGGCCAGGTTGAAGCTGTCATTGAGGTTGACGGCGCTGAAGGCATTGGGGTTGAAGCTGTCGGCCGGGTCGAGTGGCCCACACGGCAAGAAGCGAGATAGCTTGGGTGTACCTTGGCTGTCCTGGGATATCAGCCCAACCTGGGTTGTTGCCGAAGATGGCGATGGCGATGAGACGCTCCCTTGGCTCCCCCACACGTGCCGGGGAAAGCTCGGCATGCCCGCCATTCCCGCCATGTGGGCGGCTCTCTTCGCCATGAGTACCTCCGTGACCAGAGCCTCCGAGGCCCGCCTCTTCCTCGCCCTGAGCTCTCTTTGCCGACAGCTGGCGTTCTCGACCTACCGGCGCTGCAGGTCAAACTCACACTCCGTGTTAGTCATCCCCTCCGGCTGCTCCTTCTCCGACCTGCCCCTCTTCTTTGCCGGCGGCGCTGCTGCCGTCGCGTGGGGAGCGACGTACTTCTTCGGTGGCATGGTGGTGCGATCTGTTCTTTGCTGGGAAATGGCAGGAGTGGGAGGCGAGGCATGAGGGGAGGAGAACATAGGTGCTAATTTTGGAGGGAATCGACGCTAATTTTGGTGGGAAAAGGAAATAATTTCAACTAGGTCGCCGACAAGGCTGGCCCGCTGAACTTTTCCCCGCCCTCCGGCGCCCCTGCTAGCATCCCTTGGAATTGGATTTCGACCGGCCGTGCCGGGTAAATTGAGCGCGTGTGCTAGTGCCAAAACCAAATTGGGGGACGTGGCTGGGGCTAAAAATTGGCGTTGGCGGCGCTCAAAGGCCTTTGGGGGGCCTTTGAGGCCCACGAGTTGAGATGCTCTAAGCGGGCTATGGTGCATCGACCCAAAAGAACTCGTCCAATAGCCCTCCTACTCCCACATTCAAAATAGATTTGGCACTAGCATGACCCAACTAATTATCCGCTGCTCCTACACCGACGCCCAACCCACGAGGGGCTAGTGGGGGCGCTGGATGGAGCTTAAAAAGTAGGCAGGTCATCCTTGTCAGTGGGACATCCCTAGTTTTCCTCCTCATCGCCACCCACTCTCGTCTTTTTCCATCCACATCACTTCGTTTCCCCCTCCTCGCCGTCCACTCCCAACATTTCCCCCTACCAGACAAGATTTGCGCCGCCATGCCGCCAAAAAAGTACCAAGCTCCCCATTCGTCGGTAGCGTCCACACCAGCCCTAAAGAGGAAGGGAATGACCGAGAAGGAGTGGCCGGAGGGGATGACCAATGCCGAGTGGGATTTGGACATCCAACGCAGGAAGCTTGAGAATGCCTACTGTCGTCAGAGGGCGCAGAAGGCAAGACTATGAAAGGCGGTGAGCATAGGCGGCCACAACTACAATGACGCATAGGGCCACGACCATGTTATGGATCGCACCACCTCTTAACGCTGGCCAGTACATTTGTGGCACCCCGATCCGGAGGATCGAGATGCCTCACATTCCCGCTCCAGAAACACGACAAATGTGGCAACTCAACAAGCAAAGATAAGACCAATATATATTATGGCAGCAGATCGCAACATGTTCAATTATTACAACAATTGGTGAGGCTTAGTTCATCATGTCACATGCGCACAGAATGGGTTGTACACTATTTATTCCATAGTGGGGCCTCGATCAGATCATATGGCAACAGTGATGTAGAAAATGACGTAGACACAGAAGGCTTTAGACAAAGGGTTCTGCTTGGGATATCGATTCCTAGTTCTCGTAAAGTAGGTACTCGGCGTGGGCGGCAGAATCTGACATGTTAAAAGCCATCCTGGGTATGTTGAATATACTCGCAACTCATCAAGAAAAGGCGAACATATTAAGAACTATATGTCATGGCATAGGTTTAGGTAGTACCAAGTTATAGTTTTAGTAGTTTTAAATGCAAGTCCAAGCTAAACGGTTGGACTTAACTTACCGTCTTACCTTTGAAAGGAAGATCATACTATCGAAACGAGTATTTAGGTTTCCACGAGTTAGTGGTCATGCGGTGGAACGAATACTCTGGTTTCACCATACAATATTATCATGATCATGCTAGGCTCATTAGCCTCTAGCCACGGAGGCAGGTAATAATATTTTCATGCTTTGACCAACTACAACAGCTGCTAACACTATCCATCAAAATACTCTCCACTTGGTCGTCTTTTTAGGATAAACTGTGAAGTCATACTAAAGCGAGATATATTATCATGACTGTTCACGCTACGAGGAACTCTCTCTAGCCACTGACCCCTCCTACAGATACAATCCTATTACAAAGTGAATCCAGCACATGCTTTTCTAGGTACAGCATGCCTAACTCCAAAATCTTCACAAGATATAGCCTCGATCGCACAAAGCAGTGATCAACTAATCTTGCCACATTGGGTGGAATCAATAGAGCTCAAATAGGTTAGATAGGCTAAGGTCCTCCCAAATGAACGACGATGGCAAAGCGGAGTGTCTGGGAAGTGGCTCTAAGTAACTCAACCAAGTCGATAGAGATGTTTTAATTTTATTGTCAATATTAATGCATCTTCATTGATATGAATGAATCATAGAAAGGTATAGGTAGAGTACATAGCATGGTAAAACTACCAATTCCTCCATTGTGAGTAAGTAACTAGCATGGCATTTACGAGGGTAAGTATAAGGCTATATTCGAGAGTAACCAGTTAGCACAGTTGTTAGTGGAGTCATTAACACGAGTCTCATTCCCTCACGCATATGTCTATGGTGGCACCTATGTCTAGCTTTTCAAAATGAGGTGGGGAGTAAGGGCATCTTAGTCTCCAATATGCCGACAAATACCACCATAGAGAGAGCAAGACTCATCGGGTAAAACTATTTTCCAAAAATCACACAATAAAGTAAAATAGTTTCTAAGCTCCATGAGGAGAGAGAAACGAGAAGCAAATAACACTTTTGGAAAATTCCCCAACCTCGAGGGTCATTGGCCGACATTTGTCGTGGGAATGGCCATGGCAGTCACTACTAGGGATAGCAATTGATACGACTGGGGGCAAGAGAGAGTCGCCATCCACGGAACGAGATTGGGAGCAAACACGAGGATTTACCCTGGTTCGGCTCCCCATAGGGTAACGACCTACTTCCTACTAGATTGTATTATCGATGAGTGGATTACAAGATCAGCGAGCTCGGTGGCTAGGCAGCGAGCCGCTTGGATGGGGTAGCTAATAGGACATAAGTACAATGAGAGCCCTGGGGAGGTTTATATAGAGTCACCTTGCTAGGGTTTACATGATTACAACCGAATCATTTAGGTTTTGGGGGATTTGACCTAATCCGATTGGGCCTCCATCTTCAGTCGTTGGGCTTCATCCGAAGCCTCCTTCTTGTCGTCGTGCTAGTAGGCCCACTCGTTGTGGTCCAGGGCTAGTAGATTCTTCCTTCTGGGCATACCCCGATTGGCATATCCCCATCAGTAGTCCCCGAGTGCGTCAGGGGTTCAACGAAGGTGTTGACTTGGCAGTCGGAGTAGGCAAGTCTGAGTGGACCCCCAGTCGAATTGGTGGTGAACTCCTCCAATGAAGGGAGAGGCCTTTTGTGTGTCTTCGGTCGTAGCTTTGGCGAGTCGATTGGTACCCAGGTCACCTCACTTAGCTGATTAGAATTAGCGAGTGGGATGGGGGAATGAGTCGATTGACTACTCTAAGTGAAGTTGGACCATCAAAGATGGCCAAACTAGCCGTTAGGTAATCCCCAACGGTAACCTCGGCAGAATTACCATGAGGTAACGGCTAGTCCGCGATCAGTGGGAAGCACCGCTATAAAAGTCGAGCTGCAGAGGGAAGTACAGATCCTTTCTTTGTGTTCCCCATTCTTCTCCTTTCTTCTTCTTCGTATGAGCATCAGACCTAGATCCTAGACTACGCGAGTCCGTGCCTATGGCGCCCGCATGGTCCAAGTCCAAGTATTCCATGACCCTCCTACAGTCCTTCCAGGATGCAGGGATCCTCGTAAAGAGGTAGTGGCAAGTCCCGCCCGCGGGTGAGAGCGAGCCGAAACCACGAACCAGGGAATTTATTTCCTTTGTTAGCCACCTAGAGCATGGGTTAGGGTTCCCCACCTTCGTCGTTTTAGGCGATTTCTTCATTTTTACCAAATAAAGCCCTTAGATCTAGGGTCGCACAGTATAGAGCAGTTGGCGGACTTTGTCACCTTTTGCGAGAGTTACCTCGGTTGCCACCCCTACTTCCCGCTCTGGCTCGAGTTGTTCCATGGCTAAGCCAGCCGCGAGGGGAAGGGCGCACCTCTGTTGGCCACTGGCGGCGTCACCTTCCAGGTGAAGCCCGGTGCCAGCTTCTTCAAGTTGCTACTGCCGAAGAAGGCGGCCAGTGAATGGAATAAATGGTGGTTTTATGTCAAGGAAACCACCCCGGATGGGAGGTGGTGATCCTGGCGTACACCATGAAGTGAAGCAATCCGCAGCGGTTGTAAGTACATAAGCTCTCCAAGGTCTAGAAGGCTGTTGTGGACGAGATGCAGACTCGCATGTTCGAGATCAAGGAGGGGCTGAAGACGATGAACCTCTTCAATTGCTTGCTTGGGCGGCAACTGGTGCCACTCGCCACTCAAGCCAGCTAGATGCACAAATACGGTGGGCGATCCAATCCCTCCAGGCCGAGTCCCGATTTGTGGGTCGCACAGGATTACTCCAGGGATCTGAAGAAAATCACGGAGGAGACCTTCACCGACCTCCAGGAGTGTAGCATCCCATCTGTCTAACATATGTAATGCTACATGGTCTAGTAATATAATTGCTACTTCCTAGATACAATTGTTGCATCATAATTATATCATGCTCATGTCATCATGCCACCTTGCATTTGAGCATCATATAAAACCCTTTTCATTTGGTTCTTATCTCATATGCATTAGTAATTGTATTTTGGCTCTTGATATATTGTATTTGCTTCTTGATAAATTGTTTAATGCCCAAGTTGAGTTGGGGGTATATCTTTTATTCAACTCCACCACCTTTTCCTTGTCACCACCTTATAATTCCACCATCCTAATTATCCATGAGCTTTTACATTTTCCTTTGGCATTAAATCTAGCTCATGTGGGTTGGGATGGGTCCACTTCTATTTCCACATGCTCTCACACTAGCATCATGTTGTTTTCACATTATTGATATGTGGAGCCACCTTTGCATGCATTATGAGTGGTACCCCTTTTTCTAGCTTCCATATGGATTGTTTTGGGATAGTTGCTCATGTTGGAATATTGTTGAGGATATTAAACACCTAGTGGAATATACACACTAGCATGTCCCAATTATATTCAAATATGAGCATATGCCATCTACTCCACATGGAACATCCACCTTATTTTCTTTTGGCTTGGCCTTAACTCCAAATTGTGGGATGCATGAGAATAAATGCCATGGGTCTTTATCTTTGTTTTCACAAGATTAAACAGGGCATTTATTGTTTATGCATGGGCCATGCAAGATCACCTTCCTTTCTATTTTCTTTGGTTCTATTTTTGGCTTGAGTGGGGCATGGGTATTTCACCCATGGTCCAATTTATTTCTCTCTCCCTTTCTTCTTGTAACTTTGGAACCACCCTCTACCCTCAATCTATCTCACCTCCAAAAACCTCCACAACCCTTGCAACCTATCCTTTTCCAACCTAGTCTTCTTCTTCTAGTGCTTATGAGGGAGTTTTGGCTTTTGGAACTTTTGAGAGCTTGTGTTAAACTTGAATAAACCTCCTAAACTAAAAACTCTCCCTAATTCTACTTACACCATAGGTACTCATGCCACACCTACACATGCATGTGTGTCCACAAGTGAGTCTCTCTCTAACCTACCTAGCTACAACCCCTAAACCGAAGTAAAACCCAGCCTAAGCTCCACCCCATCTACCCCATCCACTCCTCCTAACCCTAGCCGATGCACAACCCTAGCTCCCTGCCACCCCCATACCGATCTACCCCTCCCCTCTCGGTTCCTCTATCTCTCTCGCTGCAAAACCAGCACACACCGAGCCGCCCCTTCTCTTTTCTCTGGCCCCAGCCGTAGCCACCCCCTCCTGTCCCTGAGCCTGGCCGAGCACGTGAGGAGGAGGAGAGAAAAGGTGGCCGAGCCACCTTTTTCCACCGAGCCTCCCCACGGCCCCCTTTTTCCCCCTCCTTGCTTTATCTACCCTCCCCTAGCATGCAGCTACCCCAGATCTCCCCAGGGCCTGCCCTGTGCCGCTCCCCTTCCACCCTATCTTCCCTGCCACCATCTCCTCCATCGCCGGCCATCTACCTTCGGCATCGGCCTCTCCACCGTAGCCAGGGAGGCGGGCGAGGTTGTTGTGGTGTCGAGGAAGGCCACGGGATCCCCCGCATCGCCCCTGTGCTCTGCAACAAGGAGGAGGAGGCCCGGTAGCTGCTGCACGTCCTCAACACCAAGGCAAAACCCTAGCTCATCCGCGTCTGCTACGTCGTCGATCCGTCGCTCCCCGGCCGGATCCAACCCCTCCAGCAGGCCCGCGGTGAGCTCCCTAACCTCCTAGACATCCCCGCAGTCGCCGTCACTGCCTGGACGTCACAGACCGACCGTCGAGCAGTCTCTGTGTGCCGGCGTCACGCGTGCATTTGCTTGTCGACGCGCCGCGCTAGCCTTACCTAGCCGCCTAGTCGCTCCCTACCAACAACCACCAGCCAGCCATAGTGGCTTCCGCCTCGCGTGCGTGCCTAGGTCGCTGGTTCGAGCCCCCGCTGCGCTGCGCCGCGCGTCTCTTTCTATTCGTCAGACAAAAATCAGAGGAAGAAAAACAGTACCTGTGCACGTTTCCCACATAACCCCTTGGCCTTTTTGGTTTCTAAACCCGCAATCCACCCGGTCCCACCTGTCAGCGCCTCTCGGCGATTTACAAAAGAGCACCGGAGTTTTTCCTACCCCTCAACCCGCGCTCCCCCACTGTGCCGCGGGGCAAGCCCCCTCTCGTTCGCTGCCGCGTGGGTCCGTTTCACCGCCAGAGCCACCTGTCTGTCACTGTGGCTCACTTCACCCGCGGTGAGAAAAGTTCTGCTGCGTAGTGTTAGCCAGCACAGCTCGGTCCCACCTGTCTGTGACTGTGGCTAGCTGTTGCTAGGTGTAAAAAGTAGTTGTCTGTATCTGTTTTATAAAAACAATTTTTAGAAATGTCTAATATGTACTTAATTCTATTTTTAATAACTTTTATTTTTAAATCCAAATAATATATGTTTTTGAACCAGAAAAAATGAGGATTTCAAATCTGCCATCCAAATTAATGTATGACTGACGAGGGTTTAACTCATCAATGCCCATTGTTATGGACTTGGGTTTTGGAGAAGGAGGGAGTGCTGGAGACATCTATCGGCTAGCAAACAAGCACACAGGGGACAAAGGATTTACCCAGGTTCAGGCCTCGTAGAGGTCCCTACTCCTGCTTGTCTGCTCATGGAATTATCGAGGGAGTCGAAAGTTACAATGGTGTGCAGATGCAATCTGGCGAGAGTTGTGAAAACTAGGGTTGTGTTTGTCCTCCTCGCCGCCCCCTCCTAGCCTTTATATAGATAGGCTAGGTCTCAGGTAGCAGGTCGAGTCGGTTACAAGTTAGGGTTTTCCCCTTCAAACTTTCTATCTTTAGCTTCTTCTTGTCTCTCAATCAATCGAGAGTCCGCAGATCACTCGAATCCTCTCGTCTGGGCCTTGGCGACACCGTGGGCCTATACGTATTTATACCGTATATACCAAGCTCGAGTACCTGCAGGGTATACCCATGTCAGTAGCCCCCAAGTATCCAGTGGAATCGCAGATTCGACTGGGTACTTTTTGAAGTTTCGAGTGCTTGAATGAGTATATTTTTTGACTGCTTTCATTTATGTCATAGGGATTGTTGATATACGTGCCTGATGTAGCCGAAGTATCGGTATCAGTTAACCACCTTAAACAACACAATCTACTCGAACTCGAGTCCCCGGACTCGAATCCGGAAAAGTGCTGGCGTAATTCGACTTAGGCCGCGGAGGTCTTACAGGAGTCGAATTCCAGTTATATGGGTGTGAGCACTTGACGCGTCTGTCAAGGCATGTTTATCATGCCTGTAGGCACGGATATGTTTTTGGTAGTGCATAGTTAAATGCGTTGCCGGGCCTTTATTTAGGTCTTACCTTCACGCTGCAAGCGCGGCATCCGAATTTTATCATCGCGGAGATGATTCGGGCAACCCAGGAGATGTAGTCTCTTTGTAGAGAAAATTATGAGGCGGTGTCGCCATGATCTGCGGGTGCTGATGTAATCAACCACAGCTTTCGTGCAAATAATCATAGGGTGTGCGACCAGCGCTCCCTATGGGAGTAGCCCCCGAGTGCCTGGTTGAGTCGAAGACTCAGGCAGGGACTAAAGAAATTTTGCGACTGCTGTCATTTTTGTTTGTTTGATTGCGACTGCTGTCGTCTTTTGCTTGCTTGTTTCAGTCAAATTGTTTCCAGCGCTCCCTATGGGAGTAACCCACGTCCATAATCGAATCGTTTTTCGAGTGGTTGGGTTTGATTATGATTACCTGTATCCCTGCAATAAGAAAAGAAAAGCATAGGATGCGCGGCCAGCGCTCCCTATGGGAGTAGCCCCCGAGTGCTTGGTGGAGTCGAAAACTCCAGCAAGGACTAAAGTAGTCAAAGTTTTCCGCTAAGTAGCCTTTGATGACGTTAGTGCTGACGCTTGCATGACCTCAGTTACCCGTGTGAGCGGCTTTGACGGGACGTGACGAGCGGTGGGTCCCACTTTCTTACTTTGAGTTGACTGGGCATGCGTAATCTTATTATTAACTGTGCCTCCTCGATCTCCGCGCAGTGGAGGGACGGTTCGCGCTTCCTCTTCTCCACGTGTCGAGCGCGATATGTGCCACGCGTCCAATAGGGTTTTGTGAGCCGTTGGATTGCATCCCTTAGGGGTTAAGTAGCGATGCTACGGCGGTAAATTTCCATCTGTGCCCTTTTCTTCCTCGCCGCCATCGCCATTGCCGCTGCTCCTCTGCTTTTCTCCTGCGCTCATCTTTTCCTCAGTTCTGGACCATCTCCGCTCGTTCCCAAGTTACTTTCTGCGTTCTCATCGCCGCCGCGCAATGGGAAAGAAGAAAGGAGGCGCTGCCGCTGAATCCGCCGCCACCGCTGCTGCGGCGAAGAAGGGTGGCGCCGCTGCTGTGGGCACCAGTGCCGCCGCCGGCGGGAAGAAGAAGGTCGCGGGCACCCGCGTGACCAATGGTGCCTGGCGCCCCTCAATCATCAAGGCGTCCGATCTTCGTCTTCTTCGACAAGACGGGGTTATTTCCGCCGTAGTCGCCGACGCGCGCGTCCCCAGTGGTGAGACCATTCCTGTGCCTCCCGCTAGTTTTCGAGTGATGTTTCCTGCTTTCATCATTCGTGGCCTTTCTTTGCCTATCCACCCCTTTCTTAGGGGTCTCCTCCGTTTTTACGGGCTCCAGCTCCATCAGCTGTCCCCGAATTCGATTCTTCACATCTCTTGCTTTATCACTCTCTGCGAGTGCTGGCTCGAAATCGAGCCGCACTTTGGCCTTTTCAAGCGCTTGTTCAAGCTAAAACGTCAATCCGCATCTGGCTCTTTAGTTTATGACGTAGGTGGTTGTGGAATCCATGTCGACCCATCCGCGACCTACTTTGACATCAAGCTCGCCAAGTCCGTCCAGGGATGGAGGGACAGATGGTTTTATGTTCGCGACCTGAAGGCCAAGGACGAGCACTTTGGACTCGCTCCTTTTGATCCCGCGACTCCCTGCAAGAAGATGCGTTCTTGGAAGAACGTGATCATGCCGTCCGAACTCGCGGAGACGGACGTGCTATATCAACGCGTCTGCGACCTCGAGAGTCGCATGGGCGCAGAAGAGGGAGGCTGCGCCCTTATCAGGACTTGGCTGCATCGTTGTGTCCAGCCTCTCCAAGCTAGAGTCCATCCCATGTTTCAATGGGGTGGTGCTGATGATGCCACTCGCGTTTCTGCCGATGGCATGTCCGCGAGTGAGGTAGATAAGAGGGTGCGACTGGTCACGAAGTACATCTTCAAGGATGTGCTTCCGAATGAGCCAGTCATTCCTCCCTTCGATGCTTCGAATCCTCCTCCCGAGGTACAGTCGTACTACGCAGTAGCTTATATTCACGATTGCTTTTCTGTTGCTTACCTGCTCCTTTTTGCTTTTTGTATGCAGGACTAGGCGGTCTCGCCTTGCATGCCTCTTCTCCCTGAGGGCATTATTCCTCGCGAGGCTTTTGAAGAGGACGAGTCTGAGTCGACTGTCCCTTCTGACGTGGAAGAGGAAGCCCCCGAGTCGGAGAGCCCAGATACTCGCAAGCGTCCGCGCAGCGAGGACTCTGATGCGTCGACTCCTTCAACTCCAGAGGGAACAGTTGCTGGCGCGGAGTCACCAATTCCCACCGTTCCTGTGAGGGCTGTAGCACCAGCTTCTCACAAGAAGATGCGATTGCCCAAGGAGTCTTCGTCGGAGTCGGCGGAGGCCATGTTTGATCTTGAAAAGTTTGACTGGTAAGTTTATGAGTTCGTTCTTTCTTCTCTGTTTTCTTTTTTTGGCTTTGCCCTTTCTCAATGTGAAATTGGTCTTGCAGTCAAGAGGCGTCGTCATCTTCTGGCGACATTGAATTCTTGAAGGAATCAGGAGTCGGGACCTCAAGGGCCAAGGTAGAGGTCGAGCGCGCTCCTTCTCCTCCGGCAGCAGCCCACTCCGGGCACAATTCTTCGAGTTCTCCTCATGGAGGGGAGCATCAAATAGTTGCTCGGATGACAGCTCAACAGACTTCTTCGGAGTCGCTAGAGGACCATGTGAGTATATCTTTCCTTTTTTTGTATTTTGGCAGTCAACGCCTTCTGTTGCCCTTATCTGATTCCTTGATTGGTGCAACAGCTCCTTGTAAAAGAGGCCGCGCGAGTGGCGGAGCAGGTGATGGCGATGGGTCGTCAGCATGCGATGCTGGAGACACGTCACTGCGTGGTCGAAAGTGAGTGCTTCCACGCTTGTTTCTTTCGTCTTTTTTCTGTTCTGGTGTGTTTGACTGATAGCCAATTATTTTGACTACCATGTAGCTGAGCATAACGCCCTACTGCGCAATGTCGCATCCTTGGAGAAGACACTGGCCACAGCTGTCAAGGGGCGCGATCGCGGCTCGTGATGAAGCCCGAAAGCGAGAAGAGGATCTGCGCGCCTCTTTTGCAGCCAGGGAGAAGTTGTTCGAGGAGCAGCTATTCTCAGTCGCCAAGGCCCTCTCAGGTACCTTTACTGGTGGATTTTTGATTGATGCTTTTCTCTGCTTCTGGAGTTTTGCCGTTGGCATCAGGAATCTGATCCATGTTTTTTGGTGTAGATGCTGGCGACTTGAGTTTTGACCCGCAGGCCCTTCATCGTGATGACGCTCTGGCTGGCGCGGTATCCGCGGTCGAAGACCGAAGCGCCGTAGTCCAGAATACATTGTCCAAGGCCAAGGTCGCCCTTAATCGCCTCCGAGAGGAGCTGATGCCAAAGGCGGAGCAGGTTGATAAAATGGACGAGCTGGTGGAGTCACTCGCCGGGGGTGTGCCTTCTACCTCTAAGAACTCCCTCCGGGCGGCTGGTGCAACGATGTCACTCGCCATGGTGCAGGCCCACGGAGTCGAGATAGATCCCTCTGCGGTGTCGAAGACAATGCCTGTTGGCGCGGATGGTCAGCAGGTAGTTTTCGTCCCTTTTGCGACTGCCTATGCCAAATACGGTCATTCTTTGATTAATACCGTTGCCAAGTATTCGGAGGAGCTCCAACGCACGAAGAAGGCGGCGAAAGCTTCGGCTTCAGGGGCAGGTGGAAAATCAGTGGCGTCTGATACTACCACGGATTTGATGAAGCCCCCGAAGGCGTCGAAGTCGAAGAAGCCATCTGCTCTGTAGTTAGCTTTGTGTAGTAGATAACGAATTGTCCTTTTGCTCTAAGAACATGCCTGCTGGCGAGTGTGCTTGTGAATATTTTTTATGCTTTTATCCTGAATGCATCTGCTATCCCTACCTTTGTGTTAGTTTGGTCGCCTTATTTGCTTCTGTCTTGATCTGTGGTAGGGCACATCGAGTGGTCCCGTAGGGGGAGACCAGGATCCATCATCTCTTGATGATACAGTGGCACCGCCGCGCTCCAGGGTAGAGGAACTGTCTTTGTTGTCGCGACTTCGTGACCGCGTGAAGCAGCTGGAGCGTGAGTTGCCCCTGATCCGCGGTAACGCAGATGTGTGGAAATCAAAGGCGGAAAAAGCCGCCGCCCGCGAGCAGTATCTGCTTGGCGAGGTGACGCAGCTGGGCGACCAGTTTAAGTGTTAGTTTGCTCGTCCTCATCTTTTTCTTTGTAGATAGTCGCAGTGGTACATTGTACTCATGCTGTTGGTGCTGCTTCGTGTAGTTGTTAGCGCACACCGTCCGCGGGAGGAGAGGGATAGGATTGCTATCCTCCTTCATGGTCTCACCCAGGAGCAACTCCAAGAGAGTGGATACTTCTGGGTGGATCATGATCGTGCGACTGCATTGGCGACCCTGTAGGATCGCGCTTCGCGAGTGCTGCTCTTCCTGAAGAAGTCGCAGTCATGTTTGAAGAATATCTACCGGGCGATGTTCCCGTTGGATGACACGCCGTCAAGCCTGTTGGCTCTTCTGGCCAAATTTCAAGATATGTCCGCGGTTCGCGAGTGCGTGAGGCAGCAGTTGGTGGCTGGTGCCAAGGCTGCCCTCTCGATGGTGCGATTGCACAGGCCTGACGTGGATGTCACCGTCGTAGCTTCCGGTCTGCCAGCGCCGCCAGCCGGATCCTCTTGGAATATGGTGCCGCACTATCAAGCGGTGGACCGCCCAGCAGAGGAGATTGTCGACTTCTTCGAGGAGCAAACCAATGTTCTTCTATTGCAGCAATAACTGGATTTGTATCCTGCACATAAGTGTATTTGTGTTGTAAAGTTCATATATATATATTTATATGTAATTTATTGTTGAACGCGTATAAATAGCTTTTGTAAGCGTAAGGTGCGTTGCACTATGCGAGTCCTTTTCGTTAGCCTGGCCATCCCTTTTATCAACCTGCTAGGTGCGTTGCAGCTAGGTTGAATTTGCGTTAAGGGGTTCGATTGATGTGCCAGCTACTCAGGATGTCGCGTTTATTAGTTCGAAGAACAAATGTGTGTAAGGTGGCGCAGCCCCCGAGTACAATAGTAACTGAAGTGAAAAGAAAAAACACAGAGTTTTGGGGCACTTAGCTTTTATTTATTTGGAGAACAGTACGAGGTACAATGTGTGGCTAAGTAGCCTTGGCTGAGTAGCCTTATTTGCGATGTAAAAGTAAAAAAAACTAGGGGTAGAAGCGTCGCAGTTGTGCGACGTTCCAAGGGTTGGAGTATGCGACTCCTGTTTCTAGGTCTTGAAGGCGATAGGCGCCACCTGGGATTACTTCTGTAACCAAGTATGGTCCTTCCCAGGGGGACTCGAGCTTGAGATGCCCCTGCTGCTTCAGTCGCAGGACCAGGTCACCTTCTACGAAGGATCTGGGGCGAAGCCTTCTACTGTGGTAGTTGCGCAGGTTCTGCTGGTAGATCGTGGATCTTTCTGCGGCGATTTCTCTCGCCTCGTTGAGGAGGTCGACGGAGTCTTCGAGTGCAAGATATGACTCTTGTTCGCTGTAAGCGACTACGCGCGGCGCCTTGTACCTTACTTCGGCTGGTAGTACCGCTTCTGCCCCATGCACCATAAAGAATGGCGTGTAGCCTGTGGCGCTGTTTGGAGTTGTACGTAGGCTCCAGAGTACGGATTGGAGCTCTTCTGGCCAGCAACCCGCGGCTTGTTCGAGTGGTCGAAGGAGTCGCTTCTTGATGCCGCTACAGACGAGCCCGTTTGCTTTTTCCACCTGACCGTTGGTCTGTGGATGCGCGACTGAGGCGTAACTGATGTTAATCCCCAGGTTTTCGCAGAATTCTTGGAACTTCTTGGATGTGAAGTTCGTCCCGTTGTCAGTGATGATGCTGTGCGGCACGCCGAAGCGATAGACGATGGACTCGAAGAACTTGATTGCGCTGTGCCCTGATTGCTTGGTTACTGGCATGGCCTCGATCCACTTGGTGAATTTGTCGACTGCGACCAAGAGGTAGACGTATCCTCCTTGCGAGGACCTTGGATGTTTGCCAACCATGTCGAGACCCTACTGTGCGAAGGGCCAGGCCAATGGAATAGGCCGCAATTCTACGCCTGGTGCATGTGGTTTGTCCGCGAATCGCTGACAAGCGTTGCACTTTTGGACTATGTCCTTGGCATCGCGCATGGCCGTGGGCCAGTAAAATCCAGCTCGTAGAGCTTTGGCAATGAGGGCGCGACTGCCGGCGTGGTGTCCGCAGGTTCCTTCATGTATGTCGAGGAGGACTGCTTTTCCATCGGCCAGGAAGACGCATCGCTGTAACACGCCTGTGATACTGCGTTTATACAGTTCGCCGTTGATAACGGCGAATGCCTTGGAGCATCGTGCGATGTGCCGTGTGTCCGTCGGGTCGTATGGTAGGCGCTTGTTGAGGAGATATGTAATGCATGGCTGCATCCAAGATTGTTCTATCATCATGCCGCTCATTGGCCCTTCGAGTCCTGTGTCCAGCTCCAAGTCATCAAGTGCCATTGGCTCATTGGGTGGCGTAGCCCCCGAGTCCATTGCTACGCTTGTTTTCTTCTCTGCGGCCTTTGGCTTGATAGAGAGTTCGCAGATGCGCTCAAGAAATACCCCAGGTGGTATGGGGGCGCAGGTAGAGCCTATGTTGGTGAGTGCGTCCGCCTCCTCGTTGCTTTCGCGGCCTACATGTCGCAACTCGCAACCATCGAAGTCTCCCTCGAGTGTATCATAGAGGTCGCGGTATGCGATCATGTTGTCATTGAGTGCGTCGCACTCGTGCATTGTTTGGTTGACGACCAGCTTGGAGTCGCCATATATGATGAGCCTCTTTGCGCCGCAGGATTTTGCCATCCTCATCCCGTGCAACAAGGCCTCATATTTAGCCTCGTTGTTTGAGGCTGTGAACTGCATTCGCAGGATGTATTTCAGCTTGTCTCCTTCAGGTGACGTCAGAATGACGCCTGCTCCTGCTCCGTCTTTCCGCTTGGATCCATCGAAGTGCATCGTCCAAAGGTAGGACATATCTGGCTTGTCCGGGAGTTGGTTTTCCATCCAATGCACGAGAAAGTCAGGGAGAACTTGTGACTTGATTGCCTCGCGCTTTTCGTATGTGATGTCTCGTGGAGATAGTTCGATTCCCCAGAGCGCGACTCGTCCCGTGGCGTCGGGGTTATTGAGGAGATGTCCTAATGGGGCGTCGCTGACTACCACGATTGGGTGTTCCTGGAAGTAATGGCGCAGTCGTCGGGCGGTCATGAAGAAGCTGTACGCCAGCTTCTGGTAGTGCGGGTATCGCTGTTTTGTTGGCGTGAGGACCTCGCTGAGGTAGTATACCGGGCGTTGTACGCCGTGGACCTTGTTTTCCTCGGCCCGCTCGACGACGAGCACTGTACTAACCACTTGGTTGGTAGCGGAGATGTATAGCAGTAGTGGCTCCCTTTCTCGTGGAGTCACCAGTACTAGCGAGGTGGATAACAGGCGCTTGAGGTCTTCGAATGCTTCTTGCGCTTCCTTGGTCCACTCGAATTTGTCAGCTTTGCGGAGGAGCTGATAGAAGGGCAGTGCCTTTTCCCCCATTCGACTGATAAATCGATTGAGGGCCGCGATTCGTCCGGCTAGTTGTTGGACGCCTCTTATGTTCTTTGGCTTCTCCATGGCCAGTATGGCCTTTATCTTTTTCGGGTTTGCCTCAATCCCTCTCGCGGAGATGAGATACCCGAGCAGCTGCCCAGATGGTACGCCAAAGGCGCATTTGTCCGGATTGAGCTTAATCCGGTAACGATCGAGGTTGGCGAATGTTTCACGCAAGTCGTCGATTAGAGAGGCTTCCTCCTTGGTTTTGATTACTACATCGTCGACATAGACTTGGATGTTGCAACCCAATTTCTCCTTGAGGCAAGCCTGCATGCACCGCTGGTAGGTGGCTCCCGCGTTTTTTAGCCCGAAGGGCATTGTGTTGTAGCAGAACACACCGAAGGGCGTTGTAAACGCGGTCTTCTCTTGGTCTTCCTCCTTCATTCAAATTTGGTTATAGCCTGAGTAGGCATCGAGGAAGCAGAGGCGCTCGCATCCAGCGATGGAGTCGATGATTTGATCGATCCGTGGTAGCGGGAAGTGATCCTTTGGGCAGTGCTTGTTTAGAGAAGTGAAGTCCACGCACATCCGTAGGATATCCGTGTCCTTTTTTGGCACCAGCATCGTATTGGCGAGCCAAGTGCTTTCCTTGATCTCGCGTATGAATTTGGCCTCGAGGAGTCTATTGATCTCCATGCCAACTGCCTGCGCTCGTGGCTCAGATAGTCGCCTGATTGTTTGTTTGACTGGCCTTGCGTCGGGGTTGACGTTGAGTGCGTGCTCGGCGAATTCCCTGGGAACTCCTGGCATGTCCGCAGGACACCAGGCGAAAATTTCCCAGTGCTCACGGAGGAATTCGACGAGCGCGAGTTCCTATGCGGGACTCAAGTTGTTGGCGATGAGGGCCGTTTTGGCTGGATCTGTCGGATGGACCTGCACCTTCTTTGTGTGCACAGATGAGTCGAAGGAGAGATCAGGTGAGCTTGGCCTGCTCAGGGGAGACATACTATTGTCTATCGTTTCCTTCGCGCGAGCTCCTCCTGCATGCCAAAGGACTGGGAGATTCTGTTGAATTCCCTGTCGCAACTGTCGGATCGCTCAAAGCTTCTGTTGATCGTGATGACGCCCTTGGGACCTGGCATTTTCATCTGCAGGTAGGCATAGTGGGGTACCGCCATGAACCTAGCGAACGCGACGCGTCCGAGGATGCAGTGGTATTGTGAGGGCCAGTCGACGACCTCAAAGTCAATGCGCTCGCGCCTAAAGTTCTTCGGCGTGCCGAATATGACGTCGAGGTTGATTTTGCCCAGGGGGTATACGCCTTTCCCTGGGACGATGCCATGGAACGTTGTGTCCGATGCCTCCAAGCAAGTTAGAGGAATCCTCATTGCTCGCAGGGTACTCGCGAATATGAGGTTGATGCCGCTTCCGCCGTCCATGAAGACCCGACTCATGTCGAAACCTCCAATTTGCGCCTCGAGTACGAGGGGGCAATGACCTGGGCGAGGTACTTGAGTCGGGTGGTCGTGTTTATCGAAGGTGATGCACGACTCACTGCCACTGAGGTACTCAGTGGTGGATGGTGGTGAGTGTGTGGCCAAGTTGACTTGGCAAGTGATAGCTTTCTGCACCCTATTGGAGGGGCGCCCCTTTTGGATCATCATGGTACCCATGGCCCGTGGGTACGGTTCTCCTCCGTGGTGCTGGTCCGGTGCAGCTCCGTTCGGGGGTGGCCCTGGTGGTGGTGGCGGTGCGCCATGTGCCACGACGCCTGGAGCGGCCCCGTAGCCTCTTTCGACTGCGTTGCGGTTCATCCGAACCAATCCCTCGTGTAGCTTAAGGAACTCGCGGCAGTCTTTGAGGAGGTGGCTGGACTTTCTCTTGACGTCATGCTTGTCGATGTAGAAGTGTACCGTGCATGGTCCGGACAGTTTCTCCTCGATGGAGGTCGCGGTTGCCTCGTCGCGAGTGCGGCGTTGCCACACTTGCATGGTCTTCCCAGAGTCGCGGTATCCGCTGTTGCGGTTGTCGTCGCGTCTCTCGGCGTAGCCGGCTGCGACCATATTAACGTCGCCACGGTCGTCGTAGATGTGCATGCGGCGTTTGCCTCGGCGGTCGCGTCAGCGTTCGAGCTCTGCCTCCTCGTCAGAGTGAGCGCGGTTCGTCACTGAATCTTCTCCATCAGCCCATCGATTCGCGATCTCCATTAGGTGGTCGATAGTCTGGGGCTTTGAGCGGCCCAGCTCCTCCCTAAGCTCTAAACGGCGAACGCCACCGTTGAATGCATCAATCGCGCGGTCCTCTGAGATGTTTTCCGTGGAATTCTTGATGATGGACCACCTTCAGATGTATGAGCGCAGTGATTCGCCAGATTTTTGCTGGCAGCATCTCAGTTCTTCGATTGATGCGGGCCGTTTGTACGTGCCCTTAAAGTTGCACACGAAGCTATAGACCAGCTCATCCCAGCTGCGAATGGATCCGCGTGGGAGGCTATTGAGCCATGCTCGGGCGGCGCCCTGCAGCTGTAGCTGCAAACACTGCATGGCAGTACTTCGACTGCCTCGGTGGAGTCTGACGGAGGAGATGTGGTCCTCTAGCCAGATTTTAGGGTCTTCTAGGCCATCGAACTTCGGGTTTTCCGACGGAAGTTTAAACCCCTTAGGCATTCGTTTCTGCCTAATGGATCTGCTGAAGCATCTGGCGCCGTAGAGCTCCCCGTCTTCCTCCTCTGAGTCAGTCGACCGAGCACGTCGCGCTCTTGATTTGTCGATCTTACGTTGTGTGAGGTCGTTGCGCGCATCGTAGTCGCGATCGTGTCGTTGCGAACAATGGCGTCGAGACAGGTCGTGACTGTCATCGCTAGACGAGGGCAAGGAGTAGCGTTTTGCTAGCGTTTTGCCCTTTTTGGGGTCTGGTACTGGCTTCTTGTCGAGGGCGGCCTCGATTAACCCCAAACCCGCGATCGTAGATCGGTGCATGGCGGTTCGGGGATCTCCAGCCGGTGGCAGGTTGTTGAGGAGGTACATGGTGGCTGCCGTGACCGCGGCCTGCGGCGTTCTGGGGACCACGTTGCCTCTCGTGTCGACTGTCATAGAGCTGAAGTCGAGGACTTTCGCGGCGTCTATGCGCTCTTGTTCGGTGAGGTGAGCCATTCGCGACTGCCTCTTCTTGGCGACGTACTCGTTTCCTCGTGAGGAGATGCTTCGTAGGAGGAGAGCCTAGCACGACGAAGGCTCGATTCGTCCGCCGCCCTTTTACGCGCCTCTAGCTGCGCGATTGCTTCTTTTTGGCGCTTGAATTCCTCTTTCAGGAGCCAGTGGTAGCCCATTAGTAATTCCTGTGGGGATCCAAAGGGCAGAGGTGCACCTCGTAGGGCTTCGCGGCAGCGCTCCCACTCTTGCTCATTGAGCATGATTACGACGCGTTCGCCGGTTTTCTCATTGATTATGCTAGGAGGTTCGACTGCTCCACCGTTGGCGCCGTTACCGCCGTTGCCACTGTTGCCAACGTTGGGTGCATCGGTGTCGTTGCTGGTGTTGACGACGCCGCGATTGGCGGAGGTGTCGCCTGCGTTGATGACGGCGCACATGAAGTGATTGGGGAAGCTGTTGCTTCCGCAACTTTCAGATTCGGAACCGCAGGTTCCATCTTCTGTGGCCAGATCGCTCAGATCGGAGTCGTGACTGCTATCGCTGATCGTGTTCCCGACTGCCACCGGAGTATTGAGCTCGCTGAGGGTGCCGATCGATGGAGGGAACCATGATGCCGGGGCAATCGCCGGTGTTGTCGGTTGATCAGGCATGCGAAGCGTGCCCATCTGACCAACTTGGAAGCGGAAGCTCCCAATCGCCAAGCTGATTCCGTCTCCCAGGGACTCGAAAGCCGGGCGGGTGGCCGGTGTGTGGACGGTGAAGTCAAAGGCGCCGAAGAGCTGGCGAATCTCCGTTGTTGCGGAGTTGTAGATCGCGGTTGATGGGGCCGAAGAATCCGCAACATCAGCACTCCCAATTCCCACAGACGGCGCCAATTGATGAGGGTTTAACTCATCAATGCCCATTGTTATGGACTTGGGTTTTGGAGAAGGAGGGAGTGCTGGAGACATCTATCGGCTAGAAAACAAGCACACAAGGGACAAAGGATTTACCCAGGTTCAGGCCTCGTAGAGGTCCCTACTCCTGCTTGTGTGCTCGTGGAATTATCGAGGGAGTCGAAAGTTACAATGGTGCGCAGATGCAATCTGGCGAGAGTTGTGAAAACTAGGGTTGTGTCTGTCTTCCTCGCTACCCCCTCCTAGCCTTTATATAGATAGGCTAGGTCTCAGGTAGCAGGTCGAGTCGGTTACAAGTTAGGGTTTTCCCCTTCAAACTTTCTATCTTTAGCTTCTTCTTGTCTCTCAAGCAATCGAGAGTCCGCAGATCACTCGAATCCTTTCGTCTAGGCCTTGGCGACACCGTAGGCCTATACGTATTTATACCGTATATACCAAGCTCGAGTACCTGCAGGGTATACCCATGTCAATGACTAATTTTAAATTTTCGAAATTGTTTAATTGCAATAAAATGCCTTTTCTTAATGAATTAATAACTTTAATTCTATAACTCAAAATTCGACAAATAATATGTCTAAATCGATCAGCGCGACGAGCCCGTTCTAACTATGCATTCCATGTTCTGAATTGAAGCATGCATCATGTCATTATTAAAAACCAGAACTGTTTATGGCAATAAAACTTGACCAAATAAATAATAAAATGAATTATTCTTGTCCCCACACCTCACCCTTGCCATGCTACATTATTGCCATGTAATTTGTGCATCATTCATCATGGCATGCTTGTTTGCTTGTCGCATTTTATTTATATGCTTGTTCACTTTATTTATGCTGGCCCTTGTTTGTTTGATTCTTTTTCGAATAGACGCCGAGTAGGGAAAATATCAGGAATCCCAGGAGTACTACCCAGATCCGTCTCTCGCTTCAACTGAGCTGCCAGGCAAGCACTACCACATGCTTGCATACATATAGTACCTATTGCCTCTATCTTATTCTTGCATCATTGAGTCGCGATTGCATTTAATTGAATCCCAAGTACTGCATAGCCTTTACTTTTAAACCCCACCGAAGCTTGTCCCTCCATCCCATGAGCCATTACTACAGGAGTTGTTTGAGCCATGCGAGTCGTAGAACATGTGTAGGGTATGTGAGTGTCTGATGGATAACGAGGTACCTAAACAACTTAACCTGAGTAGTAATGGGATAACTAATGAAAGAGGCACCGGTGAGCAATATCTGTTATTTCGTTTTTCATGCTCACTCGTGTCCCGTAGGACCCTGAGTACTTGATTCCTGTTCCTTGAATATTCGCACTATCCACATCCGGGAGGCCGTGGACCCCCCTGAGCCAGAGCTTGATTCATTTCTATTTCTTGGGGCCACAAACTAGTTTGGGGTTTTATTACTATCTTGTATTTATGCCATGTTTTACTGTTTTATTTAAGATTGTGCGAGGAGCACCTATACTATTTAGGGACCGCGACACGATTTCGCGGTATCGACAAGCCCAGTCACATTTTCGGGTTCCCAATCGTTTACAGCCGTTCTCGCAAACCCTAGGTCCGTCTCGGAGCCGGCCAAGTTTGTTGCGGGTAGCTTATTAGGGTGCCCCCCTGAAATATTTCTGAATCCTGTGATTTCTCTATCGAGAATGCCTCGTTGGGTTTTGATTTGGTTTTTCCGAGGTTTATCGAGTGTGTGTTGCTATTTGTGCACCCCTGCAGGGTAAATCTTTCTGAAAGCCGTGTCCGCGGTTATGGATGACTTGGAGCACAGTTTCTCGATCATAGACAAGTATAACTAAAGTGCCGCTTTTAATTTGACTAAGTACCTGACTAGTAAATAGTGCAATACTCATGGAATGGTCAATAAAACTGCCAACGGATGGGTTGTTCGTCCGCTTTCTCGTTGGTAAGCGAGAAGGAGGATGGATCTGTTACTTTACACTGTTATAACTGTTGTTACTAATTAACGGACATCCGTCTATCATTGGTTAGGAGGATGGTTAGAGAGTATCTATAGACTTGTTAGTTATCATCTTTTTCTGCAATTGCGTCACCCTAGGTATATGTCCCCTTTAGAGGCATAAAGACTTGCTGAGTACCCCTAGGGTCTCACACGATAAATTTTTTGATTCAGATGAACAGGTGTATTCGCAAGATGGATACTGGGTGAAGGAGACATATGATGTTGGCAACGATCACTCAGTGTAGAGATTCCGGGGAAGGGGATCCGTGAGATCTGTGGGCGGGATGTGTTTATTTATGTGGCATCTTATGCCAATTTGCTTCTTATCCGTACTCGGATCTTGTTTTCCGCTTCCGCCTGATACTCTGATGTTTGATGTATGAGGAGCTATCCTAAACTATTATCTCTATGTAGGATATTTGGATCTTGCCGTATGGCATTGTGATATTTCTATTTCTTTTAGATGGAATTGCTCTAAAAACTGTTGTATGGTAGCTTGCATACATACTCACTTGTGTATGTATTTGATCTCTTCGCCTGTTGCCTACGCCGCTCGCTCTTGTCCCGATGTCTTGGAAGTGGTTAGGACGGCCGACGGGTCTAGACGTGGGTGGTCCCTAGGCCCCCGCTGTACTATTTTAACCACTTCCGGTTCATCCAGGCTTGAACTTAGAGCGTTGGGTCCGAGGTAGTTACAATTGGTATCAGAGCCATCCCGCCCTTCAGGGTCTCAGCCAAATGGTCGTTGTCAGTCTAGCAAATATTTTTGGTAGCTACGTATACTAGGGAAAAACAAAACGTGAGAGTAGGACTGCTTCCATTTTTTTCTTACCCACCCACCCACCCTTTTCTGGAAAGGAAGTGTAACGTTTGCAATCCTCTTCTAAAAATTCAAACTAGGATTCACGTGTTCTGGGTTCCATAGTACCATAGGTTGTGTATGTGTGTGAGTGTGAATTCCTTGTCTGTCTGTTGCATCCAAATGTTATCACTATCTGCCTTTTGGTTATCAACTGTCGGTACATTCTATACCGACAGGCCTTTGTAAACCGACGCGATCTATCTGATTCGTTGTATACCGGTGCGATATGTCTTACTCTTTGTTATCCGACGTTATCTTGTTTGGGGGTGTTCGTTTCCGTAGTTACTAATCTTTAGGTTCATCTTAAGAAGAAGGTGTTGGGATATGTGTTTTACTTATTCATGTGCGGAGTAATGATTTGAGTGCGGGATGGAGTCGCGACCATACCACTACTTTTATCATTCGCTCTTGTATATTGAATGGTTAGAGTTACTAATCTTGATTCGTTAAGTGGGTTTGCGCATATAGTGGTATTTTAATGCCGAAATTTGCGGAATTTTTTTTCTTTGTTAACTTTGTGTACCACACTCCTTGTTTAGTCGTGTGCGATATGCTCAATATCTTCTAGGTGCTTTGAACTTTGTTGATATTTTAATATCATCTTAGTAAATTGTATCCTTTAAATCTTGGTTAATTCCATTTTTGGTACTATTTTGGATTATTATTATTCTCCATTATGGTATTGACTTGTGTATAAATCAATCACAGGATGGCACCACCACGCCGTTCTGAGGAGGACATACCACCTGAACTGGGCGCTGCGTTGGCAAGTATTGCTAATGCCTTGGGAGCAATGCAGCAGAACCAGCAACGATTTGAAGAAAGTGTCAGGAGGAATGAGTTTGTTCCGCTACCTCCACCTCCCAAGCGAGGAGACATCAAGAGTTTTCTAAAGTTCAACCCACGCCAATTTGAGGTGTCTGATTAGCCACTTGATGATGATGATTGGTTGCGGGAGATGTCAAGGTTGCTGATGACTGCGGATGTTCCAGAGCAAGAATGGGTAAAATGTGCCACGCACCTTCTGAAGGGAGATGCAGCTCTGTGGTGGGAGAATTACCTGAAGGCAAACCACTCTGGTTTTCAGCCTACTTGGGAGCAATTCACTAGGGCTTTCAAAGAGCAATATCTGTTAGAAATTGTCATGGAAAGGATGAAAGAAGTGTTTCTCAACCTCAAGCAGGGCAATGACAATGTCAATACCTATATCAGAAACTTCATGAACCTTTCTTGGTATGGTGGCGATGAGATCTCTGATGACAAGAAGAAGCAAAAGAGGTTCAGGCAAGGGCTTAATGCATCTATCAAATATGCAATCACTCATGCAAGGCCGGGGTCTTTTCTAGAACTCCAACATACAGCTCTGCAGGAAGAAGCAAGTAGGCAAGTGTTTGAGGAGTCCAAGAAACATAGCCGCGATGTAGCAAGCTCTTCAACTATGACAGCTCCTTCTAAGCGCCGCGTGTGGGTTCCTAACACCCCACCGTCGCTCCCGGCTCCACCAAGACCGTCAAGCTACGCGGCAAGGCCACCAAACTCCTTCACCGCGGCTCCTAGGGGCTACAACCACAACTACCCTGGAGCGCCTGGCGGAGTCCCTGGCTACGCTGCTCCATGTCCACCTGGTGCTTGCTACACTTGTGGAAACACTGGGCATCAACACTGGAGTTGTCCAGTGAACAACAAAGCTCTTCCACCACCACCTCCAAGACCTACGGCAAGTTCTTCTATGGTTCGTGCACCTCCACCACGGGCTCTCAACATCAACACCAAGCCCGGGTCTGCTATTGCTCGTGCCAACTGTGTCAACGTCGCTCAAGATGAGCATGCACCTGGAGTTGTGCTAGGTACGCTTTCTGTTAACTCAGTTTCTGCACGAGTGTTATTCGATACTAGTGCATCGCATTCTTTTGTGTCTCAAAGGTTCTCTCAGGAACAAGGTCTTCCGCTTCAATCATTGTCCAAGATTCTTAGGGTGCAATCACCGGGGACAACTATGAAGGCTTCTCAAATAAGCCATGGGAACCAAATTGAAATTGGAAACAAAATTTTTTCGGCATCCCTCATTGAATTGGGCAATTCTGACATTGATGTTATCTTGGGCATGGATTGGTTAACAGCAAATGCAGCTGTGATTGATTGTGCTAAACGCTCGGTTTCTCTGAAAATTCCTGAAGGCCATATAGTCTATTCTCCTAGTCTGACTCCTGCAATTCAGCTTTTCTCTTTGGCGGCTCTGAATGATGATGCTATGGAAGCTATTCAGAGTGTTCCTGTGGTCTGTGAGTTCCCAGATGTTTTTCCTAAAGAGTTACCGGGTATGCCTCCTGATCGAGAGGTCGAGTTTGTGATTGAGCTTGAACCTGGTACCACTCCTATCTCCAAGCGGCCTTATAAAATGGGTCCTGCTGAGTTGGCTGAACTCAAACGTCAGCTTGATGAACAAGAGAAGTTGGGTTTCATTCAGCACAATACTTCTTCTTGGGGTAGCCCAACCATCTTTGTGAAGAAGCGAGACAAGACTGATAGACTTTGTGTTGACTATCGGGCTCTCAATGCTAAAACCATCAAGAATAAATATCCCCTTCCGCGGATTAATGATCTCTTCGATCAGCTAGCTGGAGCTGTGGTATTCTCTAAGCTTGACTTGAGAAGTGGATATCATCAAATCAAGATCCGCAAGGAAGATGTTCCCAAAACAGCTTTCACCACCCGCTATGGCCTATACGAGTACACGGTCATGTCTTTCGGTCTCACCAACGCACCTGCCACCTTCTCGAGGCTTATGAACTCGGTTTTCATGGAGTATCTTGATAAGTTCGTTGTGGTCTATCTGGATGACATCCTAGTCTATTCTAAGTCAAAGAAAGAACACGAAGAACACCTTCGGTGTGTCCTAAACAAGCTTCGTGAGAATCGTCTGTATGCAAAGTTCTCCAAGTGTGAGTTCTGGCTGCCTGAAGTCACCTACCTTGGTCACGTCATCTCTGCCAAGGGCATTTCCGTCAACCTAGAAACTGTTAGAACAATTGTTGACTGGCTTCCACCCAAAAATGTCAAAGAAGTCCGGAGTTTTCTTGGTTTGGCTAGTTACTGTCGTCGCTTCATTCAGAACTTCTCGAAGATTGCAAAACCTCTTACCGATCTCCTCAAGAAAGGCAAGAAATACCTTTGGTCTCCTGCTTGTCAAGCAAGCTTTGAAACACTCAAAGAGAAGCTCACTTCCACACCAGTTTTGATTCCTCCAGATACATCAAAGCCTTTTCAGATATTCTGTGACGCCTCCTTGCAAGGATTGGGTGCGGTCCTTATGCAAGAAAAACAAGTTGTTGCTTATGCCTCTCGACAGTTGAAGACGCATGAGATCAACTATCCTACACATGACCTCGAGCTCGCAGCAGTTGTCTTTGCTTTGAAAGTATGGAGGCATTACTTGCTTGGCAACCATTGTGAGATCTTTTCTGATCACAAGAGTATGAAGTATATCTTCACACAACCTGATCTCAACCTTCGTCAGAGGAGGTGGATTGAAGCAATTAATGATTTCGATCTCACAATCAACTACACTCCGGGCAAAGCTAATGTCATGGCCGATGCTCTCAGCCGAAAAGCTTATGTCAACAACCTCATGGTGGAAGAGCAACAGCCTCTCTTGTGCGAGGAATTCCGCCAACTCAACCTTGAAATTGTGGATCAAGGATATCTTCTGAATCTTCTGGCAACCCCTCTCTTGGAAGAAAAGATTCGTGATAGTCAGTGAGGTGATGCTTACGCCAAAAACATCATCTCCAACATTCAGCTGCCGAGGTACGAGTCCTTCCACGTCGATGATCAAGGAGCTCTATTCTTTGAACATCGGATGTTCGTTCCGAATGAACCGGGTTTGAGAGAGCAAGTTCTTAAGGAGGCGCATGATTCTGTTCTTTCTATCCACCCTAGCAGCACTAAGATGTACATGGACTTGAAAACACAATATTGGTGGCCTGGGTTGAAACGATGTTGTGCCAAGTATGTCTCGGAGTGTGATGTCTGCCGCAGAGTTAAAGCTGTCCATCAGAAACCTTCCGGTCTTCTACAGCCATTGAAGCCTCCAGAATGGAAATGGGAGAAAGTAGAGATGGACTTCATAACTGGTTTTCCAAGGTCGTAGAAGGGCAACAATGCAATCTTTGTTGTCATCGACATGCTTTCTAAAGTGGCTCACTTCTTTCCCGTCAAGGAAACAATTTCTGCAATTCAGTTGGCTGAGCTCTATATCAACAGAATTGTCTCTCTGTATGGGGTTCCTCTTGAGATCAGCTCAGACCGTGGGAGCATCTTCACTTCCAAGTTTTGGGGAAGTTTCCAAAATGCTTGGGGAACAAAATTGAACTTCAGCACAGCTTACCACCCTCAGTCGCAAGGACAAGTGGAAAGGATCAATCAGATTCTGGAAGATATGCTCCGTGCTTGCGTTATCTCTTTCAGCATGAAGTGGGAAGAATGCCTTCCTTATGCTGAATTCTCTTACAACAACAGCTTCTAGAAAAGTCTAAATATGGCACCATTTGAGGTTCTCTATGGTCGCAAATGTAGAACTCCGATTGGGTGGTCGGGCGCAGGTGAAATAACATTGTTTGGCCCCGACATTGTAACTCAAGCGGAGGAGAAGGTTCACATCATTCTTGACAACCTGAAGGTTGCTCAAAGTCGCCAGAAGAGCAACTATGATAGAAAGCACACGGACATGGAGTATGTCCCTGGTGATCTCATTTACCTTCGTGTCACTCCCATGAGAGGCACGCACCGCTTTGGTATCAAAGGAAAGCTGGCTCCTAGATACATCGGTGAAGGAAATATGCCCTAGAGGCAATCATAGAGATGATTGTATTTCATGTGTATCCATGAGTTATTATAATGTTCCTTGAATATCCATATACCAGGCAACTTGTATTGACTGGCAATTATGTGAATTGTTTGTGAAACTCTTTACTTGTATGGTTATCTAATAATTGTCCCTAGTCGGAGTTCATGCGAGGACACACGTGAATATTAGACTAGCACATCGATTGGTTAATGACTATGTTTCGCAAGTCATTGACATGGAGATGTCAAACCAATGATGTGGACACATGTTATGAACATGGGGTTGGACTGACCCAACATGAGACTAGCAATAATACTTGCAGCTCTCTCTACACATCGTGTACGTTTTGTCCTTAGACCTGAGATTGTCGCATGTACTTGAGATGTGGATCGACCTACTTTGGGGCTATCAAACACTACTCCGTAACTGGGTAGTTATAAAGGTAGCTTTCGGGTTTGTCCTGATACATGCTGCAAGGCATCGGTCAATCAAGATGGGATTTGCCCCTCTCTACTTGAGAGAGATATCTCTGGGCCCCTCGAGTGATCGGATCCAGAAATGCATGGCCGTGCTACATATGGTTAAGAGTTAACCTAGTAAAGGGATTCTGAATCACAGTATCGAGAAAGAGAGGTCAGCTTAGAGCTAGACCAAATATCGTGAGGCAAAGGGAAAGACATGTACTCAACCTTGTGATGGTTCGTCCGAATGATCTTTATATGCGTTTAGGAGTTGGCACGTCTTGCTAGAGGCCGCTACCAACTATTGACGGAGTAAGTGTACTCGCGTCATGTCTATACGTGTATGAACCTATAGGGTCACACACTTTAGGGGCTGGAAGCCTAATGAGGATTGGATCCGAATTAGACCAGGCTTAGGCTGCTAATGGGCTGCTAATGTAGAAGCCCACCAGGGATGCCTATATAAGAGGGAGTGAGGCGAGCTGAAAAGGAGAGAGCATTCCACCCAGCCGCCACTCCTCTTCCGCCTGTGTTGCACGCGCAGACCTAGCAGTCTGGCGTGTGACGACTTCCACTCCGGACGTGTGGATACCTCGGAGGTGCTGCATCTGTAGCACTTGGACGAGCCGCGCAAAGGGGAGCTGCTCGTGGGACGAGGACGAGGAGGAGACGTAGAACATCTACACTGCCGCAACGTGCTTCATCGAGTTCCGCACCTGCGCGTCTAGCGGTAATCCCGTGATCTATGACAATAGTATTCCTGGTTGACGCGGTAGAAATTTTTGATTTTACGCTAGTGTAGCCTACCCGTTACCCTTCAGTGGTATCAGAGCCGATGCTATTCAGTCATAGGTTCGGGAAGTTTGCATATGGCGATATGTAGATTGATATGAATGATATGATCGTTTGTATGGCGGTGTTTCTGGATTGATCTATGATCTTAATTTCCGTGATCGTGATTCTAAGGTCGTCGAACGACTTACCCCTACCGGTCGGTTTCCGCCATCGGGGTAGACAGTGACACATAAATCCTTCTGAATCACGCGAAGATCAATATGATTGATCGAATCGGGAATTAGATCTGAATCGACGTACCGTGATCAAAGGAGTTTGGTCAAATCGGAACTATGGTCGGTTTATGGTAAATTGGATTTGCCGATCAAAATCCTTAAAGAAAATTGTACCGCGAGGGGCGCTGCCCCTTCGAACCCCGCAGGGGGAGACCCCCTAGACCCCCCTTAGTCGTAGCCCCCTTTTTTGTATCTCGTTAAGGTTCATAGGTGGTACGATTTCACATGATCCGGTAGAATGCGATTCTATGCACAACTTGTTTTTGCAGGATTTATGTGATCAGTATGGCCCAAAAATGTATGTGATGCATGTATGTATTTTTTTTTCATGACCTGCGTGTCGTGAGTTGGGCAACACGGCTGGAGCCATATGTGTTGTCAATTATTGTAATGGCCTGCGTGCCAACTTGTGATGATCCCAATACCATGTAATTTTGATTACTAGATGTTAGGAGTAATAGCTTGTATTAGTTCTTGGAGAACTCATCACTTGGAGGATGGCTCGCATAGAGCATGAAGATGGAGATCATCATGGTGGACAGGTTCTATCGCGATGGAGATCACCATGAGAAAATGGGCCATACTGTATCACATCTATGTGAATGCTATTCTTATACGTTTTACTACTATGCATGCTTAGATGATAGAAGTAGAACGATCCCTCAAAAAGTTTAAGTTAAACCATGCCCTCCCAACCAAACCTTGCACCATCCTATGCTCTGTACAATCGTTGGTGGGTCTATGAAATTAGGGTGCCACGGTTTTCCTTGGCTGGATGGGTTTGTATCGGATACCTACACGCATAAGGGTTGGTGAGCTTAACAAGGTCATCTTAACAGTTAAGGACCTTGGGGCATAAAGGTTGGGCGCCTAGTTTTGACATAGAGATGTCACCCAACAACAAGAGTCATATGTGATATGATTAGCAAAGGTTGCTTACCGATTTACCTTGTCTTCTAGCAGTGATGCTAAAGCTCACTAGTCGACTTGTTAATTGTGGATCTTGAATCACTTAGTATCAATAGAGGGATGTTGATTTAAGTGGGAGTATATGCTATTAAATTGTTTAATATGTTTTACTCTTTCATGGTTACATGGCTTAGTATTTTGCATATTTTTATTGTTGTAGATCAATGGCACCGAACAATTCATCACCTTTTGCTTTGTGTTCGATTCTTGAAAAGGATAAACTAAATGGAACAAACTATTCGGACTGGGTCCGTAACCTGAGAATTGTTCTCAGGGCTGAGAAAAAGGAAACTGTTCTGGATACCCCAATCCCGGATGAACCTGCTGATAATGCAACTGCTACCCTTAAGAATGCCTACAAGAAAGCATGTGATGAATCTCTTGAGGTCAGTTGTCTTATGCTTGCATGCATGGAACCTGATCTTCAAAAACAGTTTGAGGATCAGGAAGCGTACGATATGATCGTTGCGCTTAAGGACATGTTCCAGACTCAGGCTAGGACTGAGAGGTACAATGTCGCTAAGTCCTTTGTGGAATGCAAGCTGGCAGAGGGAGCAGCTGTAGGCCCCCATGTGATCAAAATGGTTGGTTACAGTCAGACTTTGGAAAAGCTTGGTTTTCCATTAGGCCAAGAGTTGGCCACTGACTTCATTTTGGCATCTCTTCCATCTAGCTATGGGCATTTCATTTTGAACTACCATATGCATGGGGTGGAGAGGGGCCTTAATGAATTATGTGGGATGCTGAAAACAGCAGAATGTGACATTAAGAAGTGTGCAGGGCATAGCCATGTGATGGCTGTGCAGAACAAGCCTAGCTTCAAGAAAAAGGGCACTTCTTGGCAGAAGAAGAAGGGCAAGGCTAAGGATACGATCCCTAAGCCAAACCCTGCACCCAAGCAAAAGGCTGGTCCTGCAGGAGACACTGAGTGTTTCTTTTGTCACGAATATGGCCACTGGAAGAGGAACTGCAGCAAGTACCAGGCTTCTTTGAAGAAAAGTGGAAGTAAGAGTACTTCCCACTCAGGTACACTTGTTGTAAATGTTGTGGACATTTTTCTCGCAGATTCTTATGTTAACTCTTGGGTATTTGATACCGGATTCGTTGCTCATATTTGCAATTCGATGCAGGGGCTAATAAGGACTAGAGAAGTGCAAAAAGGCGAAGTGGATTTTCGCGTCGGAAATAAAGCAAGGGTTGCTGCATTGTTCGTCGGCGTCATGCAACTTCACCTTCCGTCAGGATTTATCATGGAGTTGAATAATTGTTATTACATTCCTAGTATGGGTCGAAACATTTTATCACCTTCATGTTTGATGAGGGATGGTTATTCATTCGCGAGTACAAACAATGGTTGTGTAATCTCTAAGAATGCTATGTTTGTGGCTGATGCTCCCATTGTGAATGGGTTATTTATTTTAAATCTTGATAATGCATGTGTTTACAATGTTAGTGCTAAAAGGCTTCGGCCAAATGATTTGAGTCCTACCTATCTATGGCATTGTCGTTTGGGGCATATAAGTGAAAAGCGCATGAAGAAGCTCCATGGTGATGGTCTTCTAACTTCGTTTGATTTTGAATCATACGAGACATGTCAAGCTTGTTTACTTGGAAAGATGACCAAGACGCCTTTTACGGGGTTTCCCGAGAGAGCGACAGACTTGTTGGAACTCATACATACTGATGTATGTGGACCAATGAGCACGACAGCCAGAGGAGGATATCACTACTTCATTACTTTCACTGATGATTTCAGTAGATATGGCTATGTCTACTTGATGAAGCATAAGTCTGAAACTTTTGAAAAGTTCAAAGAGTTTCAAAATGAGGTAGAGAATCAACGTGGCAAGAAAATAAAGGCCTTGCGATCTGATCGCGGAGGCGAATATTTGAGTCACGAGTTTAGCAATCATCTTAAGAGTTGCGGAATTGTTCCACAGCTCACGCCGCCCGGAACACCTCAAAGAAACGGGGTCTCTGAACGGCGTAATCGAACTTTGTTGGACATGGTTCGATCGATGATGAGCCAGTCGGTTTACCATTATCATTTTGGGGTTACGCGCTAGAAACAGCAGCTTTCACACTAAATAGGTACCATCTAAATCCGTAGTTAAGACACCATATGAGATGTGGACTGGAAAGAATCCCAGTTTGTCTTTTCTAAAGATTTGGGGTTGTGATGCATTTGTCAAGCGACTTCAGTCGGACAAGCTAACACCCAAATCGGATAAGTGCATTTTTGTGGGATACCCAAGGGAAACCTTAGGGTATTACTTCTACAACCGAGAAGAGGGCAAAGTGTTTGTCGCTCGTAGCGGTGTTTTCCTAGAGAAAGAGTTTCTCACAAAGGGAACGAGTGGAAGGTCGGTGCGACTTGAAGAAGTTCAAGATGAGCCAGTCGGGGATGCTTCTACGAGTGATGCTATTGTAGCAGAACAAGTTGAGGAACCCGTGGCAATAGAAGCACCACAACCACGAAGGTCGGCGAGGCTCCGCGAAGCGCGAGAGTTATTATTGTTAGACAATGATGAGCCTGCGACCTATGCAGAAGCGATGGTGGACCCAGACTCTGAGAAATGGCTGATTGCCATGAGATCCGAGATAGAGTCCATGGGAGACAATCAAGTTTGGAACTTGGTTGACCTGCCTGATGGTTTTAAAGCCATCGAGTGCAAGTGGATCTATAAGAAGAAGATTGATATGGATGGAAATGTTCACATCCATAAAGCTCGACTTGTTGCAAAAGGTTTTCGACAAGTTCAAGGAGTTGACTACGACGAGACTTTCTCGCCCGTAGCGATGCTTAAATCTATACGGATCATTCTAGCCATTGCTGCACATTTCGATTATGAGATATGGCAGATGGACGTCAAGATGGCTTTCTTAAATGGAATCCTTTCTGAGGACGTGTATATGATGCAGCCCGAAGGTTTTGTCGATCCAAACAATGCTGGAAAGGTATGCAAACTTCAAAAGTCTATTTATGGGCTGAAGCAAGCATCTCGGAGTTGGAACATTCGATTTGATGAAGTTGTAAAGGAGTTTGGCTTCACCAAAAACGAACAAGAACCTTGTGTGTATAAGAAAGAAAATGGGAAATCACTTGTGTTTCTAATCTTATATGTGGATGACATATTATTGATTGGAAATGACATTCCTATGCTCGAGTCTGTTAAGACCTCATTGAAAAATAGTTTTTCTATGAAGGACTTGGGAGAAGCGGCATATATTCTGGGTATCAAGATCTATAGAGATAGATCAAGGAGGCTAATTGGATTAAGCCAGAGTACGTACATTGACAAAGTGTTGAAACGGTTCAGCATGGAAGAGGCTAAGAAGGGGTTCTTGCCCATGTCTCACGGCATTAAACTCAGCAAGACTCAGTGTCCTTCGACCACTGATGAGCGAGAACGCATGAGTAGGGTTCCATATGCTTCGGCTATTGGATCCATCATGTATGCAATGACATGTACTCGCCCAGATGTTTCCTATGCTCTAAGTGTTACGAGCAGATACCAGGCTGATCCAGGTGAGATTCACTGGACAGCGGTAAAGAATATCCTTAAGTACTTGAGAAGGACTAAGGATATGTTCCTAGTTTATGGAGGTGAGGTTGAACTCAGTGTAAAGGGTTACACAGATGCGAGTTACCTTAATGACTCAGACGACTCGAAATCGCAATCAGGTTATGTGTTTGTCATGAATGGTGGTGCTGTGAGCTGGAAAAGTTCCAAGCAAGATACAGTGGCCTCCTCTTCAACAGAAGCTGAATATATTGCTGCCTCGGAGGCTGCAAAGGAAGCTGTTTGGATTAGGAATTTCCTGATCGCTCTTGGTGTGGTTCAGGGCTCGTCCAATCCCTTGGACGTTTATTGTGACAACAATGGTGCTATTGCACAAGCCAAAGAACCTAGACAGCACCAGAAGAACAAACATATTCGCATGCGCTACCATCTGATTCGTGAGTTCATTGATGAAGGTAGTGTCATGTTATGCAAAATACATACGGACTCAAATGTTGCTGATCCCTTGACTAAGCCACTCCCGCAGCCTGCGCATGAAGCGCACACAAGAGCAATAGGTATTAGATACTGTCTAGATTGACTCTAGTGCAAGTGGGAGACTGAAGGAAATATGCCCTAGAGGCAATCATAGAGATGATTGTATTTCATGTGTATCCATGAGTTATTATAATGTTCCTTGAATATCCATATACCAGGCAATTTGTATTGACTGGCAATTATGTGAATTGTTTGTGAAACTCTTTACTTGTATGGTTATCTAATAATTGTCCCTAGTCGGAGTTCATGCGAGGACACACGTGAATATTAGACTAGCACATCGATTGGTTAATGACTATGTTTCGCAAGTCATTGACATGGAGATGTCAAACCAATGATGTGGACACATGTTATGAACATGGGGTTGGACTGACCCAACATGAGACTAGCAATAATACTTGCAGCTCTCTCTACACATCGTGTACGTTTTGTCCTTAGACCTGAGATTGTCGCATGTACTTGAGATGTGGATCGACCTACTTTGGGGCTATCAAACACTACTCCGTAACTGGGTAGTTATAAAGGTAGCTTTCGGGTTTGTCCTGATACATGCTGCAAGGCATCGGTCAATCAAGATGGGATTTGCCCCTCTCTACTTGAGAGAGATATCTCTGGGCCCCTCGAGTGATCGGATCCAGAAATGCATGGCCGTGCTACATATGGTTAAGAGTTAACCTAGTAAAGGGATTCTGAATCACAGTATCGAGAAAGAGAGGTCAGCTTAGAGCTAGACCAAATATCGTGAGGCAAAGGGAAAGACATGTACTCAACCTTGTGATGGTTCGTCCGAATGATCTTTATATGCGTTTAGGAGTTGGCACGTCTTGCTAGAGGCCGCTACCAACTATTGACGGAGTAAGTGTACTCGCGTCATGTCTATACGTGTATGAACCTATAGGGTCACACACTTTAGGGGCTGGAAGCCTAATGAGGATTGGATCCGAATTAGACCAGGCTTAGGCTGCTAATGGGCTGCTAATGTAGAAGCCCACCAGGGATGCCTATATAAGAGGGAGTGAGGCGAGCTGAAAAGGAGAGAGCATTCCACCCAGCCGCCACTCCTCTTCCGCCTGTGTTGCACGCGCAGACCTAGCAGTCTGGCGTGTGACGACTTCCACTCCGGACGTGTGGATACCTCGGAGGTGCTGCATCTGTAGCACTTGGACGAGCCGCGCAAAGGGGAGCTGCTCGTGGGACGAGGACGAGGAGGAGACGTAGAACATCTACACTGCCGCAACGTGCTTCATCGAGTTCCGCACCTGCGCGTCTAGCGGTAATCCCGTGATCTATGACAATAGTATTCCTGGTTGACGCGGTAGAAATTTTTGATTTTACGCTAGTGTAGCCTACCCGTTACCCTTCAATCGGTCCTTTCAAAGTTCGTGGAATAAGAGGAGAAGTTGCTTATGCTCTTGAGCTCCCTGAAAAACTCAAGGTCCATGATGTTTTCCATATCTCTCAACTCAAGAAGTGCTTCAAGGATCCCGGCAGGACCGTGGACCATGAACTCATCAATCTCCAAGAAGATCTGTCTTATCAAGAACACCCCATAAAAATTCTAGAAGTCGCAGAAAGAAGGACTCGCAACAAGTCCATCAAGTTCTGCAAGGTGCAGTGGTCGCACCATTCCGTTGATGAAGCCACTTGGGAACGCGAGGACGAGCTCCGTGCCAAGTATCCTACCCTGTTCGTGTCTTCTTCTTCTTCCTAGAATCTCGGGGCGAGATTCCTGTTTAGTGGGGGAGAGTTGTAGCATCCCATCTGTCTAACATATGTAATGCTACATGGTCTAGTAATTTAATTGCTACTTCCTACATACAATTGTTGCATCATAATTATATCATGCTCATGTCATCATGCCACCTTGCATTTGAGCATCATATAAAACCCTTTTCATTTGGTTCTTATCTCATATGCATTAGTAATTGTATTTTGGCTCTTGATATATTGTTTTTGCTTCTTGATAAATTGTTTAATGCCCAAGTTGAGTTGGGGGTATATCTTTTATTCAACTCCACCACCTTTTCCTTGTCACCACCTTATAATTCCACCATCCTAATTATCCATGAGCTTTTACATTTTCCTTTGGCATTAAATCTAGCTCATGTGGGTTGGGATGGGTCCACTTCTATTTCCACATGCTCTCACACTAGCATCATGTTGTTTTCACATTATTGATATGTGGAGCCACCTTTGCATGCATTATGAGTGGTACCCCCTTTTCTAGCTTCCATATGGATTGTTTTGGGATAGTTTCTCATGTTGGAATATTGTTGAGGATATTAAACACCTAGTGGAATATACACACTAGCATGTCCCAATTATATTCAAATATGAGCATATGCCATCTACTCCACATGGAACATCCACCTTATTTTCTTTTGGCTTGGCCTTAACTCCAAATTGTGGGATGCATGAGAATAAATGCCATGGGTCTTTATCTTTGTTTTCACAAGATTAAACATGGCATTTATTGTTTATGCATGGGCCATGCAAGATCACCTTCCTTTCTATTTTCTTTGGTTCTATTTTTGGCTTGAGTGGGGCATGGGTATTTCACCCATGGTCCAATTTATTTCTCTCTCCCTTTCTTCTTGTAACTTTGGAACCACCCTCAACCCTCAATCTATCTCACCTCCAAAAACCTCCACAACCCTTGCAACCTATCCTTTTCCAACCTAGTCTTCTTCTTCTAGTGCTTATGAGGGAGTTTTGGCTTTTGGAACTTTTGAGAGCTTGTGTTAAACTTGAATAAACCTCCTAAACTAAAAACTCTCCCTAATTCTACTTACACCATAGGTACTCATGCCACACCTACACATGCATGTGTGTCCACAAGTGAGTCTCTCTCTCTAACCTACCTAGCTACAACCCCTAAACCGAAGTAAAACCCAGCCTAAGCTCCACCCCATCTACCCCATCCACTCCTCCTAACCCTAGACGATGCACAACCCTAGCTCCCTGCCACCCCCATACCGATCTACCCCTCCCCTCTCGGTTCCTCTATCTCTCTCGCTGCAAAACCGGCCCACACCGAGCCGCCCCTTCTCTTTTCTCTGGCCCCAGCCGTAGCCACCCCCTCCTGTCCCTGAGCCTGGCCGAGCACGTGAGGAGGAGGAGAGAAAAGGTGGCCGAGCCACCTTTTTCCACCGAGCCTCCCCACGGCCCCCTTTTTCCCCCTCCTTGCTTTATCTACCCTCCCCTAGCATGCAGCTACCCCAGATCTCCCCAGGGCCTGCCCTGTGCCGCTCCCCTTCCACCCTATCTTCCCTGCGACCATCTCCTCCATCGCCGGCCATCTACCGTCGGCATCGGCCTCTCCACCGTAGCCAGGAAGGCGGGCGAGGTTGTTGTGGTGTCGAGGAAGGCCACGGGATCCCCTGCGTCGCCCCTATGCTCTGCAACGAGGAGGAGGAGGCCCGATAGCTGCTGCACGTCCTCAACACCGAGGCAAAACCCTAGCTCATCAGCGTCTGCTACGTCGTCGATCCGTCGCTCCCCGGCCGGATCCAACCCCTCCAGCAGCCCCGTGGTGAGTTCCCTAACCTCCTAGACATCCCCGCAGTCGCCGTCACTGCCTGGATGTCACAGACCGACCGTCGAGCAGTCTCTGTGCGCCGGCGTCGCGCGTGCGTTTGCTCGTCGACGCGCCGCGCTAGCCTTACCTAGCCACCTAGTCGGTCCCTACCAACAACCACCAGCCAGCCATAGTGGCTTCCGCCTCCGCGCGCGTGCCCAGGTCGCTGGTACGAGCCCCCACTGCGCCATGCCACGCGTCTCTTTCTATTCGTCAGACAAAAATCAGAGGAAGAAAAACAGTACCTGTGCACGTTTCCCACATAACCCCTTGGCCTTTTTGGTTTCTAAACCCGCAATCCACCCGGTCCCACCTGTCAGCGCCTCTGGGCGATTTACAAAAGAGCACCCAAGTTTTTCCTACCCCTCAACCCGCGCTCCCCCACTGTGCCGCGGGGCATGCCCCCTCTCGTTCGCTGCCGCGTGGGTCCGTTTCACCGCCAGACCCACCTATCTGTCACCGTGGCTCACTTCACCCGCGGTGAGAAAAGTTCTGCTGCGCAGTGTTCGCCAGCACAGCTCGGTCCCACCTGTCTGTGACTGTGGCTAGCTGTTGCTAGGTGTAAAAAGTAGCTGTCTGTATCTGTTTTATAAAAACAATTTTTAGAAAATGTCTAATATGTACTTAATTCTGTTTTTAATAACTTTTATTTTGTAAGTCCAAATAATACAAATAATATATGTTTTTGAATCAGAAAAATGTGAGGATTTCAAATATGCCATCCAAATTAATGTATGACTAATTTTAAATTTTCGAAATTGTTTAATTGCAATAAAATGCCTTTTCTTAATGAATTAATAACTTTAATTCTATAACTCCAAATTCGACAAATAATATGTCTAAATCGATCAGCGCAACGAGCCCGTTCTAACTATGCAGTCCATGTTCTGAATTGAAGCATGCATCATGTCATTATTAAAAACCAGAACTGTTTATGGCAATAAAACTTGACCAAATAAATAATAAAATGAATTATTCTTGTCCCCACACCTCACCCTTGCCATGCTACATTATTGCCATGTAATTTGTGCATCATTCATCATGGCATGCTTGTTTGCTTGTCGCATTTTATTTATATGCTTGTTCACTTTATTTATGCTGGCCCTTGTTTGTTTGGTTCTTCTTCAAATAGACGCCGAGCAGGGGAAATATCAGGAATCCCACGAGTACTACCCAGATCCGTCTCTCGCTTCAACTGAGCTGCCAGGCAAGCACTACCACATGCTTGCATACATATATTACCTATTGTCTCTATCTTATTCTTCCACCATTGAGTCACGATTGCATTTAATTGAATCCCAAGTACTGCATAGCCTTTACTTTTAAACCCCACGAAGCTTGTCCCTCCATCCCATGAGCCATTACTACAGAGAGTTGTTTGAGCCATGCGAGTCATAGAACAACATGTGTAGGGTATGTGAGTGTCTGATGGATAACGAGGTACCTAAACAACTTAACCTGAGTAGTAATGGGATAACTAATGAAAGAGGCACCGGTGAGCAATATCTGCTATTTGGTTTTTCATGCTCACTCGTGTCCCGTAGGACCTCGAGTACTTGATTCCTGATCCTTGACTATTCGCACTATCCACATCCGGGAGGCCGTGGACCCCCCCTGAGCCAGAGCTTGATTCATTTCTATTTCTTGGGGCCACAAACTAGTTTGGGGTTTTATTACTATCCTGTATTTATGCCATGTTTTACTGTTTTATTTAAGATTGTGCGAGGAGCACATGTACTGTTTAGGGATCGCGGCACGATTTCGCGGTATCGACAAGCCCAGTCACATTTTCGGGTTCCCAGTCGTTTACAACCGTTCTCACAAACCCTGGGTCCGTCTTGGAGCCGGCCAACTTCGTTGCGGGTAGCTTATTGGGGTGGCCCCCTGAAATATTTCTGAATCCTGTGATTGCTCTGTCGAGAATGCCTCGTTGGGTTTTGATTTGGTTTTTCCGAGGTTTATCGAGTGTGTGTTGCTATTTGTGCACCCCTGCAGGGTAAATCTTTCTGAAAGCCATGTCCGCGGTTATGGATGACTTGGAGCATAGTTTCTCGATCATAGACAAGTATAACTAAGGTGCCGCTTTTAATTTGACTAAGTACCTGACTAGTAGATAGTGCAATACTCATGGAATGGTCAATAAAACTGCCAACGGATGGGTTGTTCGTCCGCTTTCTCGTTGGTAAGCGAGAAGGAGGATGGATCTGTTACTTTACACTGTTATAACTGTTGTTACTAATTAACGGACATCCGTCTATCATTGGTTAGGCAGATGGTTAGCGAGTATCTATAGACTTGTTAGTTATCATCTTTTGCTGCAATTGCGTCACCCCAGGTATATGTCCCCTTTAGAGGCATAAAGACTTGCTGAGTACCCCTAGGGTCTCACATGATAAATTGTTTGATTCAGATGAATAGGGGTATTCGCAAGATGGATACTGGGTGGAGGAGACATATGATGTTGGCAACGATCACTCGGTGTAGAGATTCCGGGGAAGAGGATCCGTGAGATCTGTGGGCGGGATGTGTTTATTTATGTGGCATCTTATGCCAATTTGCTTCTTATCCGTACTCGGATCTTGTTTTCCGCTTCCGCCTGATACTCTGATGTTTGATGTATGAGGAGCTATCCTAAACTATTATCTCTATCTAGGATATTTGGATCTTGCCGTATGGCGTTGCGATATTTCTATTTCTTTTAGATGGAATGGCTCTGAAAACTGTTGTATGGTAGCTTGCATACATACTCACTTGTGTATGTATTTGATCTCTTCGCCTGTTGCCTACGCCACTCGCTCTTGTCCCGATGTCTTGGAAGTGGTTAGGACGGCCGACGGGTCTAGACGTGGGTGGTCCCTGGGCCCCCGCTGTACTATTTTAACCACTTCCGGTTCATCCAGGCTTGAACTTAGAGCGTAGGGTCCGAGGTGGTTACAAGGAGGGCCTCTCCCTATACAGGCCAAGCAGCAAACTGGCCCCTCCAGTAAGTTTCCCTTTTCATTTCGTAGTCTCTTCCTTTGCTAGACGTGTTTTCAAGTCGCTTATCTGACTCGCACATTGCCTTCCTTTGCAGACCTTCCTGGACAAGGAGACGCTAGAGGATCTCCTCGATGAAGGCGAGGGGGGAAAGTCTGATGGGTCAGAGGAGGCCGCAGAGTAAGAAGAACATGTCTCCATACCGCGGAAGAGTAGTGGCCAGAAGCACCGCGAGATCGAGGCCAGCCATAGCCTCGAGGAACTTGACAGTGACATGGAGATTGTTGACGAGCGGAGCTCCAAACGGGTGGCTACTCAGGTCAAGGCTGCCCTGAAGATGAAGCTGCCAGTGAAGGCAGCGATCGAACCGGCAGCAGTGCTTGACTCGAAGGAAGAGGCCGAAGAAGCAGCTGTTGTGCTTAGCATGGTGAAGGGGTCAGAAGACCTAGCGCTGGCAATTGGAGCAAAGGCCCCGCAGGTGGTGAAGGGGTCAGAAGCCTCGGCAGCAATGAAGATGTTAGAGGCCCCGGCATTGAAAGTACCGAAGGCCCAAACAACGGTTGCCGGGTCAACGAAGAAGCCACTGGGGTCGTCCAAACCGCTGCGTTAAGCTAGCATGTTGGAGGCAGGACTGACGTGCGCAATCAACCTTGAGATGGAGAAGCCAGCGCACATCACTACTGGTCTGTGTGTTATCCCGGTTGCCAAGTAAGCATGTTTATCTTGTTGGGTTGAATCATTATCTCACTCGCCGGAATTTCCGACTCATTAATTATTCTTAACTCGTAGGAGCAAACCAAACATGATAACTCAGGCGACCGTGTCCAAGATTCCCTCGAGCCGCGTTGAGGAGGTGGAAGACCCTTCCAAGAAGAGGAAGAGCGACCTCGACGAAGCGTCGGAGCTCGCTGCCAAGAAGCAGAAGGCGGTTGACCCCGACCCAGCAGGGGAGGTGCCCGCGGAAGGTAACACGGGAGACATTTTCGTCTACGATGAAAGGGCCGCGGCCCCAGAGGTTGAAGCGGAAGGTGCCGATGCGACCAAGGAGATGGTGGCGGCGTCCCCGTCTGCAGCGGCCAAACCTGTGACATTTCTGTGCTTTCTTGCGAAGGGAGTGTCCGAAGTCGCCCAGGCACAGTCGCCGTTGGTGGCCGAAATCATCGACGACAATGTTGGCCTAATGGCGGAAGGGAGCCAGGGAGCGGCGCCGATGGGAGCGATCGAGCTCCACCGCTTGCTCAGCCAGGCACTCTAGGTATGCCTAGTCCCCAAGGCTCTAGTTCCTAAGTAGTAGCGACTGGAGGATTTTTGCTCTCTTCTTTTTCTTGAATGCCCAGTCCCCGAGGGTCGGGTCGCCGAATAGCAGCGACTTAGCACTTGCAATTTTCACGAGTCCTTAGTCCCCGAGGGTCAGGTCGCTGGTTAGCAGCGAGTCGACACTTGTATGTTTTTTTACCCTATTCTTTGCATTGTAGGAAGAGTCAGACTGCCGGCGAGTGGAATTTGAGCAGCTCCAGCATGATCACCAGGTGGCAACCTAGGCGATTAACCAGCTGCAAGTTGCTGCGAGTAAGTCACTTTTCAATTGTGAAGAATTGGTTTACGCATTTGAATTCGGCATGGAATTGATTGTTTCTGGTGTGCAGGTAATCATGCCTCCGTGCTTGACAAGGCCCGCGAGGGTTATTGTAGGGATTCTGTAGCAGATAACAAAAAAAATAACTATGCGGAACACCTGAATGCCCGAGGATCTATCTAGAAGTAATGCAGTAATGGAGAAACACAATGGTAACATAGCCTTGAAGACTGAGAGAGCATTACGCTCATGTATGAGCGTGGATGATGTAGTCGTATTCGTCCAACCTCAAGGTCATGAAGCTCCTCGCACGTCACCCCTTGTCCAGGTCCATGTACGATGGCCAGGTTGCTACAAGTGCATCTCCCCCGAGTTATCACACACATACGGTCCAATACAACGACTTTCGAACTCTTGATCCCTGTTGGGGTAGCAAAAGTAGACCTCCTGGCGGAATCCCTGCAGCACAACGGCATGCCACATATGTGTTAACTTTGCACGTATAGTCCTTACTTGGGACCGTGCAAGGATGAAGGAAACTAGAGAGAGATGGGGGATATTCTATCCTCAGAGAATATCTTATTTGGTTGTGTCGTTAATCCCACCCATGCACATTCCTTTATATAGTCAGAGGGGGGGGTGTGCCCTCCCCTTTGGGTTAGCCATATGGGACTAAAGAATAAAGGAAATAATAGGAAATTCGGGCAGACAGCCGGCTGGGCCAAAAGACCATCCCAATTGCTCCAACAATCGCTAGACGGGTGGGACAAAAGCCCCCACTCGTGGCCTAGCACCGCAACAGCCACAGCGACCCACGGTAGTAGCAGTTCCGGCACAGGCGCCCGGGAGGGATGGCTCTATGCGCACGCGTGATGACGCGGCGCGACCCAATAGTGCGGATCCCCGTGGTCGGCCTGCCTTGCATGGCCGGGTGGGCCACGGCCGGCCCACCTAGCATGCACCCGCGCCTACCATCGTCCGCTCGCGAGCGGCGGCGAGTATCCGTTGCCCGCCTTATGTGGGCCGCCAAGCCCATTAGCGGCCGAAACGGTTTTCTGCTCGTTTTATTTTTTCCTTTTCTAGGGTGATTTCCTCTAGGTCAATTCCCTCCGGGGTTTTGGCCTAATGTGGAAGTTGCCCTATAAATTTCAATTCAAATATTTATTTATAATATATTAATTCACAATTAACATATAATAAATGTATATTGTAAATTGCCATTTATCTGAAACTCCTTTTAGTCTTTTCCTTTCCTTCTTTCTCCGAACAACTTCGGATCTCTCTGAAACGATTCCGACTTATCTCTCTTTCATGATTCCATCCCGCAGGAGGATCTCCAAGCGTCGTATCACCCTTAAGTGTGTTTACCTATGGTTCAGGAATGCTATAGACATGATCCATATCAATGATCAACAGAGGGACCAGGATGCTCATGTGACCCCTATGCTCTCTACGAATCTCCATCATGTCGAACCTGAAAGGATATATCCAATTCCCTTGTTCATGATAAAGGACTTGTCCGAGATTTGATCATCGGTATCACGATACCTTGTTCAATCTCGTTTCCAACAAGTACTGTTTTACTCGTTCCCGTAAAATACCATCCCCATGACCTAGTCATGTGTTGCGCAACATGGATGTAATTCACCGAGTGGGCCTAGTTGTATCTTCCCGTCACACAGGAGAACAATTTGCGATCTTGAAGCATATTGCCTCTACATGCTCCTTTGGATACCCAACATGAACCTTCATGGTCACCCTTTCACGAGATGATGATTGATATTGTCAAAGCATCCTCCGGTACCAGTGATTGATATGATTTATGGTCTAAGGATTAGGACAATCTGTTTCTAACAATTGCAATGTGAACTAAGTGACATGATCATGTTGCAAAAATCATTAGTGGGAAGTGTCCATCACATCATTCCAGATGATATGACTTTATTGTTAGTGACTTTTGTTTAGCCCATGATCAGGAAACCTTGATCATCGTCTACCCAAAGAACTAGTTGAATAGAGGCTCCTAGGGACCTGGGTTTGTTTGTATACCACACCTATGTTAATGTTTTCGCTTGATATAGTTATATCATGATTGAAAGCTATTATGAACTAATTAGATATGACAATAAAACCCTTTTATTATTTGCCTCTAGGGCATATATCCTGCAGTCTCCCACTTGCACTAGAGTACAAATAATCTAGTTGCATTGCTACTAATCATAAACCATATCTCATATGCGTTTATTGACCATGCTTTCTCATGGAGGACTTCCTGTCCTAAGTCTGTTTCACCAGATTCATAAGGTCCTATTTTGCAAATCATTAATGCCAACAATTTTGACATTCACACCATTATCATATAATGTGTTTTAGCATTTTGGTGATAAAGTGAGACTTCTTTTTTCTAGCTTCTGCAATGATGATCTATCAGTCAATAGAACTTTGAAGATGTCATATATAACTATAAAACACACTTTGTCGAATGTCGAACTTTCTCTAGACCAAAATTATACTTGCTAACATTGAAGTATCCTAATACTTCTATATCTATGTAAATTCCAATCAAAGTGCAACACTTTCATTTTGATGTCCAGCCACACTTTCATTGCGTTCAAACTTAACTCTGATTCAGTGATTTAAAAATCACTCTAGAATCTTTGTTCTTTACATCAAAGAACATTGGTCACATTATGTCAAGTATAAACAACATGGATTTTACCTTGGAAAAAACATTGGCCAAGGCATAGTTGATGCAATGCATCCCTTTTCCCTACCTTAACCATTGTCATAAATATCGAGTCATTACTTCAATACTTCTCCTAATTGTTCAAGTAAGAACGAATTCTTTCTTGAATCCATTCTGAACTCTTTTAAGAATCTCAACTAGGTCCTTCTAAAAACTTTCCGAATTCTCCAAGAATTTTGACATTTTAATGTTCATTAAACATCCTGATCCAATCAAATAGAACCACTATATTTAATTTAAGTTGAATTTCATCCATCTAATGATCTGATCATTCCTAATACCAAACAAATTGTTCACTAATATGTCGATTACATATTCTAGAACATTGTCACGCTCCTACTCAAATATTTCATAAATATTTGATATTCTAGGATGTCACTCATCTCCCACTCAAATATGTCATCCACATATTCTATTGGGAAAACCTCTTAGCTCCCACTCAACTTGCAGACTTTTCTTAATAATTATGGCAAATCTAATATTCTTTGATCAAATTGAGAATTTTCTGCTACAAGAGATTAGCAATTCTAGATTGGTCAAAACTTCCTTGTTGTAGTAGTTACGACCTTTTCTTCAACCTTTTTAAGACTTTATAGTTTTGAGTATTCCTTTGCTAATTTCATGACTCTAGGTCATTTCTTGTACTTGGGTCCATCCATCTTTCTTTGTATTTCATAGGTATGTCTTATTCCAATAATAGGACAAGTGAATCAAGAATGGAATTCTGCAAATGGCAGAACAAATTCTTGAATCCTACCTTTATAAAGTATTAGCAGAAACTTATGCTTATGCTTTATTCCCTTCAACTGACACTTCTATAAGACTTTTCTCAAACGAAGTACCTCACTGAGACAATACAAACTTTGTCTTCTTTGGGTATTAGTTTGGAATTTGTATTCATAGTCTTACTAAGAATGTTCCACAAAGACTTACTATTCGTAATGATCTCGAACTATCGAAATCTCTAGACACTCGAGCATGCCATATCTCATATGGTGTTGTTTCCGCGAATCATCAGATGTTCCTAATAGTTTTGAGTGTTTACTAATTCAATCTATAACTCTAATTCCTAATGTTAATACATTCAAAGATCATTTGGACCATATGTATCTCATATACTATGAGTATGATGCATTAGACATATCAACACTATTTGATTAGTCCAATCACCATAATTTGTGGAACTGTTTTTCACAAGTCCCTTATATGCCAATTTTCTATTAACTTGAATTCAAAATCACTTGTATCAAATCGCAAAGACTTTGGAATTCTTGTTAATCTTATATCCACTTCAGTTTGAAATCATTTGAATAATTCAAATAGTTTCAAACTTGTGTTTCATTAAGTAAGTACACATATTCACTTAAACTCACCAAAAATAATGATTTCCACTATCTGTTGAAAATGCAATACATCGTATGTATAAAATTCAACACTTCGCATATCACCGTTTTATCAAAATGCAGAGTTTTAGTCATTCTGCCCAATGAGGCATGGTTTTGCAAAGTCTCTAGATCAAATATCTAAGACCCCGATCTTCATTAACATGAAAAAACATGCAATAACCACAAGGACTTAAACAATACTGTTATTCAATATTTAAACTTGAATATCTTTTGGCAATTCTCATAAATGTCCTTTTATCATACTGATAAAGACTAGAATAACATGTTCATAATCCCAATGTGAATCATAAAAGAGATCATTCATAAAAACAGAACGACTGAATTGTTTCTTATTAATATGAATAACCATCTCACAATAAGCAAGACACACTAATATGTTTCACAAACTTGATTACAAAGCTTTTATTCAAATCTACTAATCTTAATGATAAACTTCGAGGGAACGAGTGTTGTCGGCCATCAACTAGCTTGCTTTCTGTCATCACGCCATCATCACCTTGTTCCATTATGTAACTCTCATGTAGAGGGTTCTGTTTTAAATAAAACAAGATTAAGTATCCAATACTTGAAAACCTACATAAGAGTTTCATGGAAACGTTTATTCCTTGAATATCACATATACCCTTTCTGTTGACGACGATCCCAGCTTTTGGGTTTGATCTTGATGAAGGTATCACAGTAGTCACGAAGAGTGGTATCTTCTCTACCGTCAGATTCATCAAGGAAATCTTCTAGGGGTTCACAAAGGATATACATGAGATGGTTTTCTATGGGGATCCTACTTAGGCATTGGTACTAGCTGATGAAATTCGACCCATCTAACTTAAGTTTATTCCCATTCATTAATGGACTAAAGATGTCCTGAACTAAGGGAATGGCCATAATCTACAAGATATTGGACCAAGTTCATAGTATGGAGCTCAGATGAACTCCCACTAAAACTATCATCCCTAAAGACAATTTTAGTGATTACACGACCCCTTTTCTCCACATCATCCCCAATCATCACGAACTTTGATGTGGGTGCTGTGGTGGACTTTATCGGTCGATCACATCATCCATGTGACTTGTGCTTGATCTTTTGATCGATATGTTCAGAGGGCATATCTACATATGCTAGGCTCGCCAACTCAACCTTAGTGTATTTGTTGTGCAACATGTCTTACACCCACTATATGCCAATGCAGATATGTCTGACACCCGATCATCACGACCTGCCTCATAACAGAGAACTTTCTTGCTGGTGCACACTAAAGGAGAAAACTTTTTCGTTGGTACTTAATTAGAGATCATCCTATTTAAATGCTACCATTGCGTATCTAATACCAGCACTCAAACAAGGTGCAAACAAAGATTAAATCATATCTAATAATATGTGACGTGACATGGTTATCTTCCCGCTCCATGATCTCCATCAGGTACTCCGGCTTGGCACGAAGTCCATAACTCCATCAGTCTTATCATTCATCATCGTGATGATTACTACTACACGAATCAGTAATAGGAAAAGTAAACTACCTTACCTTTTCACGACTTGCAACCATATCACATCACAAATCCTTCCCTGCAATATAAAGTTATATGCCTCTACTCTATCTATTACAGATTTTATGTGGTTGTTAAGGCTTTCACAATAGAACCGTTTCTACCTACAAACTTCCAACCACAACATGGATACAATAGTTGTTGCTACTACACCCCTTTTGGGGCCTTTCGTTGTAGATGACATATCAACTACTATGAGAGATACAGACACCCGTTAGACACTTATACGGTACAAGCCGTATGTCAAGCGTGAAACCAGTCTCGCGTAGGATTACGCGTAAGGTCAGTCTGGGCCGCTTCATTCTCACAGTATCGCGATATAAACAAATACACGTGGGAAGGTAACAACTAGGGTATTGATTCCCACACTTTGCATGTGTCTATCCGTATTAGCATACTAACCATAGATTAGGCTCTGATACTACTGTAGGGTTTCCGTAGCAGATAACAAAAAAAATTAACTATGCGAAACACCGTGAATGCCTAAGGATCTATCTAAAAGTAATGCAGTGATAGAGAAAGATAGCGGTAATGTACCCTTGAAGACCGAGAGAGCATTACGCTCAAGTAGGAGCGTGGATGATGTAGTCGTACCCATCCGACCTTAAGGTCGCGAAGCTCCTCACATGTCACCCCTTGTCCAGGTCCTTATAAGATGGCCTAGTTGCTACAAGTGCATCTGCCCCGAGTTATCACACACACATACGGTGCAATACAATGACTCTCGAACTCCTTGATCCCTGCCGGGCTTGTAGAAGTAGACTCCTAGCGGAATCCCTGCAGCACAATGGCGTGCCACAGATGCGTTGACTTCGCGCATACAGTCCTTGCTTGGGACCGTGCCACTGCGAAGGAAACTAAAGAGAAGGGGATATTCTAGCCTCAAAGAATATCTTATTCGGTTGTGTCTTTAATCCCACCCATGGGAACTCCTTTATATAGTCGGAGGGGGGTGTGCCCTCCCCTTTGGGTTAGCCATATGGGACTAAAGAATAAAGAAAATAATAGGAAATTCAGGTAGACAGCCGTCTGGGCCAAAAGACCTAGCCCAATTGCTCCAACAGCCACCAACCGGGTGGGCCAAAAGCCCCCATGTGTGTCCCAGCACCGTAGCGGCCCCAATGGCCCACAACAGTATCAATGCAGACACAGGCACCCGGGAGGTCTGGCTCTGTGCGCGCGCGTGATGCCGCGATACAGCCCCGCAGCGTGGCTCCCCGCAGTCAGCCTACCTTGCATGGCTGGGTGGGCCATGGATGGCCCACCTAGCATGCACCCGCGTCCGCTCGTGAGTGGCGACGAGTATCCGTCACCCGCCTTATGTGGGCCGCCAATCCCACTAGCGGCAGAAACAGTTTTCTGCTGGTTTTTTATTTTTCCTTTTCTAGGGTGATTTGCTCTAGGTCATATCCCTCCAGGGTTTTGGCCTAATGTGGAAGTTGCCCTATAAATTTCAATTCAAATATTTATTTATAATATATTAATTTACAATTAACATATAATATATGTATATTGTAAATTGCAGTTTATCCGAAACTCCTTTCGGTCTTTTCCTTTCCTTCTTTCTCTGAACAACTTCGGATCTCTCCGGAACAATTCCGATTTATCTCCCTTTCATGATTCCATCTCGCAGGATGTTGGGGGGATACCCCCGGGTAGGGTCACGCCGGGGTATAATGGCCGAGTTAGCCGAGGTATGGCAAGGTCAAAGGAAGTGTTGGCCGAGTCACCTCAAGGCAGGCCGAATCACGGAGTAACCCGGACCGGGGGATGTCCGCCTAACTGAGTCCCGGCCGACTTATGTCGTATGCCGGCAGGTTTTATCTATCTTGTATGCAGGTACAGGTGTGGCCGGATCAACCAGGCATGATCCGGGTTATATCAAGCTTGCAAGAGAAGGAATGTATCTCACTGGTCAAAGGTTGACTACTGTACGCAGAGCATGAGCGAAGCGGACAGAGGCCAGGACCACCGAGGCATGGCCGACAAGGGTGACGTTGCCTGTGTCGGATAACGCTGGCGCCGCAGAGGCTCACGTGCCTCTACATGGCTTACGAAGGGGAAAAGTGACCCGGTCGGTTTACTATTTTGGGAAGAGACATATTCCCTGGAATATGCCTCCACGTATGCCCTAATTGGAGACCTAGCCACCCCTATATAAGGAGGGCTAGGGCCTCTGTAGAAGGGGTTGAGTTCTATTGAGTACTAGACTAGTTGATGGGCATTTGAGTAGAGGGTTCCTGAGAGAAAAGCGGTGGTGAGTGTAAGAGACTTCCCTCTTCCTCCTCTCCCCAGTACAACTCAAGGAGCACTTGTAACTCATCTATCTTGAATAATACAAAGCTTCTGTGTGTGGAATCACCACACTATCCCTCCCTGGATTCCTCTAGTGCATCTTGTCCCCACCTTTAGCCTATCCATGGCATCTGCCGTGACACCACCATGACAGTTGGCGCCCACCGTGGGGCTAGCGGCGCTAGCAGGAGTGAAGATCCTGACGGGAAACCTCATCGGCACCGGCGAACGCATCGTCTCCGGGCTCTTTGAGTGCTTCGGAGTGCTGGATTTTGTCAGCGACAATGCTGGCTGCTTCGGCAAGCGACCTCTCCCGTGCAACGGCCTTTTCGTCAAGCTCGGCGCGCACAAGATCTACGTCGCTATCGATGTATCGTGCGTTCATCCGCGGCACATCGTCGAGGGAGGCGAGCCACCCCTTAGTGCGGGTCATGGGGCGCGTATCACTCGCTCCCCTGACCACGTCGAGGTGATGATGACTGCGCTTGACGCTGGCGCGAGCAAGGATCCGGCACCAGATCCGGAGGTAACACCAAAGGCACCGAGGAAAAGTAGAGGTCCTCCACTAGAGAGGCTAGAGAATGTGCTGCAGCAGGCAATAGATAGCTTGGCAAGCCCCGTAGCAGCAGTGGTAGATCCAACTCAGGCACATGCCGATTTAAAGGAGACTAGGCAGAAGATACTAGAGGGTGCGAAAAAGATAGCAGCGGCTCAGCAGTCGTTGAACATGACACTACGTGAGTACACAAAGGCAAATAAGGTTGACGCTGTAAAAGTGAAGGGGAGAAACCTCATTAGTGAAATGAACAAAGAAGGTGATACTAGGATTGAGGAATCAGAAAACTGTCTGTCCGTGGGGCTGCCGAAGTATAGTACCCCGGCAAAGAACCTCAGAGCAGCAGATGCAGCTGCATCCGAGTTAGAGGGTTTGATGGGTGAAGCCCGGCAAAATCAGCAAGATAGGGTCAATGAGTTGGTTCGGATCGCGAACAGACAAAATGAAGAGTTACTTAGAGCTAATCCAGGAAGAGCTAGGGCATCCAAGGTTGTTCATTCGGCAGTAGGTAACCCGGAGAAATCTGCTGGAGCTGCATCGTCACCTCATGGAGGACCAAGAAGAGAGGAAGTTGTCACCTCAGCGAGGAGAAACAAGCAGATAGTCCCGTATGACCCGACAAGGGCAGGGAAAGGAAAAGAAGTGCAGAGAAATGAGGATCGACGAAGTGTGAGCCGAGGTGAAGCTGGCCGAGGTAACCGCAACCAAGGCAATGCCAGTCAGGGAAACGCTATGAATGGCAATGCCGGACAGCGCAACTCGGCGGGTGCGGGGCAACCACAACAGCGGAATATACCACAGCAAGAGCGAAGTGCCGTCCAAGGTATCCAACAGAGAGCAGCTCCACAGGAGCAAGATAGATACAATGATGGTGATTCGGAAATGGTGAACGCAGGATACCCTAGGCCAGACTATCACGTGATAGGGTCAAGATTGGGAAGCAGGAACTTGATGCCCGACGACGCCAGGTTAAAGCTAGATCGGCTTTATAGGTCGGAGCAAATTGAGTGTCAAGGTCCTCCAGGCCAGCATGTTTTTGGGCCCCGGATCATGAAGGAGCCGCCGGTGCGGAACTTCTAGTTATCCAGAGGCACAAAAACATATGATGGTAGCACCAAGCCGGAAGATTGGTTGATCAACTACGCGATAGCGGTGAAAATTGCTACAGGCAACTTGAGATGGGCGGTAAGATATGTACCTCAAATGTTGGAAGGCCAACAAGGGTGTGGCTAAACAATTTACCACCTAGAAGTATCAATTGTTGGATTGATTCTGAGGAGATGTTTGTCAGTAACTTCTCGAGCACGTATCAGAGGCCGAATAGGCCACATACCCTAGCAATGTGCAAGCAGAAACCAAATGAGACGGACCGGGAGTTCTTGAACCGGTGGTGCACGGTGCGAAATTCGTGTGAGGGTGTGATTGAGTCACAGTCCATAGCATGGTTTGCACAAGGATGCAGATATGCAAGCATGCTATGGCAAAGGTTGCAAAGGGATATGCCAACTACTCTGGCAGAGACAATCCGAATCGCTGATTCATATGCCTTGGGTGATCTGACTCAACCTAGGCTTATGTCAAGCGAGTCAAATGAGGAGTACTACCAGCGAGATGGAGCCGGATCATCCAGGCGGAATGACTACCGGGGTAAGAGAAGAGATGATAGGCCGGATTACAGGTACAGTTTGCAAGAAGTTGCAGCTGTAAGTCAAGATCAACCCGGAGTAGGGAGTAATCAGTGTCAGAAAACTGGAGGGCAACAATGGACTCCAAGAAATGATGGCAAGAAAACTTGGACGCCAGAGCAGAAGAAACAGTGGCAAAAAAAGAAGGACCGTCCGAGATATACCTATGAGGCAATGCTGGATCAGCCGTGTAAATTTCACACGCCAAATCCGAGTTACCCGGCGGGTCACACGACTCGACAATGTGAATGGATGAGGAAGATAGAACAAAGTGGTTCGGGGAATGCTCAAGCACCTCGGAATGATCAGCCTCAGCAGGAGTTACCTCGGCAGCAATTGCTCTCCGGAGCAAACACACAACAGTTAATGTTGCTTCCCCCTCCGCCAAGGTATGCAAACCATGAGAGAAGGGATGCAGTGCATCAGGTGGAAAACCAACATCAGCCAGATCAGAGGTATCCCGGAAATGACAGGAGAAATGAATACAGAGAGCATCACCAGAGTTATTGCGTGTTTACTACAGAGGAAACAGATAGAAAGAGTTTGCAGCGCCAACATATGGAGGTAAATGTGGTAATGCCCGCAGTGACGAGGTATATGCCTTGGTCGGATCAGGAAATTACATGGAGTATCAAGGATCATACCAAGCTTATGTCGAGCCCTGGTTCATATGCTCTGGTGTTGGACCCAACGTTCATCGGGCCAAGTATCAATGTGAGATTTTCTAAGGTGCTGATTGACAATGGCAGCAGCATCAACATTATGTACGTGGATACAATGCGCAAGTTGGGTATCTCGGAGAACATGCTCCAGGCCATGAGAACAACTTTCCATGGAATTGTACATCATGTGAGCCCATTTGCAAAGTCCGGGTTGACGTGTTATTCGGCACGCGAGATAACTGCCGAACTGAGAACTTGGAGTTTGAGGTTGTGAATTTAGAAAGTGCGTATCACGCCTTACTCGGCAGACTCGCCCTGAACAAATTCATGGCAAGTTGTCACATCAGTTACCTGAAGATGAAATTGGCCGAGCCAAATGGAGTGATCACTATAGCAGGAGATTTCCGACGTTCCATTGAGTGTGCGTCGACCGGTCTAACCTGGCCGAGTCACTCGTGATCGCACAGGAGAAAAGAAAGATCCAGGAGGTGGCAGCATTGGCTCAATCGGCTCAGCAATATATGCCGGCGCTGAGTAACCCGCATGGAAGTGTTTCATTTCAAGCAACAAAGGATACGAAGAAAGTGCCTGTTGATGATCTGTTCCCAGAGCGCACCGTAACAATTGGTGCCAGGTTAAATGACAAATAGGAAAGCGAGCTCGTCAACTTCCTCCGTGAGAATCGGGATATTTTTGCTTGGTCCACACAGGACTTGCAAGGTGTTCCGAGGGAGTTGGCCGATCACTCTTTGAATGTGAGACCCGGAGCAAGGCCAGTGAAGCAACCTCTCCGCCGCTTCGCCGAAGATAGGAGAAAAGTCATTGGAGATGAGATAGCTCGGCTCCTAGCAGTCGGGTTTATCATGGAAGTGCTCTATCCGGATTGGTTATCTAATCTGGTGCTGGTGGAAAAGAAGAAATATGATCCGAATGTGGCAGTGGTTTGGCGTATGTGCATCGATTACACAAACCTGAATAAGGCGTGTCCAAAAGATCCATTCCCACTGCCAAGGATAGATCAGGTCATAGATTCAACTGATGGGTGTGAACTATTGTCATTCATAGATGCATATTCTGGTTTCCACCAGATACCTCTGAATCCGAGTGATCAAATAAAGACTGTGTTTATCACCCCGTATGGGGCTTATTGCAATCGCACCATGCCGTTTGGTTTACGTAACACAGGGGCAACGTACCAAAGATGTATGCAAAAGTGTTTGCACGATCAGATCGGCCAAAATGTGCAAGTGTACGTGGATGATGTGGTTATAAAAACCAAGGAAAGCAAAATGCTCCTTGATGATATGAGGCAAACGTTCGCGAACCTAAGGAGGTTCCGAATGAAGCTTAACCCGGAGAAGTGTACCTTCGGTGTCCCGGCTGGAAAATTACTCGGATTTTTTGTATCCAGCCGAGGTATCGAAGTTAACCCAACTAAAATCCAAGCCATAGAGCGAATGGAGCTGCCAAAGTGTCTTAACGATGTCCAGAAGTTCACTGGTTGCCTGGCATCTTTAAGTCGGTTTGTATGTCGAATGGGAGAAAAGACATTGCCTCTCTATCAACTAATGAAAAAGCGGACAAGTTCATATGGACGCCGCAGGCCAACGAAGCCTTTATCCTATTAAAGAAAATGTTAGCCACTACACCAGTGTTAGCCTCTCCACTATCAAAAGAGCCAATGTTGCTCTATATAGCCGCAACTAACCAAGTTGTAAGTGCAGTGATAGTGGTAGAGCGTGACGAAGAGGGTAAGTCGGTGCAGAGGCCAGTCTATTAACTGAGCGAGGTATTATCCGCATCAAAGCGAAACTATCCTCACTATCAGAAAATGGCATATGGGGTGTACATGTCGGCAAAGAAGCTAAAGCACTACTTTGAAGAACATCCAATCAAAGTGATATGTGAGGCCCCTATTTCTGAGATAATGAGTAACAAGGATGCAAGCGGCCAAATCACAAAATGGGCAATTGAGCTAGCCCCTTATGCTCCACAATACGACAGAAGAGATGCGATCTAGTCTCAGGCTGTGGCCGACTTTTTCGTGGATTGGGCCGAGATGCAATACGAACCACTATTACCAGATCCGAACTACTGGAGGATGCATTTTGATGGGTCGAAAACGAAAACCGGGTTATGCGCCAGAGTTGTACTTACCTTGCCAAAAAACGACCAGCTGAAGTATGTGCTGCAGATCCATTTCGCTGCGTCAAACAATGTAGCCGAATATGAAGCACTTGTGCATGGGCTCAAAGTGGCAAAAGAAATTGGAATACGTTGGATCCAATGCTTTGGCGACTCAGATTTGGTAGTTCAGCAAGTTTCAGGGCAGTGGGACGCTCTTGATCCAAACATGGCATTATACAGATTCCATGTGCAAAAGATATCTGGGTACTTTGAGGGATGCGAGTTTCACCATGTACCCCGGTGGAAAATGAGGCTGCCGACGTATTGTCGAAGCTCGGATCAACCCGACGAGCGATTCCACCGGGTGTAGCACTGGAGCACCTCAGAAAACCATCTATCAGGCCGTCCCCAGAAACCAACTCAATCTACATCCTGGAAGATCCGGAGTCTAGAGCTGTACCCATGGACATTGACGTGGGAAGTGGTTCAGGAAACCCGGGGACTGCTTCGCAGAACCCGGGGACTGCGCAGCATGATCCGGCCGAGGTTATGCCGGTGGAGCCAATGGAAGTAGATGAGGATGTGTTTCCAGTGTGAGCTATACCAGCTTGGGCGCTGCCCATATTTCAATTCCTGGAGGATGGAACTTTGCCCACTGAAGAGGTATTTTCCAGGCAAATCTAGTGGCGCGCAAAGGCGTACACAATCATCAATGCCGAACTATACAAGAGAAGTGTCACAAATGTCCTCCAACGATGTGTTGACCCGGAAGAAGGGCTTGACATCCTCCGGGATATACATCAAGGGGAATGTGGGCATCATGCCTCATCTAGAGCATTGGTGGCAAAAGCTTTCCGGCATGGATTCTACTGGCCAAGTGCCTTAGAACAAGCAGAGGATTTGGTAAGAAAATGCAATGGCTGTTAGAGGTATGCAACCAAGACACATATGCCAATGTTGGAGCTCAAGACCATACCAATTACTTGGCCTTTTGCTGTATGGTGTTTGGATATGGTTGGCCCGTTTAAACCAGCAAAAGGGAACATGACCCACATCTTAGTCATGGTTGATAAGTTTACAAAATGGGTTGAAGTAAAGCCAATAAGAAAGTGTGATGGAGCCACGGCTATGACATTCCTCAAAGATATCATCTTGAGATACGGCTATCCTCACAGTATCATAACAGATAATGGCACAAACTTTGCTGAAGGAGCATTTTCGCGATTCTGCCAAGATAAGAAGATCTGGCTGGACGTTGCCTCGGTAGCCCACACCGCATCGAATGGACAAGTGGAGAGATCCAACGGATTAGTATTATCTGGGACAAAACCCTGGCTCATTGAGCCGCTGCAAAGATCAGCAGGGTGCTGGATAGAAGAACTACCAGCAGTACTGTGGAGTTTAAGAACAACTCCGAATCGATCAACAGGCTATATGCCATTCTTTCTGCTATATGGGGCAGAAGCTGTATTACCAGCCGACATAGAGCATGATTCGCCTAGGGTCACCCAATACACATAAGCCAAAGTGCGGGAAGCCCGGCAAAATGATGTTGATCTGCTGGAAGAAGTGAGAGAATTGGCATTGTCCAGATCTGCCATATATCTGCAAAATCTCCGACGCTATCATAGCCGGAAAGTAAACCCCCGAGTTTTCTGGGAAGGTGATCTGGTACTCTGGTTGGTACAACGTACTGCTGGCATGCATAAGTTATCCCCCCATGGGAAGGGCCATTCATTGTGAGCAAAGGATTGCACAATGACTCATATTATCTCATCGATGCAAAACCACAGGAGAAGAACAAGGCGGACAGGTCCGGCGAGGAATCTAAGCGTCCATGGAATGTAGCTCTACTTCGTCCGTTCTACACTTAGCAAAGAAGTGTGTGTATCCGAGTCTCTCATATGTCGGTATGTATGCCGTCAATGAGCTTATCAATGAAATCTTGGCACCTCGAGCAGTAACTCGGGGACTGCCTTAGTGATAATTACTGTTTGTTTTCTGTATTTGTTATTTGTATGTCGGCTGGCGTAAGTTGTTTCCACCTAAGCCGGATTAGTAGTGCGTGAGCACCAAAAACCTAACTCTTCGACTTGCTGCTGTCCAACAAGATTTGGCTTCATGGCAAGCAAGAGAATAAGTTTGGAATTGCGTAGCACACAAAAAACGACTAAGGAAAAGAACTTAATCGAGCCGACATTTTTTATTCGGACTAACCTTATGCTTAAGTTATGTTTACTATGCTGAAATATTTTGATCTAATCCTAAAGTTTCCAAGTATTGTTAAGTCAATTTTTGAAACTCGGACTCGTAAGTCATAAAACCGAACCAAGGTAGACACGAGCCGAGCCAAGAAATTGGAGGAACAAGAAAATCAAACTCGGGGACTACGCCCAAGTTAATCTTGCACAAACAACTTAGTAGCAAAATATGACTTGTGTGCTTAATACATTTGCACCCGGCATACCGGGGATCTGATAAACTGCAAAGTGTTTTTAATCAAGGAGCAGTAGGAGGAGCTAACTCGGCGCCAGTAGGTGGAACTCCAGCCTCAGCTTCAGCTTCATCTTCACCTTCTTCAACATCCAAGGCTTCGCCCTCTTCCTCTTCACCCGAATCATCTTTGGCATTTTCATCATCGGCAGTGCCAAGGAAGCTTGGTCCCTTGTTCCATTGATTGATGGGGGCATATTGAATGAGGCTATGAGCGCAAGCCTTGCGCCGAGCTATCCAATCCGGATCATTGGACCACCTTGATCCGGTGCGCATCCGCTCAAGAAGATTGAGGTTGATTTTCTCATATCATGTAAGCACGTAGTGGAGAACGATTTCAGCGCCGACGCGTCCAGCGGATTCCCTCCAAAGGTCCAGCTGGGTCTCGCACTCCATTAACCTGGCAATAAGAGTGGCGGTCCCCTCCGGAGTATCTTCTTCAGGCCAAAAGGCATTGAAGATCCGGATTGCCACATCAAGGATATCCTTACCATAGTTCTTCACAATTTTGACACGAGAAGACAAGCTGACCAACAGGTCCTCCATGTCATAAGGAATCTCTTCAGCGCCAGGAACAATTGGGGTACCCCTCTTCTGGCGGAACTTGGCAACAGTAGTGGTTGCAATGGCATTGCCCTCCAGAAATTTGTCTAAAAACAAGACAAGTGAAGCAAGTGAGGAAAGTTGACCTGGAGAGATTCATGCCGGCTGAAGGAAAAGAACTTACGAGATATATGGCTGTGGATCCGGGTCAGCTCCTTAGTGCAGTTATCATGCCTCTTCCGGAGTTGTGCAAGTTCAGTATTCGCCGACTAAAGCTTAGTGTCGGCCTCCTTCAGTAGTTCTTGGTCCTTGGCAATTTGGAGGTTGAGACATTCTCGCTCTTTAGTAAAGTCTTGGCCAACCTTATCAAGTTCGGATTTTTGGAGCGCCTTGAGCTTTTTCATGTCTGCCTTGACCTTGGCGATCTCATCATCCTTGGTCCAGAGGAGGGCAAGCTCATCATCCTTCTTCTTTAGTTCGGCCTGGTGCTGCCCTGCTTGTTCGAGAAAATGCAGCATCATATCAGGCACGGGCACACTATTTTCAAGAGATGCTGAAATAGTTGGTTAACCCGGCAAAGCTGAGGTATGAATGTTTGCCGAGCCAAGAGGAAAAGGAGAGAGAGCACATAAGTTAAGTAACCGAAGTGGCTTACCTTTTATCTCGTCCAAGTTCCTCCTCATGAGGATATTCTCGGCCTCCACTCCGGCTGCCCAATCCGAATAACAGATTAGTTCGGCGGGAAAAGACAAAGAGGAATGGGAAAAATGCCAAGGAAAAAAACTTACCCCATTTCTCGTATTCGGCGAGAAGCGTAGTATGTTTTGCGCGCAACATCTTGTGAGTGTCCAAGAGACGCTGAAACTCAGCGCTCCGGTGATTGGTGGTCACCTGAAAAGAGTACAAAAGGATAGCTTAGTCATGTGCATATTCGAAGTGTACAAAATCCGGGCCAAGTGGAACTTAACCCAGCTCCAGGTGTGTGCATATTCGAAGTGTACAAGATCCGGGCCAAGTGGAACTTAACCCGGCTCTTGGTGTGTGCATATTCGAAGTGTACAAAAGCCGGGCCAAGTGGAACTTAACCCGACTCTAGGTGTGTGCATATTCGAAGTGTACAAAATCCGGGCCAAGTGGAACTTAACCCGGCTCCAAGTGTGTGCATATTCGAAGTTTACAAGATCCGGGCCAAGTAGAACTTAACCCGGCTCTAGGTGTGTGCATATTCGAAGTGTACAAAAGCCGGGCCAAGTGGAACTTAACCCGACTCTAGGTGTGTGCATATTCGAAGTGTACAAAAGCCGGGCCAAGTGGAACTTAACCCGGCTCTAGGTGTGTGCATATTCGAAGTATACAAGATCCGGGCCCAGTGGAACTTAACCCGGCTCTAGGTGTGTGCATATTCGAAGTGTACAAGATCCGGGCCAAGTGGAACTTAACCTGGCTCTAGGTGTGTGCATATTCGAACTGTACAAGATCCGAGCCAAGTGGAACTTAACCCGGCTCTAGGTGTGTGCAGATTCGAAGTTACTAAGGAGTTATGCTAGTTCTATAGGGAGCATCTGGCCGAGTAACAAGTTACTCCCTCGGAGGCTCGGGGACTAATGATTATATCACTAATATCTAGTACATGTTAAGGAAAAGGCAAAGTAGCGTACCTCCATCATCCGACCTACAAGGTTGATTGCCTTGGCAGCGGTATTCATCTACGTAGCAAACTCGGCTAGCCCAAATTTCTCCGGGAGATCGTCATTATGGACGAACTCCGTCTTGTTCTAGTTGTTAACAAACTCGATCAAGGTCGGAGGATAACGTTCTCCGCTGAGCATATGGGGCGCGACTAAACCCTTGGCGTGGGCCTCCCTTCTCTCAACTTGGGCAATGGCAGGGCTGGTGTGCAAAACGAGTTGCACATCAGCTGACCCGGCAGAAGTGTCCTTCGTCGGTGGGGTCTTCTTCGAAAGCATGGACACAAGTGTACGCTGTCCAGCCTCAATAGACACTGCCTTGGTGGCATCAGGAGCTTTCTTGCCCTTGGGCTGCTGCTGAGAGGTGGAGGTCTGAGCCGTGGATTTAACCTTGGGGGTTGCCTTAGTGCTAGCCTTGGTGCTGCTGGTGCCTTCTCGCCGAGTCTTGGAAGACTCGGACGAGGGGGAGGAGCTTGGTGTTGTTGCTGTTGCTGATGCTTGTGTTGCTGGTGCTGGTGCTGATTTTTGTCTTGGCGGGGGTGCTAAAGGAACCTCGGTGGTGGCTGGTTGCGGCTGAGCTGAAGAGGGAGCAACCGCAGCCTCGGCAGAACGACTTCCCCCTGTTCCGAGGTTGCCCTCCTCTTGACGAGGTGGGCTAGAACCCGGAGCAGCCGCTGAACCCTCCTGAATGGGGCTCAACGGGCGTGAATCGTCGCCACGAGGGGGAGAAGGGCTATGTCGGAGCAGCGAGGCGATGCCGGATCCACTTTGAGGAACCTCCACCGCGGCCCTGCCGAATCAAATGATGAATGATGAGAAACTATAACAAAGGAAGAACAAATGAATAGCAAAACGCGAAACAGAAAATTGGATAAGGGAGAAGTTACTTACTCATCTGAGGTCAAAGTATCCTTTGGCTTGCGAGCTCTCCGGGCTACGGCCTTAGTCGTGGACTTGGTGGCAGCTTTGTCTGCGAATTTATTTCGCCTCTTGGTTGGCTTAGAAGGTCTAGAGGAAGAAGCAGATGCGACCCCCCTTTTCTTTGATGCGACCGGGACTGGCTCACCCGTGGCAAGGGGAGGATCTTCATGGATCTGCCCACCGGGGTTAGCTAATGCCAGAAAAGCGTAAGAAAGGGGGACAGCGTCAAATGCCTCCATCACCTCAACGTCGGATTCATCTTCATTGTCAGGCCAATCTCTAATGGAATAGAATTTACCGGTGTGTCGCTTGGTTGCATTAGGGAACAGCAGGAACATCTCCTGATCCGGCTCCTCCTCGTCTGGGGCATCTCGATCAGGCGTCCACTTGAGAGAAGGCTCGGTGCCATCCTCAAGAGTTTGCTGAAGAAACATCTAAGAGAAAGAAAATGCGAAAGGATCAAACATACAACAAAATCCGACATATGATTTAACTCGGAAAAAGATTGGGGCACGGGACTTACCGCAGGAGGAAGCCGATCTCGGCAAAAGTGCTCGATCCCCCACTCCCAATCAGCGGAGAAGTTTTTATTGGTAGTGAAGAGGGCCTTGACCCGGCGGTATATCTCGGTATTGCTCAACTCGAATGAGGAGGTCCGGTTGGGGTAAAGGCGCCAGCTCATGTGGCAAAGTTTATGCGTGCGTTTCTGGAGGGGGGAGATCGGTTGCGGACGAAGGTGATCATTGCGTCTTCGTTGCACAATCCCTGATCCTTCAGCTCCTGGAACCGTTTGTTGGCTTGGTTCACCAGGACTGTGGGTTTCTTGGGGATCTGGTCCCACAGATCCAGATTAGGAGGGCCTGGAGCGTAGGGGCGCAGCCGGATCAGCTCTTCATCCGTGCCATTTCTGACATAGAAGAAGGTTTTGGGCCTAGCCCTTGCAGGAATCGAGCCCCGTGACTCGGGAAAAGATGGACTGTTTCCGAGGAGAGATAGAAGCTGCGCCGAACTGCGTGAGCTTCTTGTCCTCCGGGTCAAGTTCTCTATTCGGAATCACGTTCCGGCGGAGACCGAAAAACCGGATCCAGAGCTCCTTGGTGGGCCACAATCTAGTGTAGCCCTTGATGGTGGAAGCAAAGGCAGAGAGGGAAGTGATGGCATTCGCCAGAAGGTGATGCGGTTGAAGCTCGTAAGTGTTGAGCCAATCATGGAAAAAGTCGCTGACGGGGAGGCCGAACCCACGCTGGAAGTGGGAGAGGAATACTACAAACTCACCCAGATTGGGTGAGGGAGCGAGCTCCTCGGCGGTGAGGCAGGCGATGACGCCCTCCGAGATACGCCGGGTGCGGTACAACCAGTCTAGGTCATCCTGGCAAACCCAGGACCTAGCCCAAGCGCCGCGATCGGGGTTCCCTGCATCCTCCTCCATCCCCTGTTCCGTGACGGCGAGTTCTTCCTCTGTCATCTCTAGGTCGCTGTCCTCATTGGCGCTAATGGCGGTGGGGGGCAGTGGCCTGGACTGGCGCTGACCCGTGGCGGTGGAGATGCGCGGGAGTGGCAGCGACGCTGGAGCGCGAGGAACAGTGCGGCAACGGCGCAGCTATGTAGGTGCGGCGGCAACGGCACTGTTGCTAGGAGGAAGAAGCAGAAGAAGAGGCAGAGGGGCGCTGGAATGGGGAAAAGTCCCAAGGGGCGTGCCCCTTCCCTATTTAACCACGCCCTTGAGGGGTAGTGGGATCGTGCTGTGCGGACGGCCACACGGTCTGGCCGTGTATGATCCGGATTAGCCAATTAGCGACGAGCCACAGGAAGGGCCACAGGGCGCAGGTGACCCCACGACATGACGTGGTGATACAGTTAACGAGGAGACAGACACGATGTGACGTGTGCAACAGTAACACCATACATTAACTGCGGCAGTAACTGGCGCAGGCCCTTAAAATGAGGCAAAGTAATGATTACCCTCCACGTGGGGAAGTGTACGAGAGAAGGACGAATGACTCGGATAACAATAGGATGACCCGGCCACCGAGTGAAAACTCGGAATGTGCCAACGGAAAAGATGGTCAATGAAATCCGAGATATGAGGTAACTCGGAAAGGGGAGCAAAAGGCTCGGAAGAATTGAACCTGCTGTGGCCTTAGCGGCTAAAGCAGCTAAGACCGCACCAGCTTCGGGGACTAATGTTGGGGGGATACCCCCGGGTAGGGTCACGCCGGGGTATAATGGCCGAGTTAGCCGAGGTACGGTAAGGTCAAAGCAAGTGCTGGCCGAGTCACCTCAAGGCAGGCCGAATCACGGAGTAACCCGGACCGGAGGATGTCTGCCTAACTGAGTCTCGTCCGACTTATGTCATATGCCGGCAGGTTTTATCTATCTTGTATGCAGGTACAGGTGTGGCCGGATCAACCAGGCATGATCCAGGTTATATCAAGCTTGCAAGAGAAGGAAGGTATCAAGCTTGGTGCCATTGTCCTCACACTCCACGACCATATTGGGGTCGCTGTGGACGGTGATGATGCCATGTGGCCCTGGGAGCTTCATCATTTTGTACGCATAGTGGGGGGCCGCCATGAACTTGACGAATGCCTATCGCCCCAGGATGCAGTGGTAAGGGATGTGGAAGTTCACCGACTCGAAGACGATACACTCAGTGTGGAAATTGGCTGGTGTGTCAAAGATGACTGACAGTGTCACATTGCTAATTGGGCATGCCTTTCGACCTGGGACGATGCCATGGAAGATTGCGAGGGTCGATTTGACCATCGACTGCGGGAGCTGCATTCTACTGAAGGTGTCTAGGTATAGTATGTTGATGGAGCTCCCGCCATCCATCAATGTCTTGGGGAGCCAGTAATCAACCACTTTGGGCTTGACGACCAGGGCGACTCGCCCTGGGTACTCAATTTCAGGCGCGTGATCTTTGTGACGCTAGGTGCTGCTTTGCTCGGACCAATTGAACCATTGCGGAACATCCACTTGTGTCACCGCGTTGATAGCAATGACACGGGCGAGAACCTTCTTATCGCTTGGTACCAAGCCCGGTGAATGTATGTAGCGAGCCGACTGCATTGCTGAACCTACCAGCATTGCCGTTGTCCCTTGGCAGGTCGTCATTGGGGCCTTCTCTTACTCGCCTTTCCTTCTCGATCTCTTTGAGAGAGTGGCAGTCGGCGGTGGTATTAGTGGCAGGCTTCCCCTCCCTGCGGTGATAGACACAAGGTTGGTTGAGGAGAGCCACGAGGTCAAATTTAGGCCTCGTGGTGTTGTTGGCGTGGAAGTTGCCTCCATCACGATAGTTGCCTCCGTCGCAGCGGAAGTTCTTGGGATCGTGCTGCCCATAGTTGGCATTGGTGATGAAGTCGACTCTTCTGTCACCGTAGAATTTTTCGGTGAGGCGGGTGTTGCTGTAGCGCAGTTTGCCATTGTTGTGGCCACCCGGGCGGCATCTCCCACCCGACTCGTCGTCTGAGTGTTGGTTGCGATATTCCTCCGTGTAACGCATGGAAATCTTGAGGAGGCTAGGGATGTTTTCAAGCATCCGGTAGACCCTCTTGATCTTGGCAACCAGGGGTTCATACCGGCATGCATTCTTGAAGCAGTGGATCACCGTGTCCGGGTGGACGCCGGAAGCATTTATCCACATGTCCTGCCACCGCTGGACCCAGTGGCGAGTCGACTCGCGTAGTCCCTGGATGCAGCGTTCTAGGTCCTCGATAGTGGTTGCGTGGGTGTACGATCCCTCAAAGTGCACGACGAAGGCGTCTCACATATCTTCCCATAAGTCGATTATGTTCCCGGGGAGAGTGTTGATCCATTGACGAGTCGCTCCCTCTATGATCAGGGGGTAGCGAGTAGCAAGGAGATTCGTATGGCTAGTGATCCCCATCGCCATGAGGTAAGTGTCAATCCACACCACTGGATCATACGTGGGGCCGTACTTCTCGATGTCCTTCGGTGCTTTGAAGGTGGAGGGGTATTTCTCGCCGTGGATAATTGGTGTGAAGCACTGTGGGCCGATTTGACTTAGGGAGACTCTAGGATCGGGCTCACGATCGCCATGATTGGAGAGGGTGTTCCTCAGGTCATGTTGTTGGCGAGCTCACCAGGCTTGGTTGTTGATGATGTGGGTCCATGCGTTGATTGGCTGATCATTTGAGGCGACCATGTTGTGCACTGGTTGTGGCTCGTTGGTGGAGCTGGCAGGATTTGCTACCCACAGTTGGAGCTGTTGTGGCTCGGGTGGGTGCAGTTGATGGCATTAGCGACCGTGGGGTGGCTGCTTGAGGCCGCATGACTGTCGGTCGAGCGATAGTACATCCTCCCCGCAGGTCGATCCCTGTGACTTGTTGCTCGACTGCCCTGGCGAGTAGGGCCTGAGCGTACTTGACCTGCAGCGTGCCCTCTCCCATGAAGTTGAGGTTGGCGACTGTGGCCTACCCCATGATGACGTTGTCCATCAGGGTGGAGTAGAGTGGGATCCTGTTAGCGTCGAGCTCCTGTGGTGTGATCAGATCTGCGGCTGCTCAGGAGGAGGCAAGCGACGAGGTGGTGGTGGAGCTTCGTGCACAGGTGCCCCAAGTGTCATGCGACTACCACCCGATGGTGCGTTGCGGTAGTGCTCGAGCTCGGCCATGCATACAGGGTCATGCTCATCATCGAAGATCAGGGCGCGACCTTGAATAGA